>JBBDGP010004288.1:27500-642399 GCA_037952835.1 Lithobates septentrionalis
ATATATATATATATATATATATATATATATATATATATATATATATATATATATATATACACATACATATATTTTTTTTAATCAAATTTATAATTAATATATATATTTTATATTTATAATATAATCCATTATAATAAGAATAGTTAAATAACAAATATCAAGTATATAAGGCCCTGGGAATAAAGAAAAATATATATGACAACATTACTTTTTTTTTTTTTTACTTTGACCCTTATATACACTATATTACTTAAAGTATTGGGACGCCTGCCTTTACACACACACATGAGCTTTAATGGCATCCCAGTCTTAGTCTGTAGGGTTCAATATTGAGTCGGCCCACCCTTTGGAGCTGTAACAACTTCAACTCTTCTGGGAAGGCTGTCCACAAGGTTTAGGAGTGTGTCTATGGGAATGTTTGACCTTTCTTCCAGAAGCGCATTTGTGAGGTCAGGCACTGATGTTGGACGAGAAGGCCTGGCTCGCAGTCTCCGCTCTAATTAATCCCAAAGGTGTTCTATCGGGTTGAGGTCAGGACTCTGTGCAGGCCAGTCAAGTTCCTCCACCCCAAACTCACTTCATCCATGTCTCTATGAACCTTGTTTTGGGCACTGGTACACATTTGATGGAGGGGGGGGGGGGGGGATTATGGTGTGGGGTCGTTTTTCAGGGGTTGGGATTGGCCCCTTAGTTCCAGTGAAGGGAACTCTTAAGGCGTCAGCATACCAAGACATTTTGGACAATTTTTTTTTTTTTCTCATTAACTTTGTTTAATGGTCTCAAAAAATTTGGTGACAGGTTGTTTGGTCAAGTTGTTCCCACTTAAAAATTACTGATTTAAAAACACTAATAACTTAAAACTGCCACACATTTTGGACAATGTTATGCTCCCAACTTTGTGGGAACACTTTGGGGGATGGCCCCTTCCTTGACTGCACACCAGTGCACAAAGCAAGGTCCATAAAGACATAGGTGAGCGAGTTTGAAGTGGAGGAACTTGACTGGCCTGCACAGAGTCCTGACCTCAATCTGACGTTGCTATATATAGTGGCATGTCAGGATTTATTTATGCACATTTGTATAGTTACTGAGAGGTCCACTTAAATAGGATACACAAAAACGGCATGCATCAGGGATTGTGGGAATTGAAGCAAAGCTTTCGGCTCTGCAAGGCTGCAAATCGAAGAGCTGCCAAGCCGCCACACCTCCGCCAGCGATGCCCCCTGGGTATTGTTATGTAGGTGATGAGCGATAATTCCACTCGTCTTTCCAGAAAGCCTTTCTCTTACCGTCCCTATTGTTTTCCTAAAGGACAATAAGCAGAAGCCAAAGCTCGGAGGAGAGAGCAGCAGGCCCGTTCGTGTCTGGATTAGCCGAGGCCGCCTGTTTTCCATCTCCGCACGATAATTAAGATCTTTGCAAATTGTTTTCCCTGGCCGCCCTCGGTTAAAATTGGATAAGCACAGAAAAAAAACGTTAGCCTGACTCTTGAGCAGCCACCCCCTCATCTTTCCTACAATACGAAGATTTCACAAAGGCTGGGCAACAAGGTAGAAAAATTCAGTAAAGTTGGAAAAAATGTTTAACCAGCAACCACTGGGGGGGAATTTAGAGTCCAGTGAACGCAACTTTAGGGATTTAAGCCGGGTTTACACTGGTACGTACCACTTTGGATCCGACATTGCCCTGTGACTTGAGGTCCGACATGGGCCCGACTTTAATGAACAGGGATCCGACTTTGATCCTGACAATACCAGGCACGGTCTGGTATGAATCTTTAGGGGGAACTCCACGCAAAACTGTTAAAAAAAAACAAAACGGCATGGGTTCCCCCTTCAAGGGCATACCAGGCCCTTCGGTCTGGTATGGATTTTAAGGGGAACCCCCCTGCCGAAAAACGGCATGGGGGTCCCCTCAAAATCCATACCAGACCCTTATACGAGCATACAGCCCGGCAGGTCAGGAAAGGGGGTGGGGACGAGTGAGTGCTTTCCCCCCGAACCGTACCAGGCCACATGCCCTCAACATGGGTGGGTGGGTGCTTTGGGGGCAGGGGGGCCCTGCGCCCCCCCTACCCTAAAGCACCTTGCCCCATCATGCCCCAGGTGGTGATGTCATAAAGGGCGGGGCCTCTGGTGACCCCGCCCTATGCCAATATAAGTAGTGGCACGCCGCGCACCTAACATAAGAGCGGGAGAGAACGTTGAGTCAACATCGGAAGAAGAACAGAGGGAGAGGACAGTGGACAAGACTCGGCAAAAGAACGAGAAGACAGTGGAGAAGACCTGGCAGAAGCAGAAGACAGCAGACAGGGGGAGAAGAACCAGAGAGGGCTAGAAGACATCAGCGGAGAAGACCCAGGGAGGGGAGAAGAACCATCAGAGGCAGAAGACATCAGCGGAGGAGGCCGAAGAGGTGGAGAGGGGAGAGGAAATCGGAAGAGACGCAGGAGCTGCCTTAATAAATTACTTTAAAAACCTGTGTACTGCGTTTTATTTTTCGACACTTTTTTTAGGTGAATGGGTAGGGGTACCATGTACCCGATACTCATTCACATAGGGTGGGGGGGCCAGGATCTGGGGGCCCCCTTGTTAAAGCCATAGTTTAATGAGTTTTCTGTGGAGGAACTTCTGCACAGAGCCCTGACCTCAACCCTACAGATTACCTTGGAATGCATTGGAACCCCAATTATGAGCCAGGTTGTCTCATCAAACTTTACCTGACCTCATAAATGGTGGTCAGCTCCATCAAGACATGGTTTGAGGAGTTTGGCGTGGAGGACCTCAAGTGTCCTGCACAGTGCCCCAAACTCAACCCTACTCAACACCTTTGGAATGAATTGGAACCTCAATTTTGAGCCCGTTTTTTTCATTCAGCACCAATACCTGACCTCGTAAATTGTTGTCAGCTCCATAAAGACATGGCTTGATGAGTTGTGTGTGTAGGACCTCAAGTGTCCTACACAGAACCCTGGCCTCAACACCTTTGGAATGAATTGAAACTCCAATTGTGAGCCATGTCTTCTCGTCCAACATCAGTACCTGACTCCACAAAGGTTCTTTTGGCCGATGAGACACAAATTCCCGTAGACACCCTCCAAAATCCTACGGGAAGCCTTCTCTGAGAAGTGGAGGATGTTATAAGGGAGCCGACTTCATGGGCTGTCCAGCAAGCTCATATTAGGTGTGATGGTCAGATGTTCTCAAACAGCCTTATAGTACAGTTCATCTTGCTATAAACTGGGACCTTAATTGTGAGCAGGATCTTCTCATCCAATACCAATACCTGGCCTCATAAATGGTGGCCAGCTCCATAAATACATGGTTTAAGGAGTGTAGTGTAGGGGATCTCAAGTATCATGCACAGATCCCTGACCTCAACCCTACTGATTGCTTTTGGAATAAACTGGAACCCCAATGGTGATCCAGGTCTTCTCATCTAACATCAGTACCTGCCCTTTTAGCTGATGAGACACAAATTCCTATAGACACCCTCCAAAGTCTTATGGGAAGCCTTCCCAGAGAAGTGGAGGATGTTATTAGGGAGCCAACTTCGCGCCCATGGCTTTGGAATTGGATGTCCAACAAGCTCATATAGCTGTGATGATCAGATGTCCTCAAACAGATCAGCTTGCTATAAACTGGGACCCTAGTTGTGAGCCAGGTCTTCTCATCCAACATCAGTATCTGACCTCATAAATGTTCCTTTGACACGCCCTCTAGAATCTTCTAGAAAGCCTTCCCAGAGGAGTGAAAAATGTTAAAGCCGCAAAGGGGGCCTACTCCATATTAATAGCCATGGGATTGGATATGGATGTCCAACAATCTCACCTAGGTGTGAATGTCACGAGTCCACTAACTTTTGCCCATACAGGTCTAAGCTGTCCATACTCTATAAGAGATAAAATTGACTTAAACCCAATGACTTTTATTCAGTCGCTGATGTATTAGAATCTGTCTGAACTTGCTGCGCAATGTATAGTTAGATCCACTAATGACCTTAAATTACAGATTTCATTTCTAATGAGCATTAACAGCCTCCTATTACAAAAATGAAACCTTAATCCCTAATACACACTAACTGCCTGAGTCCTTTCATATGTGCCAAGACGCCCGGCGGGCAAATACAACTTTTAATCCTGCAATCCGCTTTCTACAATATGTACTGCTTGCTAACAATGGGAAATAGGCACTGCTGACGTCAATGGGTGTGTGTCCCCCCCCAATTTAAGTTAAGAACGTATTCACACCTCATTAATGCTCTCTGAGGGTTACATAGCTACGGTTTGTCCTCCTTTCCACACTATCGAAGCACTGTCCCTTTAAGATGCTTTCTTTTGATGTATACTGCTAGACCCGCCCACCTTTTTTAACCTTCTGCCCATTGCCGAGCATTTTCTGTGCCCACATGGTGGCCTCCAAAAATGTGCTCGACCCATCGCTTCCCAGCTGCTGTTCAACTGCTCTTCAGAGGGCAACGCAACTGTAAGCAAGCCTTTAAGCGCATTGGGGTACAATTCAAAATGAGTGGTGACGCAACGTGTGTAACGTGCACTTCAAGTCACAGCAAGTCACAATGCTAGGTTCGGGCTTTTGCTTGCTCCGAAAATGCGCTCACCCTATCGGCTCCCAGCAACCGTTCAACTGTTCTTCAGATGGCAAACCAAACAGTAAACAAGCCCTTAGTGCATTGGGGTGCAATTCAAAATTATTGGTGACGCAACGCGTGTAATGAGCACTGATGAGGGTTACTGCAACTCACAAATCCAATGCTAGATTCAGAGCTTGGCGTGCTCCAAAAATGTTCTCGACCCATTGCCTTATTGCCTCCCAGCCACCGTCCAATTGCCCTCTGATGAACGATCCACCATGAATGGCTCACCAGAGGGCAATGCAAGTTTAAGCAAGCCCTTAGTGCACTGGGGTGCGATTCAAAATGAGTGGTGGCGCAACGTGTGTAACGTACACTGATGTGCGTAAACGCAGCTCACAAATCCAATGCTAGGTTCAGAGCTTGGCGTGCTCCAAAAATGTTCTCGACCTATTGCCTCCCAGCCGCCATCCCAACTGCCCTCAGATGAATGATCCACCATGGATGGCTTATCAGAGGGCAACACAAGTGTAAGAAAGCCCTTAGTGCATTAGGATGCGATTTTAAATGAGTGGATCCGCAACATGTGTAACGTGCACTAATGTACAGTACGTTACCGCAACTCACAAATCCAACGCTAGGTTCAGACCTTTGCGTGTTGGAAAAAAAGGCAAAGTCACGCGGTTTCTCAACAGGCAGAGAAGCGCACTGCCGTTTAATTGTCAATGGCGCCCCCACGCATCTGCAAACACATGCGCCAAACTGCACAGTTTCCATTTTTTGGAAAAGAGTCAGGGAGTTTCTTTCCCTGTTTTTTGCACGTTGCGCAACCCTTCTAAATAAACGGGCCGCCTTACATGTGAGGCGCCCGCGCTTCTTCGCACCCGGAAGGTGTGAACCAAGCAAAATTGAGCCCTTAAGAATCGGGTATACCTCCAAATAAATATTATAAAATTATTTTTATTTTTCTCAAGAGGATTTTCAATAAAATAGGTTGAGCCGCGGTTCACGGCCGTCTGGGAACACGCTCTCTCGCGTTTAACGAGATTCGATTTGAAACAGCCCTTAAAAAAAAAACGGATCAGGACCCCCGCCTGGCGCTAATTCCACCACCTGGGCAGGATTCCGCTTCCAACATTTATTGAGCTATAAAAGTCGTCATACACATGTTTTATATAGTGAAATAAAAGTTACAATGTATCATTTATGGGAAATGAGAACTGTTTTGTGATTGGCTGCTGAGGAATTCGCTGAATATCAAACCTAAGTAACCCCTCAGTTTAGTGGAAGTAAAAACTCCCTACTGCTGTTCTCGGGATGCGTCATTGGTCATGCCGTCTCACATTCCTAGAATTCACAAACTGGACATTCACTAGAATCTAAATATCATTTCAGGGATCATTTTCAGTCTTTTTAAATCTGAAGTTTTCCAAAAAAAAAAAAAAATCCCTGCTGATCCCGCCATGAAGATCCATTGTTTAGGTACTTCCTGTCATGGAGTGACAACGCTCTGTCAGTGTCTCCCAACTGTGCTCCTGCGTTGTCACCCTGTCACATGTGCTGCCGTTTCAACACACATGCATTGTCCACTGTGGTTACCAACAGGAAGGCAAGGAAGTGGCTGCAAAGAGGTTGTGGGAAATCAGCAGTGCTCAAATGCAACAAAGGATAAAAAAAAAAACAAAAAAAAAAGGCAAGAAGTATTTGATTTACATGCCATATATCTACATTAACATCTTTCCGCCCACGTAATGCGTATGGGTAAGCAATGAGGGACTGGGGGACACCTGGACAGGAAAGCACAGAGAGCAATAAAACCTTTCCAGAACTTCTAACTGTTTTCCACTGGACTAGAATTTGTATTTTTATGACCATCCATGTTTTCCTCTCCCAGTAAAAACTGCACCTCCTATTTCTTGTATGGGTGTCACAGGGACAGGAAGTGAGGGAAAATCTTCCCGGGGGGAGGGGGGGGGGGTCACAGATAAAACACTTTTCTTAGTAGTGGGAGAATGATTATAACTTCTGGTTCTTGTAGAATCAGTCCAATTGTGATCAATAAAGGCAAGTAAAATAAAAATATAAAAAAGTTAAGAAAATGAATTTAGAATAAAAAAAAATATATAATTATTACCTATATTTTAAAGGACACAAGGATATATATATATAAAAAGATATATATTAATAATAAAAACTAAAAAAATATTATATATATATATATATATATTTATTCATTAAAAAGATTATATATGTATATGACCATGTAAATAAAAGTGCAGAAAATGTTTGAAGACCCTTCATATATATATATATAAATATATATCATATATAAAAATTTAAATCATTAAAAAAATATATATTCATAATTTTGAGGCTTGACATTTTTAGCAACTATTTACTCGGCGCAACCTCATCTTTTATATTTTACAAAAAGAATGGGGTATTATATGATGTTTGCATGCAGTAAAATTACTTTAAGTGTATTTTTTTACTTAAAATATATGATAAAATAGAGCATAAAAAATTGCAACTGCAATCATTTTATTTTACACATTCTATTCGATTTTGGGGTTTAAACATATTTTCATGTAAAAGAAAAAAAAAAAGCGTATAATAATATGTGTGTGCAAAGCGAAAAATAACTCATAGTTTTAGCGGGGTGTGAACAAGCCTCTGCAAGTGGAAACCTCCTTTAAGTGACAGTAAGCAGTGACAGTGATATCTGAATAGAACGATCGTAGCGTGGGCATGAGAGACACATGAGGTCACCCGTCTGCTTGGAACGCGTCCTGTCTTATCCGCCAGCCGCAAACAACAAACAAAAGTGGTTTACAGGGGCGGTGGCGGGCACGATTGCTGCTAATCCCCTCGGCTCTTTGTGGCGCTAATAATTTTTTCATGTACTGATTACATCCCTGCGGAGACAAATCCGTATTCTGCATCATTTTCCATGATGTCAAAGACCGTTCATCCGGCGCCGGCTCTGACATCCTTCAATATTCATAGCGTGTGATCACTAAAGTATATTGAAATTACCATTCAAATCAGTTCTAAAAATGGACTCTGGGAACGCTTCTTATCGTTGGGTGACCAGCTGTATAAGAGACTGGCCATATAGATCAATTCTGAATTGTCTCAGAGGACACGGCTCACCAGTTGGTGGCCCCAGCATATCCCAGTTGAGTGACCAGCCATATAAGGGACTGGCCATACAGATCAATTCTGAATTTACTCTAGAGAACCTGGCATGTCCCCATTTGGTGACCAGCCATATAAGGGACTGGCCTTACAGATCAATTCTGAATTTACTCTAGAGAACCCGGCATGTCCTCGTTGGGTGACCAGCCATATAAGGGACTGGTCATACAGATCAATTCTGAATTGACTTAGAGGACATGGCTTACTAGTTGGTGGCACGGCATGACCCCATTGGATGACCAACTGCAAGAGGGACTGGCCATACAAATCAATTCTGCATTGACTGTAGAGAACCTGGCATGTCCCCGTTGGTTGATCAGTCATATAAAGGACTAGCCATACAAACCATTTCTGAATTGACTCTAGAGACACGACTTAATTGTTGGTGGCCCCAGTATATCCCTGTTGGGTGACCAGCTGTATAAGAGACTAGCCATATAAATCAATTCTGAATTGGCTCTGGGGACCAGGCTTACCAATTGGTGGCCCCAGCATGTCCCCGTTGGGTGGCCAGCTGTATAAAGGGATTGGCCGCACAAATCAATTCTGAATTGACCCTGGGGACCCAGCATGTCCCCGTTGGATGATCAGCCATATAAAGGGACTGGTCATACCGATCAATTCTGAATTGACTTAGAGGACATGGCTTACCAGTTGG
The DNA here is from genome assembly GCA_037952835.1 of Lithobates septentrionalis. Classification (NCBI taxonomy): domain Eukaryota; kingdom Metazoa; phylum Chordata; class Amphibia; order Anura; family Ranidae; genus Lithobates; species Lithobates septentrionalis. The sequence continues at coordinate 35,947 of JBBDGP010004288.1, forward strand.
TGGCCCCAACATGTCCTCATTGGGTGATCAGCCATATAAAAAGGGACTGGCCAAACAAATCAATTCTGAATTGGCTCTGGGGACTCGGCTTACCATTGGGTGACCAGCTGTCTAAGGGGCTGCCCATACAAATCAATTCTAAATATTCTCTGGGGGCATGGCTTAACTGTTGGTGGCCCCGCAATTCCCCATTGGGTGATCAGCCATATAAGGGACCAGCCTTACAAATCAATTATGAATTGCTTCTGGGGATATGGCTTAATTGTTGGTGGCCCGGCATGTCCTCATTTGGGACCAGCTGTATAAGGGAATGGCCATGCAAAATCAGTTCTGCATTGGGTCTGGGGACATGGCTTACCAGTTGGTGGCCCAGCATGTTCTCGTTGGGTGGTCAACTGTACTGTATAAGCGGCTGGCCATTCACACAACAATAAAAGATCAATAACAATTGCTTTGTTACGAACAACGTGGGCAATGGAGACTTCATATCCTAAATCCAAAATATTGGAAGCAATTGGACACTCGGGTGTCCTCCAAACTAATTTCTAGCCAAACTCTCCCTCTTTTTTTTACTCCACTGATCTACAGGTCCTTCTTTCCTCGAAGCTCACTAAACAAAGAGGTGGGAATGACCGGGCCTGCAGCTCACCGGAGCAAAAAAAGAGCGCAAGTTCGGCTAGAGATGAGGATTTCGGAGGACGCTCAAGCTCATTCCTAGTTTTTATGGGTTTGTGATCCCATGGGGGGGGGTCCCCTCAATTCCTGTTCTAGAAACCACACAACACACAAAAATAAACAAAAAATAAAACACGTTAAATTAAATAAAAATAGCCTAAATAGCCCAAAAATAAAAGCGAAACATCTACCAAATTTTACAAAATTGAATTTTCCAAAATTTTAAGATTTATTTCGATATTGCACATTGAGATAAAACAAATTTTGCCAACAATGGGTCAGCTCATCCTTGTCTATACAGGACTGTCCAGTTTATTTATCCTCCTCTGTAAGGAGGACTCATCCTGCTGGTGTTTGGCAGAGGAAATTGCAGTGTTGTTTGTTGTGACGGCCATTGACGGGGGATGGCCAAGGAGGCCCAAATTCCTGGGGAAGACCCCCCTCAGGGACAGGATGGGTGGTAATCAGACACAGATAACCATCTAGTGTGGAGTAAATAATTAACTCAGCCCTTCAGCCTGTGATTGACAAAGAAAGAAAGCTTAAAGGGAATTCTTGGCCAGATCTGGACACCCTTCCAACAAAAGATGTGCAATTGGGTAAATAGCTGGGGGAGGGGGTGGGAGTCCCGAGGGCTGAAAAAGAAGCATCGCCAAACATCGAAACTTTTGATCAAACTGATGCTTTGCAGTGGAGCACTTTTTACACCGTAAAAATGCACACAACTAAGTACAGTGCATTGCATTGCCATTCAATTTGAATGGCAGCCCCAACGCCAGCATACCACATTTATGCAATTTCGTGCACAAGTGACAATGTTTTTGATCGCACTGATGCGTTGCAGTAACAAGGTTTATTTTTATCACACTGATGTGTTTCAGTAACAGGCTCCTTAATAAAACGCACCTTAAAAAATGCATGCAACTAAATGCCATTCATTTTGAATAGCAGCCCCAACGCAGGCAAAGAAATATTATGCAATTTCATGCATCAGTGACAATGTTTTTGATCACACTGATGCGTTGCAGTAGCAAGGTTTTTGATCGCATTGATACGTAACAGTAGCATGCTGTTTAATAAAATGCACCTTAAAAACGCACGCAACTAAATGCCATTCATTTTGAATGACAGCTCCAACGCCGGCATACATTTATGCACATGCACCAGTGACAATATTTTTGATCACACTGTTGCATTGCAAATACATGCTTTTATGCTATTTCGTGATCCAGCGACAATGTTTTTGATCACACTGATGCTTTGTGGTGACACGCTGTTTAATACAACGCTGCTTCAAAACGTACGCAACTAAATGCCATTCATTTTGAACGGCAGCCCCAACGCCGGCATACATTTATGCAGTTTCGCGATCCAGCAACAATGTTTTTGATGACACTGATGCATTGCAGTAGCAAGGTTTTTGATCACACTGATGTATTAAAAAGTGTGTTACTGCAACGCATCAGTGTGATCAAAATCATTGTCACTGGATCACGAAATTGCATAAATGTTGTGTGCCGGCGTTGGGGCTGCCATTCAAAATTGAATGACATTTTGTTGCGTACGTTTTTAAGGTACGTGCATTAAACCGCATGTTACTGCAACGCAACACACCTTAGAAACGCATGCAACTAAATCTCATTCAATTTTGAATGGCAGCCCCAACGCCGGCATACAACATTTATGCAAATTTGTGATCCAGTAACAATGTTTTTTGATCACACAATAATTAGATCACACAATAATTAGAAATGCATGCAACTAAATGTTATTCAATTTTGAATGGCAGCCCCAACGCCGGCATACAACATTTATGCAATTTCGTGCACCAGTGACAGTAGGAAAGAAAAAAAAAAAGTAAAAAGTAAAATAAGATGTAAAAAAGTAAAAAAAAAAAAGTAAAATAAGATAAAAAAATTATGTAAAAAAAAAAATGTAGGGGAAAAAAATGTAAAATAAGATGTAAAATAAAAAGTAAAATAAGATTTAAAAAGAAAAGTAACATAAGATAAAAAAAATTATGTAAAAAAAAAAATGTAGGGGAAAAAAATGTAAAATAAGATGTAAAATAAAAAGTAAAATAAGATTTAAAAAGAAAAGTAACATAAGATAAAAAAAAAAAAATGTAAAAAAATGTAGGGGAAAAAAAAATTATATATATATATATAATATAAAATATACACAAACACATATATATATATATATATATATATATATATATATATATATATATATATATATATATATATATATATATAAATAAAAATGTAAATTAAAAAAAAAAAGAAAGAAAAAAAGTGTAAGCACAGCTCAGTCATATTTCTCTGGCTTTCTAGAAATTCAGGCAGTCGAAGTAAATCTCAGAATTGATGACCGCGATCTCTCGCCCACGCGTTTGTCCAGTTCACAGAAATATGTGGAAATAAAAAAAATAAATAAAAATTGATGACAGGCCCTCTTGGTTGGGAAGCAGAGTCTGGAGCGCGTCCAGCTGCCATGGAAATTCTCCTAAATTCCCGCAGAAGAATTTCTCAATCCTCAGTAATGGACATCACGTGAGGAGCAGAAGAGTCCTCCTGGCAGAATCCTGACCCATCAGCCTGCGGGGGTGGATAAGGAGGCCTCTACCACCTCTACCACCCCCACCCCCCGTGGGCCCTTCTCGGGGGTGTCTCTAGGGCCACAACTTTCCAATATGGAGGAACACCTTTAGAATGATGTATGTAGGAAAGGGACCCACCTCCAGCATACAGACATGGAGCATGAAGAATAAATGAATATCTATTAATGCAGGGGTTGTATAAGAGGTTTAGGACAGTCTAACACTTTTGGTAGTTTCCTATGGGATGTATTTATAAAAAAAAACACATTACCTAGCAAAAAACTGCAAGTACATTTGTTCTCAGTGAATGAGGGCAAAATCGAATGTCATTAGACTATTTTCTCTCCAGGTCGAATGTTATTCATTGATCAAGTGTAGCATGAAAAATAAAGCATTATGGCCACTAGATGGAACCAATGATATTATAACACCTTATTTACTATGATCACCAGCTCCATCTAGTGGCCATAATGCTTTATTTTTCATGCAACACCTGATCAATGAATAACATTCGACCTGGAGAGAAAAGTGGCCATAACGCAAATAAAGTTTTCAAATCGGAACAGGTCCTGTCCAAGGGGGATAATTCCATGGGGCACGTCCTCTGAAAAGCCTCAGGGACTTCTGTTTTAACCCTTGAAAGGCTGCAGCACCATCCATCATACTCAGTTGTGGTCCGTGCCCCATTTCACTTGAATAGGTCATGTTCAGACGTGGTACCGGTGGTATAATTTTTGGTCTGAGGTTTAGACCTCTACCCAAATAAATACACAATAGGGGTATATTAATGAAAAAAAATTGCAGAGCTATTCTAACCAAAAAAAAATAAAAAATCCTGTATAATAATAAAAGAAAAAAACATATTTACTATGATCACTAGCGCCATCCAGTGGCCATAAAAAACAGTATTTTCCTTATTCAGCTTTTTCTGTGTGAATGAATAACGTTCAACCTGCAGAGAAAATAGCCCGATAACATTCCATTTTGTCACCATTTGCACAGAACGGATGTACATCCAGTTCCTCAGGATGAACAGCTCTGCCATTTTTTATAAATTCACCCCTAGAGTTTTTTTTTTTTGGGTACAGGTCTATACGTCAGACCAAAAAAAAAAATGATACGGGTCGAGTTCAGTTCCACCATCAAATGTGGCCCATTCAAGGGGCGCTGCACAAGGCACGTGGTGCTGCAGGCTTTCAAGGCATAAAACAGACGGCCCTGGGGCTTTTTATAGGCGTGGCGAGCCCGAAACACGCCCCCTGGAATTATCCCTCCTCGGACGGGGGCCTGTTCCAACTAACCATCTAAACCTAAACAACTAAAACCATCGCAGACCATGCTGCATTATGGCCACTAGATGGAGCCAGCGATCAAAGCAAATAAGTCGTTACAGGATCATCAGCTCCATCTAGTGGCCATAGTGCAGCATTTTCTTGCTGCGCTCTATCAATGAATAACATTCGACCTGAAGAGAAAATAGTCTAATAACATTTGGATTTGCCCCCATTCACATGGAACAAAAATGTAGCTGGTGCTGCAGCCTACAGAGGGTTAAAACAAATGTCCGCGGAGGCTTTTCAGAGTAGCGGTGAGCCCCCAAACGTAGCCAGCGCGCGCGGGGGGGGGGGGGGGAATTATCCCCCTTTTGGACGGGGCCTGTTTTCTGATTAAAAACCATCAAAAGATTTTGGCTGACCTTATTCCAGATTACTAATCGAGCGGCCATATGTGGGCCCGGCACGTTACAGGGATGCTAACAATGCCTCTTGTGTCTCCTCGCCACCCCCCCCGGGCCAAAGAGACGCAGATTAGAGCGGGCGCTCTGGTGACTTATACCCCCCGACAACCTCCATCTTTCACAGAGCCAACGTGATAATCTTCCTGTCACCTCGCCGGGTCGGCGCTGATTCATTTTGCCGTTTGCCAGGCCTGGACCTTTCAATTACGCACGGGGGCGAGGGGTGCGTGTGGGGGGGGGGGGTGGCGGTCTGGCCTCTGAATTATACCTTTTACATGTAGGAAAAAAAAAAAATACGGCGGGCTGAACTTTCTCCCAAAAATGGAAGAATTTGCGAGCGACTCGATCCTCGCCGTGCGCTAATTTGAGGTAAATTCTGCAGTTAAGCCGCCACGCCATGCGCAGTTTACATCAGCTAATGCCTCTAGATTGATGGCGGTGGTGAAAAGCGTAGAGCCGCGGTCTTAAGGGTTTATTTTTACACCCGTTCACGCCTGAGCGTTATTTACAAACGTTACAAACTCAGCAAAAAACGCCCAGAGCCTCGGTTTGGGTGCAGCGCGATTTACACGTGGTTTTACTGCCACCCCCCCAGCCAATCGCGTGAACGCATCATCTCCGGAGCCCATTATTCCCAATGACTCCCATCAAATATTTCAGGGTAAACTCCGTTAAACCGCAGCTACTTGTAATAAGGCGATGACGATGGTGCAGGATCTCTCCCTACCTCCCATGTGACAACCCTGGGTGGCTGAACGGCCAATCACCAGTGTTGCCACAAGCGAGAAAGTGTGGCGAGTCACATGCCACCAGTACCTGGGATTTCCCTTTACTCCAGTAGAGCATGTGCAGCTGCAGAGGGTGCAGATAAAGTTCCAGCCAAAAATTAATAGTTCGTAAAAAGATAAAAATCCGCTTTTGCGGCAATATTCACCTTCAATCCAGAGATGTCCCCTGCAGTACCTTTATTCTTCCACTAGATGCCCTCAGTTTGATGCCCAGCAATATTCACCTTCAATCCAGAGATGTCCCCTGCAGTACTTATATTCTTCCACTAGATGCCCTCAGTCTGATGGCCATAAATATTCACCTTCAATCCAAAGATGTCCACTGCATTACTTTTATTCTGCCACTAGATGCACTCATTCTGGATTCACCTTCAATCCTGAGATGTCTCCTGCAGTACATTTTTCAGCCAATAGATATTCTCAGTCTGGTGGACAGCAATAGTCACCTTCAATCCAGAGATGTCCCCTGCAGTACCTTTATTCTGCCACTAGATGCCCTCAGTCTGCTGGCCAGAAATATTCACCTTCAATCCAGGAGATGTCCCATGTAGTACCTTTATTCTGCCACTAGATGCCCTCTTTAATATTCACCTGCAATCCAGAGATGTCCACATACAGTACTTTTATTCTGCCAATAGATGCCCTCAGTCTGGTGGTCGGTAATATTTACCTGCAATCCAGAGATGTCCCCTGCAGTACTTTTTTCAGCCACTAGATGTCCTCAGTCTGATGCCCAGCAATATTCACCTTCAATCCAGAGATGTCCCCTGCAGTACTTTTATTCTGCCACTAGATGTCCTCAGTCTGGTGGCCAGTAATATTCACCTTAATCCAGAGATGTCTCCTGCAGTCATTTTTTCAGCCACTAGATGTCCTCAGTCTGATGGCCAGCAATATTCACCTTCAAACCAGAGATGTCCCCTGCAGTACTTTTATTCTGACACTAGATGTCCTTAGTTTGAGGGCCAGCATCATTAAACTGACTTCCCCTGAGCCCAGGTTGACCCGCCCCGCAGCCTGAGACAGGGAAAGCAGCATAGTAATGAGCTCATTGCTCCGTCACTCTGCTCTCTCCTCCTGCGTGTTTCTTGTCAGTACATGAACAGATTGGCTCCTTGTGCTGCTTCTCACTCACCAGTCTGAGCTCTGCTGTACAGGGACTGTTACCTAGTCAGATTCCGATACATTCACTGCTTGCATGTAACCATTTACAGTAATGAATGATGCAGTAAAGATTACAGAGTGGCATTATTTGGAGGTCAGGTGGGCACTAGGGCCACATAGGGGCTACCAGGTACCCAACACGGCGCCTCATTGGCTCCTCCCACCAGGAATATTGACCGACGAATGGCTCTACAAGAACAAGTTCTCCATTCTTCGCCTTCTGCATTGCTCTTTGTCCTAGGCTGCACTTCCCACGTCTTAGTATAGATTTCATACTGTCTGCGCCGCCGGCCCCTCAGGACCCGGCGAACGTGGAAATCCAGTCGCGTTCGTCCCGATCCGTCTCTATTAATAGCGAGATCCAAGTCTCCTCCGGGACCCCGCCAGAAAGACTTTAAAAAAAAAAAATCAGTTTTATTCTTAGAGATGTCAGATCCGGAAGAGTTACAGTTTCATGGCGAAAATCTCTTCTCCCCTCTACCGGGGCCCCAAACCACCGAAGGCTTCCAAAAAAAACGCCGACCACAGCTGTTCTGGCGAGGAGCCGCAGCCTCTCATGTTTGAGATACGATGAGCCGAGCTGGACTTCTGACGAGGCAGCGAAGATCGAAGCCGTGAGAGGAGCCGCTTCAGGAGAGGGCCAGTCCACCCAAAACTCAGTGTTTGGTGGACACTGGAGAGATCTTTATATCTCTTGGAGGCTCTGTTGGGGATATCTCTGCACCAAGTTCTTAGGTTCACATGTCGACTGTGCCCATCATGAGGGGTTCCCACCATCCTTGATCTGAGTTCCTGGGTCTGCATACCTACTGTGCCCATCATGAGGGGTTCCCACCAACCTTGATCTGAGTTCCTGGGTCTACATACCTACTGGGCCCATTATGAGGTGATCCCACCACCCCTGTGTTGAGTTCCCGGGTCTGTACACCTACTGTGCCCATTATGAGGGGTTCCCACCATCCCTGTGCTGAGTTCCCAGGTCTGTACACCTGCTGTGCCCATTATGAGGGGTTCCCACCACCCCTGTGTTGAGTTCCCGGGTCTGTACACCTACTGTGCCCATTATAATGGGTTCTCACCATCCCTGTGCTGAGTTCCTGGGTCTGTGCACCTGCTGTGCCCATTATGAGGGGTTCCCACCACCCCTGTGCTGAGTTCCTGGGTCTGTACACCTGCTGTGCCCATTATGAGGGGTTCCCACCATCCCTGTGCTGAGTTCCCAGGTCTGTACACCTGCTGTGCCCATTATGAGGGGTTCCCACCATCCCTGTGCTGAGTTCCCGGGTCTGTACACCTGCTGTGCCCATTATGAGGGGTTCTCACCATCCCTGTGCTGAGTTCCCGGGTCTGTACACCTGCTGTGCCCATTATGAGGAGTTCCCACCATCCCTGTACTGAGTTCCCGGGTCTGTACACCTGCTGTGCCCGTTATGAGGGGTTCATTTTGTTTATTGAAAAATCTTACAAACAACAACTTATATACAATAAAACCATAATAAATAAATAAAACATATTTACAAAATAATTGAATATGATAATACAAAACAAGAACATTATAAATGGTACAAACCAAATTGCAACACAATCCCTACGGGAGAGCCAGACTAAGGAACATCACCGTCACCATGCATGGAGCCTTTTATCAAAAATATATTTGGTCTTGAAAATCTAGGGGAGTGAATCAAGAATACAAAGAAAAGCCGCACACCCCGAGATCAACAGGCAGCAGCTACAGAGTCCTGATATTCCTCCATGCCCTTATCCAGGCCTCCTGCCGCCACCTGCCTTTCTCAAGACCCCGAATCTTCCCAACCTCACCCAGAATGTCCTGCACCACCACTGCGACAGGGAGGATTTTACTCCGTAAGGATACCTGACACTGTGCACGCCACGTGAAATACCGGACTACTAGACTAACTAAAAAAAGTGTTTCCAAATCATAATCCCGACGAGTCTGGAATGCCCCATACACCCATTCTGCGTAACTCATGTGGGGGAGGAAGGGTATACTCAGAGCCCTCCCAACCCTCTTGTACACCATTATAAGGGGTTCCCACCATCCCTGTGCTAAGTCCCTGTGTCTGTATACCCGCTGTGCCCATTTTCAGAGGTTCCCACCATCCCTGTGCTGAGTTCCAGGGTCTGTACACCTGCTGTGCCCATTATGAGGGGTTCCCACCATCCCTGTGCTGAGTTCTCAGGTCTGTACACCTGCTGTGCCCATTATGAGGGGTTCCCACCATCCCTGTGCTGAGTTCCCAGATCTGTACACCTGCTGTGCCCATTATGAGGGGTTCCCACCATCCCTGTGCTGAGTTCCCGGGTCTGTACACCCCCTGTGCCCATTATGAGAGGTTCCCACCATCCCTGTGCTGAGTTCCCGGGTCTGTACACCCGCTGTGCCCATTATGAGGGGTTCCCACCATCCCTGTGCTGAGTTCCCGGGTCTGTACACCCGCTGTGCCCATTATGAGGGGTTCCCACCATCCCTGTGCTGAGTTCCCGGGTCTGTACACCCGCTGTGCCCATTATGAGAGGTTCCCACCATCCCTGTGCTGAGTTCCCGGGTCTGTACACCCGCTGTGCCCATTATGAGGGGTTCCCACCATCCCTGTGCTGAGTTCCCGGGTCTGTACACCCGCTGTGCCCATTATGAGGGGTTCCCACCATCTCTGTGCTAAGTTCCCAGGTCTCAGTACTCCTCTCAGCCCTGATGGTAACAGCGGGCCGGTTCTTGGGAGGAGTTATGCAAACATCGAAATGCCTTGATGGGTAGCTGAAATAGGCATCCCTGGGGCAACCTAAGTTCTGAATTCCATCTCCATTGCACCTTGCCAGCTGATGTGCCTTACAGCCTAAAATGCTGCATGCACCGTCTTTGGCCTGTTGGTGGCACATTGGGTGGCCCATTCAAATCAATGAGCTGACTTCATGCAATGCTGGTCGATGCCCCACATGGGCCCAGGCTGGTGTGAATGGGACCTTAAGAGGTCGGGGAATGCCCGTTCCGGAGACAACATCTCTTTGACTGGGGACATGGTGACAGTTTCTTCTTCTAGCTGTTGCGTGAAGTTAGTCATATTTTTCTTGTTCCTCCCTTCTCTGGAACGTCAAGACCAACTCTCGGCGAAGGTACAAAGTACGACGACAAAAGGGGTCGCTTTTAGCCTTCTGCATTCCAAAGCAATGTTTTTATTCCGCTTCATTGATTTTCTTAACAGATTCTGCAACAGTTTTTTTTTTAATCTTGAACCTATTCTAAGGAGGTTGCTGCTTTTACGAGATTCCTCTGGTGTGGTTTGTGTCACAATGGCCACGATTGACTTCCTGGGAGTGCCTGTTTACTTTGGTTGCTACGGCGAGGGCCAATTCAGTTGCTGCATTTACAGCTTCCTCCTCATATTTGTTTGTGTTTTGTACGGGTTGTCATGGCGAGAGGCCGCAGGTGCAAGTGGTGGGAAAGTCGTTCTGGCGAGGGAAGGTTCTGCTTAGGAGGTTGCTTTGTAGGCCCATTCAATAGCTTCCAAGGTGCCGAGTAGTCTTTTGGAAGATGATCAATATAATCAAAAGTGCAGGGAAGTATATTATTCATCTAGCATATTCTGGGCCCTCAGTAGGCATAGAAGCTATGAGGAATTTGAAATTTTTACGGTTGTCTCCATAGCAAGTAGTAAGGGTATTCTTCCAATAGTGGTGGTCAGGGGCGTTGCTAGGGGGTGGCTTTTGGGGCTATAGCCCCGAATCTGAGGCCAATAGCCCCGAGTCTCTGCAGGGGTCCCCAAGGGGAGGGGAGGCTCTCTGGGGACCCTTATGTAAGCGGGGGGGGGGGGGGGGCTCTCTGGGGACCCTGATGTAAGGGAGAGGCTCTCTGGGGACCCTGAATTTAAGGCCTAGGCTCTCTAGGGACCCAGATTTAAGGGGGAGGCTCTCTGGGGACCCTAATGTAAGGGGGCCTCTCTGGGAACTCTGATGTAAGTGGGGGGGGGCTGGGTACCCTGATGGAAGGGGGAGGCTCTCTGAGGACTCTGATGTAAGGAGGAGGCTCTCTGGGGACCCTGATGTAAGGTGATGTAAGGGGGGCTCTCTGGGGACCCTGATGTAAGCGGGGGGCTCTCTGGGGATATATATACACCCACACGTATATTACTGTATATACATGTGTATGCCCTCCCAAGCGTATGACTTTCTTTACTACGCTGCTATGGGCTCCAGCCCCAGATCTTTTGTAGACCTAGCAACGCCCCTGGTGGTGGGAAAATCCTTCTGTTGAGTGAAAACTTAGCTTAGGAGGCTACTTCGTAGGCCTAAATCAATAGATCTCAAGATGCGGAGAGGTTTTTTTTAAAAGATATTATTCCTCCTTCATGTTCTTGGTCCTCAGTTGGCGTGGAAGTCATGGGAAATTCAAACTTTATGATTGTCCCCAGAACGGAAGGGGAATATTCCAATGGACCAGTTTCTAAGCAGGGACTTACCCTCAATTGGAGAGTATCCCTCTTACTTTCTAATGCGTCAGTGATGGTGTGTTAACTATTCTGTATTCTATCCAAAATTTTGACCTCAAGACCAGCAAACTTATGTTTTTTTCGCAATGTCTTGGTGATACAGTAGTTCTTTTTGAGCAGTTACATTTTCAGAACTACAAAATGTCTAAAATGTCTGACTAAGGTAAAGGTTCCTGGGCAGAGGCGGCTCTAGGCTTTGTGAGGCCTTAGGCAAAACTTGCACATGAGGCCCCACGGACTGGGACGCTCCGTGATGAGGCCGCTATTCCTCAGGCTGCGGGCAGTATCTGATTTGTCCGTCAGCTCCTAAGCCACAGAGTCCCAGTGGGGGGTAGGCGGAGCCGCCGGCGTCGACTTCAGTGATTGAGAACAGGCAAATTAGGCGGCCGCGAGGCCCCTGTGAGTGCGAGGCCTTAGGCGACCGCCTAATTTGCCTAATTAGAGAGCCGCCTCTGTTCCTGGGTAAATCAGTAGACTGCACCCTTACGAATATTTGGATGATAATAAAACGTTATTATATCAATGGGGTGAATTTATTAAATAGTTGGAAAAGGTGGACTGTGCCTTTAAGTGGCCTCAGTATTATAATATGTTCGTTTAGTCTGTTTTATAATCTACTGCAGCTTAATGAATCAGGGCCGTAGAATATAGTGAGGCCTCAACAGGCAAAAATAGGGCCTCGTGATTTCAAGTGTCCTGGAGGCACCGTTTCCTCTTCCCCCCACAGCTTATGGCTGAAGGAACAAAGTCTCTTCCACGGCTGAACATACAACTATGGAGACCCAAATGCATAATCTTAATAAATTAGTGTGAGCTAATGGCTGAGCTCTTGACAAACACAAAAGATAAAATGGTTGAGGAAGACTCCCGTGGGTTCTTCCGTCATCTTACATTAATGAATGGAACGGCGGAGTGCTGCTGCCAGGCCTGGGAGCGGAACCGCCGTTCCATCTAGCTGTCTTGGCAATGACACATTTTCATAATTCATAAAAACTGGTAACTCTATCCTTCTATCTTGAAAATTCCCAGACATCCTGCTAGTTGGCTCTGCCAAGATATTGCGAGCTTAAGTATTCGGTCTGTACCAAAGACGCCAAGGAGACTTACTTGAATGCCTCTCTCTGCTGTCCTTATTTAAGGTGGAACTTTCTTAAAAATGTCCCTCTGTACAATGACAGTATAATGTTTCAGAGAAGCTCCACCTTTTACCAATAAAAAGCCTCAAGTCTGGTGACTTTGCCTAGGTTGAGATGATGTCATCAGTTGGCTGATGTCATCAATCTTCTCTCCCCAAGCACCAGGATTTACATGATTGTGTCATCTCTGAGCTGGTATCTCAGTCCCAATTTAGAGGGTGATCTTGGATGATCAGGAATAAGGAAAAAAAAAAATGACCTCATGAACCAATAGGGTTACTCTAAGCTTCAGGTCTGCATGTGACTGCATGTCACCCCGAAACACACAGACTCTGGGAACCTAGGACCTGGATACAGATTTGGGACCTTTTTGCCCAAACAAGCATTGACTGCTTCACCCCTTCCTAGACTGTGAGACTCAAATCAGATGTTAATATAATCAGCTCAAAACAACCTGATGCTGTGGACACCTGCTATAATCTGTTTACTAAAGATGTCTTTCTCTCATGGTATCATTTCCCCATTGTGTGCCTCCTAGGTGTGAATTCCCATTGTTAATTGAGTCACCTATTGTTTCTGTCTGCTAATCCTCAGAGATTTGGATAGTCCTAGGTCTTCTTACTGGGGAACTGGTGCGGAACAGTCTAGGGGGGCACTGAGTCACCTAGGCAATTGCATTGAATTGCACATGTCAACATATAACGTGTTGCGGTAAAGCCATATTATGGACACAATAGGTAAACGCTATGGGGGCAGCCACATACCTGAAATATTTTTGGTTGTGTCCATTTTTTTCCGCTCAGATTGAATTCTGCCTTCAGTATGAGGGACCTCTTGAAAAGTGGATTCCTTTCATACTACACTTCAACATGCTGCATCCAGGTTCAGCAAACACGCTCCATATGTTTTATAGAAGAATGAAGGACACTAAATGGGGAACAAATGTAGAGCTTGATGTCCATCCAATTTTAAGAAACCTAAACATATTGATTGCGTTCAGTCCTGGTCTATGCTGCTGCGGGTTCCGGCTTTATACACAAATTAGGAGTTTATTTACATTCATTACGCTATGACATTCCAGTCGTGGTTAAGGGATTAACTGTGATCACAGACTTGGTTCTTCCCTTCAGACGTAGGATAGTGCTCTATCTAGAACTAGTCCCATTAGCGAGCCATGTCTTCTCCTCCAACATCAGTACCTGATCTCACAAATGTTCATTTGACTCAGTGGGCACAAATTCCTCTAGACACCCTCCAATATCTTGTGGAAAGCCTTTCCAGAAGAGTGGGGGATGTTATATCCTTAATAGGGGTGCAACTCCATTTTCATGGTCATGGTTTCGAAATAAGATGTCCAACAAGTTCACCTAGGTGGGATAGTAAGGTTTCCACAACCTTGTGGCCCCAAAGTTCTAAGCTTTTCCATAAAAAAATCTCGACTAGAGGTCAACTCAAATACAATTACTTTTTTTTCGTGTGTTAAAGATGCAGAGTCTGTCTGAACTTGTTGTATAGGCGAATCCACTAAAGGTTTTGAATTACAGATCTTATTTCTAATGCGCATTAGAAAAACAAAAGCCTTAAACCTTTAACAACTTAAATATACCTTGGCTGCTAAAGCCCTTCCATACATGTCAAGAAACCCGGCAGGCAAATTCAACCTTTATGTAGACAGCCCACTCAGATCAGACGTTTCCAGTGAAAGGTACAGTTAATACTACATCATAAAAATACATTTTATACAGTTGTGCACTTTCAACTTTGTGGGAACAATTTGGGGAAGATTCTCTTCTGTTCCAGCATGCCACAAAGCCAGTTCCATAAAAGATATGGTATGACCAGGATGGTGTGGAGGAAGTCGAGTGTCCTGCACAGATCCCTGACGTCAATCCTATTGGATACCTTTAGACTTAATTGGAACTTTGGTTGCAAGCCAAGGCTTTTCATACAACATCAGTACCTGTCCTCATAAATGGTGGCCAGCTCCATAAAGACATGGTTTGACTAGCTTATTGTGGAGCAACTTGAGTGGCCTGCACACATCCCTGACCTCAACTCTACTGAACACTTTTAGGATGAATTGAAATATTGATTACAAGCCAGATCTTCTTATGCAACATTATCAAGTCTTCTCATACATCAGTACCTGACTTCACAAATGGTGGTCAGCTCCATAAAATACATGGTTTGACCAGTTAGATGTGGAGGACCTTGAGCATCCTGCACAGAGCTGAGACCCTACTGACCACCTTTAGAATGATTTGGAATTATTGCAAGCCAGGTCTTCTCATCCAACATCATCCAACATCAGTACCTGCAATCATAAATGGTGGCCAGCTCCACAAAGACATGGTTTGACCAGTTTGGTGTGAAGAAACTTGCGCATGCACCGTAGACATCGGCGCACGGCTTTATTGTAAATATCTCCTAAACCGTGGAGGTTTAGTAGATATTTGCAGCACCTACAGGGAAGCCTTAATATAGGCTTACCGGCAGGTAAAAGTGGTTGTACAGGGTGTACAACCACTTGAAGACCTTTTTAGACAATTGTCCTCTTCCAACCTTTTAGTAACAGTTTGGTGAAGGCCCTTTTCTCTTCCACCATGACTGTACCCCTTCATACAAAGCCATAAAGACATGGTTTAACCAGTTTAATCTTAAGGAACTTGAGTGGCCTTCACAGAGCCCTGTCTTCAACTCTACTGAACACCTTTGGGATGAACTAAAACCCCAATTGTGAGCCAGGTCTTCTCATCCAACAATGCCTGACCTCATAAATGGTGGCCTGCTCTATAAAGACATGGTCCGACCAGTTGGGTGTAAAGGAACTTGAGTGTCCTGCACTAAGCCCTGACCTCAACCCTACTGAACACCTATGAGATGAACTGAAGCCCTAATTCTGAGCCAAGGCTTCTCATCCAACAGTACCTGACCTCATAAATGTGGCCAACTACATAAAGACACAGTTTGACCAGTTTGGTGTGCATAAGCTTGAGTGTCCTTCACAGAGCCCTGACCTCAACCCTACTGAACACCTTTGGGATTGGCTGAAGCCCCAATTGTGAGCTCATAAATGGTGACCAACTACATACAGACGTGGTTTGACAATTGGGTGCAGAGGAACTTGAATGGCTTCACAGAGCCCTGACTTCAACCCTACTGACCACCTTTGGGACGAATTGGAATGCTGACTGCAAGCCAGGTCTTCTCATCCAACATCAGTACGTGACCTCACCAATCTTCTTTAGGATCAATGGGCACACATTTCCCCAGACACCCTCCAAAATCATGCGGAAGGCCTTCCTAGAAGAGCAGAGGCTGGTAGAGCTACAAAGGGGGCTTGGAATGATATGCCCAACAAACTCATAGATTTGAAAGCCAGATGTTCACAGATCTTTGTATGTATAGTATACAGTAAATACACTGTATGCTGGTGAGGAGGAGATGTTTTTTTCACTGAACGGACAAGGGGACAGGTTCACTTTAACCCGTTTTTTTTTTTTTTTTTACATGACAAAATCTGTTCCCTTTAAGAAAACCTTGAAGTATTTACTGGTGGAAGCACATGTTGAGTTTTCTTTGAAAGTCCTCATCTCACTCACATACCAACTTCTGTTTCTCAACTGCAAAACAAACACAGCCGAGTCAGAGCCAAGGTCCCCGCACTGAGCCGTCTCAGTACTTTTCCACCACTCGTCCGGAAATCAGCCAAGATCTCGTCATGTACAGGCCATAACCAGCCAGAGGGTTGCTAAGACAAAAGGGCTGCAGCCTGTACGCACTTTTCTCATCCTGCAATGAGACTTCTGTTTATGATGTGACTGCGCGTGCCCACCGACAACAGCAAAGTACCCACAAATGAGCTAAAATACAAATCTGTGCACCCGTACACAGCGGTGAAACTAATACCAGTAATGTTGTGATGACGAACGCATTTGAGAGCGTTATCAGCTTCCATATTAAATCTGACCTCCGGCTTTCCCTCCAGTTCCGGCTCCTCTCCTGGACTTAAATGGCTTACTCTGATTTCACTGCACACTGTGAGCTTCTTACAATGTGCATTAGAAGCCGCAGCAAGTCAGAGCCTGCCTCATTTCCTGGCTGGAGGACGTCTGGCATCATTCTAGCCCTTTTCTTCCCCAGCCTGACCGGCCCTGGCCCGCCCCTTTCATTGGATTTCAGTTTTTCCAATCATGAAGGTTCAGCATCACATGTGGGCGTTACCAATGCAGCCTAGGAATGCCCACTCCTTCAGGCTGGCATCCACCCCCATAAAGGCATTTTAATATTTACATAACTCCTTCCACTGCTTGCATCAGGACTTTCCTCCTCAGCCTGACTGTCCCTGGCCCGCCCCGTTCATTCATTGGATTCCAGTTCTTCCAATCACGAAGGCTCAGCATCACGTGGGCAGGGCCATCTTTAATATGGTTTGGACCCTGGGTGAAAATTTTCCTGGGCCCTCCCAAATCCGCTTTTAAAACTATTTGCAGGCAGTGCAGGGCTCAAGGGGCAGCTGCTTTGGGCTCCACAGCAATGACTGGGACGGGGGCAGCTGCCCCTTTTGTCCCGTGTTAAGGATGGCCCTCGTTCCCCCTCTATTCTTGTTCTGGTGACCACTCAAAATATTGGAATTTCCCTCACTTTGATTCCAGGTATTTCCATTCTGTATGCCATGCAGGCAGATCATAGCTGGTGGGAGGGGCTGGCAGGATTCTGTACAGAGCTTCCTGAAAACATCACAGCACCCTGACTTAGGAGATTTAGGAGGGCCCAATCAATATTAAAGATGGCCCTGGCAGGGCCATCTTTAACACAGGGCATAAGGGACAGCTACCCCAGGCCCAGTCAGTCATTGTTGTGGGGCCCAAGGCAGCTCCCCCTTGAGCCCGCAAGTAGTTGATAAGCAGATTTAGGAGGGCCCAAGAAAATGTTTGCCCAGGGCCCAATCAATATTAAAGATGACCCTGGGGGAAACCATCCATTGGGGACACCTGTTCCACTGACAACAGACTAACTTTGTGTTGTGTCTGGCAGTGGTTCTAAGGAAAAAAATAATGGCTCCTTATGAACAAAGTTCACACCAGAGCGTTGCATTTGCCCGGCACTGGAAAAAAGTACAGCATGCGCCACTTTTTTCAGCGCAATGCATTCACATTACCGAAAACGCAACGCGCATGGGTTAACGGATGTGTTGTGAATGAGCCCTACATAGATACAGCCAATGTCTTTCTTGGGACAGTAAATCAATATCTAAAAAAAAATAAAATAAGGGGAAATCTCCACCTTTTCAAACATTACTCCACCCGATGATTAGACAAAGGCGTCTGAAATCAGTTTGGTAGCGGCTCCCCTCAGCGTGGTGTGAAGCCAGGCCCATCACGCCTGTCAATGGCAAACACGGCCGTGCCCAAAGAACATACAGAGGAACTGATTACCCAACCTGTGCCAACCTTCCTGGCTGTGTGACCGCGGGGACACGCCCGCCCCATTGTACGCAGCTGACCGGCCAGGTGATGAATAGCTGAAGTACAACATTCAGATTCCATTGTTACCGGGAACACTTTGTCCTTTTAAGTGTTTTTTTTTTCTTTTTTATGTATGTAAATGCCATCAGCCTAAATCATCTTATTAACCACTTCCATGCTGGGCCATTTCTGGCACTCCTCTCCTACATGTAAAAATCAGCATTTATTTTTGCTAGAAAATTACTCAGAACCCCTAAACACACACACACATTATTATATATCTATATATCTATATCTATCTATCTATCTATCTATCTATCTATCTATCTATCTATCTATCTATCTCTCTCTCTCTCTCTATATATATATATATATATATATACACACATACATATATATATATATATATATATATATATATATATATATATATATATATATACATACACACACATACATTTTTTTTACCATAGACCCTAGCAAATTAGGCTGGCGACTGTTGCAATTTGTTACAATCACACGGTATTTGCGCAGCGATTAAAAACACTTTCAGGAATTAAAAAGAAAACAAAAAACACAATATTTACCCCAATGTTTTTTTCGTATAATGTGAAAGATGATGTTACGCTGATTAAATAGATACCCAACACGTCACGCTTTAAAATTGCGCATGCTCGTGGAATGGCGCCAAACCTACGATACTTAAAAATCTCCATAGGCTACGGTTTAAAAATGTTCACAGGTTACCAGTTTAGAGTTACAGAGGACGTCTAGGGCTACAATTATTGCTCTCGCTCTAACGTTCGCGGCGATACCTCACATGTGTGGTTCAAACACTGTTTTTTTTTTTTAAAACAAAAATAAATCTTATTAACCACTTCCATACCAGGCCAATTCTGGCATTCCTCTTCTACTTGTAAAAATCATCATTTTTTTGCTAGAAAATTACTGAGAACCCCCAAACAAGAAAAAAAAAAATATATATATATCAGAGAGAGTTTACAAACTTTTTTTTTTCCTGCCGAAATTCCACTGTTTCTGGACGTGTTGGCAATGAATATTTTTTTCTTCTGCTTTTAAACTCCTCTAAATGCCTATGTGTGCAAAAACACAGACTTACATGCAGGGGCATTAAGAGGTGCAAGAAAAAAAGAAGAAAGCCAGACATTCTAAAGAGCAGCATTAAAAATGTTGAGATATATAAATTTAAAAAAAAAAAATATATATATATATATATATATATATACACACACACGTCAGAGATTTATTCATACAGGCTTGTATTTTAGCTGAAATGTAAAAAAGAAAAAAAAAAAAAAAAAAAAAGAAACCTCAAACCGTGTTGTACTTTCCCTTTAAAGGGGCACTAAAAGGGGAACACCATTCCAAAAGTAAACTTTCACTTAATCCATACATTGCACTTTTTTTTCATTGAATTCCTAAAATGATTTCTTACTTTGCCACATGTAATGGCCTGTATCCCTTCCCTAGATATGCAATTCTTATCATATACATCGGGGGCGGGGCAATACCACCAAAAAAAAATTCCAGCTTTAGAAATCGGTGTCTCTGCCTTTAGGCTAGAGCGATCGTATAATACTGGGCACGCCAACAGTAGCAAAACCGGCTGTGCATACAAAGGGGAAGATATTACAGAGGCAACTGGCATTAGAATTGTTTTATAGGAATATTTTTGAGTGGGGCATTCCCTAAAAGGTCCCCATACTGATCAATGCAATGCGGAATCTTGGTAGCAAGCTCTTACCTTTACGGTGCTCTTTGGATGCCCCAATCTGCTTCTAGAGGGCCAGAACCTAAGCAAATGCTGACTTTCTGAAAGTCGGTATGTGCATAGGGCAAGACACGCCTTCTACTCTCTCATGTGGCAAGAGATTGGGTGAAGCTATTAGGCGCTTAGAGCAAGGCATGTCTTCTGAGCTTTTATGTGTTGGTAACGGCCATTTAATATTGGATGTGGCCATGCCTTGGGTGCGGCCACTGGGCCCCAATGTCGATGGGTGCAGCCACCGGGGCCCCATGCCTTTGGGTGCGGCCACCGGGCCCCTGTGCCTTGGGTGCGGCCATCGGGCCAACATGCCTTGGGTGCGGCCATCGGGCCAACATGCCTTGGGTGCGGCCATCGTTCTTCCATGCCTTGGGTGCGACCATCGGGCTTCCATGCCTTGGGTGCGGCCACCGGGTTTCCATGCCTTGGGTACAGCCATCGGGCTTCCATGCCTTGGGTGCGGCCATCGGGCATCCATGCCTTGGGTGCGGCCATTAGGCTCAATAGTATGGGTGTGACCATTAGGTGCTCAGAGCAGGACACGCCTTCTCATCTCTCATGTGATAATAGTCTGGGTGTGGTAATTAGGCGCTCAGTTACAGACCATTGCAGTGCATCATCTATAGGGCTGTGTGTAATAGACATGCGCCTCTTACCTGTTTTTTTTTTTTATTCGGGGTTCCACTTTAAAATGACTTCATATGGTTTATGCCACGTGCGGGGTTCCTATAACAGAGAACATCAGAGGAAGTGGTGACCTCAGCGGATAATACAGAAAGGATGTGGAGTGCATATACAGATGGTGAATCTCTTACCGAATGAACTCTGACAGCCCTTGAATCCCTTTGCTGTAATGAAGAGGTCAAATCTCGTACAGCACTGCAAATCTCTTACAATTACTCATCATTTGTCATTAGGGATCATTTAAAAAAAAAAGGATAGTATCTAAAGGCCAAAACCTTTTTTAGCTATAGACAGAGTAAGATAAGGGTGAATGTGCTTTCAGATTTATTACTGCTATCTGTACCTCTGTTGGGAAAAATTTTCCTCACTTCCTGTTCTAGTGACACAACAGGAAGTAAGGAAATATATCCAAAAAAAATGAGGGAAATCAGAACACTGAAACAGGTGTCCCCCATCGGAAGATGTCCCCTTTATTCCAGCTTTGGTGGCAACTGTAAAATGTTGGGTTTTCCCCATCAATGGCCACCAGGACAGAGAGAGGTGAATCTCTCCAGCGGGGACACACACAGCAATAAAAGCCTGACGGGGGTTTACCTCTTCCACACTTCATCTAAAACCAAACAAGGTTTGATTGGACAGTTTGGAAAGGTTTTTTTTTTTCCCTGTTTCTCCTTACTTCTAACAGGAAGTGGAAGGAAATCCCTACAAATTGAGGGGAAATGCAAATGTATTTGTCACTGGGACAGGTGTCCCCGGTGCTACATTTCCTCTCACATCCTGTTCTGGTGACAACTGTAACATTTTGGATTCCCCAAAGATTTCTGTCCTGGTAACAATGATGACTAGGAGAAAAATAGTAAGGGTGAATCTCCCCAAAGAAAGAAGCGTTAGTAATGGTACCAGTGGGTATTTAATTTTTTTTTTAAAACCCCAAATATAGGTGCACCTTGGGGAGAGCCATATTTGTTCATTGAACAGGCAGGCTCTGCTTCTTGTGTGTAGCTTTGCAGGGCGATAGCACTTGACTGTTCCTCTCTCCTAATGCACGACAATTAAAGTACTTTATAGTTCCTATTTCTCAGGGAAACCCTTTTTTGTTTTTCTCAAATTAATGGGGAAGCAACAAACCCTACGGGGTGTATTTACAAAACATTTGCATAGCCGTTCATCCATAGAAACCAAATGTAAAATTTGTTTCGTGTGAATGGACCAAAAAAAAAAAAAAAATCGAATGTTCTCAGGCTATACTCTCTACAACTCGAATGTGTGAATGGGGAAAATACTGCAACATGGCCACTAGATGGATCAGAGGAACTATACTGCATTATGGCCACTAGATGGAGCCAAGGACCAATACTGCGCTATGGCCACTAGATGGAACCGAGGAGTAATACTGCATTATGGAGCGGGGGGAAACAATATTGCATTATGGCCACTAGATGGAGCAATACTGCATTATGGCCACTAGATGGAGCCGAGGAACAATACTGCATTATGGCCACTAGATGGAGCAGGGGAACAATACTGCATTATGGCCTTTAGATGGCGCAGGGGAACAATACTGCATTATGGCCACTAGATGGAGCCGAGGAACAATATTGCATTATGGCTACTAGATGGAGTCGGGGAACAATACTGCGTTTATGGCCACTAGATGGAGCAGGAGAACAATACTGCATTATGGCTACTAGATGGCGCAGGGGAACAATATTGCATTATGGCCACTAGATGGAGCAGGAGAACAATACTGCATTAAGGCTACTAGATGGCGCAGGGGAACAATATTGCATTATGGCCACTAGATGGAGCAGGAGAACAATACTGCATTATGGCTACTAGATGGAGCAGGGGAACAATACTGTATAATGGCCACTAGATGGAGCCGAGAAACAATACTGCATTATGGCCACTAGATGGAGCCGAGGAGCAATACTGCATTATGGCCACTAGATGGAGCTGGGGAACTATACTGTATTATGGCCACTAGATGGTGTCGGGGAACAATACTGCATTATGGCCACTAGATGGATTTGGGGAACAATACTGCGTTTATGGCCACTAGATGGAGCCCAATAACTATATTGCATTATGGCCACTAGATGGAGCCGAGAACTATACTGCATTATGGGCATTAGTTGGAGTCGGGAAACGACTGCATTATGGCCACTAGATGGCGCTGAGGAATTATACTGCATTATGGCCACTGGATAAAGCTGAGGAACTATACTTCATGATGGCCACTGGGTGGAGCCGAGGAACATACTTTATTCCTATGATATCAAACGCATAATAGTTATTATTCGAACAGTTATTGAGTCACTGCAGATCAAATGTTTGAATGAGGAAAAATACCTAATTATGGCCACTAGAAGGCCATATATCATAGGACAGAAGAATGCTCCTCCGCTCCATCTAGTGGCCATAATGTGATATTTTAGCCACTTACATTTGAGCCGCAAAAGAACATAGTCTGAGAACATTCGACTTTGCCCTATTTGCACAGAACAAAATTTACATACAGTTTCAATGGGGGAGCAGCTATGTTAATTGTTTTATTTTTTTTTTTTTTATAAATACCCCTAATTGTCCAATTGATCTCATCTCAGCAGTCATTTAACAAGCTTGATAGGCAGAGACATCTTATTTTTATTAAAAATTTAAAAAAGCAGAAAGCATTTTTCAGTGCGTAGGGCACATCAAATATATTTTTAAGTATAAAAACCATACAGGATAAAAGATACAATACAATATTATACAATAAAATAAAATACAATAGAAAAAAAAAACGACACAAAAAATAAATAAATTAAATAAAATAAGATAAAGTACAATAAAATATACAATAAAATGTGATAAAGTAAAATACAAGAAGGTAAAATAGGATGACATAAAATACAATAATATAAAATACCATAAAGTAAAATGCAGTAAAAAAAAATCTGATACAATAAAATATGACACTAAAATAAAATAAAAAATACAATAAAATAAAATACATTACAATAAAATACGATAAAATAAAATATGATAACATAAAATACAATAATATAAAATAAAATATGAAATCATGTACTCATTGAATGCTGTAAACTCCCAGAGGAAGAATAGGACAGTGCCCCCATCTCTGTGGTCACAATGTCCCTCCCTGTTCCCCAGCGTGTAGGCCAGGGAGTGCCCCTTCACAGCTGTGCTAACATAAGAAATATCACACAATCCGCGCCTCGCGTCCTAGCGACAAATGTACCCCGGGGGCTGTTTTCGGAAAAACTCCTTTGTTTGTAGGATGTAAAAAAAAAAAAAAACAATAATGAGCAACATCTGCTCCACAATCTATATACTGTCATGCTGCAAGAACACACGCAAGACTAAAAAAGAACCAGTTACTTGATTTCAAGAAATAAAGTAGGCGTAAACCCACTAAAATAGTAAAAATCTTATAAATTTTAACATGTTCATGTTACTTCCAAAAAAAGTAATTTTCAATATTTTTTAAAATTTGCAACTTTCATTAAAATAATCCCTGGTGATCCCGCCTCACTCGGGCACTTCCTGTTACAGGGTGACAACGCTTTGTCATAGTCTCCCAGCTGTGCTCCTGGGTTGTCAACTGGGCTTCCAACGGGTACCACGATTGACCATTTCAATACACATTACACCGACTTGATCCACTGTTGTCAGGAAAGCCACTCTGAGAAACACCATGCGGCCATCATCACTGTAGTAGTGTAAGCGTGTCAGGACCCCATGGGGCAAGGACCGCGCTATACTGCAGATGGACACCGGCAGCAAGAAGCGCTCTGAGGCGATTCAGTTCGCATAGGTAGCGCTATACAAGTCACTCATTCATTCATTCATTGGAGTACATGTAGCTGGGAAGTGGCTGCAAAGAAGCTGCAAGGGATCAGCAACACAGATGTAAAAAAATAAAAAATAAAAATATGTTAAAGCTCTCCCCTATTTTTGTTATACAGTAGATGGGTGTTCTGGGAACGGTTTGTGACTGAAGGGTTAAGTAGATCAAAGGCATGCCCTTGGGGCACCCAGGCCCTGTGCTCTGTATCTGAGAATACCCACTTCCTCTAAAACACAAATAGGACGTGGCAAGGAAGCTCCTGCGGGCGCCCGGTTTCCGGGTCCCTCAGAGTTGAAGCTTTAAAAAGGTAAAAAAAGAGGTCATACGACAGCGAGCTTTAAATAGGGTGAGCTTAGGGACGACGATCTGAAAGCGGAATTGAGCAAGAAATATAGGAATATAGGGGGGGAATTTGTGATTTAAAGGGGAACGATCGTCTTATTGAGGTCTTTGTGATAAACACGTGAAAGAGTTCATTATGCTGTGAAATTGCTGTATCGGCGTATTTAAAGCCTAGTTTCCATGTACAGTGTGTAAATTATATGTAGGCAAAAGAGCAGCCATATTTGTTCATTACATATTATGGCTCTGCTTCCTTCATAGCAGTGCCGTACAATGGTTGCGCCTTGTTGATCCTCTGATCTCATCGCAAGTCAACCAGTCAGGGTTTGTCTGGTTGAAAACAAAAAACTGTTTCTTACGGACGGGATCCTGGTACACGCTCTTTTGGCGGGGTTCGGACGCTCGGTTGGCCTTGTGTGCGAGGCTTAATAGAAAAAGAGAAAGAAAGAAAAAAAAAAAACTCTTTCTTCTACGACGTTATTAAAGCTCCTTCCACATGAACCACCACCAGGGGGCAGTAGAGCCACATATTTACTGCCCTTGATGGCCCACAAACAAGCGAACATTGGACTGCTTGGATGAATACACACATACTTGCCAACTGTCCCGGATTTGCCGGGATGGTCACGCGTTTTAGTAAGCTGTCCCGCTATGGCTCAGTCCCGGGATCCTGTTTCCTGGTAGTTGAGTGTGAGCTGTCCATGACAGCTTGGTCACAGTACTGGGGATGCCAATGGAGTGCACCCCAGAATAAAAAAAAAAAAAGAGACGCTTATTTGTGGCAATTTATCATTAGGATCTGTGCCTAGGAATTAGGTCATGTGGGGGAGCTCAAAACATAAGAAAAGAAGGGGCATCTCTAGGAGTATCAGGAAAACATACTTTGGACCTGAAGTCTTCTGACTCTTGGGTGGGACCAACATGGTGGCTTCCTTGAAGACTTATCAGGCACTATGGTCCCAGGACTGAATAACTATGCTTCCCTCTATTTTCAGGGGTTTGAATGTGCGGGGGAGCAGAATTTTTTTTGCACTTTTTTACTTAAAATAATGGGATTTTATAAGGAGGACATTGTTCCTGCTGGCTTGTGGAAGCATAGAAAAGTCTACTTTAAGAAGCTTGTTATGTGATCATCGAACTGTAGTAATATTTCCGGTAATATGTGCTTCAATGTTTTTTCTTGCAGAAACCCCAACTACCAACACTTACAAAATGGCAAACAAAGGACCATCCTATGGACTGAGCAGAGAAGTCCAGTTGAAGATTGACCTGAAGTACGACCCGGAGCTGGAGAACATCCTGGTGCAATGGATTAGTGCTCAGTGCGACAATAAGGTTGGCGAACCGGAGGAGGCTGGGAAAATTGGCTTTCAGAAGTGGTTGAAGGATGGCGTGGTGAGTAGACTAGATCGATGATGGGTCTTTTACCTGTCTTTGTGTAGGGAGGTTGTTGGAAGTTTGATAGAGCCAAAAGTAATCAGCAGTATCCTTTTGTTGGGACTCTTGGAATACAGACTGGGACAGAAGGTAGACCATGCCTCCACAACTATTGTAGTGGGAGGACCTGCCTTTCCAACGTGAAATAGGTATTATGGGTATAAAATTAATAGTGGATTAACGTTTTCTATTGTGGTGAACTTCTAAAGCCAAATCACGCATTGTTGCCATAGACTAGTGGTCTCCAAACTGCGGCCTGCGGGCTGGATGTGGCTCTTTGCTTGCCTTTATCTGGCACTGGAGGGAACTTTCCTCCCACTGATATCAATGATGGGGCATCATTCTTCTCAAAGGGGATAAGACAGGCTTTTTCCAACTTGACGATCCAGATTTCCCCTTCCTGGCCAGACTTGGCTGGTGGTCTCCTTCAGTGCCCCATAACCATTAGATCATCTCATGATCTGCTGGAAATTGGCTGAATTAGGATACTATCATCTAAGGCAGGACTACACATCCCATGAGGCATTGTAAAACTCTGACATTCACAGACATGACTAGGCATGATGGGAATTGTAGTTCCTGAACACCTTGAGGGCCGCAGTTTGAAGACCCCTGATCTAAGGTCTATAGTCATAATTGAAATAGTTGCTTGACCAACCTTCCATTGCTTTAAAAAGTCAATCTGGTTGGAGCTTACACAGGTCTAATGTTTAACCCATCCTCCAATTGACTGCAGTTGGGCGTAGTGATTGGCTATTCAGATATTCAGGGCTATAACATGGAAGATAGGGGAAAGAGTTACATGCTTCTTCCATACCGGGTATTTCTGTATGTTCTGGGGCAACTGAAGATGTTGCCTTGCCTTACATGGGCAAAGCACAGGTTAACGGCAATGTAAGCTTGTACTTAGCTATACCATTATTTATGCCCAGATCACCCCATTTGAAGCCCTGAATCTCCAGAACTTAGCCACCCAAGCAAGGCCTTTGTCTTTTGTGACTTCAGGAGCCTTGGTCCAAACCTGCCACTCCTTTTCCAGTGGGGCAAATCTCATAATTGGAGAAAAAAATAGAATAGCAAATCTCACCACAGGATGGGCTGTGGAGATTCCATATATAGAGCAGTGCCAATGTCCCAAATCTACATTTACATTTAGTTGTATGATTGGTGCCTACAAAGTCCATTTTTCCAATCCTTTTGGTGTATTTTTGAGAAATCTCATAATTGGCCGTTAAGGTCTCTCATTGGATGACGGGACTGTGGGGGAATGTCAGAACTTGAAGCTGTACATTCAATGGTAAGGGTAGTCTTGACAAAAAGTACATGACAAGTTGACTTTATGGAATCCATTGTTATTAGAGGTTTACTTAACCTATTACAAAGAAGACCAAAATCCCAACCATGAGATTCATTAAAAGCACAGCAGGTCAGTGATGAGATTTATAAAGAGTAGAAAGTTTAACAGGTGATTGGGTGAACTTGCACCTTGAGAAACGCAGTTGTTAGGCAGGTCAGCAGAAAAGAAGAGGCAAACGTTAGCCTGTACAGAGTGTTGGTGAACCTCACCAAGTTCCCTTCTTCTTCCTCTACAGATCGTGTGTCATCTGATCAACTCCCTTGCTCCGGGTTCAGTGAGCAAAATCCAGTCCTCCAGTATGGCCTTCAAACAGATGGAGCAGGTGTCCCAGTTCCTGAAGGCCTGCGAGAAATATGGAATACCGCCTTCTGACCTATTCCAGACCGTCGACTTGTGGGAAGGTGAGAACCATAAAATAATGTCCATGTTTGAAGCACTACAACACTTTTCAGCACCTGTAGTTCTGCAGAATCTGTGTGTCCCCCCGCCTCCCCGCCCACACACACACCTTTCGACTACTTTTGAGTCCATTCTCAGCTTTCTCCCTTCCGTAAGCCCACTAGACATGTGCAAAAACCAAAAAATGTGTTTTCTTGTTGCGGGTCGATTTGTTAAGTTACTAATTTTGTTTTGTTGCATTCGTAATGAAATTCATTGTGTCATTTCATTTTGTTTTGTTTTTGATCGGATTCAAATTTTTTAGATGGATTTGAAGTATTCAAATCAAATTGGAATAGAAAATTTTGAATCCATCCAAATGCATTGTGAAGAATAGCTGGTTCTATTCTATTTGAAATTCGAAATGTCATTCTTTTTAAAAGTCGAACTTCGAAATTCAAATTTTGGAAGACGGTTATATTCTATTTTTTTCTGATCTATTCCTTTATTTTCTATTCTATTCTATTGTTTTACTCTATTCTTTTCTATTCTGTTTTATTCTACTTTATTCTTTTCAAAATCCAAATTTTGGAAGACAGCTATATTCTATTTTGTTCTATTTGTTCTGATCTATTCCTTTATTTTCTATTCTTTTATTTTCTATTCTATTCTGTTGTTTTACTCTATTCTTTTCTATTTTATTCTGTTTTATTATTTTCAAATTTCGGAAGAGGGCTATATTCTTTTTTATTCTATTTTTTTCTGATCTATTCCTTTATTTTCTATTCTTTTCTACTTTATTCTTTTCAGAATTCAAATTTCGGAAGATGGCTATATTCTATTTCATTCTATTCGAAAAACGGCTATATACTTTTTGATTCTATTTTTTTGATTCTATTTTTTTCTGATCTATTCCTTTATTTTCTATTCTATTCTATTGTTTTACTCTATTCTTTTCTATTCTGTTTTATTCTACTTTATTCTTTTCAAAATCCAAATTTTGGAAGACAGCTATATTCTATTTTGTTCTATTTGTTCTGATCTATTCCTTTATTTTCTATTCTTTTATTTTCTATTCTATTCTGTTGTTTTACTCTATTCATTTCTATTTTATTCTGTTTTATTATTTTCAAATTTCGGAAGAGGGCTATATTCTTTTTTATTCTATTTTTTTCTGATCTATTCCTTTATTTTCTATTCTTTTCTACTTTATTCTTTTCAGAATTCAAATTTCGGAAGACGGCTAGATTCTATTTCATTCTATTCGAAAAACGGCTATATTCTATTTTATTCTATTTTTTTTCTATTCTGTTCTAATCTATTCTTTTTGAATTTTGGAAGCCAGCCATATTCTATTTTATTCTATCCTAAATTCGAATTATGAAATTCAAATTTCGAAAGACAGCTATATTCTGTTTTATTCTATTTTTTTCTGTTCTATTTTTTTTTCTATTCTATTTTTTTCTATTCTATTCTCTTCTACTTTTTAATTTTATTTTCTGTTTTATTCTATTCTTTTCGAATTTCAGAAGAGGGCTGTATTCTAACACTAATACACAGAGTCTTTGAAGGAAATCAGCAATATGCTTTGCAATTTCAAATTTCGTATTTGAATCTAATTTGAAACCAATTCGGATAATTAGCTTTTCTGACAAAATTTTGTTTCATTATTTCGGATTCGTTTAAATTCATTACTAATGTAATTTGGAAATTCGGATACATCTGAGTCTCCGAATAGAAAATTTTGTCCGATTTTTGATTGGGAACGAAACAAACCGCACTGTCTAAAGCCCACTTCTTTATAAAAAAGAAATCTGCTGTGCTAATATCTCAAGCATTCACACAACTTTCACCAATCTCCAGATTTTGCCTAATATGATTATTTCGTCCTAAGATCATCAGCTCCATCTGGTGGCCATAATGCTGTATTTTCCTGCAAAACCTCAAATCAGGAAAAATACCATATTATGGCCACTAGACGGAGCTGACACTCATAGGTTATAAACATATTAGTCTGTTTATGAGAATTATTTTTGATTTTTTTTTTTTTTTATAAAGACCTGTGGGTCTACAGAAGGGACATATTTAAAGGTATTTTTTTTTAAAGACAGACACCAAAGGATATGTATAGTCAAAACTGGTTTAGTGTGGATGGTGTAGTGAAGGTTTACAGCCCAGGGGTTATTTTTTGCTGCGGGGGGCCCTTTCGGGAAATTTTTCTTTTTCTTTTTTTTTTTTTTTTTTACTTTTTACCCCAGACATGCAACTGGAAGTGAGGAAAAATAAATAAAATAAAAAAAAAATTAAAAATCAAGGGAAATGAACAAGGAAGGTTTAGAACTTCTGTTTGTTTTTGGCACCCACTGGGGAAATTTCCCACCACTCCCTGTTCCAATGACACTCTGTGTGTGAAGGTGGGACAGGGCAAAACAGGAAACTAGGGAGAAAATCTCCCCTATAGGGACCCAGAAACACAGCAACGGGTTCCAACTCTTCCTCACTCCATTGAAAACTTAAAGAAAGAAAAAATATTAATATCACTTTTTAGTAGTCTTATCGAGTGAAGATTTTTTTTTTTCAACAGTCAAATGCAACAAGTCGATCGATAAAATTACAAAAAAACTGAAAATGTATTTATTTCACAGGAAAAGACATGGCCAGCGTCCAGCGGACTTTGATGAACTTGGGTAGTTTAGCCGTTACAAAGGACGACGGACATTTCAAAGGAGACCCCAACTGGTTCCCCAAGTAAGTTATTCTTACCTTTCACAGGTAAAACCAAAGGAGGTTCAAATAATACATTTTCAAAACAAGTTTCTTTATTCCTACCATGTGACTGAAATTTAGACTTGACGATTTAATGTTTGAGGAATTCTTGGAGAGTTAAAGTCCCTGATAAGTTCTTCTATTTCTTGGGGATTATCGATCCCTTAACTGAGTTCCCGGGTCTGTACACCTGCTGTGCCCAATATGAGAGGTTTCCACCATCCCTGTGCTGAGTTCCTCAGTCTGTGCACCTGCTGTGCCCGTTATGAGCGGTTCCCACCATCCCTGTGCCGAGTTCCCAGGTCTGTACACCTGCTGTGCCCATTATGAGGGGTTCCCACCATCCCTGTGCCGAGTTCCCAGGTCTGTACACCTGCTGTGCCCATTATGAGGGGTTCCCACCATCCCTGTGCTGAGTTCCCAGGTCTGTACACCTGCTGTGCCCATTATGAGGGTTCCCACCATCCCTGTGCCGAGTTCCCAGGTCTGTACAACTGCTGTGCCCATTATGAGGGGCTCCCACCAGCCCTGTGCTGAGTTCCCAGGTCTGTACACCTGCTGTGCCCATTGTAACAGGATCCCACCATTACTGTGCTGAGTTCCTGGGTCTGTACACCTGCTGTGCCCATTGTAAGGGGGTCCCACCATTCTTGTGCTGAATCCCATCCCTGCGCAGAGTTCCCGGGTTTGTACATCTGCTGTGCCAGATATGAGGGGTTCCCACAAACCCTATGCTGAGTCCCCAGTCTTGCACACCTACCGTGTCCATTATGGTTGGGTTCCACTAGCCCTGTGCTAAGTTCCTGGATGTGCACACTTGCTGTGCCCATTGTAACGAATTCCCACCATTTACATGTGCCCGGGTCTGTACACCTGCCATGTCCATTATGAGGGGCTCTCACCATCCTTGTGCGGAGTTCCCGGGTTTGCACATCTGCTGTGCCAGTTATGAGAAAAGTAACAGGGGTAACTGGGGCATACAAAAAAGGTGAGTGAAAAAGGACGCAGCTAAAAAATACATTTTTTCTCTACCACTTTAGGAAATCCATGGAGAACAGGCGCGGATTCACTCAAGACAAACTAAAAGAAGGGCAAAGCGTCATCGGTCTACAGATGGGCACCAACAAGGGCGCCTCCCAGTCCGGAATGACCGGTTACGGCATGCCCAGGCAAATCCTCTGAACGCCAAAACCACTAGAACCCCCCCTGGCCAGAATCGGGACAAGTCAAGCACTCATCTCCTAGCTGTCTCCTTTCTCTGCTCTCTTCTCTTATCCTCCCTGGTCCTCGGTACCCAGAAATCATCAAGGACAGCGTCTAGGCCCCTGCTCAAAGTGATCGGCAAGACGGAAGAGTCCAATACTTTCTCATCGGTTGTCCTCCAATGCATGTGATTGTTTAGACCAGGATCAAAAAGAAGCCTGTGTTTTTTTGTTTTTGTTATGTCCATCAGGGGGAAAATTATTTAATTGGGGGGGGATGTGTAGGAATTTTTTTTAAAAGTTTTTTTGGGTGTTCGGCAATGCCTTAACATTCCACATGTGCCTGCTACTTTTTTTATAGTCTTGTGACCAAATTAAGCCTTGAGATAAAGTTGTGGTTTTTTTTTTTGTTTTTATTTTTTTTTACGATTTTGTATGGTTTCTGATTCTGTGGCTGGTGATATTTCCCACGCTGCTTTACAAGATTATTGCGGTTGCTGGTGATTAAACCATCATCGACGTAAATAAAAGAAAAAAAGAAGGGAACAAGAGTTTTAGCTGTAGATTCATTCTTAATAAAAGGACTGGGGTGGGACCTTTGCATCTTTTTGGCTCTGCTGTCTGATCTCCAGATCCGATACTGAAAAATATATTTCTGACCTGAATAAAGACCAATCTATGTTTATAAAATGTGAGTGTTGCCATGGACGGGTTTTCTTTTTTTGGGTCCTTGCAGCCGTTGAATTTCAAAGAGATGGTGACGTCCTCCTCATATGATAATCCTGATGACCAGCCACTCATGCTAGAACACCTATCATGGAAGGAGGTTTTACTTCACCCTCAACCCACTCATACTCAACTCCTTCCATACTCCTCATACACTCCATCTGTCTAAATTTGTGTAAGCATTTGTTTGTGGGATGGCATTGGAGCTTACACGAGGTTACTGACATCCTCCTCACATGGTGATTGGCTGCTCATTGTATCACGGAAGGTGTTTTTTGGTCACACGTGGCCCTTTCCCCCCCCTCCTTCTGGCCTTCGGTGGCTTAAAGAGACTCTGTTGCTTTGTCCTAATAGCTAGTCCACCCTCAACCTACCCATACTCACCCCCCCCCCCAAGCTCCCCAGACCCCAGTCACTCTATTCCTCCAACTGTCAAACCTTGTGTAAGCTCCATGTTGGATGGAGTGGCAAATCGCCATATGAGGAAAATGTGATCCACCTTGTGTATGGTCTGACACCATCCAACATGAAGCTTACACAAGGTTTGACAGTCTGAGGAATCAATTGACTGGGGGGGGGGGCATGGGGAAAGGCAAGTTTGAGTGGGTTGAGGGTGTACTAGCATTCAGGGCTAAACTACACAGTCACTTTAAATTCTGAAGCCACTGAAGGGTGCAAGAATGGGTGCAAAAGGGCCACAGGTAATACACCTTACCTGCTCCCATGTTCCTCAGTTGCTGCATTCCTTCAGTTGTTTAACCTTGTGTAAGCTCTATGTTGGATGGTGATGGAGCTTACACAAGGTTAATACATCCTCACATGGCGATTGGCTGCTCATGCTAGAGCATTGTATCATGGAAGATGTTTTTTGGGTCATGCATGGCCCTTTTGTCATCTTCCTTGTGGCCTTCCCTGGTTTAACAAGCTAAAGATACTTTGTTGCTTTATCCTAATAGCTAGTCCACCCTCAACCTACCCAGACTCATTTTTCCCCTCATGCTCCCCAGTCACTCCTATCCTCCAGCTGTCAAACAAGCTCCATGTTGGATGGGGTGGCTAATCACCAGGATCGTCACATGAGGAAAAGGTCATCCACCTTGTGTATGGTGTGACACCATCCAACATTTTTTTTTGCAAGGTTTGACAATCTGAGGAATGGATCGACCCAGCATAAGCTTCTTATTGGATGGCGTTGGAGCTTAGACAAGGTTGAGGACGTCCACTTCACATGGCGATCTTAGACATTGGCCACTTGCTCTCAAGCACTGTATCACGGAAGGTATTTTTTTGGTCATGTGTGGCCCTTTTGCCCCATCCTTGCAACCTTCAGTGGTTTGAGAAGCAAAACCGACTCTGTAGCTTTGCCCTGAATGCTAGTCCCCCCTCAGCCCACTCATACTTACCTTCCCCCATGCTCTCCAGTCAATCCATTCCTCAGATTGTCAAACTAGTGTAAGCTCCATGTTGGATGGTGTCAGACTTTACATAAGTTTGGGAACATTCTCCTCATGCCACTAGCCACTCCATCCAACATGGAGCCTATACAAGGTTTGACAGTTGGAGTAATGGAATGACTGGGGAGCATGGGGAGGAGGTGTAGGTTGAGAGTGGACTAGCTATTAGAACAAAGCAATGGAGTCTCTTTAAATTCTCATGCCACTGAAGGCCATAAGGAAGGGGGTAAAAGGCCACACTTGACCAAAAAAACACCTTCCATGAGACAATGCTTTAGCATGACCAGCCAATTACCATGTAAGGAGGACATCATTAACCTTCCATAAGCTCCAACACCATCCAACACGGAGCTTACATGAGGTTAGACAATTGGAGGAATGGAGCAACGGAGGAGCCAAATTTGAGTGGGTTCAGGGTGGACTAAATCAGAGCACTGTAATATTAAAGGAGGTTTAAGAGTTTAAGGAGACTCTGAAGCTTTGCCCTGATTTCTAATCCACCCTTGACCCACCCTACACCCCTCCCCCAATTCTTCCCAGTTGGACTATTCCTCTGAATGTCAAACCTCTATAAGCTACACCTTGGATGGTGCTGGAGTCGAACTTACACAAGCTTGAGGGCTTTCTCCTGATGTGGAGCTATTGGCAAGTGGCCACTCATGCTAGAGCACTGTATTATGAAAGGAGGCATTTCCGATGGCTTTAACAAAGCAGTACATCGGTCGAGAGGTAGCCTAGCAAGACTTTTCACCGAGTGGGTAAAGTGACAGGGTCCTCCAGATGTTCTCCTAATGATAAAAGCTACACTTTATTGTGTAATAGTCCCGGAG
This sequence comes from Lithobates septentrionalis, assembly GCA_037952835.1. Taxonomy (NCBI): domain Eukaryota; kingdom Metazoa; phylum Chordata; class Amphibia; order Anura; family Ranidae; genus Lithobates; species Lithobates septentrionalis. The sequence continues at coordinate 70,838 of JBBDGP010004288.1, forward strand.
ACCCAACAGGAAACAAGAGGAAATCTCTCCAAAGTGAAAGAAAAATTCCCTTTTAGACAGTTGACCCCACTGGAAGAGTCTACCCTATCCCTTTTCTAACGAGAGCCATAACATTTAGGGTTCCCTTTGCTTCTGGTCCTTGTGACAGTAGCCTCCAGGACACATATCGAGGTCAGATCATCTCAACTTGGACTCAGACAACAAAAAGAAACCCAACATAGGTTCTAACAACTTCCTACTCTATCCAAAATAAAAAAAAAAGTTATGGGAGTTATACTTTAAGTAGGTGTGCTCCTCGGTAGTCGTAATGTAGTCACCTTAAAGACTGATTCCATCCAGGTCGACCCACTGTTTTCATGGAGTTTGACATGCCTGCTGTACAGAGACAAATATTGGGGCTCCCATTACTGAACTGAAAATACTGTTTCCCTGGCTCTCTCCGGCTTGAATACTTTGAGCCACCCACCTGGCATGCAGATTATAAAGTTACTTGGAGATAGAAGTCCAGGGATTTCCACCAAAACCGAAATATTACTTTTTGACAAACTGACCCCCTTTAACTACTACCCAGCTTAAGAAAGACCTAGAAGCTCTGAATTTGCATCCATCAAGATGAAGCCAAAAGCAGGAACTTTGCCTCAATCCTCCAAAGTCGCTCAGGCAAACCTAAATATTTTATGTAGCAAGCTGCCAATGTATACAGGGGGGAGACGGATCGGTGGGGGTCGTGTTCGACAAAGAGGATCAGTTACTGCGCACAATGAGCGGCCGGCACGGAGAGTATTATAACAAAAACCAGGGATTGTTTTGGTGTGGTAAATCCTTTTCTTAACATCGGGAGCCATCCTGACTGCCTGAAATTGTAGGGCAAATTGTAGAAGAAATTGAAGGTAAACTCCAGGGCAACAGGTAAATACACAGATAAAATACATATATGGGAGCGGTTTTATCTACAAAAGGATTTAAAAATTTCTGTACATCCAGACCTATGATTTATACTGCTCTGCCACTCCTTTTTTCTTCCATATGGCTGTCCAAATGCTCAAAAGCAGTTCATAATTAATAACACCGTGGTTATTGGGTTAAGGTGACAGGGTCTCTTTAAACAAGACGCAGGAGCATACGAAAAGCCTTTCTATCTCTTGGCTGACCCCTCTCCCTGTATTCCATCCCTCCTCCTCGGCCTCTCATGTTTTCTTTTGTAAGTGAATAAAGAATGGATGTTTTCCTTCAGCCGGCTGTTCCTGAGAAAAACAATTCTGAGAAGAGGCCTGTTCTCCCTCAACCCACCGATGCCTGATGAGGAACACACGCTGAAATACGTGGCCCATTCAGAAGATAGGCCTTATCTGGGTCTCCTAATCATGAGGGCAGGAAAAACTGTACGACCCTTGGCACAGTGCAGAGTTGTGTTATAGATGTTCAGGGCTCATTCATACCAGACTGGCTGGTTGCCCAACCCAAAGTGCAGAGGCAGTCCAGACGCAGTCCCAACTAAAAGTCCAGACGCAGTCCCAACTAAAAGTCCAGACGCAGTCCCAACTAAAAGTCAAGACGCAGTCCAAATCAAAGTGCAGACACAGTCCCAACGAAAAGTCCAGACGCAATCCCAACACAAAGTCCAGACGCAGTCCCAACTAAAAGTCAGACGCAGTCCAAACAGTCCCAACCAAAAGTCCAGACACGGTCCCAACTAAAAGTCCAGACGCAGTCCCAACTAAAAGTCCAGACGCAGTCCAAAACACAGTCCAAACCAAAGTCCAGACGCAGTCTCAACCAAAGTCCAGATGCAGTCCAAACCAAAGTCCAGACGCAGTCCCAACCAAAGTCCAGACGCAGTCCCAACCAAAGTCCAGACGCAGTCCCAACCAAAGTCCAGACGCAGTCCCAACCAAAGTCCAGATGCAGTCCCAACCAAAGTTCAGATGCAGTCCCAACCAAAGTCCAGATGCAGTCCCAACCAAAGTTCAGATGCAGTCCCAACCAAAGTTCAGATGCAGTCCCAACCAAAGTCCAGATGCAGTCCCAACCAAAGTTCAGATGCAGTCCCAACCAAAGTCCAGGCGCAGTCCCAACCAAAGTACAAACGCAGTCCCAAACAAAGTCCAGATGCAGTCTGAACACAGTCGCAACCAAAAGCCCAGACGCAGCCCCAACCAAAAGCCCAGACGCAGTCCCAACTCTGAAATGCAGTTAAAGAAGTCCAAACACAGTCCCAATGAAAGGTCCAAGTCCAAACCAAAGTGCAGACGCAGTCCCAATGCAAAGTCCAGATGCAGTCCCAACTAAAAGTCCAGACGCAGTCCAAAACACAGTCCAAACCAAAGTCCAGACGCAGTCTCAACCAAAGTCCAGATGCAGTCCAAACCAAAGTCCAGACGCAGTCCCAACCAAAGTCCAGACGCAGTCCCAACCAAAGTCCAGATGCAGTCCCAACCAAAGTTCAGATGCAGTCCCAACCAAAGTCCAGATGCAGTCCCAACCAAAGTTCAGATGCAGTCCCAACCAAAGTTCAGATGCAGTCCCAACCAAAGTCCAGATGCAGTCCCAACCAAAGTTCAGATGCAGTCCCAACCAAAGTTCAGATGCAGTCCCAACCAAAGTCCAGATGCAGTCCCAACCAAAGTTCAGATGCAGTCCCAACCAAAGTCCAGGCGCAGTCCCAACCAAAGTACAAACGCAGTCCCAAACAAAGTCCAGATGCAGTCTGAACACAGTCGCAACCAAAAGCCCAGACGCAGCCCCAACCAAAAGCCCAGACGCAGTCCCAACTCTGAAATGCAGTTAAAGAAGTCCAAACACAGTCCCAATGAAAGGTCCAAGTCCAAACCAAAGTGCAGACGCAGTCCCAATGCAAAGTCCAGATGCAGTCCTAACTAAAAGTCAGATGCAGTCCAAACAGTCCCAACCAAAAGTCCAGACACGGTCCCAACTAAAAGTCCAGACGCAGCCCCAACTAAAAGTCCAGACGCAATCCAAAACACAGTCCAAACCAAAGTTCAGGGCAGGAAAAACTGTACGAACCTTGGCACAGCGCAGAGTTGTGTTATAGATGTTCAGGGCTCATTCATACCAGACTGGCTGGTTGCCCAACCCAAAGTGCAGAGGCAGTCCAGACTCAGTCCCAAATAAAAGTCCAGACGCAGTCCAAATCAAAGTGCAGACACAGTCCCAATGCAAAGTCCAGACAGTCCCAACCAAAAGTCCAGACATGGTCCCAACTAAAAGTCCAGACGCAGTCCCAACTAAAAGTCCAAACGCAGTCCCAACTAAAAGTTCAGACGCAGTCCAAAACACAGTCCAAACCAAGGTCCAGACGCAGACCCAATGCAAAGTCCAGATGCAGTCCCAACCAAAGTTCAGACGCAGTCCCAACCAAAGTCCAGACGCAGTCCCAACCACAGTCCAGACGTAGCCCCAACCAAAAGCCCAGATGCAGCCCCAACCAAAAGCCCAGACGCAGCCCCAACCAAAAGCCCAGACGCAGCCCCAACCAAAAGCCCAGACGCAGTCCCAACTCTGAAATGCAGTTAAAGAAGTCCAAACACAGTCCCAATGAAAGGTCCAAGTCCAAACCAAAGTGCAGACGCAGTCCCAATGCAAAGTCCAGATGCAGTCCTAACTAAAAGTCAGATGCAGTCCAAACAGTCCCAACCAAAAGTCCAGACACGGTCCCAACTAAAAGTCCAGACGCAGCCCCAACTAAAAGTCCAGACGCAATCCAAAACACAGTCCAAACCAAAGTTCAGGGCAGGAAAAACTGTACGAACCTTGGCACAGCGCAGAGTTGTGTTATAGATGTTCAGGGCTCATTCATACCAGACTGGCTGGTTGCCCAACCCAAAGTGCAGAGGCAGTCCAGACTCAGTCCCAAATAAAAGTCCAGACGCAGTCCAAATCAAAGTGCAGACACAGTCCCAATGCAAAGTCCAGACAGTCCCAACCAAAAGTCCAGACATGGTCCCAACTAAAAGTCCAGACGCAGTCCCAACTAAAAGTCCAAACGCAGTCCCAACTAAAAGTTCAGACGCAGTCCAAAACACAGTCCAAACCAAGGTCCAGACGCAGACCCAATGCAAAGTCCAGATGCAGTCCCAACCAAAGTTCAGACGCAGTCCCAACCAAAGTCCAGACGCAGTCCCAACCACAGTCCAGACGTAGCCCCAACCAAAAGCCCAGATGCAGCCCCAACCAAAAGCCCAGACGCAGCCCCAACCAAAAGCCCAGACGCAGCCCCAACCAAAAGCCCAGACGCAGCCCCAACCTAAAGCCCAGACGCAGCCCCAACCTAAAACCCAGACGCAGCCCCAACCTAAAGCCCAGACGCAGCCCCAACCTAAAGCCCAGACGCAGCCCCAACCTAAAGACCAGACGCAGCCCCCAACCAAAAGCCCAGACGCAGTCCCAACTAAAAGTCCAGACGCAGTCCCAACTAAAAGTCTGAAATGCAGTTCCAATAAGAAGTCCAAACACAGTCCCAAGGAAAGGTCCAAACCAAAGTGCAGACGCAGTCCCAACGCAAAGTCCAGATGCAGTCCAAACACAGTCCCAACTAAAAGTCCAGACACAGTCCCAAGGAAAGGTCCAAGTGCAAAGTCCAAACGCAGGAATTGTCCAGACGCAGTCCCAACACAAAGTCCCATCGCAAAATACCAATGCAGTTCCAAGAAAAAGTCCAAACGCAGTCCCAATGCAAAGCTTTGCATGGCATAGGGCCAGGTCTGCCCACACTAGCGGGGTGCAATGGTGTGACACAATAAAATGATGCAGGCATATATTTTGTTGCAAAGCACAGAATTACCATTGTGAACCCATCAACATGTAAGCTTTGCACTGTGGTGCGGTAATGCACAGGAGCAATGCACATCATGGCATGTGGTGTTATCCTGCACTGCGGCACTCCATTCATTATGAAGAGGTTTGCCAGTGCGGTATACATCTGTGGTAGGAATCATTCTTGTATATATTTGGCAGCAGGTCCACCTCCTTGCTGCAAAATATTTGCACACAGCCGGAATTGTGTAGTTAACTAAAATGTCATATAAACTCTAACAGGTTAATATTTTTATAAATCTGCAGTTTACATTAAAATGATCCCCGGTGATCCTGCCATAAAAGGTTCTTCCCGTTATAGGGTGATAACACTCTGTCCCCGTCTCCCAGTTGTGATCCTGTGTTGTCACCCCGTCACACAGGCTTCCGATAGAGACTACAAGAAGCCCTTTCAACACTCCCTGTGGCCACCAGGGCCGGGACAAGGGGTGGGCAGGAGGGATGGCTGCCCTGGGTGCAGTGGTTTACTGTATGGATGGGGGGCGCCACTGAGCTCATTCTGACACAAGGCAGATGACTGCTGGGGGTAGCCTCCCCTAAGCTCACACGTTCCGGCAGCTGCCCATTACTGCTCCACAAAGTCCCTGTGGGAAAAACTAAATATTTATGAATAAACACATGGAGAGAGCGAGGAAGAGGATTCTAATCCCGGGAAAATTCCAGCTCAATCCCAGATATTTATAATTGTTTTTACATTTTACCATAGAGACAAATACAAGCAGAATAATTGGCGAGCCAGCCGGAGGACTGCACAGAGGCCAGAGGTGTTGGGGGGGGGTCTGGGACAAATGGAGGCAGCTGGTTACTAAGGGGGAGGGGGGGGGTTACTAGGCACAGCTGGGGTTTGAGAGGAAAAGAAAAGAAAAAAGGAAAAGCCTTGAGAAAGAGGAACTCCGCTCCAAACAGAACCTTATAGTCTGTAATGGAAAGATTGATTAACCCTAAAGTGGAACTCCGGCCTTCCCTTCAGTCGTGCACAGCTGTACCAGATCCTCCCCTGGACTCTGATGCCACCCCACACTGTGAGCTTCTCACCATGTGCATTAGAAGCTGCAGCAAGTCAGATGGAGCCCCACCTTATTTCCTGGCTGAAGGACGTCCAGCATCTTCTAGTGCCTTCCTCCTCAGCCTGACTGTGCTTGGCCCGCCCCTTCCCAGTCTAACTGTCCCTGGCCCGCCCCTTCCCAGCCTGACTGTCCCTGGCCCGCCCCTTCCCAGCCTGACTGTCCCTGGCCCGCCCCTTCCCAGCCTGACTGTCCCTGGCCCGCCCCTTCCCAGCCTGACTGTCCCTGGACCGCCCCTTCCCAGCCTGACTGTCCCTGGACCGCCACTTCCCAGCCTGACTGTCCCTGGACCGCCACTTCCCAGCCTGACTGTCCCTGGACCTTCTCTTCCCAGCCTAACTGTCCCTGGCCCGCCCCTTCCCAGCCTGACTGTCCCTGGCCCGCCCCTTCCCAGCCTGACTGTCCCTGGCCCGCCCCTTCCCAGCCTGAACTGTCCCTGATCCGCCCCTTCCCAGCCTGAACTGTCCCTGATCCGCCCCTTCCAGCCTGACTGTCCCTGGACCTTCTCTTCCCAGCCTAACTGTCCCTGGCCCGCCCCTTCCCAGCCTGACTGTCCCTGATCCGCCCCTTCCAGCCTGACTGTCCCTGGCCCGCCCCTTCCCAGCCTGACTGTCCCTGATCCGCCCCTTCCAGCCTGACTGTCCCTGGCCCACCCCTTCCCAGCCTGACTGTGCCTGGCCCGCCCCTTCCCAGCCTGACTGTCCCTGGTCCGCCCCTTCCCAGCCTGACTGTCCCTGGACCTATTCCCAGCCTGACTGTCCCTGGAGCTCCTCTTCCCAGCCTGACTGTCCCTGGCCCTCCTCTTCCCAGCCTGACTGTCCCTGGCCCTCCTCTTCCCAGCCTGACTGTCCCTGGCCCTCCTCTTCCCAGCCTGACTGTCCCTGGCCCTCCTCTTCCCAGCCTGACTGTCCCTGGCCCTCCTCTTCCCAGCCTGACTGTCCCTGGCCCTCCTCTTCCCAGCCTGACTGTCCCTGATCCGCCCCTTCCAGCCTGACTGTCCCTGGCCCGCCCCTTCTCAGCCTGACTGTCCCTGATCCGCCCCTTCCAGCCTGACTGTCCCTGGCCCGCCCCTTCCCAGCCTGACTGTCCCTGGCCCGCCCCTTCCCAGCCTGACTGTCCCTGGCCCGCCCCTTCCCAGCCTGACTGTCCCTGATCCGCCCCTTCCAGCCTGACTGTCCCTGGCCCGCCCCTTCCCAGCCTGACTGTCCCTGATCCGCCCCTTCCAGCCTGACTGTCCCTGGCCCGCCCCTTCCCAGCCTGACTGTGCCTGGCCCGCCCCTTCCCAGCCTGACTGTCCCTGGTCCGCCCCTTCCCAGCCTGACTGTCCCTGGACCTATTCCCAGCCTGACTGTCCCTGGAGCTCCTCTTCCCAGCCTGACTGTCCCTGGCCCTCCTCTTCCCAGCCTGACTGTCCCTGGCCCTCCTCTTCCCAGCCTGACTGTCCCTGGCCCTCCTCTTCCCAGCCTGACTGTCCCTGGCCCTCCTCTTCCCAGCCTGACTGTCCCTGGACTGCCTCTTCCCAGCCTGACTGTCCCTGGCCCGCCCCTTCCCAGCCTGACTGTCCCTGGCCCGCCCCTTCCCAGCCTGACTGTCCCTGGCCCGCCCCTTCCCAGCCTGACTGTCCCTGGCCCGCCCCTTCCCAGCCTGACTGTCCCTGATCCGCCCCTTCCAGCCTGACTGTCCCTGGCCCGCCCCTTCCCAGCCTGACTGTCCCTGATCCGCCCCTTCCAGCCTGACTGTCCCTGGCCCGCCCCTTCCCAGCCTGACTGTGCCTGGCCCGCCCCTTCCCAGCCTGACTGTCCCTGGTCCGCCCCTTCCCAGCCTGACTGTCCCTGGACCTATTCCCAGCCTGACTGTCCCTGGAGCTCCTCTTCCCAGCCTGACTGTCCCTGGCCCTCCTCTTCCCAGCCTGACTGTCCCTGGCCCTCCTCTTCCCAGCCTGACTGTCCCTGGCCCTCCTCTTCCCAGCCTGACTGTCCCTGGACTGCCTCTTCCCAGCCTGACTGTCCCTGGCCCGCCCCTTCCCAGCCTGACTGTCCCTGGCCCGCCCCTTCCCAGCCTGACTGTCCCTGGCCCGCCCCTTCCCAGCCTGACTGTCCCTGGTCCGCCCCTTCCCAGCCTGACTGTCCCTGGTCCGCCCCTTCCCAGCCTGACTGTCCCTGGCCCACCCCTTCCCAGCCTGACTGTCCCTGGCCCTGTATCCAGATACAGCCAGCCCGGGATCGCCCACTCCTTCAGACTGACACCCACCCATCCAGGTATTTTGATATTTGCATAACTCCTCCCACTGCTTGCATCAGAGCCGATGGGTCAGCTATTTACAGCACACTGCCGGCCCCTCCCATCAGCCATGATCTGCCTGCACTGCATAGAGAAGCGCAGAGGCCCAGTGATGACATCACTCAAATCTAAAATAAAGTATGTATTGAACACAATTTTTTTTACAATTAAAAAGGCATGGGGGGGGGGGGGGTTGGGAAAAAAAAAAAAGATGATTTCCTTTACTATGTTATAACTGGAACAGAAAGTTAGAAAAATCTCCCAAATGGGGAAAAAGACAACAACAATTCAATCCTGACAGAGGTTCTAATCAGCCCGTATTCCTACCAAAATAAAAATGTTTTGTCTGGAGTTCTGCCGTTGTCTCTAACATTGCCCGCTATTATGCAAATGAGTTCCTCCTTTGAACCCACCCCTAAATAGTCAGTGCCCACTCAGGTTTAAAGATCACTGGGAGTCACTATGGGCCATGTTTGTGCCTATGACCAACCAAAACTGTTTTTCTATAGGTTATAAAGAAGGGTGAAGTGTTAGAACCCCTGCAAGGTTTTTACTTGCATCCAGAGCTCCATTAGAGAGATTTCCCTGCACTTCCTGTCCCGGTGACAACATTTTACCAGACAGGAAGTGAGGAAAACTCTCCAACAGCAACACGTGAGCTTTGAACCATAGGATGGTTCCTATGAACTTTATTTGGTGACAATTTTCCCCTTTTGTGGTACTTTGTCTCCCTCTGCTGGAGAAATGTTATAACTGCAGGGTTCACAAACTCGCTTCATCCAACAATAGTTTGTGTTTTCCAGAGGACCAAATAGAAGCCGAGCTGTGGGGATCTGCAGGTAGGACATAAATCACAGGTGGGTGCGGGGGTGGTGGTACAACGTCTCTGGGGCCCCTGGAGGTCAGAGGGCCCGACCACAGTTGACCCACATGTACGCTACTGCTACGTTCTGCGGAAAACACTCCGGCCAAAGGGGACTTTTCCATTTTAGTGGCAGGTCGCAGAAGTTGCACTTGCGACCGCAGCCTATTGCTCCAGAATGCAGTCAGATGCCATGATGTCGGGAGGAAACTGGAGCAGAAAGTCAGCTGACGGCCAATAGAGTGAAGGGTGGAGGAGCTCTCCGCTCTGCAAGGAGCCCCCATGTCAGGAGAAGCATCACTGGGGGCATGTGTAGGGAGCAGAGACACACAGAGCAGGTGAGTGCCACTGTCACTGATCCCACTCCCTCCCATCAGTGTCATCCCGATCCCCACCACTGCCACCAATGTCATCCCAATCCCCACCACTGCCACCAATGTCATCCCAATCCCCACCACTGCCACCAATGTCATCCCAATCCCCACCACTGCCACCAATGTCATCCCACCAATGTCATCCCTATTCTCACCACTGCCACTAATGTCATTCCTAACTTCACCACTGCCACCGATGTCATCTCGATTCCCCATCACTGTGTCTAATGTAATCCCTATCCCACCACCGATGTCATCCCTATCTTTAACACTGCCACTAATATCATTCCTATCCCACCACCGATGTCATTCCTATCCTCACCACTGCCACCAATGTCATCCCTATTCTCACCACTGCCACTAATGTCATTCCTAACTTCACCACTGCCACCGATGTCATCTCGATTCCCCATCACTGTGACTAATGTAATCCCTATCCCACCACCGATGTCATCCCTATCTTTAACACTGCCACTAATATCATTCCTATCCCACCACCAATGTCATTCCTATCCTCACCACTGCCACCAATGTCATCCCGGTCCCCACCACCACCTCCACTGATGTCATCCTGATCCCCACCACCACCTCCACTGATGTCATCCCTATCCCATCACCACCGCTGCCACCGATTCCCCTCCCCTTTCCCCTCCAACACCCTGCCACTGATCTCATCCCCGCCACCAATGGACTGATCCCACCCCCCTCATCACCACTGCTGCCACTGATCCGATTACCCCCACCACCCTCAGTGAACTTATCCCATCCCCACCACTTTCGCTGATCCAATTCCCCCCCACTCATAGGGGTCTCCACATCGGGGGGGGGGGGGGCCTTTATAGTTTTTTGCAGCAGGGCCCTGAAGGTTCTAGTTACGCCTCTGGGTGGAGTCCTGAGGATTTGCCCATTGAAGAGAACCTGTTGCGGGTAGGAATATACAACTTTGTAGGCGCCGTGCATAGGCTATGGCTGCCCATGGTTGGGGAGGGGGTCCTGCCTGCCTGCTGGACCTCTTTCCTGGCTGAGAGGGGCCCCTTGGTTTGAGCATTACAAATAGGCAGTTGCAACCTCAATGTGACCTACAATACTCCAGCCTCTGGGCTGAAAGGCACTACTTGCTCACACATGTACTGAGCCTGTATCTGATTGGGTGTCATGGGGGGGGGAAGTAGATGGTCATATAGATGGGATCAGAACTACCAACCACATGTGTGCTGAGCCTGTATCTGAATGGGCATCATGGGAAGGGGTGTTGGGCATGTGGATGAGTAAAGGGATATCAAAGACTGCCCACCCCCAAGGATCGAGCCTGTATCTGATTGGGCGTCATGGGGGGCGGTGGACATATGGATGGGATCAGAACTACCTACTGCTGCTCTCTCACATGTGTGATGAGCCTGTTTATGATTGGGCATCATGGGCAGGGTGGAGGGGGAGGGTGTTGGCATGTCGATGGGTACAGGATCTCAACCACTGATAGAGTTGCCACCTCATCCCTTTAAAACCGAACACAAATTAAACTCACTTGGTGCCTTATCTGCACTAAATTAGTCTCAGAACCTGTGTAATTCATATGTGTTCGGGTTTAAAGGGATGAGGTGGCAACCCTAACCACTGACCAGACCCGAGGATCGAGCCTGTATCTGTTTAGGCATCATGGAGTAGGTGGTCATATGGTTGGGTTCAAAAGGAGGGGACCCATGGATGGGAGTAGAACAGCTAACCACTGCCCACCCACATGTGTATTGAGTCTGTATCATATTGGGCATCACAGCGGGGCACGTGGAAAGGATCAGAACCGCCAACCGCTGCCAGCCCGCCCCAGTATCCAGCCTGTATCTGATTGGGTGTCACAAGGGGGCACGTGAAAAAGGATCAGGACTCTCAGCCAATCACCTTGTTTAAACTTTATCCCAACAAAGCCCCACCTGCTAATAAATTACAGCCAGGAACGATAAGAAAATAAAAAAAAAAAAAGTCACAAAAGTATTTTTTTACCCAAATAAAAAAATAAAAAATAAAATAAATCACAACAAACCAAAATGTATAACAAAAAGCAAAACATCAGTAAATGTAAAAATGACAGTGAATGGACAAAGACAATAAGGAATACAATCAATCTACACATAGAAAATATATAACAATAAAGAAAACAACAATAAATGTAATAATGAAAAATGAATATAATAAATCAATAAAACATATAGAAAATGATCAATAAGGCCCCATTCATAGGCATGTGACTTTGGACCCCAAAGTCGCATGACAAGTCGTACCCAACGTTTACCAATGAGTACCATTCATATCTGTGCTACTTAAAGTTGCTTTCGTGCGAAGTGAGGGCCATAGACTTCAAAAGTCGCGCCTGAATGACATGCATGCGGCTCTGTAGTGCACACACAGTCACATGGTCTAAGCCAAAATTGCACTTGTCTAAAGTCACAATGGAAATCACACGAGTGTGAATGGAGCCTTATGTAATAAATGTATAACAATAAACAAAACAACAATAATTGTAATCATGAGAATGAACAAAAAGGAACATAATAAATCAGTAAACAAATATAAATGAATAAACAAAAACAAAACACAAATACATTTAATAATAAAAATGAATGAACAAAAATAATAAGGAATATAAACAATACATGTATAACAATAAATAAAACAAAAAAGGATTTGTTACCTTTTCTGAGGTCTTGGGTAGAGAATTCAATTGCTGATGAACACCACGTAGGACAGGTGATTGATCAGGTGACTGATCCGTGGCCAATCAGATGATTGATCAGGTGATTGATCAGGTGACTAATCCGAGGCCGATCAGGTGATTGATCAGGTGATTGATCAGGTGACTAATCCGAGGCCGATCAGGTGATTGATCAGGTGACTGAACTGAGGCCGATCAGGGGTTTGATCAGGTGACTTATCCAAGGCCGATCAGGTGATTGATCAGGTGACTGAACTGAGGCCGATCAGGTGATTGATCAGGTGACTTATCCAAGGCCGATCAGGTGATTGATCAGGTGATTGATCAGGTGACTGACCCGAGTCCGATCAGGTGATTGATCAGGTGACTTATCCAAGGCCGATCAGGTGATTGATCAGGTGACTAATCCAAGGCCGATCAGGTGATTGATCAGGTGACTGAACTGAGGCCGATCAGGTGATTGATCAGATGACTGAACTGAGGCCGATCAGGTGATTGATCAGGTGACTTATCCAAGGCCAATCAGGTGATTGATCAGGTGACTGAACTGAGGCAGATCAGGTGATTGATCAGGTGACTTATCCAAGGCCAATCAGGTGATTGATCAGGTGATTGATCAGGTGACTGATCCATAGCCAATCAGCTGTTCCAATAATCAGCAATCTACTGTTAAAGGGCTGGTGAACCAAATTTGTAACAGATACAATTTTAGGGCCCTTTTAGATCTATGTGTGTGCATAAAGGTGCGTTTTTATTTTTTTTGTAACCTAAAGCAGATCATAGATGAGCCTGTTTTTGGACGTTCAACCAGAGGGTAGAATGTAAAAACTGACTGGATTCCCCCATTCACACATTTGATGCAGATGGGGGAATCCTTACCGCAAGTTAAGATTGCCATCGTCCCCGCTGGAGACTTTCAGCTGTCAGAATACAAAGATCAGCTACAGTGCATACACAGTGTAAAAGTCCAATCTCTCCCTGCTCTGCACATGCTCAGTTGCTCTCTATTTCCGGCACTGTGCCTAAAATCAAAGCCATCAGAGGCTGATCGGCTGACAGCTTTAAGATTTACTGTTGCTGAAGGGGGAGGAGAGCAGCAGGAATGACACAGACTGTGTGGAGGGAACACAGATTGGGGAGAGAGGAGGGGCAGGAGAAACCACAAAGCTTCTGTCCACATTCCTCGCCAGCTGAGCCAATACATACAATAAAACGCTCTGGAAATGCACACATTTTGACTACAGAAAACAGAAAATTAGAAAATTGAATACTTACCTTTCCCTAAATTTCCTTTCCTAGTGCCTATCCATGTCAGCATACGTTTGGTCCGGGGCGGAGCAACCAACAATGCGTATGCTTGGGGCAGAGCAACCAACCAGCTTGAGGCGAAGCAACCAACCATGTGTATGCTGGCATGAAGGCACCAGGAAAGTGACATAAAGTTTTTGAGACCAAGGAGAGGGGAAGAGTTTCGAAGAAGGAAGTGACTGTTTTGGGCTTCAACAAAATGGCGGCCTCCAGCAAGAAGAAAGAAGAGCTGGAGTGAAGGTAAGTATAGCCATTGACCAAAGGTTGTTGATTCCCGTTGCCAACGCATCAAATCGCGTGTTGCCTGCATATTAATGCGTTGCCATTGACTTCTATGAGCTTCCCGACACACAAAAAAAACACCCCAAAAAAATGAACACTGCTAGACATGTGCACTGCCGAAAAATGTGTTCGTTTTTGTTTCATTCATTTTATTTTTTTTTAACATTTTTCAGGTCAAATTTGTAAATTTGAAAATGTAAAAATATGGAAATTTGGAAATTCGAAAATTTGAAAATTCCTAAATTCAAGAATTCGAAAATTTGAAAATTCGTAAATGTGAAAATCCGAAAATAAGAAAGAAAATCTAAAATTCGAAAGAATAACTAACTAATTAACTAATAAATGATATTAAATTATATATAAAATTATTATTATTATTATTATATTAACTATTAAATTATAGGTATTGGAATTTCCTTTCAAATTTGTCTGTTAGTGAACATAACGAATACGAATTTATCCAAAGTTACGAATTATCTGAAATAACTAATGTTGTTTCTAAACAAATGGAATGTAACAAATTAATAATAAATAATAATAATAATAATAAAAAGTTTTTATTTTTATTATTGTTATTTATTATTATTAATTCATTACGTTCCATTCGTTTTAGATACAGCATTCGTTATTTTTGGATAATTCGCACAGGCGAGCTGGAGAAGTAATCCGGCAGCGGTGGAAAAATTGGCTTAGGCATGAAAGGGTTATACAAAAAAAATGAGGCTAATTTTAGTGTTTTTTTTTTTTTTTTCTTAATCCATGAAAAATTGCTGCGCAAATACCGTGTGACATGAAAAGTTGGAACGACCGCCATTTTATTCTCTAGGGTCTCTGCTAAAAAAAAAAAAAAAAATTAAAAAAACATATATCATGTTTGGGGGGTTCTAAATAATTTTCTAGCAAAAAAAAAATATATATATGATTTTTACCTGTAGGATAGGAGTGCCAGAATTGGCCCAGTATGGAATTGGTTAACATTGGGTCCCATTCATATCTATGCAGTTTCCCTGCAGTGCGTTTTTTTTTTTTTTTTTTTTTGGAAAGACGCAGGGATTTTTTTTTTTTATACGCAGCACAGTGCGTTTTTGGCTCTGTAGACTTTAATGGAATCGCATCAAAAACACATGAACGTGCATTTTTGGTGCATTTTCCTGCATGGCAACAGATACCACCTCCTACCAACATCAACACTTCCCAAAAACGCAAAATGCATTAAATGCATTAAAAACGCGCATTAAAAAAAAAAAAACGCGCATGAAAAAACGCATCATCCACACATGCATAGGTGTGAACCTAGCCTAAGAGAGGGTTTTAACCCCTGTCAGGTTTTTTTTTTTTTGTGTGTGTGATCTGTGACACATTGAGGAGATTTCCCTTCACTTCCTGCCCCATAGCCAAACAGGAAGTGAGAGGAAATCTCTCCAAAGTGAAGGAATCCCCTGGTTGTCACCAGAACTAGTGTCCCCCATTGGAAGATTTCCCCTCTATTACTGTTCTGGGGACAACCCAAAATTTGGTATTTTCTTTCCCTTTTGGTGACACCAGGACAAATAGAGAGGGTGAATCTTCCTAACGAGGGGCCACAGACAGCAATAAAAACCCGACAGGGGTTCTAATTCCTCTCCACTGTGTCAACAAAACAAAAAAAAGTATTGTCTTTAGTTCTACTTTAAAGTGTAACTTCAGTCAAGATGATGCGTTTTAGTGAAGAATTAGAAACCTCTGTCAGGCTTTTTTGGGTTTCTGTGACCCCATTGGGAAGATATTCCCCAACTTCCTGCCCCTGTGACACCAGCACAAGCATTAGGGGGAAAGGTTGTTACTGGGGATAAGAAAGTTCTCACTTTAAAGTGATTTCTCAACTTCCTGTGTGGTCACAGGAACAGGAAGTCACAGAAAACCGCCCCCAACGGGGACACAGAGGGCCAATAAGCACCCAGACATAGGATGACAACGTGTCCCGGATAGCCCGGGATTGTCCCTGAATTCATATTTGTGTCCCGTGTCCCAGGCACCTTCATTCCGGGACAATACAGTGTCCCGGAATGAAATAAGGACACACAGCCACACTAATAAACGGCACGGACGGGGGGCGGATCTGCTTGGCTCCGGCCGTTTGTTGGGCACAGTGGCTGCTTTGATGGGCACAGTGGCTATGTTTGATGGGCACAGTGGCAGCTTTGATGGGCACAGTGGCAACTTTTGAGGGGCACAGACAGTGGCTGTGTGTGATGCACAACTTGAACGTACTTAAGTAGAGAGTGTTATACTTATTAGAGGCCGCCGGCTTGGTGCAGTACAGTGTGTCACTCACAGCAGCAAGGAATCGCCAGCTATCAAGGGCCGTCTTTCTGCTTCGCTCCCTCTCCACGCTGTCTGAAGAACATGGCAGAAGTGGGCGGAGCTTGTTCACTAGCAGCTGGGGCAGCCGTGGCACGCTATGAATGCTGGGGCAGCCGCGGCCTCTGACTGACGTCACTGGTTGCTAGCTAGACGCCGGGCGGCCGGCAATTCCAGCAAGTGAGCAACCAGTGCAGTCAGTCAACTTAAGCAGCAGATTGCAGCACTGAGGATCGGCCCTGGATGGGGTCCTCCAGACAAGTGGGGCCCCCGGGCAACTGCCCAGCGTGCCCAGTGGAAAACACTGCCCTGCCGCCTCCCCCACCCCAGTCATCTCTATGGAGGGCTCCGTGTGCCGCGCTTCTCACTGACATGGCAGACAGGAGGCGCAGAGGGGACACTCGCCTTGTCCCAGGAAAGCGAGGAGGAAGAAGAGTCCGGCAGGGAGAGTGTAGGCTTCAGGGAACAGCCTACTAGGAAGAAGTGAGAACCGAGAGGTCGGGGAGACAGTCAGAGACAAGTCCTTATGTGTAAGTGTCCCCCTGTCCACCCCACAGTCCCCCTGTCCATCCCTCTGTCCCCCTGTCCATCCCACAGTCCCCCTGTCCATCCCTCTGTCCCCCTGTCCATCCCAAAGTCCCCCTGTCCATCCCACAGTCCCCCTGTCCATCCCACAGTCCTCCTGTCCATCCCACAGTCCCCCTGTCCATCCCTCTGCCCATCCCACTGTCCCCCTGTTTATCCCATGGTCCCCCTGTCCATTCTTCTGTCCATCCCAGTGTCCCCCTGTCCATCCCACTGTCCCCCTGTCCATCCCTCTGTCCATCCCACTGTCCCTCTGTCCATCCCACTGTCCCCCTGTCCATCCCACTGTCCCCCTGTCCATCCCACTGTCCCCCTGTCTATCCCACGGTCCCCCTGTCCATCCCACGGTCCCCTGTCCAACCCTCTATCCCCCTGTCCATCCCACAGTCCCCCTGTCCATCCCACTGTCCCCCTGTCCATCCCTCTGTCCATCCCACTGTCCCCCTGTCCATCCCATGGTCCCCCTGTCCATTCCACGGTCACCCTGTCCATACCTCTGTCCATCCCACTGTCCATCCCACTGTCCCCCTGTCCATCCCACAGTCCCCCTGTCCATCCCACTGTCCCCCTGTCCATCCCTCTGTCCCCATGTCCATCCCACTGTCCCTCTGTCCATCCCACTGTCCCCCTGTCCATCCCACTGTCCCCCTGTCCATCCCTCTGTCCATCCCACTGTCCCCCTGTCCATCCCACGGTCCCCCTGTCCATCCCAGTGTCCCCCTGTCCATCCCACTGTCCCCCTGTCCATCCCTCTGTCCATCCCACTGTCCCTCTGTCCATCCCACTGTCCCCCTGTCCATCCCACGGTCCCCCTGTCCATCCCACGGTCCCCCTGTTCATCCCACAGTCCCTCTGTCCATCCCACGGTCCCCCTGTTCATCCCACGGTCCCCCTGTCTATCCCTCTGTCCGCCTGTCCATCCCACGGTCCCCCTGTCCATCCCTCTGTCCCCCTGTTCATTCCATGGTCCCTCTGTCCATCCCACGGTCCCCCTGTCCATCCCTCTGTCCCCCTGTCCATCCCTCTGTCCCCCTGTCCATCCCACTGTCCCCCTGTCCATCCCTCTGTCCCCCTGTCCATCCCTCTGTCCCCCTGTCCATCCCACTGTCCCCCTGTCCATCCCTCTGTCCCACTGTCCATCCCTCTGTCCCCCTGTCCATCCCACTGTCCCCCTGTCCATCCCACTGTCCCCCTGTCCATCCCACTGTCCCCCTGTCCATCCCATGGTCCCCCTGTCCATCCTTCTGTCCATCCCAGTGTCCCCCTGTCCATCCCACTGTCCCCCTGTCCATCCCTCTGTCCATCCCACTGTCCCTTAGTCCATCCCACTGTCCCCCTGTCCATCCCACGGTCCCCCTGTCCATCCCACGGTCCCCCTGTTCATCCCACAGTCCCTCTGTCCATCCCACGGTCCCCCTGTTCATCCCACGGTCCCCCTGTCTATCCCTCTGTCCCACTGTCCATCCCACTGTCCCCCTGTCCATCCCACAGTCCCCCTGTTTATCCCATGGTCCCCCTGTCCATTCTTCTGTCCATCCCAGTGTCCCCCTGTCCATCCCACTGTCCCCCTGTCCATCCCTCTGTCCATCCCACTGTCCCTCTGTCCATCCCACTGTCCCCCTGTCCATCCCACTGTCCCCCTGTCCATCCCTCTGTCCATCCCACTGTCCCCCTGTCTATCCCACGGTCCCCCTGTCCATCCCACGGTCCCCTGTCCAACCCTCTATCCCCCTGTCCATCCCACAGTCCCCCTGTCCATCCCACTGTCCCCCTGTCCATCCCTCTGTCCATCCCACTGTCCCCCTGTCCATCCCATGGTCCCCCTGTCCATTCCACGGTCACCCTGTCCATACCTCTGTCCATCCCACTGTCCATCCCACTGTCCCCCTGTCCATCCCACAGTCCCCCTGTCCATCCCACTGTCCCCCTGTCCATCCCTCTGTCCCCATGTCCATCCCACTGTCCCTCTGTCCATCCCACTGTCCCCCTGTCCATCCCACTGTCCCCCTGTCCATCCCTCTGTCCATCCCACTGTCCCCCTGTCCATCCCACGGTCCCCCTGTCCATCCCAGTGTCCCCCTGTCCATCCCACTGTCCCCCTGTCCATCCCTCTGTCCATCCCACTGTCCCTCTGTCCATCCCACTGTCCCCCTGTCCATCCCACGGTCCCCCTGTCCATCCCACCGTCCCCCTGTTCATCCCACAGTCCCTCTGTCCATCCCACGGTCCCCCTGTTCATCCCACGGTCCCCCTGTCTATCCCTCTGTCCGCCTGTCCATCCCACGGTCCCCCTGTCCATCCCTCTGTCCCCCTGTTCATTCCATGGTCCCTCTGTCCATCCCACGGTCCCCCTGTCCATCCCTCTGTCCCCCTGTCCATCCCTCTGTCCCCCTGTCCATCCCACTGTCCCCCTGTCCATCCCTCTGTCCCCCTGTCCATCCCTCTGTCCCCCTGTCCATCCCACTGTCCCCCTGTCCATCCCTCTGTCCCACTGTCCATCCCTCTGTCCCCCTGTCCATCCCACTGTCCCCCTGTCCATCCCACTGTCCCCCTGTCCATCCCATGGTCCCCCTGTCCATCCTTCTGTCCATCCCAGTGTCCCCCTGTCCATCCCACTGTCCCCCTGTCCATCCCTCTGTCCATCCCACTGTCCCTTAGTCCATCCCACTGTCCCCCTGTCCATCCCACGGTCCCCCTGTCCATCCCACGGTCCCCCTGTTCATCCCACAGTCCCTCTGTCCATCCCACGGTCCCCCTGTTCATCCCACGGTCCCCCTGTCTATCCCTCTGTCCCACTGTCCATCCCACTGTCCCCCTGTCCATCCCACAGTCCCCCTGTCCATCCCACTGTCCCCCTGTCCATCCCTCTGTCCCCATGTCCATCCCACTGTCCCCCTGTCCATCCCACAGTCGCCCTGTCCATCCCTCTGTCCCCCTGTCCATCCCACTGTCCCCCTGTCGATCCCTCTGTCCCCCTGTCCATCCCTCTGTCCCCCTGTCCATCCCACTGTCCCCCTGTCCATCCCATGGTCCCCCTGTCCATCCTTCTGTCCATCCCAGTGTCCCCCTGTCCATCCCGCTGTCCCCCTGTCCATCCCTCTGTCCATCCCACTGTCCCTCTGTCCATCCCACTGTCTCCCTGTCCATCCCACTGTCCCCCTGTCCATCCCTCTGTCCATCCCACTGTCCCCCTGTCCATCCCACGGTCCCTCTGTCCATCCCACGGTCCCCCTGTTTATCCCACGGTCCCCCTGTCCATCCCTCTGTCCGCCTATCCATCCCACGGTCCCCCTGTCCATCCCTCTGTCCCCCTGTTCATTCCACGGTCCCTCTGTCCATCCCACGGTCCCCCTGTCCATCCCTCTGTCCCCCTGTCCATCCCACGGTCCCTCTGTCTATCCCACTGTCCACCTGTCCATCCCACTGTCCCCCTGTCCATCCCGCTGTCCCCCTGTCCATCTTACGGTCCCCCTGTCCATCCCACGGTCCCCCTGTCCATCCCTCTGTCCATCCCACAGTCCCCCTGTCCATCTTACGGTCCCCCTGTCCATCCTACGGTCCCCCTGTCCATCCCACGGTCCCCCTGTCCATCCCACTGTCCCCCTGTCCATCCCACAGTCCCCCTGTCCATCCCACTGTCCCCCTGTCCATCCCTCTGTCCATCCCACTGTCCCCCTGTCCATCCTATGGTCCCCCTGTCCATTCCACAGTCCCCCTGTCCATGCCTCTGTCCATCCCACTGTCCCCCTGTCCATCCCACTGTCCCCCTGTCCATCCCACAGTCCCCCTGTCCATCCCACTGTCCCCCTGTCCATCCCTCTGTCCCCCTGTCCATCCCACTGTCCCCCTGTCCATCCCACAGTCCCCCTGTCCATCCCACAGTCCCCCTGTCCATCCCACTGACCCCCTGTCCATCCCTCTGTCCCCCTGTCCATCCCACTGTCCCCCTGTCCATCCCACTGTCCCCCTGTCCATCCCTCTGTCCCCCTGTCCATCCCTCTGTCCCACTGTCCCCCTGTCCATCCCATGGTCCCCTTGTCCATCCTTCTGTCCATCCCACTGTCCCCCTCTCCATCCCACTGTCCCCCTGTCCATCCCTCTGTCCATCCCACTGTCCCCCTGTCCATCCCACTGTCCCCCTGTCCATCCCACGGTCCCCCTGTTCATCCCACGGTCCCTCTGTCCATCCCACGGTCCCCCTGTCCATCCCTCTGTCCCCCTGGCCATTCCACGGTCCCCCTGGCCATTCCACGGTCCCTCTGTCCATCCCACTGTCCCCCTGTCCATCCCTCTGTCCCCCTGTCCATCCCGCTGTCCCCCTGTCCATCCCACTGTCCCCCTGTCCATCCCTCTGTCCCCCTGTCCATCCCACTGTGTCCCCCTGTCCATCCCACAGTCCCCCTGTCCATCCCTCTGTCCATCCCATTGCCCCCCTATCCATCCCTCTATCCCCCTGTCCATCCCTTTGTCCCCCTGTCCATCCCACAGTCCCCCTGTCCATCCCACTGTCCCCCTGTCCATCCCTCTGTCCCCCTGTCCATCCCACAGTCCCCCTGTTCATCCCACTGTCCCCCTGTCCATCCCACAGTCCCCCTGTCCATCCCACAGTCCCCCTGTCCATCCCCCTGTCCATCCCATTGTTCTCCTGTGCATCCCACTGTCCTTCTGACTACTCTGCGCCCTCCCTCCACCCCACTGCCCCCCCCTGTGCATCCAGCTGGTGTGGGGTTCTTTGGGGTGCTGTGGTTAGGGTGGTCCACTTTGGGGTGCCTTAGATATGATGGACTGATTTGGAGTGTTGAGATAGAATGGTCCACTTTGGTGTGATGTTGATAGTGTGGGTTGCTATAGGTAGGATGGGCTACTTTGAACTGTCAGTGGACGGGCGCAGTGGATAGAAAGGATTGTTGTAAGGTAGGGTGGGTTTTAAATTTAGGCCCCTTCCACGGTTAACACAATGTGGCTACACCCTCTGTTCGCTACACCCCCTTTAAGCCAATATTTAGCGCAATTTAAGACATGTCCACTGTTCACCACGATCTTTCTTCATACACCCCTGCCCCAAAAATCAGCAGAAAAAATGTCAAAAATTATCTTTTTTTGGGGGGGGGGTCCCTGAATGGCAGTTTAGAAATGTGGTCACCCTAAGGACAAGTATGTCGTGTGTGTTCCATCACAGCATAGAACAGGCAGTACAAGTTCTACAACTTCTGGATGGAGTGCAGGTTTCTCTAGGTGAGATCTCATCACATACAGCCAGATTTGACAGAACAACTGCCTGGGAGGACTGCACCGCCTGGAGTATCCAAGTTTTTTAGGACCACCATGACTAACTTGTGGGTGGCCTCGCTGATTGTGCTGGGACTCGTGGCAGGTAGGATTGTTTTGGGTGCTGACATTTTATGACTTTCATATAAGAGAGAGCTAAAGGTACAAAATGAAAGGTGCAAACTGGCAGGACAAGCCAACATATGTACCACCAGTATTGGTCCATTGTTCTGCATATCATTGTTGTGGAGCCCCGAGTGTCAGTGTATCATTGTTCTGGACCCCCAAGTGTCAGTGTGTCATTGTTCTGGACCCCAAGTGTCAGTGTGTCATTGTTCTGGACCCCCAAGTGTCAGTGTTGTTCTGGGACCCCCAAGTGTCAGTGTGTCATTGTTCTGGATCCCCAAGTGTCAGCATGTTATTGTTTTGGATCCCCAAGTGTCAGTGTGTTATTGTTTTGGATCCCCAAGTGTCAGTGTGTAATTGTTCTGAGCCCCCAAGTGTCAGTGTGTCATTGTTCTGGGACCCCCAAGTGTCAGTGTGTCATTGTTCTGGACCCCCAAGTGTCAGTGTTGTTCTGGGACCCCCAAGTGTCAGTGTGTCATTGTTCTGGACCCCCAAGTGTCAGTGTGTAATTGTTCTGAGCCCCCCAAGTGTCAGTGTGTCATTGTTTTGGATCCCCAAGTGTCAGTGTGTCATTGTTCTGGACCCCCAAGTGTCAGGGTGTCATTGTTCTGGACCCCCAAGTGTCAGTGTGTCATTGTTCTGGATCCTCCAAGTGTCAGTGTGTCATTGTTCTGGGACCCCCAAGTGTCAGTGTGTCATTGTTTTGGATCCCCAAGTGTCAGTGTGTAATTGTTCTGAGCCCCCAAGTGTCAGTGTGTCATTGTTTTGGATCCCCAAGTGTCAGTGTGTCATTGTTCTGGACCCCCAAGTGTCAGTGTGTCATTGTCCTGAACCCCCAAGTGTCAGTGTGTCATTGTTCTGGACCCCCAAGTGTCAGTGTGTCATTGTTCTGGACCCCCAAGTGTCAGTGTGTAATTGTTCTGAGCCCCCAAGTGTCAGTGTGTCATTGTTCTGGGACCCCCAAGTGTCAGTGTGTCATTGTTCTGGACCCCCAAGTGTCAGTGTGTCATTGTCCTGAACCCCCAAGTGTCAGTGTGTCATTGTTCTGGACCCCCAAGTGTCAGTGTGTCATTGTTCTGGACCCCCAAGTGTCAGTGTGTAATTGTTCTGAGCCCCCAAGTGTCAGTGTGTCATTGTTCTGGGACCCCCAAGTGTCAGTGTGTCATTGTTCTGGACCCCCAAGTGTCAGTGTTGTTCTGGGACCCCTAAGTGTCAGTGTGTCATTGTTCTGGGACCATCAAGTGTCAGTGTTTTGGGTGCTGACATTTTATGACTTTCATATAAGAGAGAGCTAAAGGTAGAAAATGAAAGGTGCAAACTGGCAGGACAAGCCAACATATGTACCACCAGTATTGGTCCATTGTTCTGAATATCATTGTTCTGGACCCCCAAGTATCAGTGTGCAATTGTTCTGAGCCCCCAAGTGTCAGTGTGTAATTGTTCTGAGCCCCCAAGTGTCAGTGTGTAATAGTTTTTGACCTCCAAGTGTCAGTGTGTAATAGTTCTTGACCTCCAAGTGTCAGTGTGTCATTAAACAAAAATAATTACACCGCTCCAGGCTATTCAGGCTCCAATCTCCTGTCCTCCACTGTGTGAAAAAGTGAGAGCTCCAGGTGCTGGCAGTTGCTGATGCAATTGTATATGTGCAGGAAAAGATCTGGACAGCCGCACTCAGAAATAAGCAAATAAAATCTTCTTTATTCAAAACGTGGCATAAGGTTAGTACATGACACCGCTGGAGCAATACAGCTTTAGCTTTAGCCGCTAACGCGTTTCACGCTCTTGCGGAGCGCTTACTCATGGCGTTAGCGGCCCACTTTGGGGTGCCTTAGATATGATGTACTGATTTGGAGTGTTGAGATAGAATGGGCCACTTTGGTGTGCTGTTGATAGTGTGGGTTGCTATAGGTAGGATGGGCTACTTTGAACTGTCAGTGGACGGGCACAGTGGATAGAAAGGATTGTTGTAAGGTAGGGTGGGTTTTAAATTTAGGCCCCTTCCACGGTTAACACAATGTGGCTACACCCTCTGTTCGCTACACCCCCTTTAAGCCAATATTTAGTGCAATTTAAGACATGTCCACTGTTCACCACGATCTTTCTTCATACACCCCTGCCCCAAAAATCAGCAGAAAAAATGTCAAAAATAACCTTTTTTTTTGGGGGGTGTCACTGAATGGCAGTTTAGAAATGTGGTCACCCTAAGGACAGGTATTTCGTGTATGTTCCATCACAACATAGAACCGGCAGCACAAGTTCTACAACTTCTGGATGGAGTGCAGGTTTCTCTAGGTGAGATCTCATCACATACAGCCAGATTTGACAGAACAACTGCCTGGGAGGACTGCACCGCCTGGAGTATCCAAGTCCTTTAGGACCACCATGACTAACCTGTGGGTGGCCTCGCTGATTGTGCTGGGACTCATGGCAGGTAGGATTGTTTTGGGTGCTGACATTTTATGACTTTCATATAAGAGAGAGCTAAAGGTACAAAATGAAAGGTTCAAACTAGCAGGACAAGCCAACATATGTACCACCAGTATTGGTCCATTGTTCTGCATATCATTGTGGACCCCCGAGTGTCAGTGTGTCATTGTTCTGGACCCCCAAGTGTCAGTGTTGTTCTGGGACCCCTAAGTGTCAGTGTGTCATGTTCTAGACCCCCAAGTGTCAGTGTGTCATTGTTTTGGATCCCCAAGTGTCAGTGTGTCATTGTTCTGTACCCCCGAGTGTCAGTGTGTCATTTTTATGGGACCCCCAAGTGTCAGCGTGTCATTGTTATGGGACCCCCAAGTATCAGTGTTGTTCTGGGACCCCCAAGTGTCAGTGTGTCATTGTTCTGGACCCCCAAGTGTCAGTGTGTCATTGTTCTGGGACCCCCAAGTATCAGTGTGTCATTGTTCTGGGATCCCCAAGTGTCTGTGTGTCATTGTTCTGGGACCCCCAAGTGTCAGTGTGTCATTGTTCTGGACCCCCAAGTGTCAGTGTGTCATTGTTATGGGACCCCCAAGTGTCAGTGTGTCATTGTTATGGGACCCCCAAGTATCAGTGTGGTTCTGGGACCCCCAAGTGTCAGTGTGTCATTGTTCTGGACCCCCAAATGTCAGTGTGTCATTGTTCTGGGACCCCCAAGTATCAGTGTGTCATTGTTCTGGGATCCCCAAGTGTCTGTGTGTCATTGTTCTGGGACCCCCAAGTATCAGTGTGTCATTGTTTTGGATCCCCAAGTGTCAGCGTGTTATTGTTTTGGATCCCCAAGTGTCAGTGTGTAATTGTTCTGAGCCCCCAAGTGTCAGTGTGTCATTGTTCTGGGACCCCCAAGTGTCAGTGTGTCATTGTTCTGGACCCCCAAGTGTCAGTGTTGTTCTGGGACCCCCAAGTGTCAGTGTGTCATTGTTCTGGACCTCCAAGTGTCAGTGTGTAATTGTTCTGAGCCCCCCAAGTGTCAGTGTGTCATTGATTTGGATCCCCAAGTGTCAGTGTGTCATTGTTCTGGACCCCCAAGTGTCAGTGTGTCATTGTTCTGGACCCCCAAGTGTCAGTGTGTAATTGTTCTGAGCCCCCAAGTGTCAGTGTGTCATTGTACTGGGACCCCCAAGTGTCAGTGTGTCATTGTTCTGGACCCCCAAGTGTCAGTGTTGTTCTGGGACCCCCAAGTATCAGTGTGTCATTATTTTGGATCCCCAAGTGTCAGTGTGTAATTGTTCTGAGCCCCCAAGTGTCAGTGTGTCATTGTTCTGGGACCCCCAAGTGTCAGTGTGTCATTGTTCTGGACTCCCAAGTGTCAGTGTTGTTCTGGGACCCCCAAGTGTCAGTGTGTCATTGTTCTGGACCTCCAAGTGTCAGTGTGTAATTGTTCTGAGCCCCCCAAGTGTCAGTGTGTCATTGATTTGGATCCCCAAGTGTCAGTGTGTCATTGTTCTGGACCCCCAAGTGTCAGTGTGTAATTGTTCTGGACCCCCAAGTGTCAGTGTGTCATTGTTCTGGACCCCCAAGTGTCAGTGTGTCATTGTTCTGGACCCCCAAGTGTCAGTGTTGTTCTGGGACCCCCAAGTATCAGTGTGTCATTGTTCTGGATCCCCAAGTGTCAGTGTGTCATTGTTCTGGACCCCCAAGTGTCAGTGTGTCATTGTCCTGGACCCCCAAGTGTCAGTGTGTCATTGTTCTGGACCCCCAAATGTCAGTGTGTCATTGTTCTGGACCCCCAAGTGTCAGTGTGTAATTGTTCTGAGCCCCCAAGTGTCAGTGTGTCATTGTTCTGGGACCCCCAAGTGTCAGTGTGTCATTGTTCTGGACCCCCAAGTGTCAGTGTTGTTCTGGGACCCCTAAGTGTCAGTGTGTCATTGTTCTGGGACCGCCAAGTGTCAGTGTTTTGGGTGCTGACTTTTTTTGACTTTCATATAAGAGAGAGCTAAATGTAGAAAATGAAAGGTGCAAACTGGCAGGACAAGCCAACATATGTACCACCAATATTGGTCCATTGTTCTGCATATCATTGTTCTGGACCCCCAAGTGTCAGGGTGTCATTGTTCTGGACCCCTAAGTGTCAGTGTGTCATTGTTCTGGGACTCCAAGTGTCAGTGTGTAATTGTTCTGAGCCCCCAAGTGTCAGTGTGTGATTGTTCTGGACCCCCAAGTGTCAGTGTGTCATTGTCCTGGACCCCCAAGTGTCAGTGTGTCATTGTTCTGGACCCCCAAGTGTCAGTGTGTCATTGTTCTGGACCCCCAAGTGTCAGTGTGTAATTGTTCTGAGCCCCCAAGTGTCAGTGTGTCATTGTTCTGGGACCCCCAAGTGTCAGTGTGTCATTGTTCTGGGACTCCAAGTGTCAGTGTGTCATTGTTCTGGGACTCTCAAGTATCAGTGTGTCATTGTTCTGGGACCCTCAAGTATCAGTGTGTCATTGTTCTGGACCCCCAAGTGTCAGTGTGTCATTGTTCTGGACCCCCAAGTGTCATTGTGTAATTGTTCTGAGCCCCCAAGTGTCAGTGTGTCATTGTTCTGGGACCCCCAAGTGTCAGTGTGTCATTGTTCTGGACCCCCAAGTGTCAGTGTTGTTCTGGGACCCCTAAGTGTCAGTGTGTCATTGTTCTGGGACCGCCAAGTGTCAGTGTTTTGGGTGCTGACATTTTATGACTTTCATATAAGAGAGAGCTAAAGGTAGAAAATGAAAGGTGCAAACTGGCAGGACAAGCCAACATATGTACCACCAGTATTGGCCCATTGTTCTGCATATCATTGTTCTGGACCCCCAAGTGTCAGTGTGTCATTGTTCTGGACCCCCAAGTGTCAGTGTGTCATTGTTCTGGGACCACCAAGTGTCAGTGTTTTGGGTGCTGACATTTTATGACTTTCATATAAGAGAGAGCTAAAGGTAGAAAATGAAAGGTGCAAACTGGCAGGACAAGCCAACATATGTACCACCAGTATTGGCCCATTGTTCTGCATATCATTGTTCTGGACCCCCAAGTGTCAGGGTGTCATTGTTCTGGACCCCCAAGTGTCAGTGTGTCATTGTTCTGGACCCCCAAGTGTCAGTGTGTCATTGTTCTGGACCCCCAAGTGTCAGTGTGTCATTGTTCTGGACCCCCAAGTGTCAGTGTGTCATTGTTCTGAATCCCCAAGTGTCAGTGTGTCATTGTTCTGAATCCCCAAGTGTCAGTGTGTCATTGTTGTGGACCCCTAAGTGTCAGTGTGTAATAGTTCTTGACCTCCAAGTGTCAGAGTGTCATTAAACAAAAATAATTACACCGCTCCAGGCTATTCAGGCTCCAATCTCCTGTCCTCCACTGTGTGAAAAAGTGAGAGCTCCAGCTGCTGATGCAATTGTATATGTGCAGGAAAAGATCTAGACAGCTGCACTCAGGAATAAGCAAATAAAATCTTCTTTATTCAAAACGTGGCATAAGGTTAGTACATGACACCGCTGGAGCAATACAGCTTTAGCCGCTAACGCGTTTCACGCTCTTGCGGAGCGCTTACTCATAGCGTTAGCGGCCCACTTTGGGGTGCCTTAGATATGATGGACTGATTTGGAGTGTTGAGATAGAATGGGCCACTTTGGTGTGCTGTTGATAGTGTGGGTTGCTATAGGTAGGATGGGCTACTTTGAACTGTCAGTGGACGGGCGCAGTGGATAGAAAGGATTGTTGTAAGGTAGGGTGGGTTTTAAATTTAGGCCCCTTCCACGGTTAACACAATGTGGCTACACCCTCTGTTCACTACACCCCCTTTAAGCCAATATTTAGCGCAATTTAAGACATGTCCACTGTTCACCACGATCTTTCTTCATACACCCCTGCCCCAAAAATCAGCAGAAAAAATGTCAAAAATAACCTTTTTTTTTTGGGGGGTGTCCCTGAATGGCAGTTTAGAAATGTGGTCACCCTAAGGACAGGTATTTCGTGTATGTTCCATCACAACATAGAACCGGCAGCACAAGTTCTACAACTTCTGGATGGAGTGCAGGTTTCTCTAGGTGAGGTCTCATCACATACAGCCAGATTTGACAGAACAACTGCCTGGGAGGACTGCACCGCCTGGAGTATCCAAGTCCTTTAGGACCACCATGACTAACCTGTGGGTGGCCTCGCTGATTGTGCTGGGACTCATGCCAGGTAGGATTATTTTGGGTGCTGATATTTTATGACTTTCATATAAGAGAGAGCTAAAGGTACAAAATGAAAGGTGCAAACTGGCAGGATAAGCCAACATATGTACCCCCAGTATTGGTCCATTGTTCTGCATATCATTGTGGAGCCCCAAGTGTCAGTGTGTCATTGTTCTGGGACCCCCAAGTGTCAGTGTGTCATTGTTCTGGACCCCCAAGTGTCAGTGTGTCATTGTTCTGGACCCCCAAGTGTCAGTGTGTCATTGTTCTGGGACCCTCAAGTATCAGTGTGTCATTGTTCTGGACCCCCAAGTGTCAGTGTGTCATTTTTATGGGACCCCCAAGTGTCGGTGTTGTTCTGAGACCCCCAACTGTCTGTGTGTCATTGTTCTGGGACCCCCAAGTATCAGTGTGTCATTGTTCTGGGACCCTCAAGTATCAGTGTGTCATTGTTCTGGACCCCCAAGTGTCAGTGTGTCATTGTTCTGGACCCCCAAGTGTCGGTGTTGTTCTGAGACCCCCAACTGTCTGTGTGTCATTGTTCTGGGACCCCCAAGTATCAGTGTGTCATTGTTCTGGGACCCTCAAGTATCAGTGTGTCATTGTTCTGGACCCCCAAGTGTCAGTGTGTCATTGTTCTGGACCCCCAAGTGTCAGTGTGTCATTGTTCTGGGACCACCAAGTGTCAGTGTTTTGGGTGCTGACATTTTATGACTTTCATATAAGAGAGAGCTAAAGGTAGAAAATAAAAGGTGCAAACTGGCAGGACAAGCCAACATATGTACCACCAGTATTGGTCCATTGTTCTGCATTTCATTGTTCTGGACCCCCAAGTGTCAGGGTGTCATTGTTCTGGACCCCCAAGTGTCAGTGTGTCATTGTTGTGGACCCCCAAGTGTCAGTGTGTAATTGTTCTGAGCCCCCAAGTGTCACTGTGTCATTGTTCTGGACCCCCAAGTGTCAGTGTGTCATTGTTCTGGACCCCCAAGTGTCAGTGTGTCATTGTTCTGGACCCCCAAGTGTCAGTGTGTCATTGTTCTGGAACCCCCAAGTATCAGTGTGTCATTGTTCTTGGTATAACAACTTGCAGTGTCTTTGGTCATCATGGATATCTGAATTCCATATTATTCTTTCCTGACATCTTCACAGCACCCAGTTGTCAGGACTCCCAATTGAAATCTTTTATATTTATTGCACATTCCCCTTAAATACATCTAGAAGTATGGTATAACAAATCCACACAAGTCATGTCATAGTGTACAGGTATCGATGTCTGTAACAGTTCCTGTTTGTGTCCCCATTACTTCCCGTCTTTATAGAACAGTAGTTGCTGATTAACTGCACTACCTTTTGATTCAGTGCCACACAATGCTGAACTTGCAGATACCAGTTGTGTATGGAAAGTGATAACAGCTTTTTACACTATATTGTTAAAAGTATTGGGACGCTTGCCTTTACACGCACATGAACTTTAATGGCCTCCCAGTCTTGGTCCGTAGGGTTCAATATTGAGTTGGCCCACTCTTTGCAGCTATAACAGCTTCAACTCTTCTGGGAAGGCCGTCCACAAGGTTTAGTTGAGTGTGTCTATGGGAATGTTTGACTATTCTTCCAGAAGTGCATTTGTGAGGTCAGGTACTGATGATGGACGAGATGGTCTGGCTCACAGGTCTCCGCTTTAATTCACCCCAAAGGTGTTCTATCGGGTTGAGGTCAGGACTTTGTGCAGGCCAGTCAAGTTCCTCCACCCCAAACTCGCTCATCCATGTCTTTATGGAACTTGCTTTGTGCACTGGTCCAAATCATTTGGTGGAGGGGGGATTATGGTGTGGGGTTGTTTTTCAGGGGTTGGGCTTGGCCCCTTAGTTCTAGTGAAGAGAACACTTAAGGCATCAGCATACTAAGACATTTTGGACAATTTCATGCTCCCAACTTTGTGGGAACAGTTTGGGGATGGCCCCTTCCTGTTCCAACATGACTGAGCACCAGTGCACAAAGCAAGGTCCATAAAGACATGGATGAGCGAGTTTGGGGTGGAGGAACTTTAAAAAATTAGGCTAACTTTGCTGTTTTTTTTACATTTTTTTTTTTATTCATGAAAGTGTTTTTTTTTTCCAAAAAATTTCATTTGAAAGACCACTGCGCAAATACCGTGTGACATAAAATATTGCAAGGATCGCCATTTTATTCTCTAGGATCTTTGCTAAAAATATATATTTAATGTTTGGGGATTAGTGTAGCACCCTGGCGTTTAGTCAGGGAGCTCCTCATAAATTTACTTGCCAAGAGTAGCCATCTCGGTTGATAGAGATCTATTGATTTCTCCCTAAAGCGGAGCTCCACCCGATTTTATGACAATAGCTCAAGAGGACTACCGCAATGTCCTAATGAAAAAACGGACCTTTTTTTTTCCTGTACCTTTGTTGTTCAGATCATCTTGTTTAGTTCCTGTACAGCCTGCTGATATGGGTGGGTTTAGTGCGGCTAACTCGTCATTTCCTATTGGCCGCACTGGCTCAAGGGAGCTTGTGTCATTGTTCCCAGGAGTCAGTGCGGCGGCCTGGCGCGAGTTATCGCGTGATTTCAATCCTGGAAGTGACGTTGCTTATCTCAGTTGCCATCACAACGGGGCGGGACTTCCGATGCCGCCGCCCGTTGTGATGGCAACCTGAGCTGTTTACGGCGATCCGATCTAAGGTTACTGCGCGTGCGCGAGATCGGGAATACAACAGGCGGTGCATGCTGGTCGATCAGCGGCACAATATCCCGGACGAGGATGCCTGTGGGCTTCACATGCCCACAGGCAAGATGAGAACCGTCAGCAGAAATTTTTAAAAGTTCATTTTTTGGGAGAAAACTGACATCCGAAATTAACAAAAACGGAACAAGTGAGTAACATATTTCAAAGAAACAATCTTTGTCATTTTCCAAAAATAAAAAAAAGTTATAGACAGTGGAACCCCGCTTTAACCCCGCTTGTTGCACTTTTCTCTTCTATCACTAGGTGGCCGGGAACTTGGTGGTACTAGATATGAGAAGGGCAACCCAAGGTCAGGTTATGGGTATATTGGGTATCTCAGCCAATGGGCAGGGGTTTTCTTAAAGCGGGGGTCCACCTATCTATCGTTTTTTTTTTTTTTTTAGTTCATTCACAAACTTTTCTTCTCAGCATTACATACTCACACTTTGTGTGTAATATGTCCGCCTGTGTCAGATTTCGTCGGAAAGAATAACTTATATTATTCACTGCAGGCGGTTTCCATCTTCATTGTGGGCATTTGAAGCCCACAAGCATTTATTTCCTGGATGCGGTGAATGCTGTGCTCCCAGCATTCACCACTCGTTCCCGCACATGCTCAGTGGCATCCTGGGAAGCCTGAGACTAGCTCCCAGGAGTCTGGGAGAGGCTAGAAACACGCCTACTCCCACGGGAGGAGAACTAGGAAGTGTACAGAAGAATAGAAAAATAAAAGGTAATTACGGCGATTTAAATTTTTTTAAACGGCATGCCAGCATCTAGGCAAGGAAGAGAATACATACAGATATTGTCCAAAATTTGGGTGGAACCCCGCTTTAAATCCCTTGGCCTGCTGGGAGAACCTATATATTAGAGTATGATCCGTGTTCTGTGCCACCTGGACACAGCTTTCTTTCATGTTCTTTCTCTTATTCTTTCTCTCCCTTTTTCTTTGTTCCTCCCCCTGTTTTCCTCTCTCTTCCATGTATTCTCTATTTTTTTTCCTTCTCTTACTCCTTGGTGGGGGGGAATGGGATGAGTGGCAGTGCTGGTGGGGGGGTGGGCAGGGCTGGACTGGGACAAATATTTGGCCCTGGACTTAATCCAGACCGGCCCACTTTAATTTTGAGTGTCCCCATCAGCACCCCTCTTACATCAGAGTGTCCCCAACAGTGTCCCCTTTACATCAGAGTGTCCCCAACAGCACCCTCCTTCACATCAGAGTGTCCCCATCAGCACATCCCCTACATCAGAGTGTCCCCATCAGCACCCTCTTACATCAGAGTGTTGCCAACAGCACCCCCCTTCACATCAGAGTGTCCCCATCAGCACATCCCCTACATCAGAGTGTCCCCATCAGCACCCTCTTACATCAGAGTGTCCCCATCAGCACATCCCCTACATCAGAGTGTCCCCATCAGCACCCTCTTACATCAGAGTGTCCCCAACAGCATCCCCTTCACATCAGAGTGTCCCCATCAGCACATCCCCTACATCAGAGTGTCCCCATCAGCACCTCCTTACATCAGAGTGTCCCCATCAGCATCCCCTGACATCAGCGTGTCCCCCTTCTCCTCCCCCTCCCACGTGTACTCACAGTTCTGAAGGCAGCTTCTCGTTCCTCTCATGTGATAAGTGACATGACAAGGGGAGAGAGGAAGGAAAGTCTGCCGGCTGTCTATCTCCCCCTGCTGGCTGGAGGCAGCAGAAAGCCTAATCTCTCCAGCAAGTGTCGGCAGCTGCTCCTTGGTGACAGGAGTGAAATTGCGATCACTCACTGTCAGTAAGGAGCGGCTCCAGGACTGCTCCTGACCGGCCCACTGAGCCATCAGCCCACCGGGAAACTCCCGGTAGTCCCAATGGCCAGTACATGCTTGAGGGTGGGATCAGTGGTAGTGCTGGGAGGAGTTCTGATCAGTCAACTTAGGTGCTCTTGATCGAGGTCATCTGCTGATCTGAGAACTGTTGTGTGGACTTTTAATGGCAACTATAATCACAGGTAGTGTTACTCAGTGTGTCTCCGACTTTGTGGTGTCTCGTAGCAGTGACACCTATGCCAAAATCAGGAGATAGGGTCTCCTCCAGCCCCTCCCACTTCACATTCCTCACCAGTCAGCTGACCTCTAGTCTCTGCCCCCCCAGCAATGCCATGAACTGAATGGGCGGCTGCGAAGAGGCTGAGTGGGTGGCCGCGGGCTCCAGGAGCAGCCCAGCTGGGCGGCCGCGAAAAGGCTAGGAGAGCAGCGTGGGCTTCAGGAACAGCTCAGGATTAGGTGACCCCTGGTAAATCATCATTTGACCCCCGAGGGGGTCCCAACCCCCAGGTTGAGAACCACTGCACTAGATGAAGCGGGGGAACAATACTGCATTATGGCCACAAGATGGAGCTGGGGAACTATACTGCATTATGGCCACTAGATGGAGCCGAGAACTATACTGCATTATGGGCACTAGTTGGAGTCGGGAAACTACTGCATTATGGCCACTAGATGGCGCTGAGGAATTATACTGCATTCAGGCCACTGGATAAAGCTGAGGAACTATACTTCATGATGGCCACTGGGTGGAGCCGAGGAACATACTTTATTCCTATGATATCAAACGCATAATAGTTATTACTCGAACAGTTATTGAGTCACTGCAGATCAAATGTTTGAATGAGGAAAAATACCTAATTATGGCCACTAGAAGGCCGTATATCATAGGACAGAAGAATGCTCCTCCACTCCATCTAGTGGCCATAATGTGGTATTTTATCCACTTACATTTGATCCTCAAAGAACATAGTCTGAGAACATTGATCAACATTTGACTTTGCCCTATTTGCACAGAACAAAATTTACATACAGTTTCAATGGGGAAGCAGCTATGTTAATTGTTTTTTTTTTTTCTTTTTTAAATACTCCTAATTGTCCAATTGATCTAATCTCAGCAGTCATTTAACAAGCTTGATAGGCAGAGACATCTTATTTGTATTAAAAATGTAAAAAGCAAAAAGCATTTTTCAGTGCGTAGGGCACATCAAATATAATTTTAAGTATAAAAACATACAAGATAAAAAAGTTACAATACAATACTATACAATACAATAAAACACGACACAAAAAATAAATAAAATAAAATACGATCAAGTACAATAAAATAAAATATACAATACATTTGATAAAGTAAAATACAAGAAGATAAAATATGATAACATAAAATACGATAATATAAAATACAATGCAATAAAATAAAATCTGATACAATAAAATATGACACAATAAAAAAAAATACAATAAAATAAAATACATTACAATAAAATAGGATACAATAAAATATGATAAAATAAAATACGATAAAATACAATAACATACAATAAAATAACATAAAATACAATAAGATAAAATATGAAATCATGTACTCATTGAATGTTGTAAACTCCCTGAGGAAGAATAGGACAGTGCCCCCATCTCTGTGGTCACAATGTCCCTCCCTGTTCCCCAGCGTGTAGGCCAGGGAGCGCCCCTCCACAGCTGTGCTAACATAAGAAATATCACACAATCCGTGCCTCGCGTCCTAGCGACAAATGTACCCCGGGGGCTGTTTTTGGAAAAACTCTTTTGTTTGTAGGATGTAAAAAAAATATATATAATGAGCAACATCTACTCCACAATCTATATACTGTCATGCTGTAAGAACACACACAAAACTAAAAAAGAACCAGTTACTTGATTTCAAGAACTAAAGTAGGCATAAACCCACTAAAATAGTAAAAACCTTATAAATTTTAACATGTTCATGTTACTTCCAAAAAAAGTAATTTTCAATATTTTTTAAAATTTGCAACTTTCATTCAAATAAATCCCTGGTGATCCCGCCTCGCTCAGGCACTTCCTGTTACAGGGTGACAACGCTTCGTCATAGTCTCCCAGCTGTGCTCCTGGGTTGTCACCCGGGCTTCCAACGGGTACCACAATTGACCATTTCAATACACATTACACCGACTTGATCCACTGTTGTCAGGAAAGCCACTCTGAGAAACACCATGCAGCCAACATCACTGGAGTACATGTAGCCGGGAAGTGGCTGCAAAGAAGCTGCAAGGGATCAGCACCACAGATGTAAAAAAAATAAATAAAAATATGTTAAAGCTCTCCCCTATTTTT
Organism: Lithobates septentrionalis; assembly: GCA_037952835.1. Taxonomy (NCBI): domain Eukaryota; kingdom Metazoa; phylum Chordata; class Amphibia; order Anura; family Ranidae; genus Lithobates; species Lithobates septentrionalis. Next base: position 106,360 of record JBBDGP010004288.1, read on the forward strand.
ATTATACAGTAGATGGGTGTTCTGGGAACGGTTTGTGACTGAAGGGTTAAGTAGATCAAAGGCATGCCCTTGGGGCGCCCAGGCCTGGTGCTCTGTATTGAGAATACCCACTTCCTCTAAAACACAAATAGGACGTGGCAAGGAAGCTCCTGCGGGCGCCCGGTTTCCGGGTCCCTCAGAGTTGAAGCTTCAAAAAGGTAAAAAAGAGGTCATACAACAGCGAGCTTTAAATAGGGGGAGCTTAGGGAAGATGATCTGAAAGCGGAATTGAGCAAGAAATATAGGAATATAGGGGGGGGGAATTTGTGATTTAAAGGGGAACGATCGTCTTATTGAGGTCTTTGTGATAAACATGTGTAAGAGTTCATTATGCTGTAAAATTGCTGTATCAGCGTATTTAAAGCCTAGTTTCCATGTACAGTGTGTAAATTATATGTAGGCAAAAGAGCAGCCATATTTGTTCATTACATACTATGGCTCTGCTTCCTTCCTTAGCAGGGCCGTACAATGGTTGCGCCTTGTTGGTCCTCTGATCTCATGGCAAGTCAACCAGGTAGGGTTTGTCTGGTTGAAAACAAAAAGACTCTTTCCAGTCTTCTATGACGTTATTAAAGCTCCTTTCACACGAATCACCACCAGGGGGCAGTAGCGCCGCATATTTACTGCCCTCAATCGCCCATAAACAATGAACATTGGACTGCTCGGATGAATAAACACATACTTGCCAACTGTCCCGGATTTGCCGGGATGGTCACGCTTTTTAGTAAGCTTTCCCGCTATGGCTCAGTCCCGGGATCCTGTTTCCTGGTAGTTGAGTGTGAGCTGTCCATGACAGCTTGGTCACTGTACTGGGGATGCCAATGGGGTGCACCCCAGAATAAAAAAAAAAAGAGACGCTTATTTGTGGCAGTTTATCTCTAGGGTCATCTGGTCTGTGCCCAGGAATTAGGTCATGTGGGCGAGCTCAAAACATAAGAAAAGAAGGGGCATCTCTAGGACCTGGACCTGAAGTCTTCTGACTCTTGGGTGGGATCAACATGGTGGCTTCCTTGAAGGGTTATCAGGCACTATAGTCCGAGGACCGAATAACTATGCTTCCCTCTATTTTCAGGGGTTTGAATGTGCGGGGGAGCATAATTTTTTTTGCATTTTTTTACTTAAAATAATGGGATTTTATAAGGAGGACATTGTTCCTGCTGGCTTGTGGAAGCATAGAAAAAGTCTACTTTAAGAAGCCTGTTATGTGATCATCGAACTGTAGTAATATTTCCGGTAATATGTGCTTTAATGTTTTTTCTTTCAAAAACCCCAACTACCAACACTTACAAAATGGCAAACAAAGGACCATCCTATGGACTGAGCAGAGAAGACCAGTTGAAGATTGACCAGAAGTACGACCCGGAGCTGGAGAACATCCTGGTGCAATGGATTAGTGCTCAGTGCAACAATAAGGTTGGCGAACCGGAAGAGGCTGGGCAAATTGGCTTTCAGAAGTGGTTGAAGGATGGCGTGGTAAGTAGACTAGATCGATGATGGGTCACTTACCTGTCTTTGTGTAGGGAGGTCGTTGGAAGTTTGATAGAACCAAAAGTAATCAGCAGTATCCTTTTGGTGGGACAGAAGGTAGACCATGCCTCCACAACTATTGTAGTGGGGGGACCTGCCTTTCCAACGTGAAATAGGTATTATGGGTATAAAATTAATAGCGGATTAAAGTTATCTATTGTGGTGAACTTCTAAAGCCAAATCACGCATTGTTGCCATAGACCAGTGGTCTCCAAACTGCAGCCTGCAGCCTGGATGTGGCTCTTTGCTTGCCTTTATCTGGCACTGGAGGGAACATTCCTCCCACTGACATCAATGATGGGGCACCATTCCTCCTACTAACACCAATGATGGGGCATCATTCTTCTCAAAGGGGATAAGACAGGCTTTCCCAGATTTCCCCTTCCTGGCCAGACTTGGCTGGTGGTCTCCTTCAGTGCCCCATAACCATTAGATCATCTCATGATCTGCTGGAAATTGGCTGAATTAGGATACTTTCATCCAAGGTCTATAGTCATAATTGAAATAGTTGCTTGACCGACCTTCCATTGCTTTAAAAAGTCAATCTGGTTGGAGCTTACTCGGGTCTAATGTCTAACCCAACCCCCAATTGACTGCAGTTGGGCGTAGTGATTGGCTATTCAGATATTCAGGGCTATAACATGGAAGATAGGGGAAAAAGTTATATGCTTCTTCCATACCGGGTATTTCTGTATGTTCTGGGGCAACTGAAGATGTTGCCTTGCCTTTCATGGGCAAAGCACAGGTTAACGGCAATGTAGGTTTGTATTTAGCTATACCATTATTTATGCCCAGATCACCCCATTTGAAGCCCTGAATCTCCAGAACTTATCCACCCAACCAAGGCCTTTGCTTTTTGTGACTTCCAGAAGCCTTGGTCCAAACCTGCCACTCCTTTTCCAGTGGGGCAAATCTCATAAATGGCCTTTAAGGTCTCTAATTGGATAACGGGACTGTGGGGGAATGTCAGAACTTGAAGCTGTACATTCAGTGGTAAGGGTAGTCTTGACAAAAGGTACATGACAAGTTGACTTTATGGAATCCATTGTTATTAGAGGTTTACTTAACCTATTACAAAGAAGACCAAAATCCCAACCATGATATTCATTAAAATCACAGCAGGTCAGTGATGAGGTTAATAAAGAGTAGAAAGTTTAACAGGTGATTGGGTGAACTTGCACCTTGAGAAATGCAGTTGTTAGGCAGGTCAGCAGAAAAGAAGAGGCAAACTTTAGCCTGTACAGAGTGTTGGTGAACCTCACCAAGTTCCCTTCTTCTTCCTCTTACAGATCTTGTGTTATCTGATCAACTCCCTTGCTCCGGGTTCAGTGAGCAAAATCCAGTCCTCCAATCTGCCCTTTAAACAGATCGAGCAGGTGTCCCAGTTCCTGAAGGCCTGCGAGAAATATGGAATAGCGCCTGCTGACCAATTCCAGACCGCCGATTTGTGGGAAGGTGAGAACCATAAAATAATGTCCAGGTTTGAAGCACTACAACACTTTTCAGCACCTGTAGTTCTGCAGAATCTGTGTCCCCTCCCCCCATCCCCACCCAATCACCACACACACCTTTCGACTACTTTTGAGCCCATTCTCACCTTTCTCCCTTCTGTAAGCCCACTAGACATGTACAAAAACCAAAAAAATGTGTTCTTTTGTTGCGGGTCGATTTGTTAAGTTACTAATTTTGTTTTGTTGCATTCGTAATGAAATTCGTGTCATTTCATTTTGTTTTGTTTTTGACTGGATTCAAATTTTTTAGATGGATTTGAAGTATTCAAATCAAATTGGAATAGAAAATATTGATTCCATCCAAATGCATTGTGAAGAATAGCTGGTTCTATTCTATTTGAAATTCGAAATTTCATTCTATTTAAATGTCAAACTTCGAAATTCAAATTTCAGGAGACGGTTATATTCTATTTTTTTCCTGATCTATTCCTTTATTTTCTATTCTATTCTATTGTTTTAATCTAGTCTTTTCTATTCTGTTTTATTCTACTTTATTCTTTTCAAAATCCAAATTTTGGAAGACGGCTATATTCTATTTTGTTCTATTTTTTCTGATCTATTCCTTTATTTTCTGTTCTATTCTGTTGTTTTACTCTATTCTTTTCTATTTGATTCTGTTTTTTATTTTCAAATTTCGGAAGAGGGCTATATTCTTTTTTATTCTATTTTTTTCTGATCTATTCCTTTATTTTCTATTCTTTTCTACTTTATTCTTTTCAGAATTCAAATTTTGGAAGACGGCTACATTCTATTTTATTCTATTCGAAAAATGGCTATATTCTATTATATTCTATATTTCTTTCTCGAACATCACGGGACACAGAGCCACAGTAATTACTGATGGGTTATATAGGGTATCACTGGTGATTGGACACTGGCACACCCTATCAGAAAGTTCAACCCCCTATATAATCCCTCCCTTTGCAGGGATACCTTCGTTTTTACACCAGTGTCTTAGGTGATGGACGTGTAAAGATGTCCTGTGCTGAGCTCCAAAGGGGAATATCCTATATCCTATACTGGGGCAAGCCAGGCGAACTGGATCCATTCAGTGTCCTTTCGTGGCCGAATTGGATGGTACCCGGGCCTCGTGTCTGAAGAAACGAGGTTTTACCTGTAACACTTCTCTTTTTAGAGAGCTGGACCCCCATATTAGAAAATGTTTTTTCTAGCCTAATTTCTAACCGGGTGCTTTACAGGTCCAGGACTGCAGGATCTCCCTATTCGTAGGGGGCCCCAGTCTCTGACGGTTTTTTCAAACGGAGCCCACCGTGAGAGGTGAAGATTGGGTCTGTATAACAGAACCCTGCAGCTGGATAAGGTAAGAGGAGATTCCACAGAACTTTTTAATTCTAGTAGGTTTTCTCCTTTAAGGTAAATGCATGCTATGCCTATTGTGACCACCGGGGGCTGCCAAGAGCACATACATTGTCATGCTGATGTCGGTCTCAGTGTTCTCACGCTGCACAGCGTCTCTGGCCGGCTCCAGGTAGGATGGGATGGGGGGATTTCTCCTGCATGAATGTTCCCCCCAGGCTAGGGGGAGGCCACAGGGGTCTGAAAAAGCGGTAGTACACCAATGGAGCACCGCCACCGCTATTGCCGCCATTACAGGGGCCCCATCACTACCGGCCTCTCTTCTTCCTCCCCCTCCCCCAGCCTTCCTCCATGTTATTTCCGGAGGGTCGGCCAGCGCGGGAAGCGCTCGTTTTTTCGAAATTCGGGGGGGGGGGGGCGGGGCTTCAGCACAGGTGCTTAGGCGTCCACTCCGGCCAGCTGCAGGCTATTTAAAAGCACTCTGTACAGGTGCACACAGCCTTTGGTGGGACACAGAGCTGACAGGTCGCATGTAAGGTGGGACACAGGCATTCTCCTAGGCAGCATTTACTAAGGTAACACCAGACTGAGCATTTGTTAGCAGGGCTTTTAGCCGGACTACATCGCTCAGCAGTCAGTGTTCATTTTGTGATACCTCCACCTTGTTGCTTTGCACTATGGATAGAAGAAGTTCAAACACCCCAAGAACCAAAGACTCTAGGGGACCTCGGTCGGGTTCTGAGGACCCCTTTTCTGCAGCATCCTCCCCCCCTGAGGGGCCAGGGACGGCTAGTCAGAGGGAGCCATTGGGGTCAGGGGCTATACCTGCCTCTGGCACTTCAGCCCCTGTATACATTACACAGGAGGTTTTTTCCTCAACCATTAGTGGTTTAGAGGAGAGATTAATGGCCGTGATTACATCTTCACTCAGTGGAAGAAAACGCACTAGGCCTTCCTCTGTTTCCCAAGACCCTCAGGAAGAGGAGCTCTGGGATAAAGGAGATGAATCCCTTTCAGAGGATCGGGATGGGACGGATGATTCCTCTTCGGAGGAATCAGGTGGAGAGGGACCCTCTGCGACTTACCAGGAGGAGAAAGTCTTAGTGCAGATCCTTACTGGATTGGTCCGCTCCACGTTTAAGCTGCCCGTATCTGAATCAGTTAAAGAACCCTCTTCTTCTTTGGGGTCACTGAAGCCTCCTCAAACAGCACATGCTTTTCCTGTTCATAGTTTACTTGAAAAGCTCATTTATTCTGAGTGGGATCACCCAGACAAACGTTTTTTTCCGCCGAAAAAGTTTTCAACACTTTATCCGATGGAAGAAAAGTTTATTAAAATGTGGGGAATACCGGCCATTGATGCCGCCATTTCCTCCGTAAATAATAGTCTGACTTGTCCTGTAGACAATGCTCAGATGCTCAGGGATCCTGTAGATAAAAAGATGGAATCCCTATTGAAGGATGTTTTCTCCTTGGCAGGTTCAGTGGCTCAACCTGCAGTTGCAGCGATTGGGGTCTGTCAATACTTAAGAGACCATGTTAAGCAGGTTATCAAGGTATTACCTGAACAGCAGGCCCAGGGGTTGGCTAACCTTCCTGCAGGCTTTCACTGGGGTTGGTGCATACATGTAGAATCCTATGGTTAAAAAATTGGTCAGCCGAAGCACCATGTAAGAAGCTGCTGGCTGGGTTTCCGTTTCGTGGTGCAAGGTTGTTTGGAGAAGACTTGGATGACTATATCAAGAAGATCTCTGGTGGGAAAAGTACTCTCTTACCTGTCAAGAAGAAGAGTAAGCGTCCCTCTTTCAAACGGACTCTTTACCCAGCGCCAGGGGCTTCAGCCTCCAGGCAGTCTGCAGTCTCGACAGCCTCCTCCGTCTGGGTTCAGAAACAAGAGTCAGCCCCAGGAACAAAAGAAGTCCTGGGGGAAGAAGCCTACTAGGCAAAACACTAAGACCTCTTCATGAAGGGGCCCCCCCGCTCGCTCGATTGGGGGGAAGACAGCCACAGTTCTCAGAGCTCTGGCAGGAGGACTTCCAGGACAGATGGGTAATCTCCACAGTAACCTTAGGGTACAAGCTGGAGTTTCAGGAATTCCCCTCTCCTCGGTTCCTCAGATCAAGTGTTCCCAGAGACCCAGAGAAGAAGCAGTCGCTCCTTCTAGCATTAGAGCGACTTTTGTCACAGGAGGTCATTATGATGGTTCCCGCAAAAGACCAGGGATTGGGCTTCTATTCCAACCTTTTTACGGTCCGAAAACCAAATGGGGGTGTCAGACCCATTCTGGATTTAAGGGATCTGAACCGGTTCCTAAGGATTCAGTCCTTCCACATGGAATCAATTTGGACAGTAGTCTCCACCCTGCAGGGAGGAGAATTTCTGGCATCGATAGACATCAGAGATGCATATCTGCATGTGCCCATTTTTCCTGCTCATCAGAAGTTTCTGCGCTTCGGGATAGGAGGGCGCCATTTCCAGTTTGTGGCTCTGCCTTTTGGGATAGCCACTGCACCTCGGGTGTTCACAAAGGTCTTGGCCCCTCCTCAGGCCAGATTAAGGGCTCAGGGTATAGCTGTCATAGCATACCTAGATGACCTGCTACTGATACACCGGTCGGTAGCCTCCTTGAACGGGAACTTGAGAACCACAGTCAAGTATCTGGAACACCTAGGTTGGATCCTTAACCTAGAAAAGTCTTTCCTAAAACCAGTAAGAAGACTGGAGTATTTAGGTCTGATCATAGATACAAGCCAGGAGAAAGTATTTCTACCTCAAGCAAAGATCACTACTTTACTGGAGCTGATTCTGGCAGTCAGGACCAAGAGGGATCCTTCTGTCCGCCTTTGTATGAGGCTGGTAGGGAAGATGGTGTCTTCATTCGAAGCAGTGCCTTATGCTCAGTTCCATTCAAGACTACTGCAACACAGTATTCTGTCGGCCCGGAACAAGAAGGTTCAGGCGTTAGATTTTCCGATGCACCTGTCGCATGCAGTGCGTCAGAGCCTCAATTGGTAGCTCATACCCGAAAACCTGCAGAAGGGGAAATCCTTTCTACCGGTTACCTGGACAGTGGTAACAACAGATGCCAGTCTGTCAGGTTGGGGAGCAGTTCTGGAACAGTCTGCGGTTCAGGGGGTATGGTCCAAGACAGAGAGGACCTTACCCATCAACATTCTGGAAATCCATGCGGTAGGTCTAGCCCTAAAGGCCTGGACTATCAGGCTACAGGGTTGCCCCGTCAGGATCCAGTCCGACAATGCCACAGCAGTGGCATATGTCAATCATCAGGGAGGCACCAGGAGCCGAGCTGCTCAAAAAGAGGTGAACTAGATCTTAGTCTGGGCAGAGAAGCAGGTGCCATATATATCGGCAGTCTTCATTCCGGGGATAGAGAACTGGCAGGCGGACTATTTGAGTCGCCAGCAGTTACTTCCAGGGGAATGGTCTCTGCATCCCGACGTCTTTTGGGCCATATGCCAAAAATGGGGAGTTCCAGATGTAGATCTCTTTGCATCCCGATTCAACAAAAAGATAGACAGATTTGTGGCAAGGACGAAAGATCCTCTTGCATGCGGGACGGATGCGTTGGTGACTCCGTGGCATCGGTTCTCACTGATTTACGCATTCCCGCCTATTCTGCTACTACCGCGACTTCAGACTGGATCAGACTGGAAAGGAAGTCAGTACTTCTGGTGGCCCCCGCTTGGCCCAGAAGGACTTGGTATGCGGAAATAGTAAGGATGACGGTGGGTTCCCCGTGGACACTACCGGTACACCCAGACCTGTTATCTCAAGGTCCAGTGTTCCATCCTGCCTTACAAATGCTAAATTTGACAGTTTGGCTATTGAGACCCACGTTCTGAAGAGTCGTGGGCTTTCAGGTTCTGTGATATCTACCTTGATCAATGCAAGGAAGCCAACTTCCAGAATGATTTATCATAAAGTCTGGAAAGCTTATGTAGCCTGGTGTGAATCCAGGGGTTGGCATCCCAGAAAATATGTGATAGGTAGAATTCTTTATTTTCTAAAATTGGGATTAGAGATGAAGCTGGCCTTGAGTACCATCAAGGGCCAAGTCTCGGCCTTATCAGTATTATTTCAACGGCCACTTGCTTCGCATTCTTTGGTCCAAAACTTCATACAGGGGGTGACGCGTCTTAATCCTCCGGTTGGGGCGCCCCTAAACCCCTGGGACTTGAACTTGGTTCTGTCTGTGTTACAGAAACAGCCTTTTGAACCAATACGTCAGATTCCTTTGGTCTTGTTGACAAGGAAGTTAATTTTTCTGGTGGCCATCTCTTCTGCTAGAAGAGTTTCAGAATTAGCAGCCCTTTCCTGTAAAGAGCCTTATTTGATTATACACAAGGATAGAGTGGTTCTGGGCCCTCATCCTAGTTTTTTACCAAACGTGGTTTCTGATTTTCATTTAAACCAAGACATTGTTCTGCCTTCCTTTTTTCCAGATCCCTGTTCCCCGGAAGAGAGGTCCATACATTCGTTGGATGTAGTAAGAGCAGTCAAGGCCTATCTCGAGGCAACTGCTCAGATTCGCAAAACTGATGTTTTGTTCGTGCTGCCGGAAGGTCCCAAAAGAGGACAGGCAGCGTCAAAAGCTACCATTTCTAAATGGATTCGTCAGTTGATTATTCAAGCGTACGGTTTGAAACAGAAGATTCCTCCGTTTCATATCAGGGCACATTCCACAAGGGCTATTGGTGCTTCTTGGGCAGTGCATCACCGGGCCTCTATGGCTCAAATCTGTAAGGTCGCAACCTGGTCTTCAGTCCATACATTCACCAGATTCTATCAGGTGTATGTGAGAAGGCATGAGGATATCACCTTTGGGCGTAGTGTGCTGCAGACAGCGGTACAAGGTCCTCAGGTCTGATTGCACCCTACTTCGGTCATGGTTCCCCCCCTCAGATAGCATTGCTCTGGGACATCCCATCAGTAATTACTGAGGCTCTTTGTCCCGTGATGTTCGAGAAAGAAAATAGGATTTTTTAAGACAGCTTACCTGTAAAATCCTTTTCTTTCGATGGACATCACGGGACACAGAGGTCCCGTCCCTCTTCTAATACACTATATTGCTTGGCTACAAAACTGAGGTATCCCTGCAAGGGGAGGGATTATATAGGGGGTTGAACTTTCTGATAGGGTGTGCCAGTGTCCAATCACCAGTGATACCCTATATAACCCATCAGTAATTACTGTGGCTCTGTGTCCCGTGATGTACATCGAAAGAAAAGGATTTTACAGGTAAGCTGTCTTAAAAAATCCTATTTTTTTTTCTATTCTGTTCTAATTCTTTTTTCTGTTTTACTCTATTCTTTTCGAATTTTGAAAGACAGATATATTCTATTTTATTCTATCCTAAATTCAAATTATGATTTTTTTCTATTCTATTCTCTTCTATTCTTTTATTTTATTTTCTGTTTTATTGTATTCTTTTCGAAATGTGAATTTCGGAAGAGGGCTGTATTCTAACACTAATACACAGAGTCTTTGAAAGAAATCAGCAATATTCTTTACAATTTCTAATTTTGAATTTGAATCTAATTTGAAACCAATTCAGATAATTCGTTCTTCTTCTGGCGAAATTTTGTTTCATTATTTTGCATTTGTTTAAATTCATTACTAATGTAATCTGGAAATTCGGATACATCCGAATCTCCGAAAAGAAAATTTTGTTTGATTTTTGATTGGGAACAAAATCAACTGCACATGTCTTCTTTATAAAAAAAAGAAATCTGCTGTGCTAATATCTCAAGCATTCACACAGCTTTCACCAATCTCCATATTTTGCCTAATATGATTATTTCCTCCTAAGATCATCAGCTCCATCTAGTGGCCATAGTGCTGCATTTTATTGCAAAATCTCAAATCAGGAAAATACCATATGGCCACTAGATGGAGCTGTCACTCATAGGTTATAAACATATTAGTCCGTTTATGAGAATTATTTGTGATTTTTTTATAAAGACCCCTTTAATTGGGCCTACAAAACAGATATTTAAAAGGGATTTTTTTTAAAGACAGACACCAAAGGATATGTATAGCCAAAACTTTTTGTATAGTTTGAATGGCGTAGTGAAGGTTTAGAGCCCATGAGAGGTTATTTTTTGCTGCGGGGGGGCCCTTTCGGGAGATTTATCCTCACTTTTTACCCCATACATGCAACTGGAAGTGAGGAGAAAAAAAAATTGAGGGAAATGAACAAGGAAGGTTTAGAACTTCTGTCAGTTTTTGGTACCCACTGGGGAATTTTCCCGCCACTCCTTGTTCCAATCAGACCCCGCGTGTGAAGGTGGGACAGGGAAAAACAGGAAACGAGGGAGAAAATCTCCCCTATAGGGACCCAGAAAAACAGCAACAGGTTCCAACTCTTCCTCACTCCATCGAAAACCTAAAGAAAGAAAAAAATATTAATATCACTTTTTAGTAGTCTTATCGAGTGAAGATTTTTTTTTTTTGTTTGTTTTTTTGACAGTCAAATGCAACAAGTCGATTGATAAAATTACAAAGAAACTGAACATTTATTTATTTCACAGGAAAAGACATGACCAGGGTCCAGCAAACTTTGAAGAACTTGGGTAGTTTAGCCGTTACAAAGGGCGACGGACGTTTCAAAGGAGACCCCAACTGGTTCCCCAAGTAAGTTATTCTTACCTTTCACAAGTAAAACCAAAGGAGGTTCAAATAATACATTTTCAAAACAAGTTCCTTTATTCATACCATGTGACTGAAATTTTGACTTGACGATTTAATGTTTGAGGAATTCTTGGAGAGTTAAAGTCCCTGATAGCTTCTTCTATTTCTTGGGGATTATAGATCCCTTAACTGAGTTCCCGGGTCTTTACACCTGCTGTGCCTAATATGAGGGGTTCCCACCATCCCTGTGCTGAGTTCCTCAGTCTGTGCACCTGCTGTGCCCATTATGAGGGGTTCCCACCATCCCTGTGCTGAGTTCCTGGGTCTGTACAACTGCTGTGCCCATTATGAGGGATTCCCACCAGCCCTGTGCTGAGTTCCTAGGTCTGTACACCTGCTGTGCCCATTGTAACAGGATCCCACCATTACTGTGCTGAGTTCCCAGGTCTGTACACCTGCTGTGCCCATTATGAGGGGTTCCCACCTGCCCTGTGCTGAGTTCCCGGGTCTGTACACCTGCTGTGCCCATTTTAAGGGGGTCCTACCATTCTTGTGCCGAATCCCACGTCTGTACACCTGCTGAGCCCGTTATGAGGGGCTCCCACCATCCCTGCGCAGAGTTCCCAGGTTTGTACATCTGCTGTGCCCGATATGAGGGGTTCTCACAAACCCTATGCTGAGTCCCCAGTCTTGCACACCTGCTGTGTCCATTATGGTTGGGTTCCACTAGCCCTGTGCTAAGTTCTTGGATGTGCACACTTGCTGTGCCCATTGTAACGAATTCCCACCATTTACATGTGCCCGGGTCTGTACACCTGCCATGTCCATTATGAGGGGCTCTCACCATCCTTGTGCGGAGTTCCCGGGTTTGCACATCTGCTGTGCCAGTTATGAGAAACGTAACAGGGGTAACTGGGGCATACAAAAAAGGTGAGTAAAAAAGGACGCAGCTAAAAAATACATTTTTTTTCTACCACTTTAGGAAATCCATGGAGATCAAGCGCGGATTCTCTCAAGACAAACTAAAAGAAGGTCAAAACGTCATCGGTCTATAGATTGGCACCAACAAGGGTGCCTCCCAGTCCGGAATGACCGGTTACGGCATGCCCAGGCAAATCCTCTGAACACCAAAACCACTAGAACCCCCCCTGGCCAGAATCAGGACACGTCAAGCACTCATCTCCTAGCTGTCTCCTTTCTCTGCTCTCTTCTCTTATCCTCCCTGGTCCTCGGTACCCAGAAATCATCAAGGACAGCGTCTAGGCCCCTGCTCAAAGTGATCGGCAAGAAGGAAGAGTCCAATACTTTCTCATCGGTTGTCCTCCAATGCATGTGATTGTTTAGACCAGGATCAAAAAGAAGCCTGTGTTTTTTTTGTTTTTGTTATGTCCATCAGGGGGAAAATTATTTTTTAAAGTTTTTTGGGTGTTCGGCAATGCCTTAACATTCCACATGTGCCTGCTACTTTTTTTTATAGTCTTGTGACCAAATTAAGCCTTGAGAAAAAGTTGTGTTTTTTTTTTTTGTTTTTATTTTTTTTATGATTTTGTTTGGTTTCTGATTCTGTGGCTGGTGATATTTCCCATGCTGCTTTACAAGCTTATTGCAGTTGCTGGTGATTAAACCATCATCGGCGTAAATAAAAGAAAAAAAGAAGGGAACAAGAGTTTTAGCTGTAGATTCATTCTTAATAAAAGGACTGGGGTGGGACCTTTGCATCTTTTTGGCTCTGCTGTCTGATCTTCAGATCCGATACTGAAAAATATATTTCTGACCTGAATAAAGACCAATCTATGTTTATAAAGTGTGAGTGTTGCCATGGACGGGTTTTCTTTTTTGGGTCCTTGCAGCCGTTGAATTTCAAAGAGATGGTGACGTCCTCCTCATATGATAATCCTGATGGCCACCTATCATGGAAGGAGGTTTTACTTCATCCTCAACCAACTCATACTCAACTCCTTCCATACTCCTCATACACTCCATCTGTCTAAATTTGTGTAAGCATTTGTTTGTTGGCATTGGAGCTTACACAAGGTTACTGACATCCTCCTCACATGGCGATTGGCTGCTCATTGTATTACAGAAGGTGTTTTTTGGTCACACGTGGCCCTTTTGCCCCCCCCCCCCTCCTTGTGGCCTTCAGTGGCTTAAAGAGACTCTGTTGCTTTGTCCTAATAGCTAGTCCACCCTCAACCTACACATACTCACCCCCCCATGCTCCCCAGACCCCAGTCACTCCATTCCTCCAACTGTCAAACCTTGTGTAAGCTCCATGCTGGATGGAGTGGCAAATCGCCATATGAGGAAAATGTGATCCACCTTGTGTATGGTCTGACATCATCCAACATGAAGCTTACACAAGGTTTGACAGTCTGAGGAATGGATTGACTGGGGGGGGGATGGGGAAAGGCAAGTTTGAGTGGGTTGAGGGTGTACTAGCATTCAGGGCTAAACTACACAGTCACTTTAAATTCTGAAGCCACTGAAGGGTGCAAGAATGGGGGCAAAAGGGCCACAGGTGACTCAAAAACACCTTACCTGCTCCCATGTTCCTCAGCTGCTGCATTTCTTCAGTTGTTTAACCTTGGGTAAGCTCTATGTTGGATGGTGATGGAGCTTACACAAGGTTAATACATCCTCACATGGCGATTGGCTGCTCATGCTAGAGCATTGTATCATGGAAGATGTTTTTTGGGTCATGCATGGCCCTTTTGTCATCTTTCTTGTGGCCTTCGGTAGTTTAACAAGCTAAAGATACTTTGTTGCTTTGTCCTAATAACTAGTCCACCCTCAACCTACCCAGACTCATTTTCCCCCCATGCTCCCCAGTCACCCCTATCCTCCAGCTGTCAAACAAGCTCCATGTTGGATGGGGTGGCTAATCACCAGAATCGTCACATGAGCAAAAGGTCATCCACCTTGTGTATGGTGTGACACCATCCAACATTTTTTTTTGCAAGGTTTGACAATCTGAGGAATGTATCGACCCAGCATAAGCTTCTTATTGGATGGCGTTGGAGCTTAGACAAGGTTGAGGACATCCACTTCACATGGCGATCTTGGACATTGGGCACTTGCTCTCAAGCACTGTATCACGAAAGGTATTTTTTTGGTCATGTGTGGCCCTTTTGCCCCATCCTTGCAACCTTCAGTGGTTTGAGAAGCAAAACTGACTCTGTAGCTTTGCCCTGAATGCTAGTCCCCCCTCAACCCACTCATACTTACCTTCCTTCATGCTCTCCAGTCAATCCATTCCTCAGATTGTCAAACTAGTGTAAGCTCCATGTTGGATGGTGTCAGACCTTACATAAGGTTGGGAACATTTTCCTCATGCCACTAGCCACTCCTTCCAACATGGAGCCTATACAAGGTTTGACAGTTGGAGTAATGGAATGACTGGGGAGCATGGGGAGGAGGTGTAGGTTGAGGGTGGACTAGCTATTAGGACAAAGCAATGGAGTCTATTTAAATTCTTAACCCACTGAAGGCCATAAGGAAGGGGGTAAAAGGCCACACTTGACCCAAAAAACACCTTCCATGAGACAATGCTTTAGCATGACCAGCCAATTACCATGTAAGGAGGACATCATTAACCTTCCATAAGCTCCAACACCATCCAACATGGAGCTTACATGAGGTTAGACAATTGGAGGAATGGAGCCACTGAGGAGCATGATGGGAGGAGGCAAATATGAGTGGGTTCAGGGTGGACTAAATCAGAGCACTGTAATATGAAAGGAGGTTTAAGACTTAAAAGGAGACTCTGAAGCTTTGCCCCCAATTCTAATCCACCCTTGACCCACCCATACATCCCTCCCCCAATTCTTCCCAGTTGGACTATTCCTCTGAATGTCAAACCTCTATAAGCTACACCTTACACGAAGTCCCTGTGGGAAAAACTAAATATTTATAAATAAACACATGGAGAGAGCGAGGAAGAGGATTCTAATCCCGGGAAAATTCCAGCTCAATCCCAGATATTTATACCGTAATTGTTTTTACATTTTACCATAGAGACAAATACAAGCAGAATAATTGGCGAGCCAGCCGGAGGACTGCACAGAGGTGTTGGGGGGGGTCTGGGACAGATGGAGGCAGCTGGTTACTGTTACTGGGGGGTTACTAGGCACAGCTGGGGTTTGAGAGGAAAAGAAAAAAAAAGAAAAAAAAAAAAGGAAAAGCCTTGAGAAAGAGGAACTCGCTCCAAACAGAACCTTATAGTCTGTAATGGAAAGATTGATTAATCCTAAAGCGGAACTCCGGCCTTCCCTTCATCGTGCACAGTTGTACTGGATCCTCCCCTGGACTCTGATGCCACCGCACACTGTGAGCTTCTCATCATGTGCATTAGAAGCTGCAGCAAGTCAGATAGAGCCCCACCTTATTTCCTGGCTGAAGGACGTCCAGCATCATCTAGTGCCTTCCTCCTCAGCCTGACTGTGCCTAACCCGCCCCTTCCCAGCCTGACTGTACCTAGCCCGCCCCTTCCCAGCCTGACTGTCTCTGGACCGCCCCTTCCCAGCCTGACTGTGCCTGGCCCGCCCCTTCCCAGCCTGACTGTCCCTGGTCCGCCCCTCCTCAGCCTGACTGTCCCTGAACCACCCCTTTCCAGCCTGACTGTCCCTGGCCCGCCCCTTCTCAGCCTGACTGTCCCTGGCCTGCCCCTTCCCAGCCTGACTGTCCCTGGCCCTCCCCTTCCCAGCCTGACAATCCTTAGCCCGCCCCTTCCTAGCCTATCGGTTCTTGGCTCGCCCCTTCCTAGCCTGATGGTCCTTGGCTGGCCCCTTCCTAGCCTGACTGTCCCTTCTCCGCCCCTTCCCAGCCTGGCCGTCCCTGGCCCACCCCTTCCCAGCCTGACTGTCCCTGGACCGCCCCTTCCCAGCCTGATTGTCCCAGGCCCGCCCCTTCCCAGCCTGACTGTCCCTGGCCCGCCCCTTCTCAGCCTGACTGTCCCTGGACCGCCTCTTCCCAGCCTGACTGTCCCTTCTCCACCCCTACCCAGCCTGGCTGTCCCTGGCCCGCCCCTTCCCAGCCTGATTGTCCCTGGCCCGCCCCTTCCCAGCCTGACTGTCCCTGGCCCGCCCCTTCCCAGCCTGATTGTCCCTGGCCCGCCCCTTCCCAGCCTGACTGTCCCTGGCCCGCCCCTTCCCAGCCTGACTGTCCCTGGCCCGCCCCTTCCCAGCCTGACTGTCCCTGGCCCTCCCCTTCCCAGCCTGACTGTCCCTGGCCCACCCCTTCTCAGCCTGACTGTCCCTGGACCGCCTCTTCCCAGCCTGACTGTCCCTGAACCGCCCCTTCTCAGCCTGACTGTCCTTAGCCCGCCCCTTCCTAGTCTATCAGTTCTTGGCTGGCCCCTTCCTAGCCTGACTGTCTTTTCTCCGCCCCTTCCCAGCCTGGCTGTCCTGGTCCACCCCTTCCCAGCCTGACTGTCCCTGGCCCACCCCTTCCCAGCCTGACTGTCCCTGGCCCGCCCCTTCCCAGCCTGACTGCCCCTTCCCAGCCTGACTGTCCCTGGTCCGCCCCTTCTCAGCCTGACTGTCCCTGGACCGCCTCTTCCCAGCCTGACTGTCCCTGGCCCTCCCCTTCCCAGCCTGACAATCCTTAGCCCGCCCCTTCCTAGCCTATCAGTTCTTGGCTGGCCCCTTCCTAGCCTGACTGTCTTTTCTTCGCCCCTTCCCAGCTGACTGTCCCTGGTCCACCCCTTCTCAGCCTGACTGTCCCTGGACCGCCCCTTCTCAGCCTGACTGTCCCTTCTCCACCCCTACCCAGCCTGGCTGTCCCTGGCCCGCCCCTTCCCATCCTGATTGTCCCTGGCCCACCCCTTCCCAGCCTGATTGTCCCTGGCCCGCCCCTTCCCAGCCTGACTGTCCCTGGCCCGCCCCTTCCCAGCCTGACTGTCCCTGGCCCGCCCCTATCCAGCCTGACTGTCCTTGGCCCGCCCCTTCTCAGCCTGACTGTCCCTGGACCGCCTCTTCCCAGCCTGACTGTCCCTGAACTGCCCCTTCTCAGCCTGACTGTCCGTGGCCCTCCCCTTCCCAGCCTGACAATCCTTAGCCCACCCCTTCCTAGCCTATCAGTTATTGGCTGGCCCCTTCCTAGCCTGACCGTCTTTTCTCCGCCCCTTCCCAGCCTGACTGTCCCTGGTCCGCCCCTTCCCAGCCTGACTGTCCCTGGACCGCCCCTTCTCAGCCTGACTGTCCCTGGCCCGCCCCTTCCCAGCCTGACTGTCCCTGGCCCGCCCCTTCCCAGCCTGACTGTCCCTGGCCCGCCCCTTCCCAGCCTGACTGTCCCTGGCCCGCCCCTATCCAGCCTGACTGTCCCTGGCCCGCCCCTTCTCAGCCTGACTGTCCCTGGACCGCCTCTTCCCAGCCTGACTGTCCTGAACCGCCCCTTCTCAGCCTGACTGTCCGTGGCCCTCCCCTTCCCAGCCTGACAATCCTTAGCCCACCCCTTCCTAGCCTATCGGTTCTTGGCTCGCCCCTTCCTAGCCTGATGGTCCTTGGCTGGCCCCTTCCTAGCCTGACTGTCCCTGGTCCGCCCCTTCTCAGCCTGACTGTCCCTGGACTGCCCCTTCTCAGCCTGACTGTCCCTGAACCGCCCCTTCTCAGCCTGACTGTCCCTGGCCCGCCCCTTCCCAGCCTGACTGTCCCTGGCCCGACCCTTCCCATCCTGACGGTCCTTGGCCCGCCCCTTCCCTGCCTGACTGCCCCTGGCCCTGTATCCAGATACAGCCAGCCTGGGATCGCCCACTCCTTCAGACTGACACCCACCCATCAAGGTATTTTGATATTTGCATAACTCCTCCCACTGCTTGCATCAGGGCTGGTGGCTCCTAAGGAAGCTATTTACCCTGCTGGCCCCTCCCACCAGGCATGATCTGCCTATATTGCATAGAGAAGCACAGAGACCCGGTGATGACATCACTCAAATGTAAAATAAAGTATGTATGAACACAAATTTTTTTTTTTTATAATTAAAAGGCATGATGGGGGGGGGGGGGGGGGACGACCAGGGAAGGAAAAATAGAAGATTTCCTGTACTGGAAATTAGAAGAATCTTCCCAATGGGGACAAAGACAGCAATTAAAACCTGACAGAGGTTCTAATCAGCCCGTATTCCTACCAAAATAAAAATGTTTTGTCTGGAGTTCTGCCGTTGTCTCTAACATTGCCCGCTATTATGCAAATGAGTTCCTCCTTTGAACCCACCCCTAAATAGTCAGTGCCCACACAGGTTTAAAGATCACTGGGAGTCACTATGACCCATGCTTGTGCTTAAAGTGTATGACCAGCCAAAACGGTTTTTCTACAAGCTGTAAAGAATGGTGAAGGGTTAGAACCCCTGCAAGGCTTTTACTTGCATCCAGAGCTCCGTTAGAGAGATTTCCCTGCACTTCCTGTCCTGGTGACAACATTTTACCAGACAGGAAGTGAGGAAAACTCTCCAACAGCAACACATGAGCTTTAAAACATAGGATGGTTCCTATGAACTTTAGTTGGTGACAATTTTCCCTTTTGTGGTACTTTGTCTCCCTCTGCTGGAGAAATGTTATAACTGCAGGGTTCACAAACTCGCTTCATCCAACAACAGTTTGTGTTTTCCTGAGGACCAAATAGAAGCCGAGCTGTGGGGATCTGCAGGTAGGACATAAATCACAGGTGTGTGCGGGGGTGGTGGTACAACGTCTCTGGGGCCCCTGGAGGTCAGAGGGCCCGACCACAATTGACGCACATGTACGCTACTGCTACGTTCTGCGGAAAACACTCCGGCCAAAGGGGACTTTTCCATTTTAGTGGCGGGTCGCAGAAGTCGCACTTGCGACCGCAGCCTATTGCTCCAGAATGCAGTCAGATGCCATGATGTCGGGAGGAAACTGGAGCAGAAAGTGACATATAGGCACCAGGAAAGTGACATATAGGCACCAGTAAAGTGACATATAGGCACCAGGAAAGTTACAAAATTGAATACTTACCTTTCCATAATTTTCCTTTCCTGGTGCTTATCCATGGCAGCATACGCTTGAGCGGGGCTGAGCAACTAACCATGCAAATGTTTGGGGAGAAGCAACCAACCATGCGTATGCTGCCATGAAGGCACCAGGAAAGTGACATATAGTGACATTTAGGCACCAGGAAAGTGACAAAATTGAATACTTACCTAATTTTCCTTTGCTGTTGCCTATCCATGGCAGCATACGCTTGACCTGAGGCGGAGCAACCACCCATGTGTATACTGGCATCAAGGTACCAGGAAAGTGACAGTTTTTGAGACCAAGGAGAGGGGAAGAGTTTCCAAGAAGGAAGTGACTGTTTTGGGCTTCAACAAAATGGCGGCCTCCAGCAAGAAGAAACAGGCTGGAGGCAATTTACAGCACATGCTAATTTTGGAACAATTATTAATCATGCTCTTTTCTTAAAGGACATTCATTGTTATCAAACTGTTATGGGTAAAGTTCTGCTTTTCAGTCCTCCTCTCCCATATTTGGACACTTTTTTTTTGAAGGGGGGGCACCTAGTTTTGACAGGTACCCGCTCAGTTCGCCTAGTCAGCCTCCAGGAGGTGCACATGCACAGTGGGGAGCCAGCTGTGAAGTCACAGCCGGCTTTCCACACTAAACATGGCGGCCCGAGTGAGGACAGCGCTGGATCCCTGGACCGGTAAGTTTCTGGGGCGGGGGGGGGGGGACGGACATCTTTTTTAGGTTAAAGCGGGATTACGGCCTGAAAACAATAAAATAAAAGTCAGCAGCTACAAACACTGTAGCTGCTGACTTTAAATAAGTACTTACCTGTCCTGGGTGCCCGCGATGTCGGCTGCCCGAGACCGGCCAGTCCCTCTGCTCTCGGGTCCCGGCACCGCCATCCTAGGTAAGGGAAACAGGCAGTGGAGCCTTGCGGCTTCACTGCCAGTTTCCTACTGTGCACGCGCGAGCAGCGCGGCGCTCTGTGAATGGCCCCGTGGTGTTCTGGGAACACACAGAGTTCCCAGAAGACAACGGGGCCGTTCACCGAGCAGAAGAACACGCCGCGGAATAGGAAGAGGCAGATTAGGAAGACTGCCTAGCAACAAGGGTTTAGGTAAGTTTACATTTTTTATTTTTTTCAAATGTTTTTTTTTTTTTTTTTTTTTTTTTAGGATTTTTGGCGATTTTTTTTATTTTATGCTCTAGGGTCTCTGCTAAAAAAAAAAAAAAAAAAATAGGCTTAGGCATGAAAGGGTTATACGAAAAAAATTAGGCTAATTTAAGTGTTTTGTTTTTTTTAATTCATGAAACGCGTTTGAAAAATTGCTGTGCAAATACCGTGTGACATAAAAAGTTGCAATGATCGCCATTTTATGCTCTAGGGTCTCTGCTAAAGAAAAAAAAATTCTCTTAGACATGAAAGGGTTATACACAAAAATGAGGCTAATTTTAGTGTTTTTTTTTCTTTAAATTCATGAAACGCGTTTGAAAAATTGCTGCGCTAATACCGTGTGACATGAACAATTGCAATGAACGCCATTTTATTCTCTAGGGTCTCTGCTTAAAAAATAAAAATAAACAAATATCGTGTTTGGGAGGTTCTAAATCATTTTCTAGCAAAAAAAAAAAAAACTATAATTTTTACCCGTAGGAGAGGAGTGCCAGAATTGGCCCGGTATGGAAGTGGTTAACATTGGGTCCCGTTCATTTCTATGCAGTTTCCCTGCAGTGCGTTTTATTTTTTTGGAAAGACGCAGGGACTTTTTTTTTGTATACGCAGCACAGTGCGTTTTTGGCTCTGTAGACTTTAATGGAATCGCATCAAAAACACATGAACGTGCATTTTTGGTGCATTTTCCTGCATGACAACAGATACCACCTCCTACCAACATCAACACTTCCCAAAAATGCAAAATGCATTAAATGCATTAAAAACGCGCATTAAAAAAAAAAAAACGCGCATGAAAAAAAGCAGGATGTGCTGAAAAACGCATCAACCACACCCCTGTCAGGGTTTTTTTGTGTGATCTGTGACACATTGAGGAGATTTCACTTCACTTCCTGCCCCATAGCCAAACAGGAAGTGAGAGGAAATCTCTACAAAGTGAAGGAATCCCCTGGTTGTCACCAGAACTAGTGTGCCCCATTGGAAGATTTCCCCTCTATTACTATTCTGGGGACAACCCAAAATTTGGTATTTTCTTTCCCTTTTGGTGACACCAGGACAAATAGAGAGGGTGAATCTTCCTAACGGGGGGCACAGACAGCAATAAAAACCGGACAGGGGTTCTAATTCCTCTCCACTGTGTCAATAAAAAAAAAAGTATTGTCTTTAGTTCTACTTTAAAGTGTAACTTCAGCCAAGATGATGCGTTTTAGTGAAGAATTAGAAACATCTGTTAGGCTTTTTTGGGTTTCTGTGACCCCCATTGGGAAGATATTCTCCACTTCCTGCCCCTGTGACACCAGCACAAGCATTAGTGGGAAAGGTTGTTACTGGGGACAAGAAGGTTCTCATTTTTCTCTGCTCTACTAACAATGTGTTCTTGCCAGCTGTAAAAGTGGGAAATGCTTTGAAACCCTGTCAGGCTTATGTTGCAGTCTGTGTCCCCTTTAGAGTGATTTCTCAACTTCCTGTGTGGTCACAGGAAGTCACAGAAAACCGCCCCCAATGGGGACACAGAGGGCCAATAAGCACCCAGACAGGGGCTCTAACCCTTCCCTGATTTGAAAATATAACACTTTGGCTGGAATTGGGCTTTACGCGTTTACGATTTTTAAGGGTAAAAGTTTGTCGCCATTCCAAGAGCGGGCACAATTTTATAGCGTGACATGTTGGGTATCAATTTACTCGGCGTAACATTATCTTTCACAGTATTAAAAAAAATTGGGTCAAATTTACAGATGTCTTATTTTTTAATTTAAAAAAAAGTGTATTTTTTCCAGAAAAAGTCCGCTTTTAAGACTGCTGCGCAAATACGGTGTCACAGAAAGTATTGCAACAACCGCCATTTTATTTTTTAGGGTGTTAGGAAAAAAAATATATATAATGTTTGGGGATTCTAAGTAATTTACTAGCAAAAAAAATAAATGATTTTAACAGGTTGTAAAACAACACATCTCAAAAAGAGGCTGTCCTTAACACTTGTTATAATTATATGTTATTACTTTTATTGTTATCATTATTATTATGTTTTTATTTTTATTATCATTATTGTTATTATTACTTAATTCATTTTTATCATTTATAATTATTTTAATGTTAAAATTCATGATCACTTAGTCACCATGGAGACAGTGCAGCCTAAGCAGGAAGTTACCAACAAGAAGGACCTCACAGCACCGCCCATTCCCTCTATACTACATTCCTATTTGCTCCTCTGTAGCACCTTACCTGCTGGACGATTAGACTACAACAAAATGGCGCTCTGAGGGCTCTGAGAAAATGGAGGAGATGGAATTTCCTGTTGAAGTTAGGTCTCCATGGAGAGAAAGGAAGTTTGCAGTTGCTGTGACAAACAGTAAACAAGAGAAGTCTGCTCAGACTGGAGCCTGGAACACAGCTGATATGGTGAGAGAGAGGACACCCTTGTATACATTATATATACCTGCCCCCCCCATCAGCATCCCACTGTACATGGAGCGAGGACACAGCTGTATACATTATATATACCTCTCCTGATCACTGCACCCCCCATCATCCCTCTGTACATGGAGAGAGGACACCTCTGTATACATTATATATACCTCTCCTGATCCCTACACCCCCAATCATCATCCCTCTGTACATGGAGAGAAGACACCTCTGTATACATTATATATACCTCTCCTGATCCCTACACCCCCCCTCATCCCTCTGTACATGGAGAGAGAACACCTCTGTATACATTATATATACCTCTCCTGATCCCTACACCCCCCCATCATCCCTCTGTACATGGAGAGAGGACACAGCTGTATACATTATATATACCTCTCCTCATTCTGATCCCTGTACATCCATTTTCTCCTTAAACTCTATCTTCCTTCTCTTCTTCCTTCCTATGTTTCCTTCCTTCTCTTCTTTCATCTCTGTCCTTTTCCTTATCCTTCCTTTCTTCTTTTCATTCAACATTCCCTTTATCTTTATCTTTATCTACTTCCTTCCCTTCCTCCTTCCCTCCCTTGCTCCCTCCTTACCTCTCTTCATTCCTTCTCTTCCTCCCTCCTTTCTTCCCTCAATCCCTTCCTTCCCTTCCTCCTTCCCTCCCTTCCTTCCCTCCCTTCCTTCCTTCCTTCCTTCCTTCCTTCCTTCCTTCCTTCCTTCCTTCCTTCCTTCCTTCCTTCCTTCCTTCCTTCCTTCCCTTCTTCCCTCCTTCCCTCCCTTGCTCCCTCCTTCCCTTCCTCCTTTCATTCCCTCCCTTCCTTCCCTTCCTCCCTCCTTCCTTCCCTTCCTCCTTCCTCCCTTCCTTCCTTCCTTCCCTTCTTCCCTCCTTCCTTCCCTTCCTCCTTCCTTCCCTTGCTCCCTCCTTACCTCTCTTCATTCCTTCCCTTCCTCCCTCCTTTCTTCCCTCAATCCCTTCCTTCCCTCCCTCCCTTCCTTCCTTCCTTCCTTCCTTCCTTCCTTCCTTCCTTCCTTCCTTCCTTCCTTCCTTCCTTCCTTCCTTCCTTCCCTTCTTCCCTTGCTCCCTCCTTCCCTTCCTCCTTTCATTCCCTCCCTTCCTCCCTTCCTTCCCTCCCTTCCTCCCTTCCTTCCCTTCCTCCCTCCTTCCCTTCCTCCCTCCTTCTTTCCCTTCCTCCTTCCTCCCTTCCTCCTTCCTCCCTTCCTTCCTTCCCTTCTTCCCTCCTTCCTTCCCTTCCTCCTTCCTTCCCTTCCTCCTTCCTTCCCTTCCTCCTTCCTTCCCTTCCTCCTTCCTTCCCATCCTCCTTCTTTCCCTTCCTCCTTCCTTCTTTCCCTTCCTCCTTCCCCTTCCTCCTTTCCCTTCCTCCTTCTTTCTTTCCCTTCCCTTCCTTATTCCTTCTTTCCCTCCTTCCCTCCCTCCTTCCTTCTTTCACTTCCTCCTTCCTTCTTTCCCTCCCTCCCTTCCCTCCCTTCCTTCCCTCCCTTCCTTCCCTCCCTTCCCTCCCTTCCTTCCCTTCCTTCCCTTCCTTCCCTTCCTTCCTTCCTCCTTCCCTCCCTTCTTCCTTCCCTTCCTTACCTTGCTCCTTCCCTCTCTTCCTCCTTCCTTCTCTTCCTCTTTCCATTCCTTCATTCTTCACCGTTGTCTTTTCCTTTTCTTTCTTTCTTTCTTTCTTTCTTTCTTTCTTTCTTTCTTTCTTTCTTTCTTTCTTTCTTTCTTTCTTTCTTTCTTTCTTTCCTACTTCAACTTTATCATTCTTCTCTTCTTCCTTCTGTTTCCCTCCCTCTCTTCTTTCATATCTATCTATCTATCTATCTATCTATCTATCTATCTATCTATCTATCTATCTATCTATCTATCTATCTATCTATCTATCTATCTATCTTTGGTGGATCTGCAGGAGATTGTACGATCAGATTGTATGGTGTGTGGTCACCTCACTTTGGCCCATACATGTGGGGGTGACTCTAGAGATGATGGTCAGTAGAAGACCTCCTTGTCCTCCCAGTTGGTGTCATCACCTCCATGTTGTCCTTCCTCCTCAGCCTGGAAGTGTTGTGGGCTCGGTCAGTTCCGGTTCCCATGCATCCCACCGATCGAAGGCCCGGAGGTACCGGATAAAGGCGCTGAGCTCGGAAATCGATGAGAGTTTGTTTGGCACAAAGGTGAGACTAGAAATGGTCCTCTCTGGTCTGGAGATCTCAGGTGGGGGAGGAGTTTGTGGTCACGATGATGTTCTCCTCCAGACTGACGCTCAACCAATAAGGTGTTTTTTTTGTTTTTGTTTTTTTTACATTTGCATAACTCCTCCCCCCTGCTTGCATCAGGGCTGGGAGTTCTTGAGAGGAGTACTGAGGCTCTGTACAGGCCCCTCCCACCAGCCATGATCTGCCTGCATTGCATAGGGAGGTGCAGAGACCCAGTGATTGGTTCTAAATCAGGGTATGGGATGAAAGGTTTTAATGTACAATGCATCTGTTTTTATTTAAGCAACAGCCTGCCAAAGACGACACCCCGATTGTGCAGACGGCAGAGAACCGACAGCGCAAAACCGTGTCCGCGCCGACGAGGGGTCGCAAGCCCGAGACCATCCGAATCATCACCAGCGACCTGATCCGAGATCTAGTGTAAGTGCCACAACCGGCGTCCAGCTCCAGTCAGTGACTTTGTCTAGGCTTAAGTTTACATTTCCTCAGTCTCCTCCCTCCCAGTGATCACTCAGACTGTTCATTGTAACTTTGCAGCAAGCCACAAGGTGGGAGGCGGCAGCAGGGGGCTGATCTGTGTTTCAGACGTTTGTGAACACAAGCCAAGAACTGCACAGACCAATCAGGGCTTAGAGAATTGTGTCATCTCTGAGTCCAGGACCCTGGATGAGGCCTGAACAGAGATGGTGCCGCTTTTCTGAACAGAAAAAGCTGATTGGGGTCAATGTGATCTCTACGGGAGGAAATAAATATCTGGACTCATTATGTAGCAGGCTGGACTTGGGCTGCATTCACACCTGAGCCTAGCGCTTTTCCGGCGTTTTTTCATGCTTTTTTAGGGCGTTTTTGGCGTGTTTTTATGCAGCATTTTTGGGCTTTGGAGTTTTTTTTATTAGCCAATAGAGAAAACTATTATCTGTTGCATCATTTGTTGCTAGGTATTTTTAGCTTTTTTAGCTTTTCCATTTAGCTTTTATTTCTTCTTTTATTACTATTCATTTATTATGTTTTTTCGTTAGGGTAAGGGGTTTGAGTTCAGTTTAGGTTAGAGTTAGGATTAGGAGTTGGGGTTAGGGTTATTTATTATTATTTTATTTATTTTTATTTTATTTTATTTATTATTAATAGTATAGAAATAATAATAAATAAATAAAAAATAAATACATTTAATAAATTAATACTAAGTAACAATAAATAAATAATTAACCCTTAACTTTAACCCTTACCCCTTAAAAAATAATAATAAATAACACCCTAACACACACAAAAAATATTATTATGTAGCAGGCTGGACTTGGGCTGCATTCACACCTGAGCGTAGCGCTTTACCGGCGTTTTTTGTGCATTTTTATGCAGCATTTTTGGGCTTTGGTGTTTTTTTTATTAGCCAATAGAGAAAACTATTATCTGTTGCATCATTTCTCTCTAGGTATTTCAGCTTTTTTAGCTTTTATTCTTTTATTATTATTCATTTATTATAATGTTTTTTCATTAGGGTAAGGGGTTCGAGTTCAGTTTTGATTAGGATTAGGAGTTGGGGTTAGGGTTATTATTATTATTTTATTTATTTTTATTTTATTTATTATTAATATTATAGGAATGATAATAAATTAATAAATACATGTAAAATAAATACACAAATAATCATAAATAAAAAAGAAATACATTCAATAAACTAATATTAAGTAACAATAAATAAATAATTAACCCTTAACGTTAACCCTTACCCCTTAAAAAATATTATTAAATAACACCCTAACACACAAAAAAAATATTAATATATGTATTTTTTTGTTTGGGTGTTGTTGTATTATTATTATTATTATTATTAATAATAATAATGTATTTAATATTTTTTTAGGTCAGAGATTAATTATAATTTATTAATGTATTATTACATATTATTCACATATTATTCAGTTTAGGTTAGGATTAGGATTAGGAGTTGGGGTTAGGGTTAATTATTATTATTTTATTCATTATTATTATTTTATACGATTAATACTAAATGAATATATAAATGTAAAATATATACACAAATAAAAATCATAAATAAAAAATAAATACATTCAATAAATCAATAAGAAGTAGCAATAAATAAATTAACCCTTAACTTTAACCCTTACCCCTTAAAAAATAATATTAAATAACACCCTAACACAAAAAAATATATATTATTATTAATAATGTATTCTTTTGTTCGTGTTTGGGTGTTGTTATATTATTAATAATGTATTAAATATTTTTTAAGGTTAGAGGTTATTTTATTAAAAAATAATGTA
Source organism: Lithobates septentrionalis (assembly GCA_037952835.1). Classification (NCBI taxonomy): domain Eukaryota; kingdom Metazoa; phylum Chordata; class Amphibia; order Anura; family Ranidae; genus Lithobates; species Lithobates septentrionalis. Next base: position 133,456 of record JBBDGP010004288.1, read on the forward strand.
TTATTACATATTATTCACATATTATTCAGTTTAGGTTAGGGTTAGGATTAGGAGTTAGGGTTATTTATTATTATAATTTTTTTAAATTATTATTATACGAATAATAATAAATGAATAAATAAATGTCAAATACACAAATAAAAATCATAAATAAAATAAATAAATTCAATAAATTAATACTAAGTAGCAATAAATAAATAATTAACCCTTAACTGTAACCCTTACCCCTTAAAAAATTAAATAATAAATAACTAAACACCCTAACCCAAAAAAAAACATTATTAATGTACTTTTTTGTTTGCGTTTGGGTGTTGTTATATTATTATTTATATTATTGTTATTATTATTATTAATAATAATAATAATAATGTATTTTTTTTTTGTAGGTTAGAGGTTAACTATTATTAATTAATGTATTATTACATATTATTTTATTTTTTTACTTATGTATGATGATTTCTAGTTATTTGTGTATTTATTTTACATTTATTTATTCCTATAATTACTATTACTGTTTTATTTTTAACTTTTTTTTCATTTGAGCAAAAGAATCGCGCAAAAAACGAGTGCAGAAATGCGAATGGTGCCTTTTCATTCATTTCTATGGGAAAACAAACGTGCCAAAATCGCCCAAATCTGCCCGATTCGAGCGCCAGAACTTGTTTGGCTTCAGGCGACTCGGAGTGCAGATGTGAACCATCTCCATAGAGAATAATTGATATTTTTTTTTTTCCTCCAGCGTTTTTGAGCTTCAAGCAGATAATCGCTCAGGTGGGAATGGGGCCTTAAGGTGAAAAATCTGATGACAGGTCTCCACTTTAATCTTTGCAGAGTTCCCTCTGAGGACCCCTCTGGGTTATCCATCATCATGTCCCCTTATGACTTCCATCGCATCAAGTCTGCATCCCGAGTCCTCACCAAGGCGGAACGAGAGATGGCGGTACAAGCCTACAAGGAGGAGAAGGAGGCAGCCATCGTAAGGACCTCTTATCAGTATATTTGCATAACTCCTCCCACTGCTTGCATCAGGGCCCCTGAGAGGAGTACTGAGGCCAGGGGGGCTGCAATGTTTTCAGGAAGCTATGTACTGCCCCCTGCTGGCCCCTCCCACTAGCCATGATCTGCCTACATGGCATAGCCACTTGCCGACCGCCTACCGCAGATATACTGCAGCAGGTCGGCTCTATTGCGCAAGATAACGCGCCTGTAGACAGCAGGGGGGCACCCGCGCGCCTCCGAAGGTGCGCATGCTGATTGGCCAGAGGGGGGAGCCAGTCAGTGGGTCCGGCGGACGCGATGTCTGCCGGGACCCGCCGATCGTTCCCCAGAGAGGCATAACGGTGATCTGTAAACAAGGCAGATCGCCGTTCTGACGGGGGGGAGAACACAGTGGTCTTGTGTTCCTGGCTAAGCAGGAACACGGATCTGTGCGTCCCCCCCCCCCGCAGTCAGTCCATCCCCACACAATTAGCAAGCACCTCCCAGGGCAACACTTAACCCTTTGATCGCCCCCTGGTGTTAACCCTTTACCTGCCAGTGTTATTAGTACAGTGACAGTGCATATTTTTAGCACTGATCACTGTATTTGTGTCACTGGTTCCCCAAAAAAGTGTCAAGTGTCTGATTTGCTGAGGTGTCTGATTTGCTTGCCGCAATGTTGCGGTCCCCCTAAAAATCGCTGATCGCCGCCATTACTAGAAAAAAAATAAATAAAAATGCCATAAATCTATCCCCTATTTTTATATATTATTTTATTATATTTTATTAATATTAATAAAACTATCCCATATTTTTAGAGGAGATAACTTTTGCGCAAACCAATGAATACATGCTTATTGTGATTTTTTTTTTAACCAAAAATATGTAGCAGAATACATATTGGCTTAAACTGATTAAGAAATTCGATTAAAAAAAAAAAAAATTATTGAATATGTTTTATAGCAGAAAGTAAAAAATGTAGTTATTTTTTCAAAATTGTTGGTATTTTTTTGTTTATAGTGCAAAAAATGAAAACCGCAGAGGTGATCAAATACCAACTTTGTGGGGAAAAAAAGGACATTCATTTTATTTGGGTAGAGCGTCGCACAACCGCGCAATTGTCAGTTAAAGTAACGCAGTGCCGTTTTGCAAAAAATGGGCTGGTCATGAAGGGGCAGGGGGTAAATCTTCCGAGGTTGAAGTGCTTAAACCTAACGGAGGTTCTGCCACCACTTATTCTTGCCCAAATATGTTTTGGCTGGAGTTCTCACAGTGAGCCTATACCAAAGATACAGGTGCTTCCCATGATTAAAGCCTGTGGGCGGGACGAAACGCGTTAGGGTGTGGCCTGGGGTGGAGGCTGTTTTCACTTTCCACACATAGGGTTTTTGTTGTGATGTGCAGCATTTGGGACCCTTCATCTTTCACATTGACTGGAATTCTACTGCTATCTCTAATATGCAAATTAGCTCATCCCCTAAACCCAACCCCCGAAGGGGCGGGAGGGGTAGAAGACAGTAAATGTAGATCCTAACTGACATTTCGTTTTTTTTTAGTTTTTTCATAGTTGGGCCAGTGACACCAGGACAAATAAAGAGGGTGACACTCCCCAGGGGGACACAAACAGCAATAAAAACCCAACAGGGAATCTAACCCCCACCCCCTATATCCAACACCAACATAAAAATCTCTGGCTGGAGATACACTGAATGCGTTGATGGGTGTATGTGTTACCTTTTTGCAGGAGGCTGTTAATGAGCGCAAGAACTATATGAAGCAGAAGGAGATGCTTCGCAAGAAGAACGAGAAGCTGAGCGACCTGGAGGAGGAGGCCCAGCAGAGGGCGCAGTATCTCCTGCAGAGAGCCAACACCATGCGCATGGAGCAAGAAGACGAGATCAAAAAGCTCAATGAGGTGGGAGGAGCTATAATATACTGAAAGGCCCATTCTACCAATGACTTAGTGGAGTTTTAATTTTGTGGCAATTTAGTTAAATTCATGTTATTGACTTTTATTTATTAGTCACAAATGACTCTCCATATAAATTATAGTGTCTGGACTGCCGAAACGCGTTGGCTGTTTTATTTAATGACTCCATATAAATTAACGATTACTTTTATTGTAATTGTTTAAATGCAGCATTGCATACAGATTGTGTTTATATATTCTGAAGAGACCACTCCTTGACCTTATAACCCCAATGAAGTGGAAACTTTTCAGACCCCCGAAACGTGTTGTTTTATTTAATGACTCCACATAAATTAAAGACTGCTGTAATTATTTAAACATAGCATTGCATATTAATTGTGTTGATATATTCTAAAGAGACTGCTCTTTGACCAAAGCCCCAATGAAACGGGAGTGTTCAGACCCCCGAAACATGTTGGTTGTTTTATTTTATTGCTCCATATAAATTATAGTGTTCAGACTGCCGAAGAGCTGCGTCAGTTGTTTTAATGACTCCATATAAATGAAAGATTGCTTTATTGTAATTATTTAAACACAGAATTGCATACAAATTGTGCTGACATGTTCTAAAGAGAGCCCCTCATGACGTTATAACCCCAATGAAGGGGGGTTTTCAGAACCCCGAAACACGTAGGTTGTTTTATTTAATGACTTCCCATTAATTAAAGATTGCTTAATTGTAATTATTTAAACATAGTATTGCATATAAATTATGTTGACATATTAAAAAAAAAAGAGCGCTTCTTGACCTTGTAACCCCAATGAAGTGGGAGTTTTCAAATCCCCGAAACGCGTCAGTTGTTTTAGTGAATGACTCCATATAAATTAATAGAACCTATAAATTCCATATAAATTAAGGATTGCTTTATTGTAATTATTTAAACATAGCATTGCATACAAATTGTTCTGACATATTCTAAAGAGAGCACTCCTTGACCCTGTAGCCTCAAAGATGTGGGAGTATTAAGACACCCAAAACGCGTATGTTGTTTTAGTTATTGACTCCATATAATGATTGCTTTATTGTAATTATTTAAACATACCATTGCATATGAATTGTGCTGGCATATTCTAAAGAGACCCCTCCTTGACCTTGTAACCCCAATGTAGGGGGAGTGTTCAGACCCCCAAAAAGGCGTCACTTTATTTATTGGACACAAGTGACTCCATATAAATCGTAGAGTATTCAGAACGCCAAAACGTGTCGGTTGTTTAATTTAATGATTCCATATAAATTAAAGTGGTGTTCCAGCCGAAATTATACTTTTTAAATAAAAATCCCCCTATAATACACAAGCTTAATGTATTCTAGTAAAGTTAGTCGGTAAACTAAGGTCTGTTTTGTTAGTTTATAGCAGTAGTTTGTTATTTTATAAACTTACAGCAGGCCGTGGCCATCTTAAGTGTGGGCATCTGAAGCCAGACTGTATTTCTTCCTGGATCTCCTCCTTGCAGATCTCGCACATGCTCAGTGCAGCACAAGCAGTGTAATAGGTTTCAGGTCAGGTTTCCATAGCAATGGCAGTTTCAGAGGAAGTTGCCGCCCCTTCCCAGAAGGCATTGCAAACAGGAAATGATGCGATGGGCCGCGGCCAGGGAGGAGGAAGTGAAAAATGAATACAGCAGATATACAGTAGGTGCTGAGAAAAAAAAAAAATATCCAATTTGTTTACAGTGCACAGTTTAGTGAGGGATGCTGAAGAGTTGTAAAAGTGGGTGGAACTCCACTTTAAAGATTGCTTTATTGTAATTATTTAAACATTGCATTGCATTTGACCTATTCTAAAGAGAGCACTCCATGACCTTGTAGCCCCAGTGAGGTGGAGTGTTCAGATATCCGAAACGCTTTGACTGTTTTGAATGTATGCTGAACGATGAAAGTTTTTTTTTTTTTTTTTTGTTCTAGACTCATTTGTGGTTTGGTGGTCTCCATGCCATCTTTCTCTTTTTGGAGTCTGATTGTAGATACTCTGATTGTGGGTCTGACCAGGGCAGCCTCACCAGGGCCATTGGGCCTCAGAATTTTTTTTTGACATTCAGCGATCTTGCACTACAGGTTATCTCTCTGATTCTGGACTTGGCAAATAAAAACCAGACAGGGGTTCCAGCCGTTCCCTGCTGAATCCAAGGTGAAAAGATATACTTTATAGTGTATCTAAACCCTAAATTATAAAGATATGGAGGCTTACCCTACGATCGTGGTCTCCATACTTCAGCCCATGGGACCCTGCTTGCCTATATCTAACCCTTGTGGGGGTGCTATTCCTCCCACTGACACCCTGATGTTGTTGGATGAATCCAGTGCATCCATGAATTCTTCAGAAATATACCTTCGACACCTCTTTTGTACCTCAACAGATGATCCTGAACGCCAAGTGCCACGCCATCCGTGATGCTCAGACGGTAGAGAGGAAAGTGATCACCAAAGAGCTGGAGGAGGAGTCCAAGCGTCTGGACCAGATGATGGAGGTGGAACGCCAGAAGGCAATTAAGATGCAGGAGGAGATCGATGAGTTGAGGAAACAGGAAAGGATCAGGTAGGCCGCATCATTTATTGAACCCTAAATACTAAACGCCGCCATTCTGCTTTTGAGGAACTCTGCATTAAACTGTTATTGGCTCATTTTAAGGCCATCTTGGGAGGGGGGGGGGGAGCAAAAATGCTCTGTATCAGTAACTCAGAGTACTGAATGCAAACCCATACAAAGATGATGGGTCATGGGGCGGGTGGAAATGCACCAAGGTGTGTGTGGTATTGGCTCATTTTAAGGCCATCTCGGGAGGGGGGGGGAGCAAAAATGCTCTGCATCAGTAACCCAGAGAGTACTGAATGGAAACCCATAGAAAGATGATGGGTCGTGGTGTTCCATGACTAAGTCTTGTGGATGGGTCGAAAAATGATGGAGGTGTGTGGCCTGGACAGAGTCTGGGCCGGGGGAAAGCAAAAATGCACCGCATTCCGAAACTTAGAGAGTACTAAATGCAAGCTCCTAGAAAGATGATGGGTCATGGAGCTCCATGACTAAGTCTCGTGGGTGAGTCGAAACACGTTGAAGGGGCATGGCCTGGACAGGGTCTTGGCTGAAGCTGCTCTTACCATTCACACAGGCTTTTGCGAGAATGTGTGGCACTTGGGACCACTTTTTCCCCCTCACTTGCATCAGAGAGTACTGAAGTTAGAGAGAGTCGGGCAATTTCTATGCCTTTAGACGGAGGTCAACATGGGTCATGGAGTTCCATGACTAAGTCTCGTGGGCGGGTTGAAACGTGTCGAAGGGGTGTGTGTGTGTCCTGGATGGAGTCTGGGCCGGTAGTCTTGTGGGTGGGTCGAAAAGCGTGGGGGTGGGGTGTGGCCTGGACAGAGTCTGGGCTGGGGAAAAGCAAAAATGCACCACATCAGTAACTCAGAGTACTGAATGCAAACCCATACAAAGATGATGGGTTATGCAGTTCCATGAGTAAGTCTCACCACAGTGCTCTGAGGAAGAGGGGGTGTTCCCCTCGAAACGCGTCAGCCAGCAGTGATTCTTGTGAGCTCTTCCAGCACCTCTGGTGGGCTCTGCTGCTCTTTCACCACATGCTGTGATTTGAAGATTATTTTACACTTCTGAGATCTTCTACTACTGTTTGTAAGTAGTTCCATTTTATCAATATTATAATAAATTTTACCTAAGGATAATGCACATGGCTGGTGCGCCCTTTTTTTCTTGTTTCTCGCACTAAGTCTCGTGAGTCTGGGCCAGGGGAAAGCAAAAATGCTCTGCATCAATAACTCGGAGAGTACTCAATGCACAACACAGAAAAAAACATTTTGCCCACGGAACATTTAAAGAGTCACACCTCCGACAGTAGATGTAAAAATATGAAAAATGTATTATCTTACATTTAAAAACGTGTACCACAATAATAAAGAGGACATAACTGATGAACATGAATGGTGCTGCATAGAGTTCATATGAAAAAATTAGATATGCGGGACCTGAAGGCACCATACAGATACCCCAGTCTATCTAGAGCTGCTGCGTGACTGATCTCTACGCGTTTCACGAGGTAATTCTCGCTTCCTCAGGAGAGGCGCAGGTAGGCATCTGGAGATAAAAATGGATCAATGAATGATAATTATAACAAAAAATAAATAAATTAATAAAAATTGAAAATGAAAAGGGAGGAAGGGGGTGGTAGGGGAAAGGGGAAAGGGCACGAGGAGAGCCATATATGTATGAGTATATCACAATATCTGTAACTTACAAGTAGTGCCAAATACCGGTCAACTCTCGCCAGAAAAGTAACCCAGTTGGATAAAGAAGGCAAGCTTATGTGTAGCAATATATACGGTAACATACAGAGGGTCTTCCCCGGGCATGTGCAGAAGTCAACTCCTTTTGCCCATGGGAGTTGTGAAGGGGCGGGGAGATGGTAACATGGAACTTCACAATATAACTTACCCCTAGGGGAAGAAAGACCAACACAGGACAGCCAAGTTCTCTACTGCTGGAAGCACGGCACTGAACCCATGTTAGAGCCTGGACTAAATAGTTCTGCTCTCCAAATGGCCCTTTTAGCGCCATCATGGTTGAAATCAACCAATAGGCTTGCAAAGTGTGAGGGCATGGGGCACGCCCCTAGATCCCCTCCCGATGAAAATCCATCTCACCACATAAGCACAGCTGAGAGTATCAGCTGTGTATAACGTGGTGGACCCGGCCCAGTACTGCGTATTCTCACCACCAGGGGGGGTGGCAACGTGATGACGCAGGACATGAGGGAGCCGGAGGCGTCAGGAGATGCTGAAGACGATGCCAATTCCTCTTGGCTCTAAGGGTGGAAGGGGAAGGAGGCATGAACCACTCCATCCGGCGATGGGGACACCGCTGCCATGGGGAACAGGATGAATTCCCACAGACGGGTGTCACCCAACAAGAATTGTGGCCGGTAGAAAGTGGAAGAGGGATTACAGCTCCCATGGGAAAAATTACGTGAGACCTGCTGGGACACGAATAAATAAATAAGTAAATAAAAGGGGTGGTAGGGGGGAAAAAAAAAGTGGAATAATAAAAAGAATTGCAAAAACAATACAGTGGAACCTTGGATTACGAGCATAATCCGTTCCAGGAGAATGCTTGTAATCCAAAGCACTCGCATATCAAAGCGAGTTTCCCCATAAAAGTCAATGGAAAGGAAGACAATTTGTTCCGCATTGACTTCTATTGCATGCAATACAGCACGTGGCCAGAGGTTGGGGGGGCGCCGGAGAGCCTCGGAAACACTTGGGGACAGCTCGGCTGAACTTGGAAAGGCTCGGGAACAGAGTATTTCCGAGTGCTTCCGAGTTTTTCCGAACGGCTCCGAACCGTTCCGAATGTCACCGGCGCCCCCGCACCTCTGGCCAAATGCAGTACTGCACACCCCATTAGCTTGAATTCTGCTTGTTTTGTGAGACAACACTCGCAAACCGAGTCAGACTTTAAAAAAAAAAAAGTTGCTCGTCTTTCAAAACGCTTGCTAATCGCGTTACTCGTAAACCAAAGTTCCACTGTAATTCAAATATGAATATATATAAAGCATTTTTTTTACATCTACAAATCCTATTGGGTACCCAGATTGGTAGGAGGATTATCATGATGGTTGCTGTGAATAGGTCCCATAAAACGCATATATATCCAAAATAATAATAAATGCATACAGCCATGTATATCACAATTGTAACATCCCTCAATGGGTAGAAAGGACTTGAATGAGGTGCCATCATTCAACCCAGGGACAGAAGTTGCCCTGAGCGAATGTATCCATCTTATTTCCCTTTGAAGATCACTCTGTCCCTGTCTCCCCCTCGAGGATCCTGGGGAATATATTCCAAACATAGGAACATCCAATTTGCTATAGGCATAAAAGTAAGCCGCATGTCTACCTTGTCACCTATGTATTATTCCAAAAATTGAATATACCAAAAGATGGTAGGTTTGCATGCCAACAACTTTCTAAGTCTAAAAAAGAACACAATGACATCAATGGATGTCCCACTGGTACCCCCATATTTTGCTTTGGTACCCATGCATGGTTTGTTCCCAAGTGGTGCCCTGATATTGTTCCATGGTGGACAGAGGAGTAATAAACTGGAAGAATCTAAACATATGATTCCAAGATATATATAATCAATCAAAAAATGTATATAAAAATATGCATACCCTTATCACAGTAGCTCAAAAAAGGGAGGGCTTGGTGTCTTCCACCATAATGTAACATAGACAGACAATGAGAGCTAATGTGGAGAAGGGTTGAGGAAGTGTCTCAGTCCGAAATTGGTATGTATAACACAGAAAAAAACTTTTTGCCCACAGGACTTTTAAAGAGTCACACCTCAGACATATTTTTACATATACTGTCTGAGGTGTGATTCTTTAAAAGTCCTGTGGGCAAAATTTTTTTTTTTCTGTGTTGTACATACAAATTTGGGACTGAGACACTTCCTCAACCCTTCTCACATTAGCTCTCATTGTCTGTCTTTAGTACTCAATGCACACCCATACAAAGATGATAAGTCATGGAGCTCCATGACTAAGTCTTGTGGGTGGGTCGAAACGCATTGGAGTGGGGTTGGGGTGTGGCCTGGACAGAGTCTGGGCTGGGGAAAAAGCAAAAAATGCACTGTGTCAGTAACTCAGAGAGTACTGAATGCAAACCCATAGAAAGATGATGGGTTCTAGAGCTCCATGACTAAGTCCCATGGATCTGTTGAAATGCGTCGAGGAGGGGCGTGGCCTGGACCGAGTCTGGACTGAGGCTGCTCTTACCTATCACACTGGCTTTTGTGAGAATGTGTGGCACTTGGGACCATTTTTTCTCTTTGCTTGCATGACCTTAGGGAGAGTCAGGCAATTTACGCCTTCAGAAGGTCAACATTGGCAGCATTTATACAGTATATAGTTTATGGCAGGCTTCCTTTTTAATTGGCCCAAAACATTTTGTCCCGTTCTGTCCAGTAAACACAGCTGACTTATCTTTCTCCACAGAGGGAAGCTCCACATCGTTGAACAGATGACCCAAAACGAGGAGGCCAGACTTCTCCAGGAGGAGCAAAGGGAGCAAGAAGCCCAGCAGATGCTTCAGTACCTGGAAGAGCTTCAGATGGAAGATTATAAGGTGAGTGAATGGAGAAGAGAGACCGTTTTAGGCTTACTTATTACACCAGTCTCCTCAGTATGGGGATTTCCCTGTACTTCTTGTTGTCACCAGGAAAGGAAGTAGTGGGAAATTCCCCAAACGGGGGTATAAATGTCAGGAATCCATATACTGTATGTTCTACCTTTTTATATATGTTCTTCCTACCTTATATATGTTCTGCCTTTTTATAGATGTTCTACCCACCATATACGACTATATTACCAAAAGTATTGGGACACCTGCCTTTACACGCACATGAACTTTAATGGCATCCCAGTCTTAGTCCGTAGGGTTCAATATTGAGTTGGCCCACCCTTTGCCGCTATAACAGCTGCAACTCTTGGGAAGGCTGTCCACAAGGTTTGGAAGTGTATCTATGGGAATATTTGACCATTCTTCCAAAAGCACATTTGTGAGGTCAGGAATTGATGTGGATGAGAAGTCGCAGTCTCTGCTCTAATTCATCCCAAAGGTGTTCTATAGAGTTGAGGTCAGGACTCTGTGCAGGCCAGTCAAGTTCCTCCACCCCAGACTCGGTCATCCATGTCTTTATGGACCTTGCTTTGTGCACTGGTCCAAATCATTGGTGGAGGGGGGATTATGGTGTTGGGATGTTTTTCAGGGGTTGGGCTTGGCCCCCTAGTTCCAGTGAAGGGAACACTTAAGTTGTCAGCATACCAAGACATTTTGGACAATTTCATGAACAGTTTGGGGATGGCTCCTTCCTGTTCCAACATGACTGCGCACCAGTGCACCAAGCAAGGTCCATAAAGACATGGATAAACGAGCTTGGGGTGGAGGAACTTGACTGGCCTGCACTTTAAGCCGATAGAACACCTTTGGGATGAATTAGAGGGGAGGATGCGAGCCAGGCTTTCTCGTCCACATCAGTGCCTGACCTCACAAATGCGCTTCTGGAAGAATGGTAAAACATTCCCATAGACACACTCCTAAACCCTGTAGACAACATTCTCAGAAGAGTTGAAGCTGTTATAGCTGCAAAGGGTGGGCCAACTCAATATTGAACCCTATGGACTAAGACTGGGATGCCATTAAAGTTCATGTGTGTGTAAAGGCAGGCGTCCCAATACTTTTGGTAATATAGTGTAGATGTTCCACCTTTTTATAGATGTTCTACCTACCATATGGATGGTCCACCTTATATCATAGCTAAATCTAAAGGAAATTGTACACAGATCATACAGTCAGACTATAATGTGTGTGGCCAGCTTTAGCCCCTGTATTACTCTCGTAATAGGGTTACTTAAAATAGTCCTGAACTAATGAGCTTGTTTGCTAGGATATCCCTCTGATGGTAGACAACAAACCTTGGCTTGCAGTCAGATTTCTAGTTCATCCCAAAGGCGTTCAGTAGGATTGAACAAAAAAGAGGCTTCCATCATGACAAATATAGAGTGTGGTGGTCCCATCCCTTACGTATTAGACCACAGAAGAGAGTACACCCCCTTAAACTGCGACTTTAATAGACCACCAACTCTTAAGATAAAAAATATATTTTATTTTAATTGTATACTTTAAAAAGACGTAGAGACGTCTATGACATACAAAGATACAAAAATTGTATGGAATGCATTTTTTTGTACCTTTGTATGTTATATGTGTCTCTACGTCTTTTTAAAGTATACTATAAAGTAAAATATATTTTTTTATCTTAAGAGTTGGTGGTCTATTAAAGTCCCAGTTTAAGGGGGGTACTCTCTTCTGTGGTCTTCAGTAGGATTGACGTCAGGGCTCTGTGCGGGACACTCAACTTCTTCCCCACCAAACTGGTCAAACCATGCCTTTTATGTAATTGGCCACCATTTATGAGGTCAGGTACTGTTGGATTAGAAGATCTGGCTTAAAATTGGGGTTTCAGTTCCTCCATGTCAAACTGATCAAACCATGTCTTTATGTAGTATGCCACCATTTATGAGGTCACGTAACGATGTTGGATGAGAAGACCTGGCTCACAATTCGGGGTTTCAGTTCATCCCAAAGGTGTTAGGTAGGTTTGAGGTCAGGGCTCTGTGCAGGACACTTGCGTTCTTCCACATCATACTGCTTAAACCATGTCTTTATGTAGTTGGCCACCATTTATGAGGTCAGGTACTGTTGGATGAGAAGAGCTGGCTCACAATTGGGGGCTCAGTTCATCAAAAAGGTCAGCAGAGCTGAGTTTAGGACACTCAAGTTTCTCCGCACCAAACTGGTCAAACCATGTCTTTATGGCTTTGTACACAGGGGTGCAGCCATGGTGGAAGAGAAAAGTGCTTTCGCCAAACTGTTACCACAAGGTTGAAAGAGGGCAATTGTCTAAAATGTTTTTATATTCTGTAGAATTGCCAGAACGTTTCACTGAAAACACCTGAAGTCAACCATTTAGAGGGGGTGTCCAATACTCCTCATTGTGTAGGCATGCTGGTCAAACTGTTGGCCATATAGTATGGGTGTAAAAGGACATTGGAATTTAGAAACGTGTTTGGTGTCTCCTCCACCAGGATATGGAGAAGAGAAGGAAGGAACAACTGGAAATCCAGGCCGAGATAAAACATATCAATATTGAGAACGAGAGGAAGAAGATTGAGCAGAAGGAGCAGGAGAAGCTGGCAGACCTGCGGGTGCTGGAATATACCAAACAGAAAATAGTAAGCGAGTGTCTGTGCATGAATGAATAGGACAAGCCATATGCCTTTATTGGAGCCTTCTACAATCCTCAACATTAGAAGTATTAAATTGCAGAATATATCTCTGTCTATGTGTAAGTCATGGATTTACATACTTTGTTTCTGGTTACTTTTAGCTGCAAAAAATACCCCTTAATTTCTGGTGAAACTTACCCATAATCCATTGAGGGACACAGCTTTGATGATAATAAGCAACCAAGGGTTATACTGCCACCTACATTATAATGTAGTATACTGCCACCTACAGCATAACTGTTGGTTGTTTATTGTTAATAAAACTGTGTCCCTTAATGGACTTCAACCAGTGAGTAAAAAATCCTATTATTCATAGTCTTACCCCTTCTTTCCTGTTTATAGTAGTTGTGCAGGGTGTCTAAAAAATGACTGTGCAGTCCAGTTGGCACCAGCATTAGACCCAGTGCTCTCAGTAATCAGCACTAAGTAACAGACCTGGCCAGTCACACCCCCTCCGCTTCTCTGCAATACGACTCTGAGGACACTTGTGATGAGGAATGTGGCTGTTATTCAGCTTTGCCTGCATAGATTACTGGAAGGGGACAAAAGCAGCATTATATTTTTTAAGGCATTTTCAAGCAAAAACTAATTTACTATTCACAATATGTGGTGTACAGGACTATAAAAAGCTAAGATGTGATTTAAATTGGGAGCTTCAAAAAAGGGCTTTGTGTTGTTATAATCTTATCTCTCAGGGATTGCTGTGTGTGCTGTTATTCTCTAATATACTCTCACTGTCAGAAGAGAAATGTCAGGCTACACGGCCCCCACAAAGGCTGTCCTGTCTCTTGGCTGTTTTTTGGTACAGCATATACTTTTCAGGGTGCTTGGACTTCCCCATTCCCCTTTTTTCAGGGTTCTCCAACTCCCCCTTCTTCAGGCCTTTTGGAATACTTTTCTTCTGGGTTCTTGTTCTCTTTTTTCGGCCTTCTTGGACTCCCCCTTTCTTACAGTACTTGGACTCCCCCTTCTTTAGGACTCTTGGACCCCACCTTCTTCAGGGCTGTTGGACTCCCCCCTTCTTCAGGGCTCTTGGACTCCCCATTCCTTAGGGCTTTTAATCTCCCCTGTTCTTTAGGACTATTGGACTCCTCCCTCCTTAGGGTACTTGGGCTCCCATTTCTTAAGGGCTCTTGGACTCCCCCTTCTTAAGGGCTCTCTTTGACTCCCCCTTCTTAAGGGCTCTCTTTGACTCCCCCTTCTTAAGGGCTCTTGGACTCTTCCTTCTTAAGGGCTCTTGGACTCCCCCTTCTTCAGGGCTCTTGGACTCCCCCTTCTTCAGGGCTCTTGGACTCCCCCCTTCTTCAGGGCTCTTGGACTCCCCCCTTCGTCAGGGCTCTTGAACTCCCCCTTCGTCAGGGCTCTTGGACTCCCCCTTCTTCAGGGCTCTTGGACTCTTCCTTCTTCATGACTCTTGAACTCCCCTTTCTTTAGGGCTTTTAATCCCCCTGCTCTTTAGGACTCTTGGAATCCCCCCTCCTTAGGGTACTTGGACTCCCATTTCTTAAGGGCTATTGAACTACCTCTCCTTCAGGGCTCTTGGACTCCCCCTTCTTCAGGGCTCTTGGACTCCCCCTTCTTCAGGGCTCTTGGACTCCCCCTTCTTCAGGGCTCTTGGACTCCCCCTTCTTCAGGGCTCTTGGACTCCCCCTTCTTCAGGGCTCTTGGACTCCCCCTTCGTCAGGGCTCTTGGACTCCCCCTTCGTCAGGGCTCTTGAACTCCCCCTTCTTTAAGGTTCTTGGACCCCCCCCCCTTTTCTTCAGGGCTCTTGGACTCCCTCTTCTTCAGGGCTCTTGGTCTCCCTCTTCTTCAGGGCTTGTCAACTCCCGCTTCTTTAGAGCTATTGGACTCCTCCTTCTTCAGGGCTCTTGGACTCCCCTTTCTTTAGGGCTCTTGGACTCCCCTTTCTTTAGGGCTCTTAGACCCCCCCTTCTTCGAAAAATCTTGGACTACCCCCCCCTTTTCTGGGGCTTTTTGACTACCCCCCCCCTTTTTCTGGGGCTTTTGGACTCCCCCTTCATCAAGGTTCTTTGACTCCCACTTTTTTAAAGCTATTGGTGAAAATGGCAGTTATTTCCATGCTACCGTATGGGGAGATTGTTTCAAATTTTTATACAAAATGTCAGTTTTCACTTCCAGTGAGAGTTCAACAATGGCAGCCTCAATGTTTTTCTCATGACAGAATTACTTTAAATAATATATGGAATGTGCATTGATCGGTCTTCCTTTGTTTTTGTTGTCAGGCTCGGGAAGCAGAATATGAAGCAGAACAGGAAAAGATTAAAAAGGAGAAAGAAATGGAAGTTGCTCGTCTTCGAGCATTACAGGAGAGAGCTCATGACCACCGAGCAGAGCAAGTATGTTCATCTTTAGGAAGGCCGGAAGCATAGAGAAGTAGTTAACCCACAAAGCTAGACCAGCCTATGGCCAATCAGAATCTCAGAGCATTTGGAACACTAGAACAATCTGTAGAAGATTCAAAAGATAAAACCAACCTATAGCTAATCAGATCTTTAGGACAAGGGTGGAACTACGCCGACCAATAGGCAACTGAATCTTTGCCTTACACTTTTACCAATTTTTTAGGATGCCCTCCGAGCAAAGAGGAACCAGGAGGCCATGGAGAGATCCTGGCGCCAGAAGGAAAAGGAGGAGGCGTTAAAGCAGGCGGAGGTAAATGCCATGTTGAGGAAGGCGCGTCTGGACCAGGTGGCGCAAAAGGAACACTTCTTGGCTGTGCAGGCTCAGCGGAACCGGGCGGAATTTGAGCGTGTGTTAAGGTATGGAGACCACTGAACGCCTTCCTGGTCGAATGTAGATTTTTGATGCAGGTCTTATAATAGTCTTCATGTTTCCATTGCAGGGTCCAGCAGAATCTGGTGGAGAAGGACCTCAAGGAGCAGGAGGAGAAGACTAACCAGCTAAGGAGACATGCCAGCGAACTAAGGCGACAGGTACGCGAGCAGGAGCAGAAGCAGGTTGTGGACCGCATCTCCCACTTTGAGGAGGGCAAGAGGCTGGATGAGGAGGCCCGACAGCGCAGGGCACGCCTGGATGACCTGAAACAGAAGAAGCTGGAGGAATTGAGGTGAGGGCTACCGCAAGAGTCATGCAGGAAATATAGAATTAAAAAAGTGAACGCTGATTGGGGAGTTCTAGCTCTGATTCAGCAGGGAACGTGCCGGACCTTGCTTCTCTGCAGCATGCACAGACCAGATTGAAAAGTTCTAGCTTGACTTTTCAGGGGGCTTGTTGGACCTTGGCAGAGACACCATTGCTTCCACACAGAGAGCATGGGTGCTTCTCTGCAGCATGCTGGCATGGGTCAGATTGGAGAGTTCTAGCTTCGACCTAGCAGGGGATGAGTTGGATCTCTGCAGAGAGACCACTGCTTCTACTCAGGTAGGAAGGGTCCTTCTCTGCAGCATCCTGGGAACAGCATTGATCAGATTGGAAAGTTCCAGCTCTGACTCAGCAGGGGGCATGTTGACACTTGGCAGAGACGCCACTGCTTCCACACAGAGAGCAAGGGTGCTTCTCTGCTACTTGCTGGGGACAGCATGGATCAGATTGGAGAGTTCTAGCTCTAAATCAACAGGGGGTGTGTGTCGGACCTTTGCAGAGAGACCACCGCTTCCAGCCAGCCTCCTTTTCTGCTGGCAGGGGACAGCATGGATCAAAATGGGACCAGGAGCTCCATGCACCTGGTCCCCTGGGGGATTACACAAAGATCTGGAAAGTATGGTGAGACATCTTCTTTTAAAGTTAATGTTAACCTTACTTACATAGTTCTCTTATCTTTTCTTCTGTTAAAGATGCCATTGAAAAGGTTTTGTTATATCAGTTTGATGAGTGGAAAAACATACCTGTCGATCCTGCCAAAAATCTTAATAGCTGACAACATCCTGTGCTCTATGGCTGTGCTGCATTCTTATCGGTTACATTGTTCCCAGCCTTCTCTGTAAATTACAGAACATACCCCCCCCAATGTTATGAAGATGATGAGAGGGGGAGGCATTTTTGTTATCTTAACATATTTCTTGTCTTAGGGTGACAATGCTGCTCCTCCATAGATACAGTACAGTACAGTGAGTGAGCATTGCTACCCTACTATAGGATGTGAGGTGGGTGGTAAAACCACGGCTCAGCTGCAGGTTTTTTTTAATTCATTCTTTATGCCCAATCAAATTATTTTCTCTCTTGCAGAAATGCCGGCCTCCCAGACAAGTACTGCTCCATGGTGGCCCGGAAAGCTGAAGTCCCCATAACCATCGTCCCATAGGGAGACCGACCGCCCTGGAAAATTTACCATATTATAGATATTGTTTTCATTTGTCTGACTTTGCTAGACGTTATCTGTACTTACAAATAGAATAAAAAAATTTAAAAAATGTGTATAAAATTTTGTGTACCTTTTTCTTCTCTCTAATGTGACTGAATTTGAAGGGCCAGTCCTCATAATGGGAACAGCAGGAGTACAGACTCATAAAATCAGCACAGGGACGGTGGGAACCTCTCATATAGGACACAGAAGGTGTACAGACCCGGGAACTCAGCACAGGGATGGTGGGAACCTCTCATATAGGACACAGAAGGTGTACAGACCCGGGAACTCAGCACAGGGATGGTGGGAAACTGCCATTCTGCTCCTTGAAAGTGAGGTTGCTAGTTCCTTTGCTTCCAGAGACCAGGGGCTAGAGTTGCTTCTCTGCCCCAGGAGAGATGCTGGATCCCAGGGAGGACCCTGGTGGGGGCCCCCTGGATAGGCCTGTGACTGGGCCTCAGCCTGTGGAAGATTCTGGGCCTGGCCCAAGAAAAGATGAATCTCTGTCTGCCTTTAGACGGAGGATTGTTGAAACGCTGAACCAGATTGAGGAGGAAGAGCAGAAATTGTTAGCTTTGAGTTGAAAGACTTGGAACAAGCTCTGCAGAAGCAGAAAGAATTGGTGAGTTCTCTGAAGGAGAATAGTGGAGCTTTTAAAGAAAAGTATAAAAATGAAGAACGGTTTAGCCAAATGCGTAGAGGAGCCGCTTCCTGCATGGAGGGTGACCCAACCAGTAGGTTTGCAACGGATCAAAAAACTCACGGTTCAGATCGTTCCTCAGATCAGGAGTCACGGTTCAGATCATTTTCGGATCAACAAAAAAAAAACTCCCCCACTGTAATGTCCACTTAATCTCCCCCACTGTAATAATATCCACAATCTCCCCCACTGTAATAATATCCACAATCTCCCCCACTGCAATAATATCCACAATCTCCCTCACTGTAATATCCACAATCTCCCCCACTGCTGTAATATCTAGTTGGCAGGGTATGGCAGAGTATTGCAGGGTATTGGCAGAGTATTGGCAGGGTATGTCAGGGTATTGCAGAGTATTGGCAGAGTATTGGCAGGGTATGGCAGAGTATTGGCAGGGTATGGCAGAGTATTGGCAGGGTATGGCAGAGTATTGGCAGGGTATTGGCAGAGTATTGCAGGGTATTGGCAGAGAATTGCAGGGTATTGGCAGAGTATTGACAGGGTATGTCAGGGTATTGCAGAGTATTGGCAGAGTATTGGCAGGGTATGGCAGAGTATTGGTAGAGTATTGCAGAGTATTGGCAGGGTATGGCAGAGTATTGGCAGGGTATTGGCAGAGTATGGCAGGGTATTGGCAGGGTATTGCAGAGTATTGGCAGAATATTGGCAGAGTATTGGTAGAGTATGGCAGAGTATTGGCAGGGTATGGCAGAGTATTGCAGAGTATTAGCAGCGTATTGCAGAGTATGGCAGAGTATGAAGGGATGGCTGAGCATGGATGGATGGATCCATGGATGTGACTGCAATTCCACAGAGCAGCGCTGTGGGCACTACAGATCCAGCCCACAGCGCTGCTGCCATCCGATCTCTCTCCTCCACTGTACAGATCAGTACACAGAGGGGAGAGAGGAACCTTTACAAGTGATCGCTCCGTCATTTGACGGAGTGATCACGTGGCAATCGGGTGTACCAAGATGGCCACCACTCCAGAGCTAGGCCAAAGCCGCGGAGCGCATGTGTGCCGAACCGAACAGGTTGAACCTTTCGGATCACGGATCAGTGATGATCCGTTGCATCCCTAGGCTCAGCAGAGAGTGAGAAAGTGGGCCCGGAGGATGAGCCCAGCTCTTCAACACTTCAGACATCTGCTGATTCCTCAATGGTGGAGGCCTCTGTCCCTCCCCAGCAGCAATGTGGAACATCTGAGCAGGAGGTTGAAGGTACTGGCATGCTGGATTTCATAAATAAGCTGGACTCCCATCTGGATGCGGCTCCCCGGGATGATGATGAGAAGATGGACACCGTTCCTATGCCTGTGGAGAGAGCAAGATCCACCATTAAGTCTGCAGCAACTTGGAAGAAATCTGACCCCACCATCAGCCATGATATTGCAGAGGTGACAACACAGCAAGCAGGTGCAGGTACAGTGTGTGTGTGCTAGATGGTATGAACTTTAATGACAATAGGCTTGCTGTGGGTTGTAGCGCCACAGGCAGTCAGCCCAGACCCATAGACAATGTACAGCATGCAATGCAGTCTGATAATAACTGTCAGCTTCAGTCTGCAGAGAGGTTCATGGACAATACAGAGACTTTGCCTGGAGCAGGCACAGCGGCTGTTCCTGTGAATGGTGGAGGAGATGCTGGGAGCAGTAGTGCTACAACTCTCTTGGAGTCTGCAGTGGACAGGATTGAAGCTGAGTGTTCAGAGCAGGGGGAGAGGGCGGGTCCTGCCTCTGCTAATCAGAAGACTGCTATCACAGCTGATTCAGACTCTCTGCCAGCAGGTTTGATTGTGTCTAAGGACAAGACTGCAAATGCTGGTGGTGTAAGAAGAACTTATGCTGGTGTTGCTGCTACTAGGATCTGGGATGGGGAGCAAGCAGGGAAGGAGCATGAAAATGGTTTATCTTCCTCCCTGTTTAAAAGGAGGAATGTTGTTCAGTTAAAATGGGAGGGCGGTGGAATCCCCCCACATAGGAGGGCAATGGTGGATAAGATTTTGCAGATGGGGTTTAGGCCTGCAGATATTTTTGCCCTGATCAGTCTGGCAGGTTCCTATGAGTTTGATTTGTCCTTTATCCGTCCGGAGTCTTTGGACATATTTTGGGAGAAGTATGAGAACGTGTGTAGGGGCCTGACGGACTGGAAAGGGCTCATCCCCAAGCTTATATCACGCCAGCCACTCATTAAAATGGTGACAATTCTTGTCCGTAATGAATCCCTACCACAAGGGGATTCATTCTGTATGGTTGAGGAGATATGGGGACGTCCTGAGCCCCCTAAAAAAGATTTTGGACGATCGGGGAATATGGACGGGGGGATGGTCTGTGCAGCTAAAATTAAAGGTCGTTGATAATGTTGTCCAGCATCTGCTATCCTCAGCTTTCCTGGGGAGGGACAGGCTGACCATCTTTTACCCGGGCCAGCCAAACAAGTGTGGGGATAAAGGGCATCTTGCACCCTCCTGTCCAGTGATGAAGTGCTCTCTGTGTCAGGGTATAGGACATTTGGCAAAGGATTGTAATATTATCAGATGCAATCTGTGCAATGCGATGGGACATCCTTACAGTCAGTGTCCTGAGGCAATGCACAACAAGCCTGAGCTCATGAGAGAGTTCTTCCGCCTGGACATGGAGGATGCTCAGAGCTCAGCAGCTGGGGTGCCTGTGAGTCTGTGCCAATACCCAATGTGTCTGTGTCTTCCTAGTCTGTGCGTGTGCCCATGTCTTCCCAGTCTGTGCATTTACCTAGTGTGCCAGTGTCTTCCCAGTCTGTAGGTAAGGTATCAGTTGCCGAGAATGTGTCCAATCCTGTGTCTTCTAAAATTGCAGAGGCAGCAAGAGGTGCTGAGGCTGGTGCATCAAGTGCAGTGCCAGTCCCCCTCCCTCGCTGCTGCAGGGTTGCTATTGAGGATCGTGGGGTGCAGAGGAGTGGGGAAAATGGTGGAGAGGCTAGCCTGGTGGTAGATAAGGGAAGAGGGAGTGAAGGGTAGGATAGGTGTGGGGAGGCTGTTGATTCTGGTTTGTCTAAGGATGATAGGGAGTGGTTGGAGGATAGGAGTAGGAGGGGCAAAAGAAGGACAAAAAATTGGTTCAGTTAACTTAAATCCTAATGTTTTGCCTTTAGGAAAAAAGTTTGGATTCCTGTCAGATGATGATGAATTGGACTCATCAGTGTCCTCTATGGATGATGAATGCCAGGGTGCAACGAAGCGCGCTGGTTCTCCAGGGAGAGGGAGTAGTCAGGATAAGAAACGGCTGCCTCAACTACTCTAAGGGCAGTTCCCACTCTATTAAAAGTGGCAACCATTAATGTTACTGGCTAAAGATCAGTAAGTGCTCATCATATGGCCTCATTTTTGCTCAGCGAGTTTGATGCTGACATTTTGTTTTTGCTGATATGGTACACAGATGATACGCCCCTTTCTGTGTGCCAAACACTGCGCTTATGGGATGAGCCCCTCCCTCTGAGCAGCTGCTTAAAATTAAAAACTCATGTGATATAAAATAAATGATACACTATATAATCGCCCTCACCAATAGTGTGATCAAATAGCAGCGCTGAAAACCTAAAACATACCCTAATTCAAGAAAATTGTATATACAGTGATTGCTCAATGTGATAACTAAAAGTGATAATATTATGTGTCCATAATAAAGAACCAAACAGTGTTTCTAATGAACACTCCTCATGCAATTCATTTGTGTATAACAGCAAAAAAAATAAAAAAAAATCAATAAAAAAGTCCAAACATAAATAGTGACATAGTGAAGTAGTAGTGACAATATCAAAATTATAATCTTCAATGATGATATCTTCCACCACACCGCTGTGAATGTGATTCCACTCCCCTTCAGCGAGCAAACTCACCAGCTTTTTTTGCCTTACACTCTCGTGTTTGGCTTGTAGGCTTTTCCCACACAGTGGGGGTAAAGTGATAACCTCCAATCAATATCCGTATGGTAAACCGCAGTATATAAGCAAATGCTCTCTCCACATGAAAGAAAGGAAAAGCGAACCAATAGTGCAGTAACGCAACACACTTTAATAAAAGTAACACTCTCCTTCACCATAAAACTCACATTTTCCAATTTTCAGTAACGCAAAACAGCACAGCAAAACTTGGTTGTCACCAACAGCACTTCAAACGGTAACCTGGACGTATGGTGGTCACGGCGGACCCAGGTGCTCGGTGAACGTGAACACTCTCACCCGTCCCTTGGATCCCTCCGTAGCCACTTCCCCGCTCACTCGTATGGCGCCGCCTGTCACAGCGTCCTACGTCAAGCTTCCTCGATTGCCGTATAGCCACGCCCCGACATGTTTCCTCACACCGGACTTATTCATGGGATTGGCTAGACGGACTGGCAATCTTTCTTCTATATCCTCCCCCCGCATGACGCGCAATGTCAATGATACTGCGCTTGCGCGCTCCCTGTGTCCCCGTTCATACCATACGTGAACATTGCTTTTAAACATAATTAAGGGGCATCGAAATTCAGAAAATTAGCTTAAAATTCCTACAACATTATAACTAGCAATTCCCCACTCGCTGATTGGTGATCCCACACACCATCCACGAGGGACGCGTGCCACCCATACTAACGAGTATTGGTGCGTTTTCTATGTGTAGTAATAGCTATAAATTGGTAATGGAGACATTGCTGTCTTTATAAAAATCTATATATATAAAAACATTTTCCCTTATCATATAAAATTAATAAAAATTATAATTATAAAATTAGTAACTTCTTGAATGGTTGGAACTCTATACTTGATTATTTTAAATCCAAACTAAACACATACCCCACATGGGTCTTTCCTGTTGTTCCCATGATTTTCATTCTCTATCTTGCAGGTCAACTCCTACATATATACAGATCAGGCAGTTTACAGACACTTTCTTATTCCTATAATTTTCCCTGCTGGTTTATCTCCCAATAGGTGGTTTCTCCGTTGCGTTGGTGTTATAGATATTCCACCTATCCCCATTTCTGGGAGTGGGTATCATATAGCTTTGGACCCCCAACTGTCAACTCAAAAGTCGTTGATGAAACAGTTGAGGTCCAATTCTATATTTAAACCCCCGGGAAAAAGACATTTGAACAAGTATATCCATCGCGTTTCACGTTGGGATAAATCCCTTATTCTGTTGGAGCCCCTCCACGATGGATACACTATGTCTATTCCACAAAATTGAAGTAGACTCGGGTCTTGGTTGTGCTTCTCCCTAAAATGAAGGGATACGCTATGGTACTTGTAACCATTTTTGATATTGGTCAGATGTTCAGAGATGCGAATTCTCAATAGTCTTTTCGTGCGTCCTACATAATGTAACCCACATGGGCACCACATTAAATACACTACGTATGATGAATTGCACGTTATGAATTCTTTAATTTCAAATGTTTCATTCGCTTGATTAGTGATGCTCTTCATGTTTCTGTTTCTAATCCTAACTGTTTTGCAGCACACGCATTTGTTACATGGGTAGAAACCATTGAGATTTATTTTGATGGATGGCCGGCCTGGTGGGTCGAGGATTTTTTTCACTACCCTATCCCCAAAGTTGGGGGCCCTCCTGTAGATGAATTTAGGGGTTTCAGGTAGCAATTCTCCCAGGTGACGATCCCTTCGGAGAATATACCAGTATTTTTTAAAAATCCTCTCAATATCTCTATATTGATTATGATAATTGGATATAAATCCCCACTGTTGTTTCTCATTAGATTTAGTTCTATCTTTACTTTTCAGCATTTCTTCCCTTGGTAGAATCGCTATCTGCTCTATAAATCTATATCTATATATATAAAAAGCTGGTGAGTTTGCTCGCTGAAGGGGAGTGAAATCACATTCACAGCTGTGTGGTGGAAGATATCATCATTGAAGATTATAATTTTGATATTGTCACTACTACTTCACTATGTCACTATTTATGTTTGGACTTTTTTATTGATTTTTTTTTATTTTTTTTGCTGTTATACACAAATGAATTGCATGAGGAGTGTTCATTAGAAACACTGTTTGGTTATTTATTATGGACACATAATATTATCACTTTTAGTTATCACATTGAGCAATCACTGTATATACAATTTTCTTGAATTAGGGTATGTTTTAGGTTTTCAGCGCTGCTATTTGATCACACTATTGGTGAGGGCGATTATATAGTGTATCATTTATTTTATATGACATTTTGTTTTTGCAAGAGACCCATCTGAGTAGTCTGGCTGATATACATCTGGCAAAGAAGGAGTGGAGACGTGGTCCCTCATTTTGGTCTCTTGCAGCCTTACAGTGGGGTTGTGGTCCTTTTTTCTGGTATGGTAACATGCCGGCGGGTAATTGAGGTAGGGATTGGGAGATGCATGGTCTTGGATGTCTCTTTGAAGGGGCAGGACTTGTGCCTGATTAACATCTATGGTCCCCAGACGAGGTGGGACATGAAATGCCTCTTTACAAAGATTAAGCCTTTTCTTTTTATGGCCCAGCTGGTTAACTTTGGAGGTGATTTCAACACCATTACTAGGTCTAAAGACAGGAGAGGTTTCAGAGATAAGCTGGGCTATGACACCCTTTTTCTCAATGCGATAGTTAGGAAAGCAGGTCTGGTAGATGTGCACATTAAGCGCTGCCCAAACAGCATGGGGTTCACTTTTCAGTGAGATAATAGTCAGAGTAGGATAGATAGTTTTTTTTTTTTTAAAGGGAGACTCTGCTTTTTCAGCACCTGTGTGTCAGGTAGTGGAGTTTTCTGATCACTGTATTCTATCTGTGACTCTGAATGCCTCAGACATGCCACCTAGGGGGAGGGGTATCTGGAGATTTAATTCGGCCCTCCTGTAAGACGAGAGAGTAAGACAATCCTTTGAGGATTTTTTTCAAGCACAGGTAACGATCCTAGACTTTTGCAGCAGCAAGTCAGAATGGTGGGAGCTTGTAAAACAGCAGACTGTTGGGCTTTTCAAGGCCATAGGAAGAAAGAAGCAGCAAGATAAGTATATCACCTACCAGCGTTTGCGGAGGAAACTAGACTGCCTTGTTTCGAATTCCGATTCTGGGACGATCTGAGGTGGGGCTCCTCCTTAGGAGACATTCGCCTGACCCTTACCAGAACTGTAAACAGAGTGTAGCAGTTAAGACGGTCAATGGCCTGACGGACAGTACGGGCTCTCTGACGAATTCAAGTCCAGGGATCCTGGAGGTTGTCAGGTCATACTATGCCGATCTCCTTGGAGGAAGGAACCTTGATCGGACAAGGATGTGGGGTTTTTTGGACTCTACACCAGGTCTGGAAAGTAATGTTCCTTTGATGAATTTGATAGATGAAATCACTGCAGGTGAGGTAATCCAGGCTATTGATAAACTAGCCATCAAGAAAACGCCAAGGCCAGATGGTTTGAGAGCCAAATTTTTTAAATGTTTTAGGACGATCCTGGCTCCCTACCTTGCGGAGGTTTTTA
Source organism: Lithobates septentrionalis (assembly GCA_037952835.1). Classification (NCBI taxonomy): domain Eukaryota; kingdom Metazoa; phylum Chordata; class Amphibia; order Anura; family Ranidae; genus Lithobates; species Lithobates septentrionalis. The sequence goes on from JBBDGP010004288.1 coordinate 158,756, forward strand.
ATGGCTGTTTGTATGAGGGTTCTATCCCTCCCTCCATGAGGCAATCTGCAGTGATCCTTCTGTCAAAGGGTAAAGATCCATCTTTGATTGGGAATTGGCGCCCCATTAGCCTTCTTAATGTCGATAGAAAGATACTGGAAAAGATTTTTTTTTGGCTATTATCACCAGTGGCTGGCAGTTTGTTATCCCGCCACCAGCACTGTTCAGTCCAAGGTAGAAGCACTTTCTCAGGGGTGTTAGCTGTCCGGGAGGCCTTGGAGCATTGTAAGGCTGCTGGTTGGGGTAAATTTTTGCTGACATTGGATCAGGCTAAGGCCTTTGATCGGGTTAATCATGAGTAGTTGTGGCTCCTTCTTGACAAATATGGCCTGGAGGGGGGTTTCATTGATTGGCTCAAGATTTTGTACAAAGGGGCTGAAAGCTTTCCTCTGGTTAATGGTTGGGTCCGGGCAGCCCTTTGTGGTCAGCTCGGGTGTGCGTCAGGGGTTTCCATTGGGTCCTCTGCTATATGTGTTTGCAATTGACCCCTTCATTAGAAGGCTAGAGAGTGGACAATTGTGTGGGGTACCTTTGGGCATCGCTGGTGAGCCCCCTTTGAAGGTTGTGGCCTATGCTGATGATGTTTCTGTTTTTATCTCTGGGACTGGGGTGGCGCAGGAGGTGGTCTCAGTGATAGGGCAGTATGCAGAGGCATCAGGTTCAAAGGTCAACCAGGACAAGTGTGAAGCTTTCTGGATGGGTGTGGAAGGTGAGAGCTTTGTTCTCCCAGATGACTTCCCGAAGTCCCAACAAAAAATTAGAGTTCTAGGCATTGATTTTGGCGCTGGTGACTATGGTCATGCAAATTGGGTGAACAGGCTGGAGTATGCCGATGCCAAGGTGGCAAGCTGGAAAGGTTGACGGCTTTCCTTGAGGAAAAAGGTTGATCTGATCAAGACATACCTGATTCCGATTTTTCTGTATGTCAGTTTTGTTTGCGTTTTGCCAGTTTCTCTCTATACCAGGGTCTATAGTTGTTTCTTCCAGCTGCTATGGGGGAACAGAATAAACCTTGTTAAAAGGAATGTGACTTACCCTGTAGTCTTTTTCTCTCTGATGTTTGTGAAGTACAATCTTGATAACATGTTGGCAGAGAGACCGCCTGGGTGGGTTGGTATTTTCCAGTCCTGGTTTAGGCCCTTTCTGCGAGACTGGGAAAATGGTTGGCAAGTGAAAAGCCTGAAGGTCAAGCATGATAAGCTCCCGGCTTATGTTGCCCCGTGTTTGAAAATGATTCAGCAGTGGCAAGTAACAAGCAGAAGTCAGATCTCTTCCAAGGAAATTTCTTTAGAAGTGGATCATGAGCTCTGCTTTTTGCGAGCCACTGGCCTTGAGGGATTGCCCAAGCCTGGTTTTGTGGGTGGGTTTGCGATTGATTAATTTGGAGAGAATCCCAATGAAGTTTAGGGATCAGGCTTGGCTTGCCTTTCATGGAAAACGATCTGTGAAGGGCAACTTGAAGTTTCTTTCCATGACTGATCGGGCTGCCAGAGAGTGAAGTGTGGTGGAGTCCATGGATCACTTTATACTTCAGTGCCCTTTTAATATACAGGTATACAAGAGGGTGGGGAGGGCTCTGAGTATACCCTTCCTCCTCCACGTGAGTTATGCAGAGTGGGTGTATAGGGCATTCCAGACTCATCGGGATTATGATTTAGAAACACTTTTTTTAGTTAGTCTAGTAGTCCGTTATTTCACGTGGAGGGCACGGTGTGAGGTATCCTTACAGAGTAAAATCCTCCCTGTCAAAGTGGTGATGCAGGGCATTCTGGGTGAGGTTGGGAAGATTCAGGGTCTTGAGAAAGACAGGTGGCAGCAGGAGGCCTGGATAAGAGTGTGGAGGAATATCAGGACTCTGTAGCTGCTGCCTGTTGATCTTGGGGTGTGCAGCTTTTCTTTGTATTCCTGTTTCACTCCCCTAGATTTTCAGATCAAATATATTTTTGATAAAAGGCTACATGCATGGTGACGGTGATGTTCCTTAGTCTGGCTCTCTCATAGGGATTATGTTGTGCGCAATTTGGTTTGCACCATTTATTATGTTCTTGTTCTTTCTGTTTTGTATAGTCATATTCAATTATTTTGTAAATATGTTTTATTTATTTATTATGGTTTTATTGTATATAAGTTGTTTTTTGTAAGATTTTTCAATAAACAAAATTAACCCCTCATAATGGGCACAGCAGGTGTACAGACCTGAGAACTCAGCACAGGGAGGGTGGGAACACCTCATAATGGGCACAGCAGGTGTACAGACCTGGGAACTCAGCACAAGGATGGTGGGAACCCCTCATAATGGGCACAGCAGGTGTACAGACCTGGGAATTCAGCACAAGGATGGTGGGAACCTCTCATAGTGGGCACAGCAGGTATGCAGATTGGAAACTCAGTGCAAGGATGATGGGAACCGCAAATGTTTTGAATTGTCACCAGAACAGGAATAGACATCTTCAAGTGGGAACACTTGTTCTGTGAAAACTGTCATTGTCCTCAAATTCAGAGAGATTTCTCTCTCTTCCTGTTGTGTTTACAGGATAGAAAGTAAATGGAAAGCTCCCAAATGGGACATAGATGGCAGAAAAAAACCTGAGAAGGGCTTTAACCATTTCCATGCTTTATCGAAAATGTGGGGGGGGAAAAAAAAAATTTAGGCTTTAGAATTACTTCAGACACTAGGTGGCAGCATAGTACATGTCTGTAATGTACTGTTAAAGGCCTTCTAATCCTCCCTGCTATGTTCCTCCTTGCTATTGGTCTGGACACGTGAGCTTCCATTATCAAAACATAACACATAATTATGGTCAGGGCATGTCTGAGTCGCTGAGATCACGATTTGGAGTGTGTGAAGAAATGCAGTAAAAATACCCTTGGCATATGCAATGCTGTCACCAGGTGTAATGGAAAAAAAAAGCATTAACCGCTTGCTTACTGGGCACCTAAGCCCTTCTCCTGCCCAGACCAATTTTCATTTTTAGAGCTGTCACTCTTTGAACGACAATTGCGCGGTCATACAGCACTGTACCCAAATTACATTTTTATAATTTTTTCCCCACAAATAAAGCTTTATTTTGGTGGTATTTGATCACATCTGGGTTTTTTATTTTTTGTTTAAAAAAATGAAAAAATCTGATTTAAAAAACAAAAACAAAAATACAAAACCGTTTTATATTTTGTTAATAAATTTTGCAAACAGGTAGTTTTTCTCCTTCATTGATGTACGCTGATGATGCTACACTGTTGGGCACCGATAGGCTGCACTAATAAGGCGGCACTGGTGGGCACTGGTAGGTGGCATTGGTGGGCATTGAGAAGTGGCACTTATTGGCGGCACTGAAGGGCATTGATAGGTGGCACTGAAGGGCACTAATAGGTGGCACTGATAGCTGGCACTGATGGGTGGCAGTGATGGGCACTGATCGGCACTGGTAGGTGACACTGATAGGCAGCACTGCTAGGTGGCACTGATGAGGCACTGATTGGCACCACTGGTGGGCACTGATAGGTGGCACTGACTACTGGCACTTACGTACAGTGGGCACTGTGGGCACTGATTGGTGGTACTGGTGGGCACATGAGGCTCTTCCTCTTCGGGACCGATGTCCCTGTAAACAGAAGCCAGCGACTGGCTTTTTTTCTCCTCACACTGTCAGCGTGAAAAGAAAAAAAAAAAAGATTACCGATCCTCTGTGTACATCACATGATCAGCTGTCATTGGCTGACAGCTGATCACGTGGTAAGGGGCCTGGATCGGCCCCTTACTCGGATCTGTGATCACCCGAGTCTCATTGACTCGGGTGATCACAGCATGTGCCACGTGCCCCCTTCAGGGGGGCGAGGCTGCGAAGGGGAGGACATCAATAGACGTACTCCCGTCAAAGCAGATCCGCGCTGTAGCCATAATTCGGCTATAGCGCGGATCTGAAGCAGTTAAAGTAGGACTCTGATTTCAAAAAAGAGCCGTTCGATCTGAACTTAGGGCACAAACATAAGTATATACCTTACTAACCACAATGAATATAAATTTACTCTGTGTGCCTTTTTCAAACCCCAGATATTGCTGTGTAAATTAGCAGTGATGTCATCACTGTGCTATACATAGCCTGTGCAAAGAGCGGGGGCTGTGGGAGGGGCCTAGCAGGCTCCACCTTTTACAGAAAACTACAGGGGGGGGCGGAGAAAGGACCGAACACCCTGCACATGGAGAGAGAGAGCAGAGCTGTAGGAGATGCCCAACAGGCTCCACCCACTACAGAAAACTACAGGAAGGGGCGGAGACAAGACCAGTCACCCTGCACAAGAAGAGAGAGCAGCAGTGAGCGGTCTTTATTACAGGAAAAGTCTCACACTGGATTACTGCACAGATATGGAAGAAATACACAAAGAACACCGAGATTCAAGAAGAATACATATAAAGAATGCATTTCGAAAATATTTGCTTATCCCGGAGTTCAGCTTTAAAGGACAAAGTACAAGCCAGCTTTATAGGACAGAACTAAGGAGGGGTGGATCGGGGGGGTATAATAACCATATACATACCCAACCATTATAACAAGGAGAGCCTGTGTTCCAGGTCATGTGACTGCAACCTGTCTTTAAGCCGTGTGGTCTGCCGCAAGATGAGCCGTCCTTCGCTTATATCGGCACTCTTGCACATGGCTGACGTAAGACGAAGTCGTGACCGGGAACCAAAATACTGAAGGCAGGGCCGGATTAACATAGGGGCTGATGGAGCTGCAGCTCCAGGCCCCTGCCTTAAAATCGGCCCTCCCAGCCAGCAGTATAAGCCTGATTTCTCATGTCCATAAACTTCTCTGGGACAGGAGAAGCTGTGTGTAAATGTAGGGGTGTCTGGCTGCATCTGTGTTGGCTCACTGTGGTTATTACAGTGTCACAGTGCACAGTTCCCCCCCTACACAAATGGCTCTGCCTTCCCCCTCCCCTCTCTCCTCTCTCTGTGTGCAGTGAAGGAGCCGTGTGGGCTGGGAAACAGAGCAACTGCAGCCGGCAGATAGAAGGTGAACTGAACAGATATCTGAGTGATAAGCTTCCCATCCAAGTGTGAGCTCAGTGACTGGACTCTTATCTCCCTTCTCTCCCCCTCTTTTACCTTTATCTTCAGCAATGGCTCTTATAACTGCAGTCAATATGTAGACTTGGCTCCTTGTGCTTTTAGGTGGGTTCACACTGCTTTGCTGTGTTTTGGCCCATTGCTGGTGTATCCGCAGTTTTCCTGCGTTTTACCCACAGTCCTATTGATTTCTAAACTGCAGATACACAAGCAGTGCGCCAAACTGCAGCAAACCAGTGTGAGCCCAAAGGCTGTACACACCCCCCTCTATTGAACTTGGTCTGATCAAAACTGCTGGCATTCATTTTACACACAACCATACCATCCCAGATCAGGAGGGGTGGGGGCTCCAGGGATTTGTTTGACTATGCTGGCCCTGTCCCTTCTACCCATCCTGGAAAAGTCCTGGAGGGAGTGGCAGGCTGCTGGTGGCAAGTGACACGCTGTATCTGGTGACAGGTTGTCAGTGGCAAGTGGCACACTGTATCTGGTGGCAGGCTGCTAGTGGCAAGTGGCACACTGTATCTGGTGGCAGGCTGCTGGTGGCAAGTGGCACACTATCTGATGGAAGGCTGCTGGTGGTAAGTGACACACTGTATCTGGTGGTAGGCTGTGGTTGGCAACTGGCACACTGTATCTGGTGGTAGGCTGTGGTTGGCAAGTGGCACACTGTATCTGGTGGCAGGCTGCTGGTGGAAAGTGGCACACTGTATCTGGTGGCAGGCTGTGGTTGGCAAGTGACACGCTGTATCTGGTGACAGGCTGTCAGTGGCAAGTGGCACACTGTATCTGGTGGCAGGCTGCTAGTGGCAAGTGGCACACTGTATCTGGTGGCAGGCTGCTGGTGGCAAGTGGCACACTATCTGATGGAAGGCTGCTGGTGGTAAGTGACACACTGTATCTGGTGGTAGGCTGTGGTTGGCAAGTGGCACACTGTATCTGGTGGCAGGCTGCTGGTTTCTTTCAAGTGGCACACTATCTGGTGGCAAGTGGCACACTGTATCTGGTGGTAGGCTGTGGTTGGCAAGTGGCACACTGTATCTGGTGGCAGGCTGCTGGTGGTAAGTGGCACACTATCTGGTGGAAGGCTGCTGGTGGTAAGTGACACACAGTATCTGGTGGTAGGCTATGGTTGGCAAGTGGCACACTGTATCTGGTGGCAGGCTGCTGGTGGCAAGTGGCACACTGTATCTGGGGTCAGGCTGCTGGTGGCAAGTGACACGCTGTATCTGGTGACAGGCTGTCAGTGGCAAGTGGCACACTGTATCTGGTGGCAGGCTGCTAGTGGCAAGTGGCACACTGTATCTGGTGGCAGGCTGCTGGTGGAAAGTGGCACACTATCTGGTGGAAGGCTGCTGGTGGTAAGTGACACACTGTATCTGGTGGTAGGCTGTGGTTGGCAAGTGGCACACTGTATCTGGTGGCAGGCTGCTGGTGGCAAGTGGCACACTATCTGGTGGCAAGTGGCACACTGTATCTTGTGGCAGGCTGCTGGTGGCAAGTGGCACACTGTATCTGGTGGCAGGCTGCTGGTGGCAAGTGGCACACTATCTGGTGGAAGGCTGCTGGTGGTAAGTGACACACTGTATCTGGTGGTAGGCTGTGGTTGGCAAGTGGCACACTGTATCTGGTGGCAGGCTGCTGGTTTCAAGTGGCACACTATCTGGTGGCAAGTGGCACACTGTATCTGGTGGTAGGCTGTGGTTGGCAAGTGGCACACTGTATCTGGTGGCAGGCTGCTGGTGGCAAGTGGCATACTGTATCTGGTGGCAGGCTGCTGGTGGCAAGTGGCACACTATCTGGTGGAAGGCTGCTGGTGGTAAGTGACACACTGTATCTGGTGGTAGGCTGTGGTTGGCAAGTGGCACACTGTATCTGGTGGCAGGCTGCTGGTGGCAAGTGGCACACTATCTGGTGGCAAGTGGCACACTGTATCTGGGGTCAGGCTGCTGGTGGCAAGTGACACGCTGTATCTGGTGACAGGCTGTCAGTGGCAAGTGGCACACTGTATCTGGTGGCAGGCTGCTAGTGGCAAGTGGCACACTGTATCTGGTGGCAGGCTGCTGGTGGCAAGTGGCACACTATCTGGTGGAAGGCTGCTGGTGGTAAGTGACACACTGTATCTGGTGGTAGGCTGTGGTTGGCAAGTGGCACACTGTATCTGGTGGCAGGCTGCTGGTGGCAAGTGGCACACTATCTAGTGGCAAGTGGCACACTGTATCTCGTGGCAGGCTGCTGGTGGCAAGTGGCACACTGTATCTGGTGGCAGGCTGCTGGTGGCAAGTGGCACACTATCTGGTGGAAGGCTGCTGGTGGTAAGTGACACACTGTATCTGGTGGTAGGCTGTGGTTGGCAAGTGGCACACTGTATCTGGTGGCAGGCTGCTGGAGGCAAGTGGCACACTGTATCTGGTGGCAGGCTGTGGTTGGCAAGTGGCACAATGTATCTGGTGGCAGGCTGCTGGTGGCAAGTGGCACACTGTATCTGGTGGCAGGCTGCTGGTGGCAAGTGGCACACTGTATCTGATGGCAGGCTGCTGGTGGCAAGTGGCACACTATCTGGTGGAAGGCTACTGGTGGTAAGTGACACACTGTATCTGGTGGTAGGCTGTGGTTGGTAAGTGGCACAATGTATCTGATGGAAGGCTGCTGGTGGCAAGTGGCACACTGTATCTGGTGGCAGGGAGCTGGTGGCAAGTGGCACACTGCATCTGGTGGCAAGTGGCACAATGTATCTGGTGGCAGGCTGCTGGTGGCAAGTGGCACACTGTATCTGGTGGCAAGTGGCACAATGTATCTGGTGACAGGCTGCTGGTGGCAAGTGACACACTGTATCTGGTGGCAGGCTGCTGGTGGCAAGTGGCACACTGTATCTGGTGGCAAGTGGCACAATGTATCTGGTGGCAAGTGGCACACTGTATCTAGTGGCAGGCTGCTGGTGGCAAGTGGCACACTGTATCTGGTGACAGGCTGTCGGTAGCAAGTGGCACACTGTATCTGGTGACAGGCTGTGGTTGGCAAGTGGCGCACTGTATCTGGTGAAAGGCTGCTGTTGGCAAGTGGCACACTGTATCTGGTGGCAAGTGGCCCACTGTATCTGGTGGCAGGCTGCTGGTGGCAATTGGCACATTGTATCTGGTGGCAGGCTGCTGGTGGCAGGTGGCACACTGTATCTGTGGCAGGCTGTGGGTAGCAAGTGCCACACTGTATCTGGTGGCAAGTGGCACACTGTATCTGGTGGCAAGTGGCACACTGTATCTGGTGGCAGGCTGCTGGTGGCAAGTGACATGCTGCATCTAGCGGCAGGCAACTGTGGAAAGTGATACGCTACATCTGGTGGCAGGCTATGGGTGGCAAGTGACAAGCTGCATCTGGTGGCAAGTGACAAGCTCAGGTCCCACTGATTCTGCATCATGGTGAGTTGAACTATTTCACTATATATTACAATGTAGTAACTGAAATAATGGAATTTGATCATCCTGACTAAGGATGAGCTCCGGCGTGTTCGCATGCTGCACGTGCCGATCCCGCCAGGAAGTCGGCACGGCGCAGTGCTAATCACAGGCAGTGAGACATTTCCCGAGCTCTGCAGCCACACATCGGGAAATGTCTCACTGCCTGTGATTAGCGCTGCGCCGTGCCGACTTCCTGGCGGGATCGGCACGTGCAGCATGCGAACACGCCGGAGCTCATCCTTAATCCTGACACTATATCAAGCATGGTGTCAGGATGATTGATTTTATGTACTAACACCAGCCATTTGCCTGACAAATCACCTCCACCGCCAATTTCCCCACCAACCCTGAGACTACACCCCCCACCCTCATCTTTTTTTGGGAAGAGGGGGTTGTCTCTGAATGACAGTTTGGAAAGGTGGTCTCCCTATGTTGCTGCTGGTGAGAGACCGCATAGCAGGTGGTATTGGTGGTGTTGCTGCTGCTCAGAGGCTGCATGGCTGATATTACTGGTGAGAGTTTATTTCATTTGTTTTAGCGAAAAATTGTTTGCATTTTCATTTTGTTTCCATAAAAAGGCCCACCAAAATCCTCAGCACCAGGCCCATGATGCTCTTAATCTGGCCCTGACTGCAGGATCTTCTTGGTACATTGGATAGGTAGGTGTGTGCTGGTTCTAACTACACCCACCCTGCCTAATGCCTCTCTAATTGGTTAAAGTTGATGTAAACCCTAACTGAATGACATTTCGCTTACTAACACACTGGAGTCTATTTATAAAATAATATTTGCTGAACGAATGTCACAAGCATTCGCCCAGCCGCCACAAATTATTCCCTTATCTTAACTAATATAGGCAGTCTACTTTCACACTGGGGCCGCCGAGCATTAGCGCTAAAGCGCCACTCGTTTTAGCAGTACTTTTCAGCTGCTAGCGGGACGCTTTTAACCACCACTAGCGGCCGAAGAAGGAGTTACAAGCACCCATGTTGCGGCGCCTTCCAAAGCGCTTTTCGGGCGCTTTGGAAGCCCTGCCCATTTAAATTAATCGGGGGGTGTTCGGCTCATCCCTGGTGATCAGTGGGAAGAATGTCCCTTACATTGGTGATCAGTGAGAAGAATGTTCCTTACATTGGTGATCAGTGAGAAGAATGTTCCTTACATTGGTGATCAGTGAGAAGAATGTTCCCTTACATTGGTGATCAGTGGTACACTTGAGGTCAGTGGGAAGAATGTTCCTTACATTGGTGATCAGTGAGAAGAATGTTCCTTACATTGGTGATCAGTGAGAAGAATGTCCCTTACATTGGTGATCAGTGGTACACTTGAGGTCAGTGGGAAGAATGTTCCTTACATTGTTGGTCAGTGAGAAGAATATCCCTTACATTGGTGGTCAGTGGGAAGAATGTCCCTACATTGGTTGCAAGTAGGAAGAATTTTGTCCTTACAGTGGTGATCGGAATACCCCCTTACATTGGTGGACGTTAAGAAGTATGCCCATCCTAAAAGGATGGTCAAAATGACACCCATACAGTGGTGGTTGGAATTCTCCTCTTACATTAGTGGTCAGTAGGAAGAATGTCAGTGGTGGTTAGAAGGCTCCCTGTGGGCTAGGTTCACACTACTGCAATCCAATTTTGATACAATTTTAAGTATGATTTATGTGATGCAACTTGAATGTGGTTTGAATAGTCAGTGGGCCAAAGTCCCACTAGAATCGCACCAAAGTAGTACTGGAACCTTTTCCAAAATCGCCCTGTGCTGAAATGCAATGATGTGAACGGGCACCAATGCAATTTCTATTGCCATGTGATCTTGTGCAACTCAAGTTGCATCTGAAAATGCTGTAATGTGAACAGAGCCTTACACTGGTGGTCAGTAGGAAGAATTCCATCCTTACAGGTATGGTCAGAATGCCAATCTTACAGTGGTGGTTGGAATTCCCCTCTTTACATTGGTGGCCATTGGAAAGAATGTCCCTACTTCATTGGTCAAAATGCCAACCTTACCATGGTAGTTGGAATGCGCCTCTTACATTGGTGGTCATTGAAAAGAATGCCCATCCTACAGTGATGTCCGGAATGCTCCCACCTTACATTGGTGGACAGTAGGAGGAATGCCGCCCTTACACTGATGGTCAGTAGGAAGAATGTCCCCATTACAGTAGTGGTCAGAATGCTCCCCTTACTGACAGCTAAAATATTAATTGGTGTCACTCTGCTGGCTTTGCCAAGTGGTGTTGGACCCAGAACTATGCAGTCATCATTAAATGGAATGTCAACCAGCCACAGCTCAAGGAACCCCTGGAGGAATCCTAGTGTTCCATGCAGCCCTGGTTAAGAATGACTGCTCTGAATAATACATTTCAATACAAACTTACTAGATCCCTTTTATGGATTTGAATAATGTAAATCCATATTTCAGTTTTGAAGTCAGACCACCAAGCACTAATTCAATTGGCTACATCTGGAGAACGGGTATCATCAAAGTTCTGTTGTAACCAATCATACGCATGCTTGTATGACAAAACCAGTTGAGTTGTACTGGGACGTTTCCCACTTACAGCCCAGGTCTGAAATACCACATCACTACCTGTTGTTGAGAGGAACATGGGCCCCATGTAGGACCATGAGATGTTTGATATAATCTTTACCTCTCAGTCTGGCAGCCACACAGGCATTACAATCCACAATCTTTGTTCCTATTGTCCAGTTTTTCCTCCTATCACCCCCCAGTACAAGCCCTGGCGAAGAGGCCCCTGAAACACGTTGGCTGTACCTACTGACTTGCTATCAAGATTAATAGATTTTTACTGGACCATTTATAGACTTGTGGTGCTCTCATCCTTCACACTTTTCTTGGATCGCTTCAGGACTGATAGAGGTTACCCTGTTGTTAGAGCAATAGGTTCCTTTTTTTTTGTTCCCAACACCCTGCTGTGAAGGCTCGAAACACAGGGGCAGATGTTTTTCACCAGGCTGGTTTGCTCTCCCAGCACCCAACCCTCTTCTTTTCACAGCACGGGCTTGGGACCGGCCATGGCGGAGTCAGAATAATGGTTTCCTTTTTCTTTTCTTTTTTTTTAAAACTGAAAACTTGAAGATTGAAACTTGTTCCCAACACCCTGCCATGACAGCTTGAAACACAGGGGAAAATGATTTTCACCAGGCTGGTTTGCTTTCCCAGCACCCAACCCTCCTCTTTTCGCAGGGCTTTGGACCGGTCATGGCAGAGTTAGAGCAATGGTTCCAAACTCATTCTTCAAGTACCCCCAACTTGTACGAGTGATTTAAATCAATGGTATTCATGACAACTATTTCATCTAAGGGAAATTCCTAAAACATGGCCTATTGGGGGTACTTGAGGTTGGGAAGCACTGTGTTGGAGAGGACTCAGGGCTAGAAATTGCACCAGATCACACTTATCGTTGGGTCCAGCGCTCTTTCAACACTTGTTTTAAACTATATCATATTTTCAGCAGATTCACTTCTAAGGAATGGGGGAGTGACTACTGTATGGGATCTTCTGCGTTTGAGGCCTTATAGTCATCATTTGATATACTGTACAATATCACATTCGATCACATGAATGCTTGTGATCTAACATCGAAACTGCTAGGTGGTAGGTGAAGGTCCATTATTCAAATACATACAAGGAATCTAATAGAGATTGACCATGATCACTTCTAAGGAAACAGGAAGGGTTGGCCTTATAGTATCACTTTGGAACCTAAATCTATAAATTTGGATATGCGATCAGTGCCGGGGCAGGTTCATTTAGCGGCCAGGGCAACGATACAGAACTGTGCTCCCTCTTCCCCGCTGATAATGCATGACGGAATAGGGTGTATCGACCTGCAAGCTTGTAGGCAGGTGCAGTCTGTACTCCACAATGTAGGTGGTGCTCGACCGAAACAGCAATGCAGAAGGTGAATGAGTGAGGAACTTAGTTCCTCTATGACAGTGGTGGTGAACCTTGGCACCCCAAATGTTTTGGAACTACATTTCCTATGATGTTTATGCACTCTGCAGTGTAGTTGAGCATCATGGGAAATGTAGTTCCCAAAACATCTGGGGTGCCAAGGTTCGACATCACTGCTCTATGACTTCCTGCGGTCACTATGGACATAGCTTTCTCATTGGTCGCTGGCTCCCAAGGTGACCTCAGAGGCCATTTTGGGTCAGGGCAGAGTCTATTCAAGACTCTGGCTCCTGGGTTTTGCGTGCTTTTGTGCGAGTGGCTAGTGTAGGGACAGATTCTCCATCTGGCAGGGACAGCGTATAGTGGCAGGGAAATGTTCTTGAGAAGTAGGGAAAGTGAAGGGACTACACTATCTAGACTTAGGAAGCCTCCCATTTGGGCGTGGACCGGCCTGGCCACATTCCCATTCCTCGATGCAGAACCTGGCGGCATCATTTCAAAAACACAATCCTCTGCTACTGTTGTAAGTGCCTACCCGCCTGGCCTGGTTGTGCATTGTTGGGACTTTCTTATTACACTGTTCTCATCCACCTTGGCCTCTGAGTGTATTCTTTGCTGCTGACACACCACACTGCACTCTGCCCACAAGCTGCGTCCCGCCCCTGCTTGAGGGCGGCTGCCCCTTCCTGCCCCCCCCCCCCCCTTTGTCCGGGCACTGCATACACTGTGTAATCTTGTACAATCTCTTTAGATTTACCAAAACTATGTAATATGAGTCTATGATCCGTTTATTAGTCATGACTCGGGTAAACATTGCAGCAATACATGTGCTTAAAATAATTGCTGGTTAGATTTATAATTTATGAACAGACTGTTGTGGACAGCTAATAATTATAATATTTGCAGAGGCACCTATTCATTATATAGAATTAATTGCTGGTAATACATTTTACAACAGAATAGTAAGAGTGATATTTAGTATGTTTTTATTATTATTTCTTTCTTTGAATTTGATATAAATGCAGCTTTCCATCTTTAATATACACTCACCGGCCACTTTATTAGGTACACCTTGCTAGTACCAGGTTGGACCCTTATCCTTCAGAACTTTCTTCATTCTTTGTGGCATAAATTCAACAAGGTGTTGGAAACATTCCTCAGAGATTTTTCTCCATAGTGACATGATAGCATCACGCAGTTGCTGCAGATTTGTCATCTGAACATCCATGACGAGGTTCTCCCTTTCCACCACATCCCAAAGGTGCTCTATTGGATTGAGATCTGGTGACTGTGGAGGCCATTGGAGTACAGTGACCTCATTGTCCAGTGGGGAGATGATTTGAGCTTTGTGACATGGTGCATTATCCTGCTGGAAGGAGCTATCAGAAGAAGAGTACACTGTAGTCATAAAGGGAGTGACCGATTGAGCATCATTTAGTCACCACGGCCTACCTGAGTATTGTTGCTGACCATGTCTGGCATGGTCAGCAACAATACTCAGGTAGGCCGTGGTGACTAAATGATGCTCAATCGGTACTAAGGGTCCCAAGGTGTGCCAAGAAAATATCCCTCACACCATTACACCACCACCACCAGCCTGAACCATTGATACAAGGCTGGATGGATTATTATTATTATTATTATACAGGATTTATATAGCGCCAACAGTTTACGTAGCGCTTTACAACTTGAGGGTAGACAGTACAAATACAATACACTTTGACACAGTAGGAATCAGAGGGCCCTGCTCCTTAGAGATTACAATCTAAGAGGGAAGGTCAAAAGATACAAGAGGTAATAACTGTGGGTGATGTGCTGATTGAGAAGATAAATGTACAGTTGTTAGGTGGGGGCCAGATAGGCTTCTCTGAAGAGATGAGTTTTCAGGGATCGTCTGAAAGTGGATAAAGTAGGAGAAAAACGGACAGATTGGGGTAGAGCATTCCAGAGGATGGATCCATGCTTTCATGTTTTTATGCCAAATTCTGACCCTACCATCTGAATGTTGCAGCTGAAATTGAGACTCGTCAGACCAGGCAACATTTTTCTAAGCTTCTATTGTCCAATTTTGATGAGCTTGCGTGAATTGTAGCCTCAGTTTCTTGTTCTTAGCTGACAGGAGTGGCACCCGATGTGGTCTTCTGCTTCAAGGTTCGATGTGCTCTGAAACACATTAGAGGCTTTACTGGACCTTTTCAATGAAATACAAGCGTTTTGACTCTAAAGTACTTCACTGGTTTGGGGCACCTACATCTCCTATGGTGTCTGGTTCTTGTCTAAAGCACCTCAAATATGTCCTTCTGCATATATAAAGTGCCTGCTCAGAGTCTATGCACCCTGCACCTTGAGCTCCATGCAACATTACAAAATTAGTATTGCTTTTGGATCCCGTGCCTCCAAACCATCCCCTGGTCCAAGGTTTCTTATCTAGGATTCCTCCAGAGGTTGCTAGAGGTTCCTTGAGCAATGAGCAATTTCTTCCTCTCAGATAAGTTCCCACTGACACTATTGATCTTTTTAGCTATCGGTAAGGAGGTAATTCTTCCCAATGACCACAAGTATAAGGAGCATTCTTCCCACCGACCATCACATTAATGTACCATGAGTTGTAGATAGGGCTTCTTTTCAGCTGGAACTTGGAGGAACACAGTTCCACCACCTCTGGCTCAGGCCCTCTGCTCCCTTCTCACCACTATCACTTTTGTAAACACAGAAGTCTGGCTTGTCTCCCAATGGCTCCCACAGATCTGATCTCCTGAGTGGCTCCCACTGAGTGCAGGATGGGGACAAGGGAGATGCAGATGTTTGGGGTGCAGTGCGACTGCTGAAATCCCCACTGGATGAGCTCTCGACATGTGAGAGAGGCAGAGCCATCTACCGTGTGTGGGCAGGTGGTAGAGCCAGTAACAAAAGTAAGACATTTGGAAGATGGTGGAGCTTTTGGGGGGGGATGGGGGCAGTGGAGGGGGGTTGCATGCAGAGTTCAGAGCTGAAGAGAGTTCCTGCACCTATTTTCTGAGAAAAAAAGCCCTGGTTGTAGATATAGTAATTTTTAGCAAGGGTTCCCTGAGACTGGAAAGTCAAGAGTTCTCACCCTTCCTCTCTCCGCTGAAAACACTGAATAAAGTCCTGGCTTCTAGGTTTAGGTGTATATAACCAGCATTCTCCACCCTGCAACGGTGGAGACCAGGCACAGTCGATTCTTGACATAGTTATGAGCTGATGATATGTTGGGTGGAGATTACCAAACTCTTATTTTTAAATTTACCCCTCAAGGCGAATTGTCATCTTGCATACAAATCTATGTTGTCATAGCTTAAAGAAGAACTGAAAGAAAAATTATTACTGTATATATATAATATATATTTGGATATAGTTGGCTAGTCATGTATATTCAGTCTTATATTTGCTGTCTCTTCTATCTTTTGGAGACCCTATGTTGAGGTCTCTGCACTAAGTTCCCCAGGCTGCACACCTGCTGTACCTATTTTAAAGGGTTCCCACCATCTCTTTGCTGAATTCCCAGGTTTACACCCTTGCTGTGCCGATTATGAGAGGTTCCCACCATCCCTGTGCTGAGTTCCCGGGTCTGTACACCTGCTGTACCCATTATGAAAGGTTCCCAGCATCCCTGTGCTGAGTTCCTGCGTCTGTACACCTGCTGTGCCCATTACCAGGGGTTCCCACTATCCCTGTGCTGAGTTCCAGGGTTTGTACACCTGCTGTGCTCATTATTAAGTAGTCCCACCATCCCTGTGCTGAGTTTCAAGGTCTGCACACCTGCTGTGCTCATTATAACAGAGTCCCACCATCCCTGTGCTGAGCTCCTGGGTCTCTACACCTGCTGTGCCCATTTTGAGGGGTTCCCACCATCCCAACACTGAGTTCCTGAGTCTGGACACCTTCTGTGCCCATTACAAGGGGTTCCCACCATCCCTGTAAGTTCTCAGGTCTTCACACCTGCTTTTCCTTTTATGAGGGGCTCTCATTATCCCCTCTGGATTTTTTTTATGTATTTCATATCATGTAGAATGTAAGAGGAGGAGGTGGGACATACCAAGGTGGACAGGGACGTCCAGAACTCTCAGGTGGGCAAGAACAAAGTCAGGAAGATCCCCCTGGTTGGAGTATCCAACATATATATGAAGCCACTAGGCTCCTCCTCTAACTAAAATATCACTTTTGGGTAGACTGACCCTTCATCTCAAAATCGGGCATAGTCTGAATTATAGCTTGTTTTTCAATGAAGATCATTGCTTGCGATAGTTCCCTTGTGTTTCTTACCTGGAATCCACACAAGGGGAGCTCAATTTCCTATCCAAACACAAAAATCATTACAAAGTAAACAATTTGCAGTACAGATGAATATTTTTTTTTTTTGTCTGGGCTTTTCCTTTGACTTCCCACCAATCCCAAGGCAGGGCTTATCTATGCGGGTGTACTCCTATACTCCTATACAGATACAGGCAGACGTGGGTTTAGATTAGGTGGTTTAAACATATGTGAATTTATAAATATGGATCTATGGATCTTTTTTTAACAACTTCAGGTGTGAACATGAAACAAGGTGTGCCTAATCTCCAGAAACAGGTCTCAAAGTTACGGGCGTTGACGTTCCTCTATATAAGGACATCAGTCAATCTTCCTCTTAACTATTTTATGGTGATTTTCGTACAATAAAAAAAATAACACTGTCAACAGTTTTTATAATGTTTTCATTGTAACAAATTCCTCATTGTTGTGTAACTTTACTCAACTTCTCACTTTTAGATCCTACAAAATACAGAAAAACATACATTAATTAGTATCCATCTGTATAAAAGAGACCTTGTTGGTCTCTAAAAAAGTTCCCTGCAATAAAAGAGGTATTATACTCAACTCTTCAAATGACCCACCTCCTACCTCCTACCAGGCTCTGACTCTCTGTCTCTGAATCCAGACTCTGTTTGTGTCTTTAGTGTTGGACACTTCCTGGAGTATCCCGTGTCCATCCTCTGATCCCATGTCAATACAGGATACAGCAGTGATGTAGGGTTTGGAGAATGGAGCCAATGCACATGACAGTGGATACAGGAGACACTCCAAAAATTGTATATGCCAAACAAACTGATCGGGTCTGCAGCGATGGAACGGAGGGGAGGTAGGGAAAACGGCCACTGGACAGGTGGGTATATTGGCTCCTAGGAGACATGGGCCGCTGGAAAGGTGAGTATATTGGCTCTTAGAAGGCATGGCCCAATGGACAGGTGAGTATATTCACTCTTGGAAGACATGGGCCAGTGGAGAGGTGAGTATATTGGCTCTTGGAAGATATGGGCCAGTGGATAGGTGAGTATATTGGCTCTTAGAAGACATGGGCCACTGGAGAGGTGGGTACTGTATATTGACTCTTAGAAGACATGGGCCACAGGAGAGATGAGTATATTGGTTCTTAGAAGACATGGGCCACGGGAGAGATGAGTATCTTGGCTCTTAGAAGGCATGGGCCACTGGAGAGGTGAGTATATTGTCTCTTGGAAGACATGGACCACTAGAGAGATGAGTATGTTGGCTCTTAGAAGACATGGGCCACTGGAGAGGTGGGTATATTGGCTCTTAGAAGAAGTGGGCCACTGGAGGTGATTATATTGGCTCCTAGAAGACACGGGCCACTGGAGAGGTGGTTATATTGGCTCTTAGAAGAACTGGGTCACTTGAGAGGTGGGTAAATTGGCTCTTAGAAGACATGGGCCACTGGAGAGGTGAGTATATTGCCTCTTAGAAGACATGTGCCACTGGAGAGGTCAGTATTTGGCTCTTAGAAGACATGGGCCAATGGAGAGGTGGGTATATTGGCTATTAGAAGAGAGACCACCAGAGAGATTAGTATATGGGCTCTTGCGAAACATGTATAACTGGAGAGATGAGCACATTGGGTCTTAGGAGACATGGACCATTGGAGTGGTGAGTTTATAGGCTCTAATGAGACAAAGTCCACCAGAGAGATGAGTATATTGGCTCTTTTGAAACATGGGTCACTGGAGAGGTGAGCACATTGGCTCTTAGAAGACATGGGCCACCGAAGAGGTGAGTATATTTGCTCTTAGAAGACATGGGCCACTGGAGAGGTGAGTATATTGGCTCTTAGAAGACATGGGCCACTGGAGAGGTGAGTATATTGCCTCTTAGAAGACATGTGCCACTGGAGAGGTCAGTATTTGGCTCTTAGAAGACATGGGCCACTGGAGAGGTGGGTATATTGGCTATTAGAAGAGATGGGCCACTTGAGAGGTGAGTGCCTAGGCCAAGATGGCGTCCCTTGCTCCGCTTCCCCCAATCCTGCAGCCTCCTGGGACACGTCACATGTCCCAGGAGGCTGCAGAGCCATTTAAAAAGCACTGGATGAGGTCGCACATGTGCAGTCGGAAGCTGGTTGTGGCTCCTCAGGAAGCCACAGCTGGCTCCCGTATCCAAAATGGTGGTGCTGGCGTCCCAAAACAGTAAAAAAACCTGCTGCGGAAAGACAGCACTGGACCCCAGGTAATGGTAAGTACCTGATTTGTAAAAGTCAACAGCTACAGTATTTATAGCATCTGAGGTATAAAAAAAAAATCAACCTGAAATTCCTCTTAAGAGACACAGATCACCAGAGAGGTAAGTATATTGTCTCTTGGGAAAACATGGACTACTGGAAAGTTGAGTATATTAGTTCTTAGAAGACACGGGCCACTGGAGAGGTGAGTTTATAGACTCTAAGGAGACAAAGCCCACCAGAGAGATTAGTATATGGGCTCTTGCGAAACATGGATCACTGGAGAGATGAGCACATTGGGTCTTAGGAGACATGGACCATTGGAGTGGTGAGTTTATAGGCTCTAATGAGACAAAGTCCACCAGAAATTAGTATATTGGCTCTTTTGAAACATGGGTCACTGGTGAGGTGAGCACATTGGCTCTTAGAAGACATGGACCACCAAAGAAGTGAGTATATTGGCTCTTAGAAGACATGGGCCACTGGAGAAGTGAGCATATTGGTTTTTAACAGAGATGGGCCACTGAAGAGGTGAGAATATTGGCTCTGAGGAGACACAGTGACAGGACATTGCAGAGGTGAGTTTATGGTTTCTAAGGAGACAAAGTCCACCAGAGAGATGAGTGTACAGGCTTTTACGAAACATGGGTCACTGGAAAGGTGGGCACATTAGCTTTTAGGAGACATGGGACATTGGAGAGGTGAGTTTATAGGCTAACAAACCCATCCTGTAAAGAAAATGTTGGAATAGTTGTTAAAAGTCAAAAGACAGGCACAAACAAATTGTTATGAAGACAGGAACAGAATGGACTTACTGTATGTCCTGCAGGAAAGCTAAACCCTTTAAGAGCTGTATTGCCATAGAGTAGGTAAGTATAAAAGAAAGGGATGTTATACTACATAATAGTCATCATACATCCTTGTTGCTTTTCCTAATCTGATTGCTTACTGTACTTTAGCCACTATGCCAATGCTCATGCAGATTATTGATGGTGATTTAAAATACAAGGTGCCTCACTACCACCTTTCTAGGTGAGGAAATCATCTATTCTAAATACCATGCATAGCTGCTATTCAAGCAGACAATATGCAACTAAACAAACAGTCCAATGTATTGTGATTAGCTGAAAATACCAATCGCAATCTGCAGAATGGAGACTCTGTACCTTTTCATGTGGCCTGTTCAATCGACCATGCCTTCCTAAGCAGCTTGAAGAAAAGAGAAACTGTTTGAGCCTGTACAAAAGATTCTGGGTTCAAAAGTCCATGGAGGCTTTACTTTCACCTCTTTATCTTATGGAAACTATTGTGAGTCTGATGAAAAGAGTCCTTACACAATAAAGTGAATGTACTGCAGATATAAAGCCAAGTTAGGCCCTTCAGTTTTCCACAATTGGTGACTCTAGAGCTCCTGGCCTCAGCTAGTTTTCTGCTTTAGAGTCAGAGATTTACGGCATGGAAACAACTCTGTCTCCACTGTTTATTGCAATGTCAGCAAAAGGGATTTCTACATTGCTTTAAAGCAGGGGTCTCTAAACTTTCTAAACAAAAGGGCCAGTTTACTGTCCTTCAGATTTCAGGGGAGCTGGACTATGTCCAGCTGGAATAGAAAATGTCCCATCTTAGGTGTTAGGGGAAATATTAATGCAGCATCATTGGTATCGATGGGAGGAATAGTGCCCCACCATTGGTGTCAGTGGGAAGAATGGTGCCCTACTATTGGTGTCAGTGGGAGGAACAGTGCCCCATCATTGGTGACAGTGGGAGTAATAGTATCCCACCACTGGTGTCAGTGGGAGGAATATTGCTCCATCATTGGTGTCACTAGGAGGAATAGTGACCCATTGTTGGTGTCAGTGAAAAGAATAGAGTCTCATCATTAGTGTCAGTGGGGGGGAATAGTGCCCCATCATTAGTGTCAGTGGGAAGAATAGTGCTCCATTGTTGATGTCAGTACAGGATATATTGCCCTATTGCTGGTGTCAGATAAAGGCAAGCAAAGGGCCACATTTGGAGTCCACTGCTTTAAAGCAATGCAACAAAATTGCACTGGGAAGGCCAGATATAATGTATTGTGTTTAAATGTCTGTTACAGAAAAAATGTCAGAAGAAATAAATTGTAGACTTATGAAGATGTACTGATTTCCCCACAAGTGTGCCAAAAAAATGTTGTAGTAGCTGGTGAGCCCCTTATAATCCTAAAGAGCATTTGTGAGGTCAGGTACTGATGTTGGATGGGAAGACCTGACTTGCAACTGTACATTATCTATATATAAATATATATATACTGTATGTAGCGCTAGTAGATTTGCAATCTACCGCATGTTAGGGAAATTTAGTAAATTGTGCGTTAGGAATTTTAAAGTTTGCCTCTGTTCCAGCTTGGCTGACGTTGTGTGTGTTTCCGTGCTGACCGGTGTGTGTCGCTGTCCCCACTGTTCAGGGTTGGAAAGGCAATGTGTTGAAGCATATGGATGCTCCTCTGTCCCAGAAGCACGCTCGGTGGAGGTGGTCCTCCGAGTTGCATTCTGGGCGAGGGTATTTATGGGACAGACGCCATATTTTGGGGTTCGTTTTACAGCCACCTGCTGGCTCTGCAGGCTTGAATGGAGGAGAAGATTTGGATGCCGCACACCGGATGTAGTCAAAAAACTTCACTTTATTGAAAAAATGGGATCATCAAAATAACAAGACTGTCATGCAGAAAGTACAGGTAAGCTGACGCGTTTCGCACTCAGGACTGAGTGCTTACTCATAGCTGGCTCTCCTGGCCGACAGGTATGCGTTAAGGAGCTACCTCGTGGTCCTCCGTTCGGGAGGCCCACGATACAGCGGCGCAGGGGTGGGTCCAGAGGCTTGTTTTTCAGGAAGAGGAAAGGTTACACTGCAGGACTTTGCTTCTAAGTGCGTAGACGCTGGGAGCCAGAAAAAGACCCGGGAATTACGTGACTGAAAGAACAAGTGGGAGGAGTTACCCTACTTGCTACCGCGTGGGACGCGTGTATGTGTTTGGCGCCAGAAAAGAGAGGCCTCGTGATCGTGCTGAGAAGATCAGAGTGTGGCCATGTCTTTTTCAGGATTGCAATCGGTTGTGGGACCCAGAGTGTTCCCTGCAAGCAGCATGATGAATACTGTGCAATCTGGGACTCTGCTCACGGATACTGGAGTTCGATTGAAGCCGCAGGGGAGGTTTGTCCTGTATACCTCGGGAGATGTTGAGGGACTGGGCATGACCTGCCATCGATGCGAAGGATTGGCCGTTCATCTTCGTTCATTCGGCCGATGTCCACAGTGTGGAGAATACCTGTTTGTGGTGGAGCAACCTACCATGTCGCCCCGTGCCCATTGGATGGATTGGGTGACAGGTGTCGCTACAGTGGAAGCTGCTATCGCTACAGAGAGGGAGCGACGGGCCGCTACTTTGCCTGTTGTTACTGACAATGTTCCAGAAAGAGACATTGTTACTGTTGTCTCGCCCGGAGACATTACTTTAGTTCCTGAGTCCACTACACCTACTCCTATGGTGCATACTCAGAAGAAGGTAGGCTATGTAAAGGCTTCCCGCGGCCGTGGTCGAGGCCTACCCCAGAGGATGCCTGAGCCGGAGCTACCAGAGTCTACGTCCGGAACGGGTAAGCCACTGTTGGGGACTGTAAATAAATATTTGCCAGCGGAAGAATTGAGAGACTCGGAAATAGAATCCATGTCGGATCTTTCCGGTGATGATGACTTATTTGAAACCATGTCGCAACAGCTATTGTGGTCACAAGGCGAAGATGTTGCCTCGACAATGACTTTTCCTGAATGGACTGGCCTGAGTTCTGGGAAGACGTCACCCTGTGTGGAAACACACAGTACTGTTGCTGAGACTTTACCAAAGGCTACTAGTTCACTACAGACACCGGCTGGGTCTATGGTGAGAAAGTCACTAAATTCCTGTGTACCGCCTGGTATGGGGAGAGACAGATCTTTGCCAAAACTTGCTCGCTTGCAACAGATGTTAAACAAGCGTGTGGCCGCAGCGTATGGATTGGAGTTTCCCTATGTGCCCTAGGATATTATGCAGGAGATTGAAGCTAATCGGGAACTTTGGTACAGTGAAGCTGTTTGGGACTACTTGTCTGTGCCTAAGCCCTTCAGAAAGACTGGATGTTCTGTCCGGATGGATGAACCGGGAAAGGACAATGTTGTGTACTTTATTACCACTGTGGATAAAGAAGGGAAATCATTGACCTTGCCAGATCCCCGGTTTTACTGGTAATTATGGACAATAGAACTTTAAAATTACCTAGCTAGATAGTGTCAAGGTAAAGAGATCTGCGTGGTCAAGATCTACAGATTCTGTTGGGTGTTTAAATCCAAGGACTTCTTTTTGCTAGCCGGATTTCTTTTATAGAAAAAAAGAGTTTCTATGCAGGGATGGACTCCTAAAGTATATATTTTTCCTAGTATAGGTTGTGGGAAGAGAGTTTCATTTTTAATGAGGCTTTGCTCCTACTGTTGTATAGGATGTATATGTGTGTGTCTAACTATGTTTTCTTTTCAGGGATTATCGGATCATATATAGAGCTGGGAGGCTTTTCAGCTAGTTAGTTAGTGAGGTTGTGTACCATTATACTGTGGTTTTGTTTGCGGCGGTGAACATATTGTTTTATAGATATAAGTCTCATAGTGTCTTTAAACTGTCCTTTCTCTCCCTTTGCCTATCCAAAGTTATAAGAAACTCAACGCTGGTAGATTTGCAATCTACCGCATGTTAGGTAAATTTAGTAAATTGTGCGTTAGGAAGGTTAAAGTTTGCCTCTGTTCCAGCTTGGCTGACATTGTGTGTGTTTCCGTGCTGACCGGTGGGTGTCGCTGTCGCCACTGGTCAGGGTTGGAAAGGCAACGTGTTGAAGCGTATGGATGCTCCTCTGTCCCAGAGGCACGCTCGGTGGAGGTGGTCCTCCAAGTTGCATTCTGGGCGAGGGTATTTATGGGACAGACGCCATATTTTGGGGTTCGTTTTACAGCCACCTGCTGGCCCTCCTGGCCGACAGGTATGCGTTATGGAGCTACCTCGTGGTCCTCCGTTCGGGAGGCACACGATACAGCGGCGCAGGGGTGGGTCCAGAGGCTTGTCTGGAGCCTACCACGGCCAAGGAATGGTTCTGAGCTGTCGGTCCAGTGTGACGAAGCTGGACAACTGAGGAGATCCCAGGGGAGGACCCATCTTGGAGAGATCACGCAGCGTGCTGGTCTATAGAGGGGCCCGGTGACACGGTTGGGGGACGTATCCAAAAGTAACCATACAGCATAGTGTTGCCGGCTCGGCTTAAAGGTTCAAGCACTGTGACTGACTTTCACTACAGAAAAACCTATACATCCTGTGGCAGAGGATTGTACGGATTTTGTTCCCGAACAAGTCTGTGGCAGAGACTTTGATTCATGCTGCGTGCTGGCTGCTAGACCTGTGAGAGAGGCCTATCCAGATGAGCAAGGAGTGTGTCCCTTGAGGGGAGCGCATTTCAAATAGTATTTGAATTCTACCAGGGCATTTTGTCAAGAGAACCCTACCAGAGAATATTTTAATTTCTTCTGCAAGTTTCCTTTCTACCTCTTTGCTGCTACTTCCTAGTTCGTTTGTTTTAATAAAGCATTGAAAACGTACTCCAGTGTTGGTGCATGTGTTGTCCAGGAGTAAACTCAACGGAACCCTAGACCCGGTGTCGGTGAAACAGAGGGAAGCAGAGTTAAGGTAACAGACCCGCTTAAACCAGCAGCTCCACCGTGAGTTATTGCTACATGTATATATAAGGAGGAATACCAACCAGAGAACAAGCCTAGAGCAGTATCAAAGACAGTAGTCAAATGACTCCAGGAATACAAAGCAGCCAAAGCTGCCTTTTATTTAGCCTCCAGTCTCAGATGCCTTACACCAGTATAGCCTTCAACCTCATATACCTTATATCACTGTAAGCTGTGAAATAGTGTTGAGCTCAGAAGTATGGGCTGGGAGCAAATCCAAGTCATAGGGTGTCATATATCTTCCACTGCTATACATCAGGTGAACAGCATATTCCATACATCCTCCAATCCTATCACCGTATTTTATTAGCACATTAAGACAAGAAACTATTACAACGTCCATCCATGTAAGTCGTCACCACATACGCCCAAGTTCTCCAAGCTACTCTCAGTCTTCTGGAAGTTAAACTGTTGTCCTGCAGGCTGGGACAAAAAAATCACTTATTGATGGCAGCGTTGGTATGGGAGACTGCCATAATTATTGGGGAGTGTCCACATACTTCTGTCCATATAGGGTATTTTTTTATCTGATGACACCCCCATCAAGATTCCACACAACAATGGAAGATCAAGCACTTTAAGATCCACAGCCACTACATTTTCTGCATTGCTTTAGCCCACTCTGCAGCTTTATTCTATTGACCCACATGTGTATCCTATAAATCCAGCTATAAAACTAGGATTTATTGTAACAACAAGGATCATGTCTCATCTCCGATTAATTATTTCATGCACTGTCTCCCCTCCGGGTTTAAATTAATTGTGCCTGTGTCATGTTTATCATAATTAAGAATAATATCTAATGACTAATAGCTCAGTTAAATCATGTTCATCTTCATTTTAGGCAGCTTTCTTTAAAAAAATTGAACATTTTGTCTTCTACTGAAAGAATGAGCCAAAATTACTTTTACTTTTAGTACATGGCCATTGCACCCTTAAAAGCCACCAAAAACTACCTTTGTTTTGCCTTTTCCATTGACTCCAATGCATTTTGCCAAATTGGCAAAAGATTGGGATCCTCCATATTTTTAGTGCTTTTTTGTTGAAGCCAAAACTCTCAATTTTGCCTGTTCCTAGTCAGGAATTATTGCCATTAAATTATTGCCTTAACATAAAATGTATTTATAACTCAAAAAAAAATGTGATTAAAAAAATGAAAAAGCTGAATCCCCATACCTGTGGGATTCTCATGCAAGTTAGAAAACATTGTAGCAGGCACTGCTACTAAAGTCCTCACCACTAGCTTCTGGGTCTACGGCTGCCTTGCTGCATAGTGAATACAGCAGGTTGCCCAATCGGCATGGGCGCCATTCAGAGAACACTTTGCATTTTTTTCCATGGATGCAAAACATTCTCTGATTGGAGGAGGCGGAAAGGCGGGGCAATGATCTCTACCTTGTCCAATCAGAGAAGACTTTGTATTCATTGGGAAACGTTCTCTGGATTAGTGCTTATGCAAAGTAAGCGACCTCCAGCAGGGCAGCTGTTTGGCACAGGACCCAGAAATAGTGGTGCCTACTTCAGTCATTTTCATCCCACATGGGGATCCCTTAGGTATGGCACATACATACTTACATGGGTTCATGCTGGACCCTTGTAACTATGTAAAAACCGCCATACCTTAAATTCGGCTTTAAGGAATTGGTCTTCTGTAGTTTATGGACTTTATTCTATAGAACAGGGGTCGGCAACCCTGGAGAGTTGGAGATCTACCTGAACAACATGGAAGAGATCAAAGATCACCAGGGTGTAGCACACTTTCTTTTTTAGAAAGGTTTATTGTGTTTAACAGTGTTAGTCTGGAGGATGAGAAGAAGGTAAGTTTTTCGAGTACTGCTGCCTAGAGTTTCAGGGGAACTAAAGGTGGCATGGTCAATTCTGGTGAACCATATGTAGTGGTCAGTGATGATAGGAGATGATCATCTGATTGACAAAGTGCCCAGTTGTTACGGTAGAGGTATAGGTGTTCCTTTTGGAACATCTTAGCTTCTATAATTGGTATATGGAAGCCCGTTCCTGGGATAGCATGGTTCACCATGGTTTGAGAGGTTGTGAGGGCTGAGGATCATCCTATGCCATCTCCACCATAGGCGACAGTCAGTAGAGCTGTGTCCTAGTCCAATATCCATAGCGTAAGCCAATGGAAGCAAGACTGTGTTGGGTAGCCCTATCTCTCATGTGAGCAGGGTGCAGGTTGTGTGATGGGCAGTAAACACATAGAGTCCAAGTTAATTAATAGCAATATATTGTAGAAAGATCCAACACAAAACAGCTTGGCCCGGCGGGTAGGCAGGCACGACTGCCCGCAGCCACTTATGAACTGAGACAGAGGTCTGGAGATTTAAATAGGCCAACACTGTCTGCAACGAGAAGCGGAATGCAGCCTGGCTGGTCCTCGCTCAAAGGGGAGACCTCTTGAAGACGGATCGATTTAATCACTGCACTGTCCCTACTCCTCCGGAACCTTTCCCTACAGCTAAGCACTGTTCCTGTCCCAATACTAGTCACTCGCATAAAGCGCAACAAGAGCTGGAGTCTTTAAAGACTCTGCCTGACCCAAGATGGCCACTGAAGTTACGTGGGGCGCCAGCATAAATTATACAGCTGCCGCCTGGTGACCAAGTTCCTCACAACTTCCTTCCCCTTATGCATTGCCGCTTCAGATGAGTGCCACCTGCAGTGAGGACCACAGAGTTCACCTGCCTCCACACAGGGTGGGAGATGAATGGAGAGACTGTGTGTTGCCAGTAGCTCTGTGATGGCCCATTAGGGGAGGCCCAATGGGGTCGTGATCTACCCGTTAGAGGTTATGAGGACCGAGGATCATTCCATGCAATCTCCTCCATTAGCTGTGTCCTAGTCTGGAATCCATAGTGGTTGTCAATGAAAATAGCACTGTGTTGGGTAGCCTTATCTCACATAGGATGGGAGATGAATGGGAAGACCACAAGGTGCTTTGACCACAAGGGGAAACCTGTCGGGCCCCATCACATGGCCACCATCGACAGGTAGACCGCAATTGATCTGTTGCTGACCCCACTATAGAATATACCTAAGAAAAAAGCAATTCCTTGAGAACAATAAATCGAATGGGCATGTATGGAATGGTAATTGTGTGTTTTTAAATATGATAAAGGTAAAAAGACAAGAAATGTTTTTAAAGTAAGCATAAAAAAGTTTTATTGTATATTTTATATGGAATAATGGTACTAAATAAATCCCAAAAAGCACATAGGAACGGGAGCTAAACTATGTTGCTTTCACAGTACATGCTGTAGTTAGGCACGGGGGCTGTTTCTCTACTATTGGGCTGTTCATCATTTTTCTGGGTGGTTTATCTCACAGCTGGGTGTATCTCAGCAGATCAACAGAGGCACAGTTTGCAGTATTTTTTTTTTCATGTTTTGAGTGGGGATGGATTTGTTTTTATGCTGCCTGTGTCCCAATAGAGGTGTTTTCTCTTCATATCCTGTTCTGTCTCAATGTTGGCAGAGGTTCTCTGTTGTGGAAGAGTGCAATATGCCGCAAAGCTAAGCTCTATTCAAATGAAAAAAAAAAAAAAAAAAAGTGACATTATTCATTAACCAGAGCTGAGGAAGCCAGAAACATCCTCAATGGGTGTCACCTGGCACAGAGGAATATTGTCACGTCACTCCTTCTCAGAGTACAGGTGTGTCGTGTGTGTTCCATCACAACATAGAACCGGCAGCACAAGTTCTGCAACTTCTGGATGGAGTGCAGGTTTCTCTAGGTGAGGTCTCATCACATACAGCCAGATTTGACAGAACAACTGCCTGGGAGGACTGCACCGCCTGGAGTATCCAAGTCCTTTAGGACCACCATGACTAACCTGTGGGTGGCCTCGCTGATTGTGCTGGGACTCATGGCAGGTAGGATTGTTTTGGGTGCCGACATTTTATGACTTTCATATAAGAGAGAGCTAAAGGTACAAAATGAAAGGTGCAAACTGGCAGGACAAGCCAACATATGTACCACCAGTATTGGTCTATTGTTCTGCATATCATTGTTGTGGAGCCCCGAGTGTCAGAGTGTCATTGTTCTGGACCCCCAAGTGTCAGCGTGTCATCGTTCTGGACCCCCAAGTGTCTCTGTGTAATTGTTCTGAGCCCTCAATTGTCTGTGTTTAATTGTTCTGGGACCCCAAGTGTCTGTGTGTAATAGTTCTTGACCTCCAAGTGTCAGCGTGTCATTGTTATAGGACCCCCAAGTATCAGTGTTGTTCTGGGACCCCCAAGTGTCAGTGTGTCATTGTTCTGGACCTCCAAGTGTCAGCGTGTCATTGTTATAGGACCCCGAAGTATCATTGTTGTTCTAGGACCCCCAAGTGTCGGTGTGTCATTGTTCTGGACCCCCAAGTGTTAGTGTGTCATTGTTCTGGGACCCCCAAGTGTCAGTGTGTCATTGTTCTGGACCCCCAAGTGTCAGTGTGTCATTGTTCTGGAACCCCCAAGTATCAGTGTGTCATTGTTCTGGACCCCCAAGTATCAGTGTGTCATTGTTCTGGACCCCCAAGTGTCAGTGTGTCATTGTTCTGGAACCCCAAGTGTCAGTGTGTCATTGTTCTGGGACCCCCAAGTATCAGTGTGTCATTGTTCTGGACCCCCAAGTGTCAGTGTGTCATTGTTCTGGACCCCCAAGTGTCAGCGTGTCATTGTTCTGGGACCCCCAAGTATCAGTGTGTCATTGTTCTGGACCCCCAAGTGTCAGTGTGTCATTGTTCTGGGACCCCCAAGTATCAGTGTGTCATTGTTCTGGAACCCCAAGTGTCAGTGTGTCATTGTTCTGGAACCCCCAAGTATCAGTGTGTCATTGTTCTGGACCCCCAAGTGTCTGCGTGTCATTGTTCTGGAACCCCCAAGTATCAGTGTGTCATTGTTCTGGGACCCCCAAGTGTCTGTGTCATTGTTCTTGGTATAACAACTTGCAGTGTCTTTGGTCATCATGGATATCTGAATTCCATATTATTCATTCCTGACATCTTCAGTTGTCAGGACTCCCAATTTAAATCTCTTATTTATTGCACATTCCCCTTAAATACATCTAGAAGTATGGTATAACAAATCCACACAAGTCATGTCATAGTGTACAGGTATCGATGTCTGTAACAGTTCCTGTTTGTGTCCCCATTACTTCCCGTCTTTATAGAACAGTAGTTACTGATTAACTAAACTAACTTTTGATTCAGTGCCACACAATGCTGAACCTGCAGCTACCAGTATGGAAAGTGATAACAGCTTTTTACACTATATTGTCAAAAGTATTGGGACACCTGCCTGTACACACACATGAACTTTAATGGCCTCCCAGTCTTAGTCCGTAGGGTTCAATATTGAGTTGGCCCCGCCCTTTGCAGCTATAACAGCTTCAACTCTTCTGGGAAGGCTGTTCACAAGGTTTAGGAGTGTGTCTATGTTTGACTATTCTTCCAGAAGTGCATTTGTGAGGTCAGGTACTGATGTTGGACGAGAAGGTCTGGCTCACAGGTCTCCACTTTAATTCATCTCAAAGGTGTTCTAGGTCAGGACTCTGTCCAGGCCAGTCAAGTTCCTCCACCCCAAACTCGCTCATCCATGTCTTTATGGACCTTGCTTTGTGCACTGGTCCAAATCATTTGGTGGAGGGGGGAATATGGTGTGGGGTTTTTTTTTTCAGGGGTTGGGCTTGGCCCCTTAGTTCTAGTGAAGGGAACTCTTAAGCATACCAAGACATTTTGGACAATTTCATGCTCCCAACTTTGTGGGAACAGTTTGGGGACGGTCCCTTACTGTTATGACTGCACACCAGTGTACACAGCAAGGCCCATAAAGACATGGATGAGCGAGTTTGGGGTGAAGGAACTTGAAAAAAATTAGGCTAACTTTACTATTTTTAAAAAAAAAATTTTATTCATGAAAGTGTTTTTTTCCAAAAAATTGCTTCTGAAAGACTGCTGCGCAAATAATGTGTGACATAAAATATTGCAATGATTGCCATTTTATTCTCTAGGGTCTCTGCTAAAAAAATATATACCCTGTTTCCCTGAAAATAAGACCTAGCGTGATTGTCGGTGATGGCTGCAATATAAGCCCTACCCCCCAAATAAGCCCTACCCTGTTTCCCCAAAAATAAGCCCTACCCTGACAATAAGACCTACAAGGACTTTAACTTGGGCTTATTTGGGGGGTAGGGCTTATATTGCAGCCATTACCGACAATCACGCTAGGTCTTATTTTCGGGGAAACAGGGTATAATGTTTGGGGGTCATAACTTGTGTAGCACCCTGGGGTTTAGTCAGAGAGTTCCTCATAAATTTACTTGCCAAGAGTAGCCACCTCGGTTGATAGAGATCCATTGATTTCTCCCTAAGTTTGGCCTTGTTGCGCTTTTCTCTTCTACTACTAGGTGGCCGGGTACTTGGTGGTACTAGATATGAGAAGGGTAACCCAAGGTCAGGTTATGGGTATGTGGGGTATCTCAGCCAATAGGCAGGGGTTTTCTTAAATCCCTTGGCCTGCTGGGAGAACCTATAGATTAGAGTAAGAATCGTGTTCTGTGCCACCTGGACGGTTGGCTGGGTGGAAGTGTGCGGTGTGTCGTATGCCCCAGGCTGCTAGACAGGAGATCGGGCCTATCCCGGGGGCATCTGGCTGCCAGGCTGTGTGAGGGCCTATCCAGAATTAAGAGGGCAGCACAGGGTTGGGACTGCGACAGCAGTCAAACCGAAAGTGACGGTTCTGCCGGCCGGAGAACCTGGCAGTGGTCGGAGGTAGAAGGGAAGCTGTCGCCACAAAGGGACCATCCACCTTTACGAGGGACCACAGTGAGTAACTGAAGCAAGTATCGGAGCAGCATTCTCACCCAACAGGCATGGTGGAGAATCGGGAAACTTCAGGCGGTGATCAAGTCAGGGACCCAACCTGCGGAGGAGACGCTTGCAGGGCAGCCTTATGAATCAAGCCAGGGACCGAGGCGGTTAGCAGGGGTGAAGCTTGAGAAGTATCTGGCGTGCCAAGCTAGAGACCCAGCAGAGAAGTATGGGTGATGGTTGAGGGAGATACCCTCGCCAACCTTGGAGGAGCTCAAGGGATTCATATTCAGTGAATCAGAGGGTCTAGCGAGAGTCCGGAAGCTCAGTATTGAAAAACTACAAGAGGTAGTTGTAGTGAAGCTGAAGGAACTGTTATATTTGAGTTGGGAACTGTTAAAGGACTGTTGCCATAAGAGACAGCATTCCTGCATGTGTAGAAGTGGTGCCTTGCTAGTGGCCTTTCCCTGCATGGCTGTCCTCCCTATTGAAGTCTCTGAGTCTGCCAATTGAATCTATAACTACTAAGGGTGTCCTGGCCCTAACTCTCTTTCCCCTAAAAATACAAAAAGCATTACGGTTGCCCTCAAAGGGCCATCTGTAAAACTAGATGTCCAGAGAACCACACTTTCCTTACATCAGATATCAAGAGCCCCCCCCCACCGCTATGGTAAGTCAAGAGTCCCTCATCTTCCCTTACATCACCGTGCACCACCTTACCTTGTTCTGCTACAGGGAAGAAGCTAGGGGCAGAGCTGGGAACCAGAAAGTGCAGAGTCTGGAGGAGGACCAGAGGAGGGCTGGAGCCTGCTGAATGCTGAGACCAGGGAAGGTGGAGAGGTGGAGAGGAGGGGATGCTGCAGCTGCACCGAGAGGCACGTGTTCTGTAGGAGGAGTACTGCATTCCTCTCTGCTACCGTCTGCTAAGATGGGGAGGGCAGATACGAGCCTCTCCGTGGCTGCATGAAGGATTGCCGGATCTGGTAGAGGAGTTCTGTCCTCCTCTCTGCCGCTGACTACTGAGACAAGTTGAGGACAATAATGAGGGGGTTTACGCAGCTGCAGGAGAGGTGCGAGGGTCACATAAAATGGCCTGGATTCGGCCAGGAGGGCCAGGGTGGGCAGGAGGGACAGCCGCCCAGGGCGCAGTGTAAGGGAGGGCGCCTCTTCACCACATGCAATCCCCAGATCAGTGGCTACCAATCAGCAGGGCGCAGATTCATGTCTAATCTGACAGCTACTAATGCCACACACTCTCCACCCGATCTGCCTATAGCTGATACAGGAAACACACTGTGCACGGGCAACTACCTTGTTTTTGCTTGAAAGCAAGCAATTGGCCAAAAGTGATTTCGCCCCATGCGCAGAGAATGAACGCACCAGCAGTTTTGATGGATGAATAGCTATGCAATTTTTTTTTTTTTTATAAATACACCCTTGTGTTCTTGCAGCTTGACATATAAATCCCATTGTCCCGGAAGCTAGCTACATTTTAGCATGCCAGCTAGAAGTGAATCACATTTCCCTTTAGCCATCATCAATAAAACATTATAGGCATTTTAACAAGTGTTTTTAATTAGTTTATTTAACATGTGTTTTATGGACATTTGTTTACAATGAATCCTTAGAAAGCGAATAATTAGTGGTGTCATGTGTGTGCTAAACCGAAACACAATACTATAACAGTGGTCATCAATGTACAAGGTATAGGGGCCTCAAATGTGGCCCCTGATGTCTTCAAAAGGGCCAAATATAATCTATTGCTACTGAAGACTTACTAGAGCAGCCATTCTCAACTTTTTTTTAACCCAAAGGAACCCTTGAAATAATTGCCAGGTCTTGGAGAACCCTCCTAACAACCAATTGTTTGGTGGGAAGAATGCCCCTTACATTGGAGGTCAGTGGAAAGAATGGCCCTTACATTGGTGATCAGTGAGAAGAATGGCCCTTACATTGGTGATCAGTGAGAAGAATGGCCCTTACATTGGTGGTCAGTGGGAAGAATTCTCCTTACATTGGTGGTCAGTGGGAAGAATGCCCCTTACATTGGAGGTCAGTGGGAAAAATGGCCCTTACATTGGAGGTCAGTGGGAAGAATTCTCCTTACATTGGTGGTCAGTGGGAAGAATGGCCCTTACATTGGAGGTCAGTGGGAAGAATGCCCCTTACATTGGAGGTCAGTGGGAAAAATGGCCCTTACATTGGAGGTCCGTGGGAAGAATTCTCCTTACATTGGTGGTCAGTGGGAAGAATGCCCCTTACATTGGAGGTCAGTGGGAAAAATGGCCCTTACATTGGAGGTCAGTGGGAAGAATTCTCCTTACATTGGTGGTCAGTGGGAAGAATTCTCCTTACATTGGAGGTCAGTGGGAAGAATGCCCCTTACATTTGAGGTCAGTGGGAAGAATGCCCCTTACATTGGAGGTCAGTGGGAGGAATGTTCCTTACATTGGTGATCAGTGGGAAGAATGTTCCTTACATTGGTGATCAGTGAGAAGAATGTTCCTTACATTGGTGATCAGTGGGAAGAATGCTCCTTACATTGGAGGTCAGTAGGAAGAGTGCCCCTTACATTGGGGGTCAGTGGGAAGAGTGCCCCTTACATTGGAGGTCAGTGGGAAGAATGCCCCTTACTTTGGAGGTCAGTGGGAAGAATTTTCTTTACATTGGTGATCAGTGGGAAGAATGCTCCTTACTTGGTGATCAGTGGGAAGAATGTTCCTTACATTGGTGATCAGTGGGAAGAATGCTCCTTACATTAGTGGTCAGTGGGAAGAATGTCCCTTACATTGGTGGTCCATGGAAAGAATGCCCCTTACAATGGTTGCCAGTGGAAAGAATGCCCCTTTACAATGGTGGCCAGTAGGAAGAATGTTCCTTACATTGGTGATCAGTGGGAAGAATGCTCCTTACATTGGTGGCCAGTGGGAAAAATGCCCCTTACATTGGTGGTCAGTGGGAAGAATGCCCCTTACATTGGTGGTCAGTGGAAAAAATGCCCCTTACAGTGGTAGCCAGTGGGAAGAATGTTTCTTACATTGGTGATCAGAGGGAAGAATGCTCCCTATATTGGTGGCCCTTAGGAAGAATGCTCCTTACATTGGTGATCAATGGGAAGAATGCTCCCCAAAACTTTACAGGCACAATCAGATGGGCATTCAATCAGCCAGTTCAAACTACTAACAACCTTTTAAAGGAACCCTACAGTTCCAAAGACCCCTGGCTGAGAATGACTTTACAAGGGACAATGGTCAAAGACTGTTTTACAGAAGTTGCTGGAGACTGAAGTCATGTTGTAGTAGACAGAGACAAGGACATGTTACACAAATGCTTCTTACATTCGTGGTCAGTGGGAAGAATGCTCCTTACATTCGTGGTCAGTGGGAAGAATGCTTCTTACATTGGTGATCAGTGTGAAGAATGCTCCTTACATTGGTCGTCAGTGGGAAGAATGCCCCTTACATTGGTGGTCAGTGAGAAGAATGTCCCTTACATTGGTGGTCAGTGGGAAGAATGCAGCTTAAACTTGTGGCGAGTGAGAAGAATGCTCCTTACATTGGTGGTAAGATTAGCCTCCTTACAGACAGCTGAAAATATCATTAGTATGTTTTTGGCTCTGCAATGTGGTGTTGCCCCCAAAACTTTGCAGACACAATCAGATGAGAGTTCAATCAGCCACAGTTCAAACTACTAGCAACCTTTTGAGGAACACTAGAGTTCCAAGGACCCCTGGCCTAGAATGACTTTACTAGGGACAATGGTCAAAGACTGTTTTACAGGAGTTCCTGTTGACTGAAGTCATGTTGTAGTAGACAGTCAGAGACAAGGACATGTTACACAAAACTGCTAGAGATCACTGAAAGACCCCTTTCACAAACCAGTGCCCCCCTCTTTACTGTTTGGGTCGGAGGCTAAACTTTAAAAACCAAAGGGACCCTTGGGCTACAGGTTGGACACCAGAGCTTTATAAAGTGTTACACTTAAGTTCTTCTGGGAGTGTCGTCGTTCCTGAACAAATAATCTCATACAGCTTTTTTCAAAATAATCGATGCCACAAGAAAGGACAGAATGTGTTCTTTGATAAATACAGTTTTTATGGTATTAATATCGATATTCTATAAATTATATTGATGAGGAAAGTTCCAAGAAAGTCCGTTCAGTTCTCGTGTACAAACTCAAACATTGATTTAATAATAAAATAGCAAAATATTACAAGAACAATATCAAAATGTAGAATGTAAAAATATAAATAATGTATTATAGTCTTAAGATGAAGATTGAATCAGATGTGTGTCTTTGTGTGTGTGTAAAGCTTCCTCATGGTGTGTCTGAAGCAAAATCAGCCCAACTGTGCTTTTGTTCCTAGCTTTTACTCCTAAAATCTGACCCCTCCTTCCTAAAAAGGCTGGTTAAAAGTTCTCATTTGCCTTGCAGTTCCACAGAAAACCGCGTGCTTTAACCACCTCACGTAATGGTGAGAGTTACTCAGTCTCTATGCATTGGCATTCCTGAGGAGTGGGCAAAACAATGTGTGAAACCATTTAACGTATACAATATAAGTTTCCTTTAACATCTAAATCATATATATATATATATATATATATATATATATATATATATATATATATATATATATATATATATATATATATATATATACATATATATAATATTATATTCATTGAAAACCCATTGTTCTTATTAATATCCTAATCAAGAAATATTGTAGTATAAAGAACTTATAATCTTAAATAAAACATAAACTTTTACATCTTAAGAAATGTGAATCCTTCCTTCTCCATCTGTGATGGGGGGAGATAAGAACTAATTATTACCATATGTGAGCTCTCCAAAGAAATGCTTATGAAGCTTATAACAATATATATACCTTTACAAGTATAAGAGTCAATATCATTTCACTTTTTCCATAACTAAGAAGATATAAATATATATATACAACTCAATTATTCTGTAAAGATCTAATCCATTCATTCATGTGTTAATATTTGTTAATTGATGTATATTAGATATTAGATTAAAGAAATTTTCTAACACTCTTATGCCCCGTACACACGGTCGGACTTTGTTCGGACATTCCGACAACAAAATCCTAGGATTTTTTCCGGCGGATGTTGGCTCAAACTTGTCTTGCATACACACGGTCACACAAAGTTGTCGGAAAATCCGATCGTTCTGAACGCGGTGACGTAAAACACGTACGTCGGGACTATAAACGGGGCAGTGGCCAATAGCTTTCATCTCTTTATTTATTCTGAGCATGCGTGGCACTTTGTCCGTCGGATTTGTGTACACACGATCGGAATTTCCGACAACGGATTTTGTTGTCGGAAAATTTTATCTCCTGCTCTCCAACTTTGTGTGTCGGAAAATCCGATGGAAAATGTCCGATGAAGCCCACACACGGTCGGAATTTCCGACAACACGCTCCGATCGGACATTTTCCATCGAAAAATCCGACCGTGTGTACGGGGCATTATTCAGAAATAGCCAGACAGATCCAGAAATGTAAAATATCCAGCTTGTGTAGTACACAAACATTAGACCTCCTGGCCTTGAGGGCAGGAGAGGCATTTTTAAGGGTTTCCAGAAGTTTCTCTTGATTTTCTACATTTTTTTGTTTCGGTTTCAGTACAAGTAAGTTGCAGTTTGACGTTTTATTAAAAGTAGCTTCATTCAGTTTTCGGGCAACACTTCCATCCATGGGGATAACTCATTTTGAGTACCAATGGCTGGGACACTACATAGATCATAGGACCATTGCCTTGACATTTGAGAAAGTTTCTTCCGATTATCTAATTGTACATCCACCAAAGGAGCTGCTGGATTTTTTTCAGACCTTCCTCACCTTTTTACTGATTATCTGGCTTGTAGCTAGAAATGTGCAATTAGTTTTGTTATGAATGGAAATTCTGACAAATATTTCGATATTCGGAGATTCAGATGTAATTGAATTTCCTAATCACAATGGTAACGAATTTCAAAAAATCCAAAATAAATTATAATGAAATTAATTATTTGAATTAAAAATGAGTTTGAATTTGAAAATTTATTCAAATTTGAAAAATAATTTGAATTTGAACTCGAAAATTAATTTGAATTTAAATTTGAATTCGAAATGGAAACATATTTCATTAAATACATATATATAGTAGGTGAGGTTGAAAAAAGACACAGGTCCATCAAGTCCAACCTATGTGTTTGTTTCTTCAGCTCTTACAGTTAAATAGTAGGTGAGGAAAGTAATACAGTAAGGTATAAAAGTGAAATAAGATGATGGTTCCTACTTAGGCTGCTTTATAGACTAGAAAAGAATATAATATAATATAATAGAATAGAATAGAATAGAATAGAATAGAATAGAAAATAATAGAATAGAATGGAATAAAACAAAATAG
Source organism: Lithobates septentrionalis (assembly GCA_037952835.1). NCBI lineage: Eukaryota > Metazoa > Chordata > Amphibia > Anura > Ranidae > Lithobates > Lithobates septentrionalis. Next base: position 196,758 of record JBBDGP010004288.1, read on the forward strand.
AATAGAGTAGAAGATAAAGGAACAGAATAGAATAGAAAAGAAATTAAAAGCATAGAATAGAATAGAAAACAAGAGAATAGAATAGAATATAAAAAAATAAAAAATAAAAAATAAAATAAGAGAATAGAATAAAATAAAATAATTTAGAATAGAATAGAAAATAAAATAAATAAATAGAGTAGAAAATAATAGAATAGAATAGAAAATAAAAGAGTAGAATAGAAACAAATAGAATAGATTAGAATAGAATAAAATAAAATAAAATAGAATAGGATAGAACAGAATAGAATAGAACAAATGTAGCCGTCTTCTGAAATTGGAATTTTGAATATATAAAATTAGTTTCCAAAAACAATTCAGTCTAACATATGACTAAATGAAATTAGTAACTTAACGAACAAATCCAAAACGAAACAAAGTTTTCCATCGTGCACATCTTTAATTGTAGCTGCGCTCAGACACGCACCGACCACGAACGGCAAAATACAGATTCCATCGATCTTCTTTTTTACTACTTTAATTGGTTCAGTTGTCCAGGTGCGAGAGGGGCAGGATATCCAAAAACAGCAGCAAAAATGTCCTTCGCTCAACATTAATTTGTAACACCTTTAACCTCTGCCATAGGCTAATGTAAATTCAGTAGGCCAGTTGTGGACCTTAAGCCCAGGCAGGCAGTCAGGTTCCTTCCCCAGGCAGCAGGCCCAATAGGCAAGAATCCTTGGAGTCAAATCATCCCAGGCAACAGGCCTGGGAGGCAAGAGAGAATTTTCGGTACAAACCCCTCAGTTATTGGCCAGAGTGAAACACATTTCCATAACATTGTATCTTCTAAGCAGGACTCTTATTCAGCTTCAACTTCCTTCCACAGGCATAAGGCCTGATAGGCAAGGATCCCTGGACTCATATCCTCCCCAGGCAACAGACCTGGAAGGCAAGAGTGGATGGTTGGCATAAATCCCTCAGTGATTGGCCAGAGTGAAATACATTTCCATAACCCAATACATTGTATCTTCTAAGCAGGACTCTTTTTCAACTTTAGCTTCCTTCCACAGGCAGAAGGCCTGATAGACAAGGATCCTTGGACTCGCTTCCTCCCCAGGCAACAAACCTGGGAGGCAGGAGTGGATGGTTAGCAAAGATACCTCAGTGGTTGGCCAGAGTAAAATACATTTCCTTAACCCAATAAATTGTATCATCATAGGTGTGCGCAGCCTATTGCATTAGGGTGTGCACCCCAAAGCTCCAACATATATGCGTTTGACATATTTACTGGCCTTTTCCCCGCTCTCCATCCTGAAACAATGGGAGGAAGGGGGAGCAAGGGAGCACATGGGGGACCTGGGCAACAGAAGGAAGAGGAACAGGGAAAGGAGGAGTGGCATATATTAGTACCGATCCCCTATATTTTCCTCCTGTGGCAGCTGACTGTTGACAAAAGGGAGAGGAGGAGAAGCCTACTTTCAGCTGCTGTAGGAGGAAAATACAGATCGGTTCCACAAAATTCCACCCCCTCTCCTGTCCAGGTTCTGAGGATCGGCAAGAAAGGATTGCAGTTTACCTGTCACCTGCCCACCATTGACAGGTTGCCAACCCAAGGATTAGGGTGTGCCCAGGCACACCTGGCACACCCCTTGCGCACGCCTATGTGTATCATCTGAGCAGGACTCTTCTTCAACTTCAGCTTCCTTCCCCAGGCAGCAGGCCTGACAGGAAAGGATCCTTGGACTCCCATCCCTCCAGGCAATGGACTTGGAGGCATGAGTGGATGGTTGGCATAAATTCCTCAGTGATTGGCCAGAGGTGAAATACATTTCTATAACCCAATACATTGTATCCTCTAAGCAAGACTCATCTTCAACTTCAGGTTCCTTTAACAGGCAGAAGGCCCGATAGGCAAGGTTCCCTGAACTCACTTCCCTCTTAGGCAACGAACCTGGAAGGTATGAGTGGATGATTGGCATAAATCCCTCAGTGATTGGCCAGAGTGAAATCCATTTCTATAATCCAATACTTCAGCTTCCTTCCCCAGGCAGTAGGCCCGATAGGCAAGGATCCTTGGATTCACTTCCTCTCCAGGCAACGGACCTGGGAGACAAGAGTGGTTTATTTGTACAAACCCCTCAGTGATTGGCCAGGGTGAAATACCTGTAAATATTCAAATATTGAATAGATGTTCTATTGCTGTCTTTATTATACAGGCCCTTTGTTCTTTTATATGTGTGTTGTTGCCCTGATGAGGAGTGCCAGGGGCCCTGAAACATGTCGGAAATTTTATCCTACTGTGATATGAATCAATAAAAAATCGCTTGGGCTCAGCGATTATTGGTTTAGCGATCTTATTACATTTTATATTGCTGTCTTTATTATATAGACCCCATTGTTCTTTTTTAACGTTGTAGCCCTAATGAAAGGGAAGTGCCAGGGTCTCTGAAATGCGCTGGTTGTTTCACCCTACCCTATCATGAATTCATTAAATCAGCTTTGGACAGTTGGTTTAGTGCTCTTATCACATTCTCAGTATTTTTATTGCTGTCTTTTTTTTTTGCCACATCAGCGAGAAGGTAAACCATGGGAGTAGTTTTTTCAAATTGAGATTCAAAAATACTTCCCTTTATTTTCATCACATCATTATGGCTTTTACTCTATTTCATTGATTGGGATATTTCTTAACATAAGCAAGAATACGGGAATAACATCCCCCCCCACTATTTCCAAAATAAGCCATTAGTTACTTACTCCCTACCCTCCGCCCCCACCCCCCCTTTCCCCACCCTTCCCGAGACCGTACTCCCTCCCGTCTCTTTTTTTTTTTTTCCCATCTTCTTTTTGTTGATTTCCCCTTGCTCCCCCTAGCTCCGGGTCTGCCCCCTTCGCTGCTCAAGTTGACCATATCTCAGCTGCTCTTATAGATTTTTTAAATTTCTCCCACTCTCCCCACTTTATCCTGTATGCCTCCATTTTTATCCCGTCACTGAACCTTAAGTACTCCAAATCCTGTATCTCATTTATTTTATTAATCCAATCCCTCATGGATGGCCTTTCTTTTCTATTCCAGTTTTTAGGGATTAGGCTCTTAGCTGCGTCTATGAGGTGGGGTAGAAGTGTTCTGAGGTAGGCCCTGGTGGGCATCTCACTCAGATGCAACAGAAGAACCCTGGGATCCCTTGGTACCTCATAGTTTGTAATCTCTTTAATATATTTTCTGGTCTCGTCCCAGAAGACCCCTATCTCAGGACACGACCACCACACATGGGCCATCGTCCCAATTTCACCACATCCCCTCCAACAAAGCCGAGATTTGTCCTTATCGATTTTATGCATCTTGTCCGGGGTCATGTACATTCTTGTTAAACACTTGTAGTTTAACTCTAGCAATTTATAAATAACGGACGTGGTTAGCCATTTCCCGAACCACTCTTCCTTCCCCGGTGGAAAATATTCTACTTCCTTCAATGACATTAGCGGTGAATTATATTCCCAGTGTTCCCTTTTATGGATCCGATCCCATATTCTAAGTGCGTGACTAGTGATTTCGTGCAATTTTATATCTTGTTTTCTTAATTTTGGTGGGCACCATATTATTTTGTGAAGTTTTAACTTACTAACATTATTTTCAATTTCTACCCAGTGTTTACCTTTATTTTTAACCCAATCTACTACCCTCCCCAGTGCGATAGCTTCATAATATTTACTGATGTCAGGTGCTCCCCATCCCCCTTTACTTTTAGTGTTTATTAATTGATTATATTTTATCCGTGGTATTTTCCCTTTCCATATAAACTTTAATATCATTGAGTGCAGCCTTTTAAGGTAACCAGGTGGGAGAGTAACTGGGAGCATTTGCATTTTGTATGTTATTTTTGGTAACAAAACCATTTTGAAGATATTAATTCTTCCCGACCACGACAGTTGCCCCTGCTGTATTCTATTTAGTTCTAATTTAACCTCGTTTATGAGCGGGATGAAATTCGCCTGGTATAGTTCTTCTACAGACGTTGTGATTTTAATTCCTAGATAGTTTAGAGCTTCCTTCTCCCACCTAAAAGGAAAATATTTTTGGTAGGCGAAATCTCTTGTCTTATTTGGGTTGATATCTAGAACTTCTGACTTGGTGGTGTTTACTTTAAAATTAGACAGTTTCCCGTACTCTTCTAATGTAGCCAAGACATTCGGAAGGGAAATTCTTGGATTTGTTATGTAGAGGAGAATATCATCCGCAAAGGCGGCGAGCTTATACTCAATTCCCCCTATATTAACTCCTCCAATGTCTGGATTCTGTCTTATCCTAACAAGGAGGGGTTCCAATACTATCAGGAAGAGCATTGGGGAGATTGGGCACCCCTGTCTAGTTCCGTTATACATATTAAAAGGCTCGGATAAAGTCCCGTTTATTTTGACTCTCGCTGATGGTTTTGTATAGAGCGCCCTTATCCAACTGCAAATCCTCTCCCCATAGCCCACTTCTTTGAGTGTTTCTATCATGAAGTCCCAGTCTACTCTATCAAATGCTTTTTCAGCATCTATTGATAGCAGTAGTCCTGGGACCCCACTCTTTTTAATCTCTTGGGTTATCAAGAGCGTTTTAATACTATTGTCCCTGCCTTGTCTACCTGGTATGAACCCCACTTGATCAGGGTGGATGATATTTTTCATCGTTTGCTTAACTCTACCCGCAATAACTTTTGCGAAGATTTTTGTGTCATTATTTAAGAGGGATATGGGCCTAAAACTAGAGCACAGTGTGTTGTCCTTTCCCTCCTTGTGAATAATCGCTATAATAGCTGCCAATGCGTCTCTACTCATTTCCCCTCTCTCTCCTATCTCATTCATGTAGGTACATAATTTTGGGACTAAATGCTCTTGGTATTTCTTATAGTATAATACTGTCAGTCCGTCTGGACCCGGGCTCTTTCCTGTCTGGATCTCCTTAATAGCTTTCCTTACCTCGGCCTCTGTAATGGGGACTTCTAACACAAGACTCTCCTCTTTTGATATCTTAATCATCCCGGTATCTTTTAGGTAGTTTTTAATTTTTTCTCGTTTTTGCTCTCTCACTTTGTCCTTATCCTTTATATTTATTGAGTAGAGTTCCCCATAGAATTCCTGAAAGGTTTTTGCTATGTCCTTATCCTTATATTTAAGTTCTCCTGATTTCGTCTTTATCTTGTCAATGTAATTATTGCTTTTCTTTTTGCTTAGTGCCCTCGCCAGGAGTCGACCCGGTTTATTACCAGAAATGTATCTTTCTTTTTTGACTAAGTTGTATTTTTTACGATTTTCTGCCTCTATCTGCTGTCTTAAGGCCTCTCTAGCACCATATAGTTTTCCCAGAATCCCTCTTTCCCCCGTATCCTTATGCTGCCTTTCTAATTTTTTAACCTCCTCCTGAAGTGTGCACAAGACTTTGTTCTGCCTTCTTTCTTTCTCCACTCCCGCCTTTATTATTATCCCCCTGATATAAGCCTTGTGGGCCTCCCAGACTATTGCTTCTGACATTTCTTCAGAGGAATTAGTTCTAAAATAAAATTCCAGTTCTTCATTTATTAATTTGTCAATTTCCTTATCATGGAGGAGATCTTCGTTTAGTCTCCAATTATAAAACGGGGGTGTTTGATTGTTTTGTTTTATTCGTAATGTCACCGGGGCGTGGTCCGAGAATGTTATAGATCCAATATTTGTATTTTCTACCTCTTCTAAAAACCTATGATCTACAAAAAAATAGTCAAGTCTTGAATATGTCGCGTGCACGGGGGAGTAGTAAGTGTAATCCAATATTTTTTGATGTTGCATCCTCCAAACATCGACTAGTTGAAACTGGTGCAATTTTTTTTTAAGTTTATTCAGCCATACCCCTCCGGTCCCCCGAGCACGCGACACATTATCTCTGCCTGGCTCTAGGCATAGATTCAGGTCTCCTGCCACAATAATCCTCCCTCTCCTGAAACCCTCTAGCTTTGATAATACTCCAATTAGATATTTACTTGGATTGTTATTGGGGCAGTAGATGTTAGCTAATGTATATTCCTCACCGTTTAGCTTTCCCCTCAGAAACAAAAATCGGCCCTCAGGGTCAGTCATTCTCTCCTCTATCTGGAAACGGGTTCCCCTAGCAAAACCAATAGCTACCCCTTTTGCTCCCCTTATCGGGGAGTCGCTATAAAACCAACACGGGTAGTCCCTTGACGAAATCCTCTGATTTCCCCCCAGGTATAGATGTGTCTCCTGGAGGAAGACCACCTCGGCTTTATTGGTTCTCAGCTCGCCCATCACGTTCGCACGCTTAATGTGCGAGTTGAGCCCCCTCACATTATATGTTACCAAGTTAATTCCAACCATTTATTCTTCTTTCCAAGACCCAACCGCAACCACAACAAGAGACAATAAGGTTTGTACTGGTCTCGCCCCTCCCTTCCCAACCCCCCCCTCCCCCACTCCCCCCCGCTCTCCCTCCCCCCTGCTCTTGGGGGCATCGGACCACCCCATGGTCCTATTAACCGTGGCCTCACCTTCTCCACCCGGCCCAATGGTTGGCCCCTCGAGGGTTGAGCTCAGTGTGGGAACCTTGCATCGCCCATCCCGCCCCGGGAGCTATCAGACCTCCCCCTCCCCTCCATTCCCCCGTCACCCTTCCACCCCCAGGGCACACCCCCTCCCCCCCAAGACTCCGGACTCTAGGCCCATTGTCACCCAATCCCCCCCACCCCCGCCCCCAGCCGCACAGATCTCTGACCTACTGGTCAAGGTTCAGCAACCTCTTATTTCCCATCTACACTCCTCTCCTTTTATATACTGGTTTCCAATTTTGTACGTCTTCAGCAATGTTCTGTCCTCTCACTCTCTCCCACCATCCCGGGATTTCTACAGGTGGAATATCCAGCTTGCGGCAGAAGTTTTGGGTCTCCTCTGGGAACCTTAATATCGCTGAGCGCCCATCTTTTTTCCCAATCAGACATGCTGGGAAACCCCAGGAATAGTGCACCTGTTGAGCTTTGAGTTGTTCCAGTAAAGGTCTGAGGACTCTTTTTCTTGCCCGTGTCTCATTCGCCAAGTCTGGGTAAATTTGTAGGTTGGATTCACCGTATTTCACTGATTGATTATTTCTCAGACTCGCCCTGATTTTTTCTTTGTCATGATAGTTATGGAACCTCACTATCACATCACGAGGAGTTTCCCTGCTAATCTCAGCTGGTTTCCTAAGTCTGTGCACTCTATCCAGTTTAATTGACTTGTCATCAGGGTTGATAAGGCCTCCAAAAATTTGATCTATCTTTTCCTGAAGATTTTCACCCTCCCCTTGTGGCTCTGGGAGACCTCTGATTCTCAGATTTTTTCTTCTGTTTCGGTTTTCCTGGTCTTCTAATTTGTATCTTAAGTCTCTTTGTTCACGTTGCATCTCCTCTATCTGAGATCTCAGGTTTCCCATCTCCATCCTCTGGCTTTCGGCTACCGTCTCAGCCTCTTCCACTCTTCTCAAAATGTGACCCATATCCCCCTGTATGGCTTCTGTTTCAGCTCTAATAAAAGTTTCTAGCCTGGCAAACATCTCCGCTATTTCATTCTTCGTTGGCATAACTCCTTCCCGTTGGCTCTCCATTGGGGCTTCTTCTAAAGTTGCTAAAGTCACTGAATTTAAACCTAGGGATTCTGCTTCTGCCGCCTGCCTCCTTGTATTGGCTTTGGGTGGGCCGTCAGAGGTTTTGCTTTTGGATCCCAGGACCTTCCCTGGACTTATGTTTGTGTTATCCTGTACCATATACCTCCTTATTGTACCTGGACTAGTACTTAATCTGGCGGACGACCCTGTTGGATTGGTTGTTGCTGTTGTTCCCCCCCTGCTTGTCTTTCCTCTCATTCTTGTTGTCTTTTACCTCCTTGACTTTATTTTACTCTATCAGAAACTGAGGTTGAACCGCCTATATATCAGCACTCGGCTTAGTGGAGATCCACAAAACGTACTCCACTTATCTTAGCGTTGATCTTACTCATGAGCAAAAAAAAAAAAAAAAAAAAAGGGGGGGGGGGGGGGGCGCCTGAAGTTTGAACTTCTCTCTGACTCTCCCTTTGGTAAAGTCACAGTCTCTTCCCCGAGAGACTGTGACCAAAAAAAAAAAAAGGAAAAGAGAAGAGAGAAGAGATCAGGGGTTATGCCTCCAATAGTGTCTTCATTTGCCTAGTCCCGTCTTTTGTGTGTTTTAAAGATATTTAAAGATCTTTCTCAAGTCCCAAAATAGGTATCCACATTTCATTAAGGGAGGGGCGACATTATTCCCACTGACAGTAATACGTCCCTCAATATGCTGTCATGTAGACCCTAACATAGAACTATTCCTAAAATCCTGGGACAGCAGGTTTTTGGATTTTTACAATTAGGTTATTTAGACAGAAAACCGTTTTCAAAAATGGTCCGGATGAGGATTAGATTGTTCCATATATTACTATAGCCATTGAGTTCGGGAAACTGAGAACAAACGGAACCTACACAGACAGTTCAAGCTGAACCCATCTATAGTAGTTCACTCACTGTATATGCCAGGTCCCCCTAAAGACATCAGCTACTCAAGAAACACACAGATAAGAGCGGGGAGACCTGGTCCTGAAGACAGTCCCACACGTCTTTTCCTTTATCTGGATGATACTCTAGTATAATGCCTTACAAACAGCCTTTAGGAAAGGAAAATCAGAAATCAGGGGGAAAATCAGACCACTATCGACAGTTTTGTGCACTTTAACATATTCTTTTTGGGAGAGATCTGAGTATGTTATACATATCCTTGTCCATGCATAGACAGCCTGAGTTTTACCTTTATCTCTCCAGTGACATTCCAGATTGCATGTTAATACTCCCACCGGGTTGCTATGTGTGAGGCACTTACCCTCTCCCTGCCATCTGTTCAGGGTAACTTGTCACTTATCTGAGGGTTGCCCGTCTCCACTTTCTCCAGCTGCTTCTGTGTCCCTTGGGAGCTGACAGCAGCTCCCTCTGTGTCCGCACCTTCGGATCCCTCTTCCAGTGCTTCTTCACTCCATGAGCTTCTGCCGGTATTACCCAGCGCTGCCTCAAGGCTCCCCTTGACTGTTGCTTCCACTCCCACCTCCTCGGTTACTGCTCAGCCTGGGCTCCGAGGAGAGGGGGTGTAGCGAAGACGCGGCTGGGGGGGTGGGGCGGCACGGGGAGAAGAGGGGGGGAGAGGGGGGGTCGCGGCCGCGATCTTACCGGGACCTAAGTCCCGCGGCGTATCCCAGAGGTAAAGGGCTAGGAGGCGGCCGCCCGCATCAGAGATACGGGAGCCGTTGTCAGCGTCCCTGCCCCGCTGCTGACCTCGAGGAGGAAGGAGAGACCCGGCATCCCGGAGCGATCGATGAGGTCAGCCCGACATCCGCATCCGGCCCCTCCCCTCTGTGTTTATTGCTGTCTTGATCACTTTGTTCTTTTATTCTTCTCTTTGGGCCTTGCAGCCCTGATGAAAGGGGAGTGCAGGCCCCTGAAACCCATCAGCCCCATAATTAATTAAAAAAAAAAGCCTGGGCTCTAAGAATATTTGTGTGGCGCTCTTATTACATCCTCAAGGTTTTATTGCTGACCCTTGTTATATAGACCCCGTTGCTCTTTTGTTCTTCTCTTTGTGCGTTGCAGTCCTGGGAACCGGGGGAATTGTCAGGGCCTCTGAAACATGTTGATTGTTTTATCCTACCCTAATATGAATTAATTAAAACTGCTAGGGTGCTTGGTTTAGTGTTCCTAATCCTTTCTTACTGTTTTTATTGCTATCTTTATCATATAGCCAGTTTGTTCTTTTGTTCTTCTCGTTGGGTCTTGCAGCCCTGATGAAAGGGCAGTGCAGCCCCTGAATGTGTTGGATATAAATTAATTAAAAAACGATTGCCTGTGACTATCCCCACATGTATCCCCAGCTCCGATGTCCTTCCTGTGGTTATATGAAGAGTGATGGATGAAGGGCGCGTGATCAATAGCTCACATGAAAACATATAAAAGTTATTCAAAGGAAATTAGAAGCAAATAATAGCAATTGAATAATACCAATACTACGTATCATGCAAACAGGTAACAAAATATAAAAGGCATGGAAAATTAAAAATGGGTTAAAAATATCATGAGCCCATGTTGAGGCGGGTGTTTAGAGTTGGCTGACGCGTTTCGAGGATAACCTCTTCATCAGAGCCTTTTGAGAACCAGGGCGCAGTCTCTATATGCCAGTAGGCCAAAATATGTACATTACCATAATCGCTAGTTGGAAAAAAACGGCCTGAAATGGGAAATACGATTTTCTGTGTTCCATACCAGTCCACGTTCAAGCGTTCTATGTGATAGTTGATGGTGTGTGTGTTCTCCTTTAAATTTGTAGAGAAGTGATTGTGGGGTGGTGTGGACCTGTCACGGGCTGGGTGGAAGAGAGATTTTTTGACCTGTGTCCTCCTGGGAAAGTGCTGTACAGTTTTTAGGAGGATGGAGGGGGGTGAAAATCTCATGAGAGAATACTGCAGCCGAGTGTGTCCGCAGCAGTCTCTCTGCCTCAGGTAAAGGAGGATTGCAGAACGAGGATGGTTACTTGTAGATTAAAAGCCGGTTGTGGGGGCGGGCCTCCACAACGGGCTTACAAATTTAAAGGAGAACACACACACCATCAACTATCACATAGAACGCTTGAACGTGGACTGGTATGGAACACAGAAAATCGTATTTCCCATTTCAGGCCGTTTTTTCCAACTAGCGATTATGTTGATGTACATATTTTGGCCTACTGGCATATAGAGACTGCGCCCTGGTTCTCAAAAGGCTCTGATGAAGAGGTTATCCTCGAAACGCGTCAGCCAACTCTAAGAACCCGCCTCAACATGGGCTCATGATATTTTTAACCCATTTTTAATTTTCCATGCCTTTTATATTTTGTTACCTGTTTGCATGATACGTAGTATTGGTATTATTTAATTGCTTTTATTTGCTTTTAATTTCCTTTTGAATAAATTTTATATGTTTTAAAGTGAGCTATTGATCACGCGCCCTTCATCCATCACTCTCCATATAGCCTTACCTGACCACCCCGGGGTCAATTTCTGGGCAGCGGGACATGCAACACCATCTCTTTTAGCTTTGCTACAGTTCACAATACTACTCTTCTCAAACCCAAACAGACCCTCACAAGCGCAGGAGTAATCTTTCCTTGTCCACAATTTGTCCTTCCTGTGGGCCTAAGAATGTTTGTATGGTGCTTATTACATTTTCAAGGTTTTTATTCCTGGCCCTTGTCATATAGACTCTTTGTTCTTTTCTTTGTGTGTTGTAGCCCTGATGAAGTGGGAGTGCCAGGGCACCTGAAACGCATCAGTATAGATGAATTTAAAACCACTTGAACTTTAAAATTACTTTAAAATTACTTTTTCCATTCTCAAGGTTTTTATTGCTGTCCTTATCATATGGACCCTTTATTCTTTTGTTCTTCTCTTTGAGTCCTGTAGCCCTGATGAAAGAGGAGCGCAGGCCCCTAAAATGCATTGGATACAAATTAATTAATAAAAGCTTGGCTCTTTTATTACATTCTCAATAATTTTATTGTTTGTCCTTATCATATAGACCAGGGATATGCAATTAGCGGATCTCCAGCTGTTGCAAAACTACAAGTCCCATGCTTTTGCCTCTGGGCATCATGCTTGTGGTTGTCAGGGTCTTGCTATGCCTCATGGGACTTGTAGTTCTGCAACAGCTGGAGTTCCGCTAATTGCATATCCCTGATATAGACCCTTTGTTGTTTTGTTTTTTGCTGTTTTGTAGCCCTGATGAAGGGCAGTGCAGACCCCTGAAACATGTTGGATACAAATTAATTAAAAAATGCTTGGTAACCAAGATTTTTGGTTTTGTGCTCTTATTATATTCTCAAGTTTTTATTAGGGTTGTCCCGATACCGATACTAGTATCGGTATCGTGACCGATACCGAGCATTTGCACGAGTACTTGTACTCGCACAAATGCTCCCGATGCCTGATCCGATACCCGGTTGGCGGGCGGAGTCAGCGGGCGAAGAGGGCGGACGGAGTTAGTGGGCGGAGTCAGCGGGCGGAGTCGGTGGACGGGGAGGGTGGGCGGAGTCAGCGGACGAAGAGGGCGGACTGAGTCAGTGGGCGGAGTCAGTGGGCGGAGTCAGCGGGCAGAGTCGGTGGACATAGAGGGTGGGCGGAGTCAGCGGATTGGAGAGCGAGTCCTCACCTTCAGTGAACTAGCTAGGTAAGCTGTCAGGGGTGCAGGACGAAGCCGTATCAGACTTGGTGACCGTAGCCGTCACATTTGGTCGCCGTCAGCGGCTGAACATTCCGACGTCCATCTTGGTACACCTTGCACTCGGCTGTAGTAAGCCAGCAGTGGACATCTTGTTACACTCAGCCCATAGAGTTCAGGCTGGGTGTAATAAGATGTCTGCTGCTGCTTACTGCGGCCGAGTGCAGGGTGTACCAAGATGGTCATTGCAGCATAGCATTTCAAAATAAATTCTTTCCTCATGTCATTTATTGCTGCATTTTAGTGCCAGCCACCTGTCAGTGCCCATAAGTGCTGCCAATCAGTGCCAGCCACCTGTCAGTGCCACCTATCAGTGCCATCTATCAGTGCCCATAAATGCCGCCTATCAGTGCCAGCCATCAGTGCCGCCTATCAGTGCCAGCCACCTGTCAGTGCCACCTATCAGTGCCATCTATCAGTGCCCATAAATGCCGCCTATCAGTGCCAGCCACCAGTCAGTGCCACCTATCAGTGCCATCTATCAGTGCCCATAAGTGCCGCCTATCAGTGCCAGCCACCTGTCAGTGCCACCTAACAGTGCCCATAAGTGCCGCCTATCAGTGCTATCTATCAGTGCCACCTATCAGTTCCCATCAGTCAGTGCCATCTGTCAGTCCCCATCAGTCAGTGCCTTCTATCAGTGCCATCTATCAGTGGCAGCCATCAATCAGTGCCACCTATCAGTGCCCATCAGTCAAACTGTCACATGACATTAAAAAAAGTATCTGTAATCGGTATCGGCGAGTACTTGAAAAAAAACTATCGGTAATTTTACTTAAAAAAGTGGTATCGGGACAACCCTAGTATTTATTACGGTCTTTATCATATGGACCCCCTGTTCCTTTGTTCTTCTCTGTGGGTCTTGTAGCCCTGATGAAAGGGGAGCACCGGCCCCTGAAACATGTTGGATACATATCAATTAAAAAAAAGCTTGAACTCTAAAATTATTTCTATGCTTTCTTTTTCCATTCTCAAGGTTTTTCTAAGTATGTTTATCTTATGGACCCTTTGTTCTTTTGTTCTTCTCCTTGGGTGTTGTTGCTGTGATGAAGGGTATTGCTGGCCTCGGGTACAAATTAATTAAAAAAAATGTTTGGGCTTTTCGTGTGGTGATCTTATGTTGTATTACATTCTCAAGCTTTTTATTGCTGGCACTTACCATATGGACCCTTTGTTCTTTTTTTGTTGAAGGGGGAAGTGCCAGGGCCCCCAAAACGCATCAGTAAAGATTAATTGAAAACCACTTGAACTCTAAAATTATTTGTGTGGTGCTCTTTTTTCATTTGCAAGGTTTTTATTACTGCCTTTATCTTATGGACCCTTTATTCTTTTGTTCTTTTCTTTGTGATGTGTAGTCTTGAAGAGGGTGTACCAGGGCCCCTGAAACACATTAGAATAATATTTTTAAAGACCACCTGGACTCTAAAATTGTTTGTGTTGTGCTCTTTTTCCATTCTCAAAGTTTTTATTAGAGCCTTTATCTTATGGACCCTTTGTTCCTTTGTTATTTCCTTTGGGTGTTGTAGCCCTGATGAAGGGCAGTACTGGCCCCTGAAACCCGTTGGGTACAAATTACTTAAAAATGCTTGGACTCTAAAACATTTTGTGTGGTGCTCTTACATTATATTATGATCCCAAGCTTTTTTTTATTGCTGGCCCTTATCAAATGGACCCTTTGTTTTTTTGGTGTGTTGAAGGGGGAAGTGCCAGGGCCCCTGAAACACATCAATATAAATTAATTTAAAACCACTTGGACTCTATACGTTTTTATTACTGACCCTTGCGTCATATAGACCCTTTGTTCTTTTTGCTTTTTTCTTTGTTTGTTGTAGCCCTGATGAAGGGTAGCACAGGCCCCTGAAACCCATTGGGTACAAATTAATTAAAAAATACTTGGACTCTAATGCCCCGTACACACGGTCGGATTTTCCGATGGAAAATGTCCGATCGGAGCGTGTTGTCGGAAATTCCGACCGTGTGTGGGCTCCATCGGACATTTTCCATCGGATTTTCCGACACACAAAGTTGGAGAGCAGGAGATAAAATTTTCCGACAACAAAATCCGTTGTCGGAAATTCCGATCGTGTGTACACAAATCCGACGCACAAAGTGCCACGCATACTCAGAATAAATAAGGAGATGAAAGCTATTGGCCACTGCCCCGTTTATAGTCCCGACGTACGTGTTTTACGTCACCGCGTTCAGAATGATCGGATTTTCCGACAACTTTATGTGACCGTGTGTATGCAAGACAAGTTTGAGCCAACATCCGTCGGAAAAAATCCTAGGATTTTGTTGTCGGAATGTCCGAACAAAGTCCAACCGTGTGTACGCCCTATTAGAATTTTGGTGTGGTGTTCTTACGTTCTATTACGATCTCAAGATTTTTCTTGCTGGCCCTTATCATATGGACCCTTTGTTCTTTTTCTTTGTGTGTTGTAGCCCTGATCAAGGGGGATGGGGGGGGGGGGGGTGCCAGAGCCCCTGAAACGTGCCATTATATAATAATTTAAAACCACTTGGACTTTAAAATGATTTGTGTGATGCTCTTTTTCTGTTCCTAAGGTTTTATTACTGTCTTTATCTTATGGGTCCTTTGGTCTTCTCTTTGGGTCTTGTAGCCCTGATGAAGGGTAGTATAGGCCCCTGAAACCCGTTGGGTACAAATTAAATAAAAAATGCTTGGACTGTAAGAATTTTCATATGGTGCTCTTACGTTGTATTACGATCTCAAGATTTTTATTGCTGGCCCTTATCATACGGACTCTTTCTTCTTTTCTTTGTGTGTTGTAGCTCTGACGAAGGGGGGGTGCCAGGGCCCCTGAAACACGCCATTATACAATAATTTAAAACCACTTGAACTAAAATGATTTGTGTGGTGCTCTTTTTCCATTCTCAAGGTTTTATTACTGTCTTTATCTTATAGATCCTTTGTTCTCTTTGTGCGTTGTAGCCCTGATGAAGGGTATTGCATGCTCCTGAAAACCGCTGGATACAAGTTAATAAAAAAGAATTAATGTGGAGCTCTTATTACATACTCAGGCTTTATATTGCTGCCTATTTTATTGCCTTCAATGTCCCCACTGGGGAGATTACTGCTTAGCATTCATGGCGGCCTGAGGTCATGAGTTGCCGACAGATCTCGGGCACAACTTCTGATCAGGGGCCAGCGGGAGGGGCAATTACAGCAATCATGTGATCAGAAAGCCATGTTGGTTCCCTGCATTAAAGCACATTTAAAGGGCTAAAAGTGGTTCACAGACCAGGATGACCGGGGGGTTGCCAAGGCGTGTTACTTTGTGTAGGTCTGGAGACCAGTGCTACAAAGTAACAGTTGTCTATAGACAACCTGCACCTGTTTTCAGAACCAATTCAGCTGGAGAACTCGTGCCTCGAGTGATGCAGCACTTACCAATGCAGCAACATGGTGACATAACCCACGAGAGGAAGTCAGGGGAAGACGGGGCAGACGGACAGAGATTGCAGCCGAGATTCTTCAAATAGCTCCCAGGTTGCTCAACCAGTTTGCAGTTTCTGTTGATCCTCCTATAAATGTGGGTGAAAGTGCCTCGTGCCTCCAGACAAATATTTACCAGGATTGTGGTAGTGACAGGTCTCACCGATGATCCGTGCACTCACCGCAAGAACACCATTATCCTCGAAGAGCAACGCAGATCATAGAAATTATCGGCTCAGATTATTTCTGTAAATGTTTCATAAAAGGGGTGCTGGTCTTGGGGGGGGGGGGGGGGGGAAGCGTCTTTTCCACACACAGTTGACTTCCTGTACCTCCTTGAGTTCCACTTGGTGCCTTTGCCTAGGCTGAGATGTTGTCACCAGTCTGCTGCAGGCAGGAGGAAGCAGTTCCTCAGTCTCCTCTTCCCCAGTGATCACTCAGACTGTACACTGTAACTTTGTAGCAAGTCACAAGCTGAGAGGTTGCATTGGAGAGTGGAAGGGGACGGACAGATGGACACACGAACCATGATCTGTTCCCAGTGTGTGTGCAGGCAGGCAGGAGCAAAATAAATTGCAGCTTCTACAGAAGACTCAGCCACTGTAGGGAGCATTGCCCTATTGTTACCAGAATACTGCAAGTGGGGTGGCCTTGAGTCCCCAGCCACCTATCTGTGATAGCAGCCCTGAGACTACTGCAGCTGATCGCCTGTGGTACCAGCCATGGGACTTGTCCAGCTGCTCAGTTGTGGTACTAGCAATGGGACTATCCCAGCCACTCACCTGCAGTAGCAAATCTGGGACTTCTCCAGTTGCCCACCTGTGGTACCAGCCCTAGGACTTCTCCAGGTGATCACCTGTGGTACCAGCAGCCCTGGAACTGCTCCAGCCACTCACATTTGGTTCCAGTTCAGGCATCCTTCCTGCCCCTGCCTGTGGTACCAACTGTTGGACTTTTTCAGCCCCTTGCATGTGGTATCAGTCCTGGTATTTCTCCAGCTGCCCACCTGTGGTACCACACCACAGATAATTCCAGCTGCTTGCCTGTGGTAACAGCCCTGGGATTTCTCCAGGTGCTCATCTGTGGTACCAGCAGCCATGGGACTGCTCCAGCCACTCACTTTTGGTACCAGATCAGGCATCCCTTCAACCCATGCCTGTGATACCAGCTGCTGGACTTCTTCAGCCCCTTGCATGTGGTATCAGTCCTGGTATTCCTCCAGCTGCCCACCTGTGGTACCAGCCCTAGGACTTCTCCTGCTGCCTACCCGTGGTACCACACCACAGATACTTCCAGCTGCTCACCTGTGGTACCAGCCCTGGGACTCCTCCACCTGCCTAACTTTGATACGACCCTAGAGATCCCTTCCATCCACTCACCTGTGGCACAAGCCATGACACATCTTCAGCTACCTACAAGTGGTATCAGCAAGTGGACTTGTCAAACCACTCTTCTGCTGTAGCAAACTATTGCAGCTGCTCACTTTTGGTACCAGCTCAGGCATCCCCCCAGCCCCAGCCTGTGGTACCAGCCCTGGACTTTCATCAGCCTTTTGCATGCATCTGTCCTGGTATTCCTCTAGCTGCCAATTTGTAGTAACCTTTCAGAAATCCCTTCCAACCTCTCACCTGTGGTGCCAGCCCTGGGACTCCTCCAGGTGCCCACCTGTGGTACCACTCCGGGGATTCTCCTAGCTGCTTGTCTGTGGTATCAGCCCTGGAAAACCTCCAGCTGCCTGCCTGTGGTACCACCCCAGGCACTCGTCTGTGGTACTAACCCTTGGACTCTTTCAACCACTCACCTGTGGTACCAGCCCTGGGACTCCCTCCGTTGCTTACCTGTGGTGCCAGCAGCCTTGGGACTGCTGCAGTCACTCACTTTTAGTACCAGCTCAGGCATCCCTCCAGCCCCTGCCTGTGGTACCAGCCCTTGGACTTCTTCAGCCCCTTGCATATGATATCAGTCCTGGTATCCCTCAGGTATCCACCTGTGGTACCAGTCCAGAGATCCCGTCCAACCACTGACCTGTGGTACCAGCCCTGGGACTCCTCCAGCTGCATACCTGTGATACCACTCAGGAGATCCTTCTAGCTGCTCGCCTGTGGTACCAGCCCTCTTAGTCCTCCAGCTGCCTGCCGGTGGTTCCACCCTAGAGATCCTTTCCAGGCACTTGCCTGTGGTACCAGCCCTGGGACTCTTTTAGCCACTCACCTGTGGTACCAGCCCTGGGACTCCTCCAGCTGCCTGCCTGTGGTACCACCCTAGAGATCCCTTTCAGCCACTCAGCTGTGGTACCAACTCTGGAACTCTTTCAGCCACTCACCTGTGGTACCAGCCCTGGGACTCCCCCAGCCATTCAGCTGTGGTGCCAGCTCAGAGATCCCCCCTTACATAAGGTTACGACCCCGCCTTCTTTATCATTGGCATTACAGGTCCTCTTTGAAATACAGAGGAGAAACATGTTCTTCCACTGTTTTGAATTCCAGAGATCGCCTTAAGAAAAGCACGGATCAGCCGTGTTTACATACCGGTCACGCTCTGCGGTCCGTGTTTTACCGTGCGGTTTAATAGCCTGGCACACGTGTACATCGGTAATAATAAATACTGCATTGTGGGTACAGAAGTCCTATTCACAGACAATGAGGCCAATGTGTGGCAGAAGGTAATTAGGTTGTGTGTTATTGTTGAGACACGTGGAGGAATCCCCCACAAACTCCATGCAGACGGTGCCCCTAGTGGCAAGGACTGAGCACAGCATGCTATAAATTAAAGTGAAACCACACTGCATTTCATTGACTACATATTCTCCATAATTATCGTAACGCCTGAATTTTGCTGTTGCATATTTTCCTCATTCCATCTGCCCCTGCTGCTGCCGCCTACAAAGTTACAATGTACAGTCTGAGTGATCACTGGGGGGAAGAAAGGAGACTGAGAAAATGCCTTCTGTTTTCCGCAGCAGGTTCATCTCAGCCTAGGCAGTGATCTGATGTCCCCACCTAACCGAAACTCCTGTTTTGGGGAAGGTGTGGGTCATATTTTGGCCTCCTCCCTGAAGGTGATCTGAGCGCGGAGATGAGAGTATTGCACACCGGGTGTGTTATTGGAAGGAACATCTGATCTACCGGTTCTGTCAGACTGAAACGTAAGCCGATCGTGCATCTATAATAACATTCCAATGCCGCTACTCATCATACGAGAGAAGGTGAAATATCAAAGACAAAGGGTCCATGTGCCGGAAAATGGTGACCTCATCAACATGCCTTAAAGTAGAACTCCATCCAAAACCTTTCTAGTTTTCTTCAGCAGTGTCCTCCAGAAGAGCAGAGTATTTCAGGAGAGGAGAGTTATAGAGGAAGGAGCAGAGTCCTCCAGCAGAGCAGAGTATTTTAGGAGAGGAGAGTTATAGAGGAAGGAGCAGAGTCCTCCAGCAGAGCAGAGTATTTTAGGAGAGGAGAGTTATAGAGGAAGGAGCAGAGTTCTCCAGCAGAGCAGAGTATTTCAGGAGAGGAGAGTTGGATAGAGGAAGGAGCAGAGTCCTCCAGCAGTGCATAGTATTTCAGGAGAGGAGAGTTATAGAGGAAGGAGCAGAGTTCTCCAGCAGAGCAGAGTATTTCCGTCGAGGAGAGTTGGATAGAGGAAGGAGCAGAGTCCTCCAGCAGTGCAGAGTATTTCAGGAGAGGAGAATTATAGAGGAAGGAGCAGAGTCATCCAGCAGTGCAGAGTATTTCAGGAGAGGAGAGTTAGAGGAAGGAGCAGAGTCCTCCAGCAGTGCAGAGTATTTCAGGAGAGGAGAGTTAAAGAGGAAGGAGCAGAGTCCTTCAGCAGTGCAGAGTATTTCAGGAGAGGAGACTTATATAGATAAAGGAGCAGAGTCCTCCAGCAGAGCAGAGTATTTCAGGAGAGGAGAGTTATAGAGGAAGAAGCAGAGTCCTCCAGCAGAGCAGAGTATTTCAGGAGAGGAGAGTTAAAGAGGAAGGAGCAGAGTTCTCCAGCAGTGCAGAGTATTTCAGGAGAGGAGAGTTATAGAGGAAGGAGCAGAGTCCTCCAGCAGAGCAGAGTATTTCAGGAGAGGAGACTTATATAGATAAAGGAGCAGAGTCCTCCAGCAGAGCAGAGTATTTCAGGAGAGGAGAGTTAAAGAGGAAGGAGCAGAGTCCTTCAGCAGTGCAGAGTAATTCAGGAGAGGAGAGTTATAGAAGAAGGAGCAGAGTCCTCCAGTAGAGCAGAGTATTTTAGGAGAGGAGAGTTAAAGAGGAAGGAGCAGAGTTCTCCAGCAGTGCAGAGTATTTCAGGAGAGGAGAGTTATAGAGGAAGGAGCAGAGTCCTCCAGCAGAGCAGAGTATTTCAGGAGAGGAGACTTATATAGATAAAGGAGCAGAGTCCTCCAGCAGAGCAGAGTATTTCAGGAGAGGAGAGTTAAAGAGGAAGGAGCAGAGTCCTTCAGCAGTGCAGAGTATTTCAGGAGAGGAGAGTTATAGAGGAAGGAGCAGAGTCCTCCAGTAGAGCCGAGTATTTCAGGAAAGGAGACTTATATAGATGAAGGAGCAGAGTCCTCCAGCAGAGCAGAGTATTTTAGGAGAGGAGAGTTAGATAGAGGAAAGAGCAGAGTCCTCCAGAAGACTATTCAGTGACCTGGGAGATGAGAACTTCCCCTGTATTGCTGTACAGATCTCATTTCTTTGTCTCCTCTTAGAAGACGTTGGCTATGTGCTATGTTGGTGGTGGGTTGGCTGCGTTGAGATCGTTGTGTCTCCAGGCGGTTGGGAACCCAGGAGATGTCAACACGGAGAACTTGTTGATGTTTAAAAAAGCTTGATTACAACCTTTGGCTTCCAACCATCCTGTCCAGCCCGGGGCGATGGATCTGGTCAGGTTGGGTTTTTGACACAACGCAGTGAGTTATGTAACCATCCAAGAAACCTTCATGTACAGTATCTGAACAGGTCGCCGGGAGGGGAGATCACCTGGCCATTTAGATTAGGACTTCTCCCAGAATGGTGGAATTATCTGGCAGCCAATTGTTAGGCAAAATATAATTTATCCCAGGTCTGTACACCTGCTGTACCCATTATGAGGAGTTCCCACCATCCCTGTGCTGAGTTCCTGGGTCTGTACTCCTGCTGTACCCATTATGAGGAGTTCCCATCATCCCTGTGCTGAGTTCCCGGGTCTGTACACCTGTTGTGCCCATTATGAGGGGTTCCCACCATCCCTGTGCTGAGTTCCTGGGTCTGTACACCTGCTGTGCCCATTATGAGGGGTTCCCACCATCCCTGTGCTGAGTTCCCGGGTCTGTACACCTGCTGTGCCCATTATGAGGGGTTCCCACCATCCCTGTGATGAGTTCCCGGGTCTGTACACCTGCTGTGCCCATTATGAGGGGTTCCCACCATCCCTGTGCTGAGTTCCTGGGTCTGTACACCTGCTGTGCCCATTATGAGGGGTTCCACCATCCCTGTGCTGAGTTCCCGGGTCTGTACACCTGCTGTGCCCATTATGAGGGGTTCCCACCATCCCTGTGCTGAGTTCCCGGGTCTGTACACCTGCTGTGCCCATTATGAGGGGTTCCCACCATCCCTGTGATGAGTTCCCGGGTCTGTACACCTGCTGTGCCCATTATGAGGGGTCCCCACCATTCCTGTGCTGTGTTACTAGGTCTGTACCCCTGCTGTGCTCATTATATTGATACTTTCCTGAATACTATTTGCATACATTGTATAGAATGTCACGCTTTGGTTTCCTGGTTCTGACCAATCACTCCTCTTTGCAGCATGGCTCAATGCTATCAAAATCCAGGAGACAGGCACCGAGACCATTATGAAGGCAAAAGGGGATTCTGTAACGCTTGGCTGCACCTACGTGGTGGCTCCCTCTGAGACGGGGAATCTAGACATCGAGTGGTCAAAAATGAACCCAGACAGCACCGGCCTGGACACCGTGGTGGGTATCAAAGATGTCTATTTTATGGGGAAAGCTCCAAAATCAGGCAAATTCCAACTCTACCTGCAACAAATCATTTCTCAGAAGCCGGGGGCAAGACATATATCAATTATGTTTTAAAGGGAATGACTGCTGTTGGATGGAATTGGATTGTGGGAAATGACTAATAGGTGTAGCGTCAAGATTAAGCCCCACCCCTCACTGTTCTAAGACCCATTTAATTATCAAATACCAGACCTAATGCATCCAATTGAGATTCTTGCACTTGAATAGAAGGGGGTGGGGCTTAATAGTGGAGGAGCTTAAATTGCACCTAGGCTTAGCCCACCTGCAGTGTATACTTATCTCCCATGGTGCTCCAGAGAGAAAAGAACAAGTACTTTTGGGTATGAGGACCATGCAGGCATGGACTGGCCATCGGGACTACCGGGAGTTTCCCGGTGGGCCGATGGCTCAGTGGGCCAGTCAGGTGCAGTCCTGGAGCCTGAGTGATCGCGATTTCACTCTGTCAGGAGGAGCTGCTTCCGTCACTTGCTGGAGAGAGCATTAGGCGTTATGCTCCCTCCAGCCTGCAGGGGGAGATGAACAGCCGGCAGACTTTCCTTCCTCTCTCCCCTTATCACTTGTTATCACATGACTGGAGAGAGGAACGAGAAGCTGCCTTCAAAACGGTGAGTACATGTGGGAGGGGGAGGAGAGGGAGGACTCTCTGATGTAAAGGGGACTTCTGATGGGGACTCTCTGATGTGAAGCAGACTTCTGATGGGGACTCTGATGTGAAGGGACTTCTGATGGGGACTCTGATGTGAAGGGGACTTCTGGTGGGGACTCCGATGTGAAGGGGATTCTGATGGGGACCCTCTAATGTAAAGGGGACTTCTGGTGGGGACTCTGATGTGAAGGGGACTTCTGATGGGACTCTGTGATGTAAAGGGGACTGCTGGTGGGGACTCTGATGTAAAGGGGACTTCTGATAGGGACTCTCTGATGTGAAGGGGACTGCTGATGGGGAATCTCTGATGTAAGGGGGGCACTGTTGGGGACATTCAAAATTAAAGTGGGCGGTCATTATAAAGTCCAGGGCCAAAATTTTGTCCCAGTCCAGCCCTGGGACCATGTGACTAACTCCCATCTTCTCATGTGACAGCACCGGTGCTTTGTCATTGGCTGCTATCAAGCTTCAAGCTGATGAGTAATTAAAGAAGCTAATGCGTTTCGGGGGTCCAAATATGCCCCCTTTTATCAGGTGTCAAGGTAGAACCCAACCAACCGCTGAGAAGACCGGTGCTTGGAGAAAAAACATTGAAGGTCCAGTTGACTTTTAGCCCCTGATGAAGGGGTGTTTTGGACTCCCTAGCCTGGCCATTACTGGACTAAAGTTTTATCTTTTCCCAGGCAGACAGCTTCCACCCCCTCTAGGAGCACCAAAGACTCCTTGGATGGTAGTATAATGTACCAGAAATGTGAATTGAAGTGCCACACCACTGCTGAAAGGTCCAGATAAGATTTTAATCCAGTATGGGTCAGGAGGACAATCAAAGTTTAACTGACGCATTTCAGGGGGTCCAAAAACGCCTCCTTTATCAGGTCTCGTGGTAGAACCAAACCAGCTGCTGACAAGACCTGTGCTGAAAACAAAAAAACATTGAAGGTCCAGATAAGTTCTAGCCCCTATTGAAGGAAGAGGTTTTTGGACTCTCAAGTCTGCTGGGGACATTTCATCGTCTCCCTGACCCTTACTAAACTAAAGTTGTATCTGGTTCCTGGGCAGGCAGCTTCTACACCCCTGAGGAACTCCATAGTCTCCTTGGCGTATAGGGTAATGTAACAAGAATGCAAATTAAACTGCCACACCACTTTTGGAAGGTCCAGAGAAGATTTTATTCCAGTATGGGTCAGGAGGACCATCAAAAGTTAAACTGACGCATTTCAGGGGGTCCAAAAACGCCTCCTTTATCAGGTCTCGTGGTAGAACCAGACCAGCTGCTGACAAGACCTGTGCTGAAAACAAAAAAACATTGAAGGTCCAGATAACCTTTAGCCCCTATTGAAGGAAGAGGTTTTTGGACTCTCAAGTCTGCTGGGGACATTTCATCGTCTCCCTGACCCTTACTAAACTAAAGTTGTATCTGGTTCCTGGGCAGGCAGCTTCTACACCCCTGAGGAACTCCATAGTCTCCTTGGCGTATAGGGTAATGTAACAAGAATGCAAATTAAAGTGCCACACCACTGTTGCAAGGTCCAGAGAAGATTTTATTCCAGTATGGGTAAGGAGGACAATCAAAAGGGTAACTGACGGGTTTCGGTGGTCCAGGTCTCGAGGTAGAACCAAACCAGCTGCTGACAAGACCTGTTCAGGAAGAAAAACATCATTGAAGGACTAGTTAAAGCGGAAGTATACCCATCCATAAAACAGTTTCATTTCTGGCACGTGCCGGAAATGTAACACTCCCATTGGTTGTGCTCTCAACCAAACTGTCAAACCATCCAATGGCTGTTGTCATAACTGATCACATGTGCAACATCATGGCAGTTGTAGATTAAACAGAGGCAAAGATGGCAGCTTCCCTGGCTGAAAACGATAGGGGGGTTTACTTACACTTTAACATCAGGTCCCTGATGAAGTGGGCATTTTCGGACTCCCTAGCCTGACCTCTACTGGACTAAAGTCGTATCTGGTTCCCGGGCAGGCGGTTTCTACACCCCCCGAGAAACACCACAGTCTCCTTGCCTTGTATTGTAATGTAATAAAAATGTGAATTGAAGTGCCACACCACTGCTGAAAGGTTCAGGTAAGACTTTATTCCAGTATGGGTCAGGAAGACAATCAAAAGAGTAGCTGAAGCCTTTTGGTGGTCCAAAAAGGCCTTCTTTATCAGGGCTTGAGATAGGACTAAACCAGTGTCTGACAAGTCATGTGCAGATAATTACACTGGAAGAAACAAAATACCGTTAAAAGTCCAGTTGATTTGTAGTCCATATGCATTGTTTTCAAGATATGACTTTATTTCAGCATGGGTCAGGGGGACACTTGAAAGACTAGCCAACACATGGGGGGATTTGCTAAACGGTCCAGATAAGACTTTATTCAGGAAGACAATCAAAAGCCAAGGTGACAATGGTGTTCCTCAGAGATGTAGAAGCTGCCTGCCTGGGAACTTTCATCAGAGCTTGAGTCAGAACCAAACCAGCTGCTGGTAAGACCAGTGTGGATAATCACGCTGGAAGAAATACCATTAACTTCTGGTCTATATATTGTTTTCTATCTCAAGCCCCTGATGAAAGAGGCTTTTTTGGACCCCTGAAACTCTTTCAAATTTCTCCCTGACCCTTACTGGACTAAAGTCTTATCTGGTTCTGGGGCAGGCAGCTTCTACACCCCCCGAGGAACTCCACAGTCTCCTTGGCTTGTAGTGTAATGTGACAAAAATGGGAATTGAAGTACCACACCACTGCTGAAAATTCCAGATAAAACTTTATTCCAGTATGGGTCAGGAGGACAATCATTAGAGTAGTTAACGCGTTTTGTGGGCCCAAAAACACCTTCCGTTTTTCACGACTTGAGGAAGAACCAAACCAGTTTCCTATGTCAAGCCCCTGATGAAGGAGGTGTTTTTGGACCCTCAAAATGCATTGGGTAATTTTTCAATTGTCCCCTTGATCCTTACAGGAATAGTCATATCCAGACTTTCCAGCCAAGCTCAATTAATTTGAAGACTGACATTGATCAGATGCCACAATGTTCCTTCTTCATCACTGTTGTTATATTAGAAACACTTTAGGCTGGGTCAAGTTTAGTTTAAACTACGGACATCTGGTAGGCATTGAGGCATGGGTGCTCAACCTGTGTTCCTCCAACTGTTGCAGAACTAAAAGGCCCATCATGCCTCTGCCTTTGGGAGCCATGCTTCTAACTGTCAACCTTGGAATGCCTCATAAGACATTCACCTTGCAATGCCTCATGGGACTTGTAGTTTTGCATCAGCTGGAGGGCCACAGGTTGAGCACCCCTGCATTAGGGTAAGGTCCAACAATGACCACCCCCTTCAACAACTGTGGAGTTTAAGACCTCTCATATTCTCCATCATCTTCTTCATTAGATCCTCACCTACATGGACAACCAGATAGTTGCCAAAGGCCCTTCAGGTCTCATGAGCCGCCTTACGTTTGTTCAAGCAGATCCCAGCAAGGGTAACGCCTCAATCCACATCAACTACCTCAATGTTGAAGATACAGCAACTTACCAGTGCAAAGTCAAGAAGAACCCTGGAGTGGATTCTAGAAAAGTCACTTTAAATATTCAAGGTATGTAATTGGGTTCTTACTGTGATTCTAGGTGCTAGTTGTGTGTGAGCATGTGCAAAAGGGCTGGGCTCTCAGGCTCCACCCCTGAGCATCCCATGGATGATCTTCCTCCAAATAGCCCATGACAATCTGCTGCCATATTGAATGAGAAGACAGTAGTAACAGGATATGGTGGTGGCAGGATCATAAGCTAACAATTGTGGCTTCACGTACATAAACTGGTGACATAAGGAAGCTATGATTACTTAAACCTGGCAACCTGAACGAGGATAGGCTCAATTCATTGAGCCATGGCAAGCTCTACAAATAAGCTCTGTAGGGGGGAGAAACGCGTCAGTCAGGTGCTAATTTAAGAACAAGCTTTCCATTTACATTACATACCATATTTTGGACCCCGTGATGTCATCACTGGGTCACTGTACTTCTCACTATGTAGGCAGGTCATGGCTGGAGGGAAGGGCTGGCAGGGTCCTGAAGACATCACATTAAAGCAGGACTCTACTGGAATTATTGCTTGAGTGCCCTAGTATGTTAATTATTGTTGATCTAATAATAGAGCCTTTATTTCTCTAATTATAGTGGTACCTACTAATCCTCGATGCTCGATTGAAGGTGAGCAGAGCTATGGAAAAGACGTTACCCTGAAATGTTCATCTCATGAGGGAACCCCACCTCTGACTTATACATGGCAGAAGATAGCCGGACCCTCAAATCCTGCAACGCCGGTTCTCAACCTGAGTAAGTGTGCTGATGTCACTCCTGTATAATATGTCTTATATCTGGAGAGCGGTGATATCACTCATGTATACTATATCTTATATCTGGAGAGTGGTGATGTCACTCCTGTATACTATATCTTATATCTGGAGAGCGGTGATGTCACTCCTGTATAATATGTCTTATATCTGGAGAGCGGTGATGTCACTCCTGTATAATATATCTTATATCTGGAGAGTGGTGATGTCACTCCTGTATAATATATCTTATATCTGGAGAGCGGCGATGTCACTCCTGTATAATATATCTTATATCTGGAGAGTGGTGATGTCACTCCTGTATAATATATCTTATATCTGGAGAGCGGCGATGTCACTCCTGTATAATATATCTTATATCTGGAGAGTGTCACTCCTGTATAATATATCTTATATCTGGAGAGTGGTGATGTCACTCCTGTATAATATATCTTATATCTGGAGAGCGGTGATGTCACTCCTGTATAATATATCTTATATCTGGAGAGTGGTGATGTCACTCATGTATACTATATCTTATATCTGGAGAGCGGTGATGTCACTCCTGTATACTATATCTTATATCTGGAGAGCGGTGATATCAATCATGTATACTATATCTTATATCTGGAGAGCGGTGATATCACTCATGTATAATATATCTTATATCTGGAGAGCGGTGATATCACTCATGTATACTATATCTTATATCTGGAGAGCGGTGATGTCACTCCTGTATACTATATCTTATATCTGGAGAGCGGTGATATCAATCATGTATACTATATCTTATATCTGGAGAGTGGTGATGTCACTCCTGTATAATATATCTTATATCTGGAGAGTGGTGATGTCACTCCTGTATAATATATCTTATATCTGGAGAGCGGTGATGTCACTCCTGTATAATATATCTTATATCTGGAGAGTGGTGATGTCACTCCTGTATAATATATCTTATATCTGGAGAGCGGCGATGTCACTCCTGTATAATATATCTTATATCTGGAGAGCGGTGATGTCACTCCTGTATAATATATCTTATATCTGGAGAGTGGTGATGTCACTCCTGTATAATATGTCTTATATCTGGAGAGCGGTGATGTCACTCCTGTATAATAAATCTAATATCTGGAGAGCGGTGATATCAATCATGTATACTATATCTTATATCTGGAGAGCGGTGATGTCACTCCTGTATAACATGTCTTATATCTGGAGAGTGGTGATGTCACTCCTCTATAATATATCTTATATCTGGAGAGCGGTGATGTCACTCCTGTATAATATATCTTATATCTGGAGAGTGGTGATGTCACTCCTGTATAATATATCTTATATCTGGAGAGCGGTGATGTCACTCCTGTATAATATATCTTATATCTGGAGAGCGGTGATGTCACTCCTGTATAATATATCTTATATCTGGAAAGTGGTGATGTCACTCTATAATAAATCTAATATCCGGAGAGTGGTGATGTCATTCCTGTATAATATTTCTTATACCCGGAGAGTGTTGATGTCACTCCTGTATAATATATCTTATATCTGGAGAGCGGTGATGTCACTCCTGTATAATATATCTGATATCTGGAGAGCGGTGATGTCACTCCTGTATAATATATCTTATATCCGGAGAGTGGTGATGTCACTCCTGTATAATATATCTTATATCTGAAGAGCGGTGATGTCACTCCTGTATAATAAATCTAATATCCGGAGAGTGGTGATGTCACTCCTGTATAATATTTCTTATACCCGGAGAGTGGTGATGTCACTCCTGTATAATATATCTTATATCTGGAGAGCGGTGATGTCACTCCTGTATAATATATCTGATATCTGGAGAGCGGTGATGTCACTCCTGTATAATATATCTTATATCTGGAGAGCGGTGATGTCACTCCTGTATAATATATCTTATATCTGGAGAGCGGTGATGTCACTCCTGTATAATATATCTTATATCTGGAGAGTGGTGATGTAATTCCTGTATAATATTTCTTATACCCGGAGAGTGGTGATGTCACTCCTGTATAATATATCTTATATCTGAAGAGTGGTGATGTCATTCCTGTATAACATATCTTATATCCGGAGAGCGGTGATGTCACTCCTGTATAATAAATCTAATATCCAGAGAGTGGTGATGTCACTCTATAATAAATCTAATATCTGGAGAGATATTCCTGTATAATATATCTTATATCTGCTGGATGTAAGTCTGACTATGCCTCATATTTTATTTTCTGTGCTCATACAGAACCTTTGAATGGAGATTTGCTGATTAAGAACCTCTCTGACGCCTATGTGGGAGCCTATCAGTGTAAAATAGGGAATCAGGTGGGGAGCAGCACTTGTGTGGCCGATCTGACCGTGTCTTCAGGTGAGATGAGTTACAATAACATTGACCTACGTACTTGCAAAGAGCATATATGCCAATCAACCAATCAGATCTGTCAGTGTAAAGCAATCTGTCATATTAATAATAATAATAATAATGATGATGATGATGATGATGATGATGATGATGATGATGGAGGTGGTAACTGTGTCTCCTCTCTCCCTGTGGCAGCCAATCGTACCGGGATCATAGTCGGGGCCGTTATTGGGGCCCTCCTCCTCCTCCTTCTTCTCCTCCTACTCATTTGGTGTCTGATTTGCTGCTGCAACAAACGGCGATATGAAAAGGAATTGGCTAACGACATCCGGTAAGCTTCTGCAGCCAGGAAATGAGGCGGGGCTCTATCTGACTTGCTGCAGCTTCTAATGCACATTGCGAGAAGCTCACAGTGTGCAGTGAAATCGGAGTTACCCATTTTAGTACAGGAGAGGAGACAGTACAACTGTGCAAGTATACCCTCTGATTGGCTTTTTCTGTACTGCACACAGTTGTTCAGCAAGGATGCTGAGTGCAATGGTAATATTATAGATAACTATTGGAGGACCAACTTAAAAATGTGTATTTTAAATATTCCTATTGAGGACAGCCATTGATTTTTAGCTTTGTGAACACTCCCAAAAATACACAGTAATGTCCCCTAAATCATATTTATATAGTTTTTCCATTTTTTTCCAGTAGTGCAAAACTGGATAATTTGGTTTTGTCTATCCGTTAGGCCTGTATTAGGCAAAGTGTCCACAAGATGGCAGTCTTGCGTCATTAAAGTCCAATACTAATGCAGGTTTGCTATGCCTGCTTTAAGCAAAGTGCCCATTAGATGGCAGTGTTGCTCCAAAAAGTCAAATAGTAACTTGCTAATCCCACTTTCTGATAAAAACAATTATAACACAACATACACAAATGGGCAAAAAGACAGTAAAGTAAAATATTTATGAAAGGAAGAAAGGTCTATAGGTAAATTTAATAATTTACTATAAAAAAATATTTAATTTGATTAAAAATGTTTATACAGGCATGGCAAATTGGAATAATCTCAGTTGTGGTTTGTCTGATATGCCTGCTTTAAGCAAAGTGTCCACAAGATGGCAGTCTCTCACCAATAAAGTCTTAACTAGTCCAGCTTTCTGATAAAAAAAAAGAAAAAAAAAAAAAGAATTACAGTGCAAAATACATAAACGGACTAAAACAATGCCAAAGACAGTAAAGTGACATATAAAGGAAACAAAGATATATGGCAACCTATTATTTCTTAATAAAAAATATTTTTAGTTGGATAAAAACTTTTATACAGGCAGAGCAAAATGGAATGATCTCAGTTTGGGTTTATCTGATATGGCTGCTTTAAGTAAAGTGTCCACTAGATGGTAGTCTGACACCAATAAAGTCCTATATTGTCTCAGCAAAACTTCCACTAGATGGTAGTCAGGTAACAATAAAATCTTATACTCTCTCAGTTAGCAAAGTGTCCACTAGATAGCAGTCTAGCACCAATAAAGTCCTACAATGCCTCAGTTAGCAAAGAGTCCACTAGATGGCAGTCTGGCACCAATACGTTATTACTGCAACTTTTGCTTGGACGATTTTACTGATCAATTATTATTATTTAAGGTACTTATATAGTGCCGTCACATTCACATCTGTGCCTACCCTCAAAGAGCTTACAATCTAAGGTCCCTAACTCACATTCATATACTAAGGGCCAATTTAGACAGAAGCCAATTAACCTACCAGCATATCTTTGGAGTGTGGGAGGAAACCCACACATGCACAGGGAGAACATGCAAACTCCAGGCAGATAGTGTTGGGGTTGGGATCCAAACGAGTGACCCTTTTTACTACTAGGCAAGAGTGCTAACCACTACACCACTGTGCTGCCATAATAAACAATGTTAAAGACTGCAAAGGGCAGTCAAGGAACCAATAAAGTCCTGCAATGTCTCTGTTAGCATAATGTCCACTAGATGGTAGTCTGGCACCAATAAGGTCCTACATTAACTTGCTAGTCCAGCTTTCTGAAAAAAAAATTATAACACAAAATACTGTATAGAAATATTTTTAGATAAATGCTTTTATACAGGCAGAGCAAAATGGAATGATCTCAGTTTTGGTTTATGTGATATGGCTGCTTTAAGTAAAGTGTCCACTAGATGGCAGTCTAGTACCAATAAAGTCCTACAATGTCTTTGTTAGCAAAGTGTCCACTAGATGGCAGTCTGGCACCAATAAAGTCCTATATTGTTTCAGCAAAACTTCCACTAGATGGCAGTCAGGTACCAATAAAATCTACTACTATCTCTATTAGCAAAGTGTCCACTAGATGGTAATCTGGCACCAATAAAGTCCTACATCGTCTCTGTTAGCAAAGTGTCCACTAGATGGCAGTCTGGCACCAATAAAGTATTATAGCAATCTTTGATTGGACGATTCTACTGAATAAAAAAAACAATGTTAAAGACTGCAAAGGGCAGTTAAGGAGCCAATAAAGTCCTACAATGTTGCTGTAAGCAAACTGTCCACTAGATGGCAGTCTAGTACCAATAAAGTCCTACAATGTCTTTGTTAGCAAAGTGTCCACTAGATGGCAGTCTGGCACCAATAAAGTCCTATATTATCTCAGCAAAACGTCCACTAGATGGCAGTCAGGTACCAATAAAATCTACTACTATTTTAGTTAGCAAAGTGTCCACTAGTCGGCAGTCTGGCACCAATAAAGTCCTACAATGTCTTCGTTAGCAAAATGTCCACTAGATGGCAGTCAGACACCGATTAAGTCCTACATTGTCTCTGTTAGCAAAGTGTCCAATAGATGGCAGTCTGGCACCAATAAAGTATTATAGCAACCTTTGATTGGACAATTCTACTGAATTAAAAAAACATTGTTAAAAACCTCAAAGGGCAGTTAAGGAGCCAATAAAGTCCTACAATGTCGCTGTAAGCAAACTGTCCACTAGATGGCAGTCTGGCACCAATAAAGTCCTACATTATCTGACCAGTCCAGCTTTCTGATAAAAAAAAAAGAATTATAACAAAAAATACTGTATACAAATATTTTTAGATAAATAAAAACTTTTATACAGGCAGAGCAAAATGGAATGATCTCAATTTTGGTTTATCTGATATGGCTGCTTTAGGTCCACTTGGACGGCAGCCTGTCTCCAATAAAGTGCTACAATGTCTCAGTTAGCAAAGTGTCCACTAGATGGCAGTCTGGCACAATAAAAGAATTACATCAATTTTTGCTTAGACGATTCTACTGAATAACAAACAATGTTAAAGACTGCAAAGGGTCATATTTACGAAGAGAAAAAGAGCCATGGTATTTTGGCAAATGAAATGTAAACTTAAAGCATACATTTTAAAAAAACATACCTGGATAGGGTGTGGCTTGATGCAAAAAGAAAGCTTGCTTGCATGTACAGTTTCTATTGTGAGGCTGCTATGAGCTGCACTGTACATGGTAGGTAGGTTAGTTATGGGCATTTTTCTTCGTACCGTAGTTACTGTATGTACAGGGCATATATGACATAAATGTCAATTGTAAAGGGAATATCTGAACTAAACATAAGCACTAAGCACTTTTGAGATATTGTGTTGCACAGTTGATATTTGAACATTGATCAATGTTTTTTTTGGGAATGGAGGGTGATCTCTGATTTATACTACTTCTCTTTAGTATGCTACACTTTTATAGTATTTAGAAACATTGAATAGAACATCTTAATAGTGCTGTCCCCCATAATTCACTTCAGGTCCCATCCAGGTGCTGTGTCCCGGGCTGTGTCCTGGGATCACAGCACCATCATTATTTGAGTTACTGGGCATGCTCAGCAACTCAAACAAGGGTAATAATTGAGGGGATCACAGCAAGGAGTAGGCGGTTACTGCATAATTAGGGGCGGGATTGCACAGAAAGTGCGCATGATCTTGGCAGGAACACCTGGGAAAGTAGGCATGGCCTGGTTGAGACCATATAGAACAGTGGTTCTCAACTCCAGTCCTCAGGACCCACCAACAGGCCAGGTTTGCAAGATAGCTGAAATACATCACAGGTGATATCACTTGCTGCTCAGTGATTGCAGTATTCTAGTCTGCAACTCCCCAAGGTAATACTTAAAATCTGGTCTGTTGGTGGGTCCCGAGGACTGGAGTTGAGAACCACTGATATAGAAGGTGAACATTTTAAGCATGGGCTGTGGGCACAGTTGACATGGTAACAAGTAAAACTTCAAAATGTGGAGCCCCCTTGGGAGAGATGTAAGATGCCAGGGCATCTACCTGGCCACTTCTGGACCTTTGTGGCAGAATTCAGCAAGAGAACTGTGAAGGGAAGGGCCTACAGGGGACATTTAGAGCAGGCTATTGGGCCCCTTAGAGAAAGTTGTTGGGTTCTTTACAGTTTAGACACTATGCAACCATCTCTTGTTTCTCGTATTTGGTGTTCTCTACAGTTGAAAAGTTGTAGGTGGACCTCATTCTTCTCCCCCGATTCTAGTTATAGTTTTATATGACACAGGGGGGGGGGGAAGGCCACATTATTTAGGTGCACCTAGGGCACCATGATGTCTGAATATAGCCCTGGACATCCCTATTAAATTTGGTCTTTTCCACCTGCAGGGAGGATGTGAATGCCCCACCGCCAAGTCGCACAAACAGCCGGGCCAGCTCTGTCCGTACAGCAGCAGGCTACCGGCCACACAACATCAGCTACTCCCTGCGAAGGTCCTACAATGCAGCACCCAGAGTGGAACCAAACGCTCCGTCCTTTTCTGGAAGCGATCCAATTAAAGTCAAGTTTGAGAGTCCTGTGCCGACCCCGGAACCCATCCTGATTATACCAGAAGCAACAAAATTTAATCCATACAACATCCAGAGAGTCGGGGGGATCCCAGTGATGGTCCCAGCACACAGCAGAGAAGGATTCATCGTCTAGAGAGGAAATTCTTGAAATGTTTACTTTCTGTAAGAACTTTTTTCACCATGAAGATCACTTCCAAACAGCTCAAGACATTTGTGATGGACATTGTTGGGCTACTCTTTTCTATAATGTATATATTGGCGGAGGGGAGGGGGGAATGGAGAGGATGGACCTGGTGATGCAGTTGTGTCACAGCCTTGACCGTTTATGAAATGGACATCATATTATTATTTTTAGACCCTGAAGAACAAATGTTTTTGCAGCCATGCAATTCGTGATCTATTGCTAAAAATTACTGATGCCATTTTGAATTCAGGGGTTAAGTCTGGATTATTTTGAAGCTGAAAAATGATATTTTGTTATATAAATATAATATGTGATATCCGTGGGTTCTTTACTTGTCTATCTAAAGTTCTAAAATGTGTTTGGCGTCACCAGCTTAGAGGGAAATCAGAATATTATGAGTGCTAGAAAACTGTAAAATTTACACTTGGGGGTCCCATAACAATGACACACTGACACCTGGGGGTCTAGAACAATGACACACTGACACTTGAGGGTCTAGAACAATGACACATTGACACTTGGGGGTCCCAGAATGACACACTGACACTTGGGGGCCTAGAATAATGACACACTGACACTTAGGGGTGCAGAACAATGACACACTGATACTTGGGTGTCCCAGAACAATGACACACTGACACTTGGGGGCCTAGAATAATGACACACTGACACTTAGGGGTCCAGAACAATGACACACTGATACTTGGGTGTCCCAGAACAATGACACACTGACACTTGTGGATCCCAGAACAATGACACACTGACACTTAGGAGTTCAAAACAATGACACACTGACACTTGGGGGTCCAGAACAATGACACACTGAAACTCGGAGTCCAGAACAATGACACACTGACACTTAGGGGTCCAGAACAATGACACACTGACACTTGAGGGTCACGGAACAATGACACACTGACACTTGGGGGTCCCAGAACAATGACACACTGACACTTGGGGGTCCAGAACAATGACACACTGACACTTGGGACCCCAGAACAATGACACACTGACACTAGGGTGCCCAGAACAATGACACACTGACACTTGGGACCCCAGAATAATGACACACTGACACTTGGGACCCCAGAACAATGACACACTGACACTTGAGGGTCACGGAACAATGACACACTGACACTTGGGGGTCCCAGAACAATGACACACTGACACTTGGGGGTCCCAGAACAATGACCCACTGACACTTAGGGGTGCAGAACAATGACACACTGACACTTGGGGTCCAGAACAATGACACACTGACACTTGGGGGTCCAGAACAATGACACACTGACACTTGGGGGTCCAGAACAATGACACACTGACACTTGAGGGTCCCGGAACAATGACACACTGACACTTGGGGGTCCAGGAACAATGACACACTGACACTTGGGACCCCAGAACAATGACACACTGACACTTGGGGGTTCAGAACAATGACACACTGACACTTGGGGTTTTAGAACAATGGCACACCGAGACACTTGGGGATCCCAGAACAATAACGCATTGACACTTGGGGGTCCCAGAACAATGACACACTGATACTTGGGGGTCCCAGAACAATGACACACTAACACTTAGGGGTGCAGAACAATGACCCACTGACACTTGGGGTCCAGAACAATGACACAGAAAACACTTGGGCGTGCAGAACAATGATACTCTGACACTTGGGGGTCCCAGAACAATGACATACTGACACTTGGGGGTCCAGAACAATGACACACTGACACTTGGGACCCCAGAACAATGACACACTGACACTAGGGGATCCCAGAACAATGACGCACTGACACTTGGGGGTCCCAGAACAATGACACACTGATACTTGGGGATCCCAGAACAATGACGCACTGACACTTGGGGGTCCCAGAACAATGACACGCTGACACTTGTGGATCCCAAAACAATGACACACTGACACTTGGGGGTTCAGAACAATGACACGCTGACACTTGTGGATCCCAAAACAATGACACACTGACACTTGGGGGCCCAGAACAATGACACACTGACACTTGGGGGTCCCAGAACAATGTCACACTGACACTAGGGGGCCCAGAACAATGACACACTGACACTTGGGGGTTCAGAGCAATGGCACACAGAGACACTTGTGGATCCCAGAACAATGACACACTGACCCCTGGGGGTTCCAGAAGAATGACACACTGACACTTGTGGATCCCAGAACAATGACACACTGACACTTGGGGGTCCAAGTGTGAATGGAGCCTAACAGCATCTTTTTTTGAAGTATGTTCAGCTCTGTTCACTCCTGATACTTTGTAGTCCAAATGTGGACTTCCATCCAACTTTTAAAGACTTTGGAAGATCCATTGATGGAAGAATACGTTTATTCAATTCGTGTGAGACAAAGGCTACATTTAGCATTTTCAGATGTCCAGTGGCTCCAATCAGCCATATTCTAAAACTAAATCTTTTTATTTCTTCTACAAGTACAATAAGAGAGACAACAACCCAAAACAAGGTCATCAAATTTATAAACAGTAAAGTTAATATTAATTATGTACAAAACATAGTAACAAACACAATATACAATAAATATGATACACGGCATAGGCACACATCAAATGGTGACCAACTGTAATACAATGTGCAATAATAAGACAAACTATATACACATTATGTCCAAAATAAAATGATCATATAAAAAATAAATATTTATACTGTTTAGCGGGGATGAGTAGAATTGGGAACTTTCAATTCGCCCAAGTTTTAGCAAAAAATTTGAAAATTTTTCAAAAATTTCAAAATTTGAGGAAGGCTACACTCAGGTGGTGTCCCGGGACAGGACGGACTTCCAATTATGTGACCACTGTGATTGGCTTTCACAATGGTCACATGATCTGGAGCCCATCCCGGTAGCTCTCAATCATCACTAGAGACAGGGATCTGTCCACGGACAGCTTGGTCACTGTGCTGGGAGCAAGCTCTGTGCACAGAAACCTCAGCACAGGCGCGGTCCTTGGTCATAAAAAACAGCCAACTTCCTGGCTGCCGCACATATGCAGTACGGTACATTGAAAGAGGTTAAGGGTGCATTTGACTGTAAAACAGATGCCCCATATAGGTGTCTGAAGATGAGAAAATGCTTTATGAAAGGTTATATACATTCCATTTTTTAAAATTATGTTTTTTGTTAAAGTGGGAAAGGGTTAGACCAGGGTTTCTGAATCAATTTTCCGTGGAACTGTAGGGTTCCTCCAGAAGTTGCTAGGGGTTCCTTGAGCAATGAGCAATTTCTGCCTCTCAGATAAGTTCCCACTGACACTATTGGTCTTTTTAGCTATCTGTAAGGGGGTAATTCTTCCCAATGACCATAAGTGTAGAGGAGCATTCTTCCCACTGACCATCACATTAATGTATCATAAGTTGTAGATATAGTAAATTTTAGCAGGGGTTCCCTGAGACCAGAAGGTTTTTTTCAAGGGTTCCTCTGTGTTGAAAAGGTTGAGAAAGGCTGTGCTAGACCCTCTTCCAAGCTTTAATTGCTGCTTGTGTCCCAAATGGGGAGAGGGATTTACCCCTCAATTTGTCCTGGTGACCATCATTACCGAAAAAGAAATTATGGGGAAATCCTAAATTTATCATGAGAGCAAAAGGTGAAGGGAACCTTCCAATGGGGACAAATATTCTGGTGAAAAATATCTAGTCTGGGAATTCCCCTCATGTTAGGGTGATATCTCCTCTTCCTTTTGCTTCTTCAAGCGAGGAAGTGAAAACAATCTCCCCAGTAGGATGAAGACAGCATAAAACATCCCATAGGGGTTTTAGGCTATCCTTAAGTCAGGGCCAAGACAAGGAGTGGGCAGGAGGAGAATCTGCCTTGGGCACTATGGTATCATGTGAGGTGGAGGGTGCCAGTAGGGGAGATTCTTTTTGGGGAGGGGCATGTGTGCTGGGGGGGGCAAAGATTTGTGCTGGGAAGGGGGATTTCATCAGAGGGGCATATTTGTACCGGGAAGAGGGGGGATTTATGCTTAGGAGGTAAGCATGCAGATTAGGGTGCCCACGTGTACCGGATTGCCTGGGACAATCCCGCAATTAGCAGGTCTGTCCCGGGTCCCGGGCACCCTCATTCTGGACAATACAGTGTCCCGGAATTGCCCCCTGGCCCTGGACCGATCTGATGCCCTCTTAAATATCCCTCACATTGCTACTGTCACTCACAGACAGCCTGTGGTTGACCCCTGGCTGGTGAGACCCCTTTTACATGAGCAGCTGGCTCAGTGCCCAAATGGTTGCTAGCCACTGCCCGCCTCACATCTAGCAACCAGTGACGTCACGAGGAGGAGAAAGACAGAGCCCCAGCATTCACAGCGGGAAGATTTAACTTCCTCCTCTGCGCCTACTGATTAGCTCCACCCACCTCCCCCCTGCATCATTCAGCCAGCATCATGCAAAAGTGCACGAAGGAGAGATGAGTTTTGTAGAAAGGGTAGTGAATCCAAAGCACTCACCACGGACAGATTGGGGTTAAAATCCTCAGTCAGCTCTCCCCCAGCAGCCAGCATTCTGTGCTGAACTGTCAGCACTTCACTGGAGCTCCAAGTGTGTGTTAGCCTGGAGCTAGCACTGAAAAGAGCATGGTAGGCAGATAAGGGGTCTGCGAAAGAGGAGAGGACAATGACAAATGAGATGACACCCTCGGAGAGATAGAAGGAGGACACATCCTTAGATATCAGGACAGGGTTCATGCTGGGATGTGACCCCCCCAAAAGTGAAGGACTACAGGTCCCAGCATAGACCCCTCAGTACTGAAGATGTGATGCCCCCCAATCAGTGAAGAACTACAGGTCCCAGCATTAGCATGTGAAATCTATGGGGTCACACCCTTAATTCTCAGGGGTCCATAATGGGACCTGCAGTCCTTCAATTTGGGGGGGGGATCACATCCTTAGATATCAAGGGTTCATTCTGGGACTTGTAGTTCTTCACTTTTGGGGGATGTGACCCCCCCAAAAGTGAAGGACTACAGGTCCCAGCATGAACCCCTCAGAGCTGAAGATGTGACCCCCGGCAGGCCCCGCATGGGAGAAGTCACATAAGCAGCCAGCCGCGGGAGGGGCGTTCACTTTTCCGGGGCTCTGGTGTATCGGACTGGTGGCAGGCTATAGGTGACAAGTGGCACACTGCATCTGGTGGCAGGCTACGGGTGAAAAGTGGCACACTGCATCTGGCGTCAGGCAACGGTGGCAAGGTGGCAAGTGATACGCTGCATCTGGTAGCAGGCAATGGGTTACAATTGGCACATTGCATCTGGTGGCAAGTGACAAGCTGCATCTGGGGGCAGGCGACAGTGGCAAGTAACAAGCTGCATTTAGTGGCACGCAACAGTGGCAAGTGACAAGCTCAGGCTCCCCACTGATTCTGCATTATGGTGAGTTGAACAATTTCATTATATATTACAATGTAGTACAACACCAGCCATTCACCCGACAAATCACCCCTGCCGCCGAATTCCCCGTCAACCCCGAGACTACATTCCCCAGACCCCCCCATCTTTTATCTTTTTTTTGAAAGGGGGGGGTGTCCCTGAATGGCAGTTTGGAAATGTGGTCACCCTAATGCAGATTAATGCTCAATTTTTTGAAGGGAGAATTTTGCTGGCAAGGAATGCTCATACATCTTGAGGGAGGGCGCAGTTTGGTATGTTCGTCCTAGGATCTGGATGACCTTGTGCCGTCACTGCCTTAATCGATAAACATTTTAGCCCTACAGTACATATGCTATAAACACACTGACTCATTTGTCAAAATTTTTGGGTTTCACCAAATGAAAATTTTCAGTTCTGTCCGGGACTTTTGCAGCTCTTTTAAGCTTTCTTTTGATTCTGCAGACAATGTTTCAATATCGAGCCTAGAAGGAAGATAAAGAAGATGTTAGCAATAAAGAATTTATATTGATGAAAATCGGCCAGCTTTTGGATTAAGAGCCAACAGTTGGCCACATTTGGAGACCATTCAATGGCTTTCACCCTAGAGTCATAACATGGATCTAAAATGGGTGGAGAAGGGCACATGTGGACCTCTAAAAATTAGGTCAAAATCCTCATTTGCAGGACATAGAGTTTGCAATGAATGTGTACAAGGACTGCAGCAGATCTTGTATAGCAGGAATTTTCAAAATCATTGAGACCAGGGCCTGAAAAATTCTTCCAAAACCTTCCATACTCCAACAAGAAAAAAAAAAAACGTACACAATAAAATAGTGGAATGCAAAATATGTATTGCAATGCTGGAGAGCTCTGGGTGGGACTGACTGTAAAAGTGGCATGTTGGTTCTGGAGGGGTCAGGGGATTTTGGAGCAAAGCTGGTTGCCCTGTCAGGGATGAGATTCCTGGAGGGGGACTGGGGTCTCTCCAGGAAGCTGGGGGCTTTGCAGGGGCACTGTAGATAACAGGAGGTCACTGCTTGGGCTTGGAGGCACTGTGGGATTTCGGAAGGCACTGTGGGACACTGTTTGCGGCATTATGGCGGCAGAAGGCTCTGCTGCAAGCTGTGTAGCACTGTGGGAGATTGAGGGGCACTGTGTGGGCTGGGGGCTCTCAGGGGGCCTGGGGAACTGTGGAGGGTTGAGAGGCACTGTGGGCAGGTATGGAAGGTTGAAAGCACTATGAGAGCTGGTAGGTACTGTGGTAGGTTAGGGGACCTGTAGCTAGCTGGAGGCCCAGGAGGAGGGAGTAGTGGCTTAGCTACAGGCCACAGCCTGGTGGTTGAGAACCACTACTTTATAAGAACCAATGAAACTGGGAGTAAAGTGTTCATTGTCTTTAAACTGCTTTAACAACATATTCATAACAAGATTAAAGATTACCACCTTGTATATTTAGGACAAAGTGGACCTCAAATCCCTCATCTTGCTAGCAACCCCTAACCCTAGCGTTCCTGCTTTCATTGTTGCTGGCATCCAGGTGCTTCCAGGCATGGGGAAGCATGTTACCACCTCCCCTATGACAGTGCTTGGGTTCAGCAGGTAACCTTTAGACCTGAGCACAGTCATAGGACAGAGGGAGTGACGTTACTACCCCCTCTCTTGGGTCCAATCCCAGCCACAGATTTAGTGGTGAGGGAGCAATGGCCAGGTGAGTATAAGGGGGGCAGAGGGGCCATTTAACCAGTCACAGTATCCTTGCAATAACCAATCCTCTTTTCTTGTTTTAGCTTTTGGATAGAGAATTGAATGGAAATGGTGTGAAGGGTTTAAAGGGTTTGAATGCATGAACAGAGTAAGTGAGAACCTCACTGGGTAGAGCGTCAGTCAATTGACAATGTTACTTCAAGAGAATAGACCCCATTTTCCTTCAGCGACTTTCATGGCCTATAGCACTTACCTGATCTCTTGAAGGCTGGACGAGGCTTGTATTAGCTCCCTGATGTAACCGGCACTTCTGTCAGAAACCGCTTTGCTACTAAACTCCAGATACTCGAGACTCCTGTTATTACTCAGCTGTGCCAATAGCGGCATTTGTTCATCGGTCACATTGATACCACACAGCCTATGAAAAGCAGAAACAGATCATAGTTTATATACTTAGGATGAAGTTGAAATTAGTGTATCAGTAATCAAGAATATTTATCAATATTCTAAAAATATGTTTATCTAAATAAGTTTCCATTGAAAAAAAGAATTGAAAGGGTCAGACTACCTAAATCTGAAATCTTAACGTTTTGTAGACAGTGGAGATTAAAATAAATATTTTACCCCTCCATGCGCTTACTTTAGTACCTCTACCCTGCACGTAGGACTGGACAAAGCTGTGATGAGGTCACTGAAGTGATCGCCGGCCAGTTTGTTTTCAGACAGATCCAGTTTTCTCAGTGACTGGTTCTTACTTATTCCACACGCCAACTGGATGAGTGACCTCTCTGAAAGTCCTGTGTATCTCAAACTGTATATTGAAAATCAAAACAAATAAGAAAATGCTTTCAATTATATATTTAACAGACCAAAAGGGACATAAAAGTAGTCCATTGTTGGGCTTTGCATACCCTTTAACGACTATTTACAATGCAGCTCACTTATACTTACAGTAACTCTTCCAGCCTGCATGATGGACTGGACAAAGCTGTTACCACATCAGCAAAATCAGGGCCCTCAAGATTGTTGTAGGACACATCAAGCTTCCGCAGGGTTTGGCTAGAAATGATTAATGATTTCAGTTGGGGGCAGGCACTGTTTGACAGACCAGTGCCTCTTAAACTGCAAAATAAGGAAATATCTTAATCTGTTAGGACTGCTATAAAGACAGATACTTTAGTTATAGTTATGGCTGGATGCTAAAGTAGTGAACCACCCATTAGTCTTTTGTGTGTCTTGAGGACTCCAGGAAAGACATCACCTTATCACAACATGAAAGCTTCAGCTTGGACAGTGAGGCCACTTACAATATATACAGCAAAATGTATATGGACACAATTCCAAATTATTGTGTTCATCTGTACAAGGTGAGCTCCATAGAGACACGGTTCAACCAGTTTGGTGTGGAGGAACTTGAGGGTCCTGCACAGAACCCTGACCTCAACCCTACTTAACACCTTTGGGATGAATTGGAAAGCTGATTGTGAGCCTGGTCTTCTCATTCAACATCCGTATGTGACCTCATAAATGGTGTCCAGCTCCATAAATACATGGTTTGACCGGTTTGGAATGGAGGAACTCGAAACCTCCGGAATATGTAAACAGATAGGAAAGAGACCTCAACCGCATATTTGACCAAACTGACTGATCATCTATCTGGCAGGAAACTAAATCTTCATCCCCAAACATCGCCGCCCTAGAAACCAACTATAAGGTGCTCACGAGGTGGTACCTGGTCCCCTCCAGGATACACAAATTTCTTCCATAATATCCGCCGCACTGCTTCCGTGGCTGTAACGAGACAGGTATGCCCTTCCACATACGGT
Source organism: Lithobates septentrionalis (assembly GCA_037952835.1). NCBI lineage: Eukaryota > Metazoa > Chordata > Amphibia > Anura > Ranidae > Lithobates > Lithobates septentrionalis. Next base: position 239,808 of record JBBDGP010004288.1, read on the forward strand.
GGGACTGTCCTGTAGCACAAGCCTTCTGGTCAGAGATTTTCTCGATCATGACAAAACTATTTGCCACTACCCTACCACCGGAACCAACAGTGGCTCTCCTGAACAACAAACCCATGTCCTTAATTCATCGCCAATTCAAACTACTGCTATATATCACTACTGATGCCAAACAGACCATAGCAAAAGCTTGGAAATTGCCCACCTTGAGCGTACTAGCAGCGCAGCACAGAATCCCCCAGGCTATGATCCACGCTAAGATAGAGACAACATTGCTGGACAAAATCACAAAATTCAAGAAGCTCTGGAACCCATGGATGACCCACTTCTTACCCCCTGGTTTTGATGAGACATTATTGCGCCCATAACCGAAGTGACTTGCTTCTTTTAACCTACCCTCTGAGCCGGCAACCCCACTCCCAACCCACCCCCCCCCTTCCTCTCTCTCCCCCTCCCTTTTTCCATTTTTTAGCCCCCCCCCCCTCATTTTTGATTTATTTTTTGACTGTCCACTTAACCCTCATGATACTTGCTTAATTATACCCATTAACATATTGTACCTGCTTCACACATACTGCTACGTTATAATGTGTGCATTTACTCCGGAAACTATTATTCCACTTTCTCACACCTGTTTTGAATAAATACTTTATTAGTTGGACGTGTTGTCTCTCCCCTGCGGCACAGATTGCTCCCAGATGGGGTGCCAGGGGATGTTTGACAATTCTCCATACCTCAAGTTTAACCTCTGGATTTGCTCACATTGCATATGTTGACTATTTTACCTTGTCATTTGTACTTCATAGCATAACTTTTTAAGAGATCCTACTATATACTTAATAAAGTTCACTTTATTATTGTAATCACTGTAAAGCTTTAATAAAAATAAGGAATGGAGGAACTCAAGTGGACCAGACCTCAACCCTACTGGACACCGTTTGGATGAATTGGAACCCCAATTGTGAGCCATGTCTTCTCATTCAACATCAGTACCTGACCCCATAAATGTTCTTTTGGCTGAATGGATACAAATTCCCCCAGACACCCTCCAAAATCTTGAAGAAAGCCTTTCCAGAAGAGTGTAGGATGGTATAGCCACAAAGTGGTGGGGACAACTCTATCTATCTATCTATCTATCTATCTATCTATCTATCTATCTATCTATCTATCTACCGTATATACTCGAGTTTAAGTCAAAATTTTCAGCCCTTTTTTTTGGGCTGAAAGTGTCCCTTCGACTTATACTCGAGTCCCTGCCGTCTGTCTGCATGATCAGCGTGTCATGCAGGCAGACGGCGGCCGGCGTAGTGTTCGCCGGCTATTGCAGCTTTCAAAAGCCGCGCCTCCTGCTCATCTGTGATAGGCTGAACAGCTGTCAGTGTACAGCCTATCACGGACATTCTCTCATCCTCGTCCGTGGTATGAGAATGAGAGAATGTCCGTGATAGGCAGTCAGCGGTCAGCCTATCACAGACGAGGAGGAGGCGCGGCTTTTGAACTGTGGAATGGCCGCCGAACACTATCATCACACGCCGGCCGCCGCTTGAAGATGGAGATCGCCACAGGGAGGCTGCACAGGACACAGGTAGGACACATGCACACATACATGTACAGGACACAGGACATGCACAGGACACGTACAGGACACAGGACATGTACAGGACACAGGACATGTACAGGACACAGGACATGTACAGGACACACATGTACAGGACACACACACACATGTACAGGACACATGTACAGGGTACAGGTAGGCTGCACAGGACACAGGGAGGCAGGCAGCTGCAGATGGGCATTGTTGACCCTCTGCATTTCTCACCCTCGACTTATACTCGGGTCAATAAATTTTTCCCAGTTTTTTGTGGTAAATTAGGGGCCTCGACTTATACTCGGGACGACTTATACTCGAGTATATACGGTATCTATCTATCTATCTATCTATCTATCTATCTATCTATCTATCTATCTATCTATCTATCTATGGAAAGCCTTCCCAGAAGAGCATAGACTGCATATTCGTGGCCAACTCCTTCAAATGGTTTTGAAATACGGTGACTTACAAGCTTGGTCAGGTGTCCCCAAACTGTTGATCTTATGTTTGTACCCACATACAATAAGTCAATGAACCAACACTGAAAACCAAGACTACAACTGATTCAGAGAATATAAATATGCACCGGGAAAGCCTTCTAATCAAGAACCGCAAGAAAATGTCTGATCCATATTACATAAATGTTATTGCATCTGTCTACTCTTTATCTCACCTCAGTTCCTCTATCTTGCAAAGTTGACCGGACAGATTTTTGATCAAGTCAATAAAGTCATCACCAGCAAGACTGTTGTAAGACAGGTCAAGTGCCTTCAGTGACTGGTTCCTTCCGATTGCAGATGCCAACTGGGAACAAGAGTTGCTTGTGAGGGCATTGTCACTCAAACTGAAACACGAAAGGAAAATAAGTAATTGGATGAAAATGGTAACAATAATTGAACTCAATAAGGAACAATAAGGCTTAGCCTCTCACCGCAATCTCACTTTTTGGTCCAAAAGAAGGCAACCAAATAAACCCTGGCCAAGTGCTGCCAGTTTTGTCAGATGGGGTAAATAAAAAACACCTTCTCATTTAAAAAATGTACAGTACTTGAATTGACCTCCTGAAAAATAAGTGTAGCCACCCTACCTTACCCAGGAATGTCTCTAAATTCAGTTATGTGTGGCTGTAGTTTGTGTCTTGTTCAAATTCCCTTAAAGCGATTCTTTAGTCAGTTCAGCAAAAATTAAAAGTCAGCACCTACAAAAATGTAACTGCTGACTTTTATTAAACAGATGCTCACCTGTCCCAAGATCCAGTGCCATCCTCACTCGGGGCTGGTTTTTCCACCGGTCTTCAGGTCCCCGGCGCCGGCAGTGCTTTGTAAATGGACCCACAGCCTCCTGGGACCTGTGAGGTGTCCCAGAAGGTTGCGGACAGGGATGGGGAGAGGAGAACTTCCGATTGACTTTGAATTAGTACCCCCTCCCCACCCCCCAAAATATATGTTCCAACTATGAAAGAGGAGGAGGGAGCAAAAAGAGAGAACAGTCATTTCTGAATTTCTGGCAGAAAAAAAAAGACTTACTTGAGCTTCTGGATTTTGCACTGATCATGAGTTAATGCAAAGCATATGGATTCCATAGCACTATCCTTCAAGTCATTGCTATAAAGGCTGCAGAGAGTGAGAGAAAAGGTAATATCATACAGACTTCGAAGTAAACACCACATTATACATTTTTTTTATTTCTTAGAAAATAATAATAATAATAAAAAAATAATTATTATTAATAATAATAATAATAATAATGCCAATACTCAACCACAGCCACCGTAATTTCTCTTGCATATCCAAACCAAAGAATAAAAATTGAACATATTGCCGCTTACCAGACCTTAGATGCAGTGGCTACATTTGTTTTTGTTTTTTTGTAAGGCTATGCTCCCTTTATTTTCACCAGGTGATCCTGCCAGTAACACCCTTCCTGTCCTAGTCTGGTTACTCTAACTCACTAAAATGTATCTATGGAGGAGCAGCATTAGCACCCTAGGACAGAACTACAAAATTACTCCCTTCTCTTCTTCAACACATGGAGGGTATCTTGTAGACCACATAGCAAATGATAAGGGGGCAGCACAGGCAGAGGACACAGGAGGATGCTTTTAGCTCACTAGAGCCTGGCAAGATCAACAAATATTTCTTTGCACAGATATAACAAAATGCTTTCAATAGTATACTTAACAGGTCTAAAGGGTGAAAATGAAAGAAGTGATGCAGCGGCCAGAAAACACACGGAGTCCAAGTGCGGTAAGAGGTATATATTGTAACAAAAGTCCAGCAATGGGCCCAGCGGGGAGCCAACCCAACCGGGAACACTCACAAGGTATTACAGCGATGGGACAGTAGATCGGAGACCTGGACATGCCTACAGCGCCTGCCACGGGGAGTGGAGTGTGGCCTGGCCAGTCCGTACCCAAAGGGGAGGCTTTGCAGAGGGTTGGCATGGTCCCTGCGCTTTCCCTACTCTTTTCCCTGGCATGTTGTGCCTGACAGATGGGTCACCTGTCCCTACTCTATCCACTCACAAAATGTGTGCCAAACCTGGGAGCCATGGTCATAACCTGTTCCCGACCACACTATAGCTGAAAGACAGCTACATCGAGGGACTCCAGTTCTGACGGGGACGTCCATGGACATCCTTCCACATGTGTGCCTCCTGCGTGCCCCCTAGGATGCGCATTAGGCACGCTCTTTTACTGCTGTGTCCTTTGGACCAAGGGCCAATCACAGCTTCCCTTTACCATGTGATCAGCTGTGTGCAATCCCAGCTGGTCACATTTAAACAGGCTTGCTGTTTATAGGCATTCCTTTCCTCACATGCTGTCTCTGTGTGAGGAGAGGAGACCCGATAACCGGCAACCTGACAGGGCACAGTGAGTACATTGCTTACACTGATAATCAGGACACTGTGCAGCCCCCATCAGTGCAGCCCCATCTGTGCCAATCAGTGACCATCAATGCAGCGTATCAGTGCCCACCACTGCAGCATATCAGTGCCACCTTATCAGTGCAGCCTCGACAGTGCCTCTTCAACAGTGCCCATCAGTGCCGCCTCATCAGTGCCCATCAGTGTCTCTTCATCAGTGCCCATCAGTGCCGCTTCATCAATGCCCACCAGTGCCCATCAGTGCAGCCTCATCAGTGCCCATCAGTGCAGCCTCATCAGCGCACATCAATAAAGAAGACAAATTACTTATTTTCAATTTTATAACAGAAAGTAAGAAAAACTTTTTTTTTCTCAAAATTTTCTGTCTTTTTCCTTTGTTTTGCAAAAAATAAAACAGAGGTTATTAAATACCACCAATAGACAGCTCTATCTGTCTCAAAAAAATGATAAAAATTGCATTTGGGTACAGTGTTGCATGACTCTGCAATTGTCATTCAAAGTGCGACAGCACTTAAACCTGAAAATTGGCCTGGGCAAAAAAGGGGTGCCCGATATTGAAGTGGTTAAATATACTTTGCCAGACCCAAGATGGCCGCCACATGGGGCACCAACATCCAATTGGATAGCTGCCTCCCTGTGAATGAGGAAACCATAGAGGAACTAGGTTCCTCTCTAATTCCTCTCCCCATCTGCATTGCCGTTGTGGACGAGCGCAACCTGTGGTGGAGAAAATAGACTGCACCTGCCTACAGGTTGACATGCACTTTAAATGCTTACATTACAAAACACTGAATGAAAACGATATTTATTACCTTATGTCTTTAATGGTATGTAGAACTCTCATAAGCTTCTCCAGGCCCTCACTATCTATATTACATTCATTGAGATAAAGTCTTTCAATGTCTTCGCAGCAATTAAGTATGAATGCCAACACGGCACAGTGCAATGGGGTGTGATGCACCCGGAAAAATTCAAAACACTTGAAAGGTTTAAGGGTCTGGGCGACAAGAGCCTTATTCCTGCTCTCAAAGAGATAGAAAAACACATTCAGAAGCCTCCTCTTGTCCTTTTTGTAACTTTCCAGCATTTCACTTTTAAGAATGGACACCAGCCAGTTGACGACCCCTCTTGAAGCTTTAGTGGACAGTTCCCCCATGTAAGGTTTTAACAATGCTCTTGTTGTATTGTCTGAAAGACCGCAAATGAATCTGAGAACCAATTCCCCATGAACCTTTGGGCATAATTGACCTTCAGTCAGTAAATCAGCGAGGTTCCCAGAAGAAGACGGAAGGTAATGGATCAAAGCGGCAAAAAACTCTTGAAGGATGAGGTGTATGAAGGAAAATGTCACATCGTCATTTTGATCTGATTCGGTCATAAAACTTGACAAGAGATGTGAGGCTGTGTCAACTTGAAAAGATTCCAGATGAAGTTTATCAAATATGATAATGCGATTCTTGACTCCAAAGTCTGCCATCTGCCCAATTGATGTCAACATTTCTGGAGCACGGTTTGTATCCTGGGTGTGATTGGAAAGAATGTGTGTCAGAAAAGTCACAAAAAGTTGTGTCAATGTCTTGGGCAAGGATAACAACAGCTGTTTTTTGTCTGTTGGCTGGGCTTTAAAGCACATCAATAACACCGTACAAATGATCCAGCAGTATGATGGGATGTAACAAAAAGTGTACAGTGAATCATTTTCACGCACATACTGAAAAGCCATTTTTTCAATTTCCTTGTCTTCAAAGAAATATTCAAAATATATATGCTTTTCCTTGGCGGAGAATCCCATGATCTCAACTATTCGCTCAAGCACATTGATGTCAATTAAAGACAGCTTGGTGGGTCGGCTAGTCATCAGCACAGAACAACCTTCAAGAAGATTCTTCTTTAGCAAGTTAACCACAATCGTACCAACAGAATCCTTCTGTTTGGTGTTGGAGCATAATTTGCTTGAGCTAAAATCCATGTAGTGGATATTTTCATCCAAGCCATCAAAAATGAAGAGAAACTTTTTGGGATCCTGCAAGATGTTATCAAGCTGACCCTGCAGATATGGATACTGGTCAAGGATCATGTCCTCCAAACTGACTACATTGAGTCTGTTGAGCTTACAGAATTTGAAAGAAAAGACGAAGGAAAACCTTTGGTAGTGCTTTTTATTCACCCAGTCATAGACAAATTTCTGAACTAGTGTGGTCTTACCGACACCCGCTACTCCACTTGCTATTACTATGTGTGGCACACATTTTAACCAGTGGCACCAGTGAAACAGTCTGCTTGGAGAAAGGTTTTGTAGACCGCTCCTTGTTTCCTGAAAACTACCCTCAAACGCTTCTCCTTCGTTGGTTAGCTCATCTTTGGTAGATTGTCTAAACTTATGTGTGGCGACTACAGCTAAGTTCACATAGCGGTTTGATATATAGAAACTTTTTTGTCCGTGGGTGGTGCCTGGTGGTTTCTTCTCTGTGAGATTCTGAGTTTCCTGCTGCAGTTTTGCTCTGTGCTGTGTCTGCATCTCTAAAAAAGAGGCATGGAATTTGTCATTTTAAAAGACAAGAGGGTTTAAAAAAATGTAACATTCTGGATATACAGTACAATGTGACATACTGTGCACCAACAAGACAAAACTATATAGCCAACATGTCAGGACCCGGGACTGAACCTGCAACCTCTGCTATGTCCGGCAGTGACTTTACTTACTGACTCACTTGGGATGCTGGACAGTGCCATAGACAATTCCTTGAATGATCCTGCCTTGAACCTTGTTTCTCTTGAACTTTGAACCCTTTGCTTCTCCCATGAACTACCTATTTTAGCCATTCCTTTGCACTTCCTGTTTACCAGATTATTGTGCTCTCTCCAGCCAATATCTCACTCTTGTTTCTCCTGCTGGCACCTGTATCTCTGCTACCACTCGTTACTGACCTTTGGCTTGTTCCATGACTATGCTTCTGCTTGATCTCAACATGAAACCACTTGTTACTGACCTTTGGCTTGTTTACTGATTGATCCTTACCTATATCTGTTACTGGACCCCGGCTTGCTCACTACCTGGTGGGACAATCCTGACGACCTTGACCTGGTACTAACAAGCAGCAAAACCCATCTCCACCATCAGGAGCTCTGGTAAATACCGGTTAGTGCTTAGACCTGGCACCTCAGGTGAGCCTGTGTCATTTGGCAGGGTTATCTGCTCATGTATTTATCTAACTGGTCAGTGGGAACTTCTCCACCGCTATAGCTACTGGTCTCGGAGCCTGATCCCGGACCGTGAGACACAATAGGTTGCACACTTACCTATCATACTTAAATGAGCTTGTTGGGAGTCCCATTCCAAAACCATCGCCATAATATGGTGGTGGCTCCACCTTTGTGGCCATGACAGCCTCCACTCTTCTAGCAAGACCTTCTACAAGACTTCAGAGGATCTTTGAGGGAATTTGTGCCTACTCAGCTAAAAATAGTATTGGTGTGGTCAAGTGCTGATGGTGGATGAGAAAAACCTGGCTCCTAGTTGGCATTCCAGTTCAAGTGCTCTGTATGGTTGAGTTTAGACCTCTGTGTAGGCCACTCAAGCTTTTCCACAACAAACTGGTCAAACCATAAATAATATACTGGTAATTTACCTTTCAGCTCTGTAGTCAATGTATGTCCATGTGTGTCCACAAGAATATTTTCCACTAGAGTTTTACCTAAAAATAATAAGGATGATTTACTATATGTTGTCCATTCATAAGCATTTAAAGAAGGCGTCTCAGAAGGGACTTCTTCAAACTACAGTAATGATGCTGAAAGCACTGCAAAGCTCCGATGCCACAGTTCCCATAGTCATTTATTAGAGTGAAGTGCCCGGTCTTTCTTAATATTTCTCTTCTTCTAAGGTGGGACAGTTGTCATGTGTTGGTGGGGAATGGGGTGGATGGGCGGCAACATGGACTGTGTGCAGCATTGGCTGTAGAAACAGTGGGAGGGGGAACAGTTACTTCACAACATTACCTCCCTCCCGCCATGGTGTTGAAGACTGAAGTTGTCTGAGACTGGGTGGGTTTGGGCCCCCTTACCCACCTCGTATCTACACCTCGGATATAAGCTAATTTTAAACAGAAGTGGTGGTGGTTACTACTTTTCTTTAGGGTTATTCATACAGAGTGCTAAGTAAGTGAATCAGTAGTAAACATTTTAGGTTTTTGATCCCAAGAAATATCAAATTTTGAGTCTTCTATTTGCAATTTGCTTATTGTTGACCCTCCTGAAATGCCTTTTAAAGGGCTGTCTGTAATTCTACTTCTACTATATGGGATAGCGAGCCATTCAAATGAGCAGGGGATAAGTATTTTGGAGCATTCTGTACACAGATCACGGAATGGCCAAAAGTCACAGTTTCAAGGTTTCAAGGCAAGGAAATTTGAATTTCTGAGCACTTTTGGAAAAAAGCATTGAAGGTCATTTAACCACAAAAATATCTACATACATGAATTCACCTTTCTTTACTAGAAATGCAGTTATTATTGAAAAGTAGCAGCAAAGTAATATAATAGTATAAAAACAAAAAATGGCTACATGGGTTATACCTGTGTGAATGATTTCACTCAGCAAAGCAGCTAGATTGGGATGGTAACGGCAACATTGCAGGACGTGGAGACTTTCCCAAAATCCTAAAATGGCTTTCCTTCCACAATTCAAAATGTGATTTAGCAAGGTCTTCGCACATATTGAATCTCCAAGATAGTTCTACAGTAGTAAAGAGATTATAAAAAACATATAAAAGGAAAAATATAGAAAAAAGAGAGAGATAGAAACTACATGGCCAAAAGTTTGTTGACATCTCTACATCATACCCATAGTTTTGTTGTTGGACATTCCATATCCATAGCCATTAATATAAGGTTTTGTCCCCCCACTTTTTGGCAGTTATGACATCCTCTAGGAAGACTTTCCACAATATTTTGGAGGCAGTCTGTGGGAATTTGTGCCCATTTTGCCAAAAGAACAATTGTGAGGTCAGACATGTTGTTGGACAAGAAGATTCGGCCTTCAACTGGTGTTCCAATTCCACCCAAAGCTGTTTGGTAGGGTTGAGGTCAGAGCTTTCAGTAGAGTTGAGGTCAGGGCTCTATGTAAGCCATTTGAGTTTCTCCACTCCAAACTGGTCAAACCAAGTCTTTAAGGAGTTGACTTTGTACACAGGGGCACAGTCATGCTGGAACAGAAAAGGGTCTTTACCAAACTGTTACCATAAGGTTGGAAGCGCAAACTGCTTCTGTATGCACCTGAACCACCTGAAACACCTGAACTCTATCACTTGGGTAGGTGTCCACATTTTTTGGGCATATTGGAAGTTCTGATTATAAGATGTACACAAAGTTTTTGAAAGGTAATGTAACTAAAATAAAAAAAAAAAGACCTCATTACCTCCAGCTTGGGGATATCATGTGATTTTAGTTCGCTCAGGAGCCTGTGGGTGTCCAAAGATTCCACAATATAGATCAGATCATCCCAGAAATATTCATATATTAGCCTCAGGTCACAATCTAGATACATAGACAACTGCTCTTGGAACTTCTGAATTTCATCTGCACAAAGGTGGAAAAAACGATCATTGTATTTTCACTGTACTGTAGGTATGTTCTATAACATTCTATGGTGCACTGTACATAACCATAAAACAGTGTTTTGCAAAGTGCATTGCGTAGAATCTGTGCTATGACTTATCCATCAGTGTTGTGAATCCTGGCACTAGGGTATCCCATATTTGTATTACAGGGGCAGCTCAGCAAGGCCACCAGTCACCCGCAAAATTAGGATTTGGACACTATTTTCCTAAAATCTCTGTTCAAATCCAAAAGGGTGTACCAGGTCACTATTTTAAGGAGGAATGTATTACACAAGTGGAAATGAGTAAATGTGTGTTTTTAAACATATGGTATAAACATTTTAAAGCAGAACTTCGGTAAAAAGAAAGAAAGCAACATGGAGGGATAGGAACATTTAGAGCAGTGCCTAAAACTAACCTAGTGGTGCCCACACATATTTTCAGCAGCACTCAATTTCTGCCATCTACTTCATCTGAATCCCAGGCGTTCTGAGCAACAAAAACCTTAACCCTTCCTAAAGGTTTTGAAGTTTGCCCATCACATTCCTATTGGCTTATTGCAATGATGTGACACCCTCATTGGGCAATAGAAATGTGCAGGATATGGGAGGGGCAGGCAACATTGAAAACTACCAGCAACTGTTGAAGCTTGGCAGATCAAAACTGCCTGGAATTTGGAGTAGTGGTCACATTTAACTTTTCCTAAGCACTCTATATGCAGTATTTTAAATGCTCTCTGTATCCCTTTTGAGGGGAACATGTACAAAAATGGAAAATCTAAAAAAAATACTAGCATGTACCTTCGGCAGTTTCCAAGTTCTTCTTGCTAGCCCAGATCCAGGGCTTTTCTTTTCTATAAAGCTTTGATACTTCTCCTCACACTTCTGGCTCCTACACGTTCCTTTTGGCCAGTGAGGCTGCCATCATAGTAATCAGCCAACTAAAATGTGTGGGAGCCAGGCGGATATGGGAAACCTTCAACATTGCTTAGAAGTGTCCAGGCTTCTGTCTAAGTTAAGAACTTGAATCTGTCTTACAAATACAATTTTGTCTTAATTGATTATTAGTTATGTTCTTTCAACTGAACAGCTCTGCCAAACAAGTTGACCAATGGCAACACATGTAGCAGACTTCCAGTCAGTTTCTAGGATAGGTAAATTTAGTTTGGACCCATTGAAGTCAATAAGGTTAATCTGTTCTGTTAGGCAAATTTAGTTCAGCTCACTGTTCCCAGTTAGACTGGAATTCTGTTTGGGATTTATAGTTATGTCTTAGCGTAAATTTAGTTTAGTCCACTGTAATCAATGGAGTTGGGTTTGATTATTTTAGTCTGGTCTGTTTTCCAGAGGCTGCATGATTGTTTACTTCTCCCTGTTCAGCTGGAGGGGCTTTGGGTAATAGAGACGAGCACATGCTAATCAGCAGCTTAATATTTATGTAGCCCCAGCCAATTCTTGAGAGGTCTGGCCCAGAAGATTCTGGGAAAATGCATAAATACCTTGGAGCAGAAAGCAGCCTTTTCTTCTTCCACAGGGAAAAAATAAATGCAGAGGGGGCTTGTTTGGCCTCCCTGGGCACTGCTGCCATGTGCTTGTCGAGTGGAGGCCCCAGCTGGGAGGCTGGAGGGCCCGGAACCACTGTCTGTTGCTGAAGGCTGGCGGAGAGGCTGTCGTTAGAGGATCTAGTCTGATTCCACTGGGAGAAGCTGTCTGCAGGATACTGGTAGGAGGTCACAATTTACCCAAAGGCATTTCGTGAGTACAGGCGGGAAGAGATCCTAGAAACAAAGTGCCATCACCCCTTTTGTGTGCTAGAAGGTCAGCCGTGTATTTGCTAAGAAGTTTTGTCCTGAAGAGCATAGTCGTTCCATTCCTTGTAGGTGGGCTGTTGCTTTGCCTGTTCTCTGAGGAAGGCTCAACCTCCTAAATACTGTATTGCAGTACCTGTCCACTATCTGCTACACAGGGACAGTGTTTAGTGTCCTCAAGTTCATTTAGCAAGGTATTGAAGTATCCTACTATCCCCATCCAAGTTCAACCCTTTAATAAAACCTCAAAACCAACAATCCTAGACTGTTTCATGAGCTAAAAGAGTGAAAGTGCATGTGTGCCTGGCTGTGACAGGCAACTACTGGGAAAAGGAACCCGGGCATATCACCAGTGCCCCGGGGGTAGCGCTACATACAATATGAGGCTTATTATTCCTAACCCGCAGCATCAGAGCCAATATAATTGAATGTTGATGTATCTAATTGGATAGGATCGAGTATAATGGAAAATATGTAAGTGTCCTTCAAATTTCTGCAGCAGTATCATCATGTTTAATAAAACAGTAAAACCAACCTTCAGCGCTAGTTCTTTTGAGTGGCCGATCCATTTTCTAAAACAAAAAAAACAGGTATAAAACATCAATTTATGAACCATAACAATGAATAAATGTGGCCAAAAACCATTATAGGTCATTTAAACATTGGCAGCTAGTTGTTAAATCTAACAATGTTTTGAATATCAGACTCTGTTCCATCTAGTACGGCTGAATAGTAATGACTAGCAGTCTTTGGATGAGGTTTCAAATGTTTAATGAGAAAATATGATAGTCGCAGATATAATGCTGATGTTTTGGCTGGTTCTTGCGTTGCAGGAAAGATGGGTGCCAGTCACTTTTAAAATGAACAAGGTGAGTTTATTGCTCACAACAAAAAATGCAAGGAGAGAGGGTTAGGGCACAGGACATACTTAGGACAATTGGCAGCCAGATTAGCAGACTCCAAAAACAAAAACCAGCCAGGTAGACAGCTATACAGAACAAGGGCCTTAGGCCTGCATCCAATGTTCTGTATCTATGTAGCAATCGCTGTCTCCAACAGCAAAACACAAACAAACAATACCCTGCAGGGTTTCCTTGGATGAGCCTCTCATGATGCTTTTCCAGCCTCTCCACAGTCCTCCACAGGCTTGTAGAGGAGTAACCTTCTTCTACTCCATCTCAGAACTCCATCCCTTTCCTCATGCCTCCAGGCAACAACCAGGCTCCCTTTAGCAGAGCCTCACTCATGCCTCCAGGCAACAACCAGGCTCCTTCTGGTAGAGCCTCCCTTGTGCCTCCAGGCAACAACCAGGCTCCCTTTGGCAGAGCCTCACTCATGCCTCCAGGCAACAACAAGGCTCCTTCTGGCATAGCCACCTTCGTGCCTCCAGGCAACAACAAGGCTCCTTCTGGCAGAGCCACCTTCGTGCCTCCAGGCAACAACAAGGCTCCTTCTGGCAGAGACACCTTCGTGCCTCCAGGCAACAACTAGGCTCCTTCTGGCAGAGCCTCCCCCCATGCCTCCAGGCAACCACCAGGCTCCTTCTGGCAAAGCCTCCCTTGTACCTCCAGACAACAACCAGGCTCCTTCTGGCAGAGCCTCCCTTGTGCCTCCTGGCAAAAAACAAACTCTCTCTGACCAAGCCTCAAGCACACAGCCACACAGCCAGGCCTTAGGCTCCAGACCTCTTCCAACACAGCTGTTCCTTGCACATCCACTCCAGACCAAGATCTGGGTGGGAGGACCCAGATCACCTGACTTCCTCCAAATATATACTCTCTCCCAGCATGCTCAGTGGCCATGAAACTCCTACTGATTGGCTGAGAGAAATATACACATTGATAACTTAAATTCATTGCAGCTCATCATACTAATGACAAAGGCAACAGTGCCACCTATTGACAAAAGGGAGGAACCATAGCTAAACCAGGTTTAGAAGAAAACACCAATGATCACAAAGAGTACAAATTAGCTAGGTTAGTTACCACCTAGCACAGCAAAATTTACTAGTAACCCCTGTATAAGACAAGGGGGCTACACAAATGCACGCCAAGTCTGGGAGCCAGGGCCTTAAAAAGGCTCTGCCTGAACCAAGATGGCTGCCAGAATCACATGGGTCAGCAGTATCCAAACAAGATTGTTTCCCCAGTGACCCAGATAACCATAGAAGAACCATTTTCCTTTTAACTTTCCCTCCAGCTGGGATCAGGGATCCCCTTATGAAGTCGCGTGATGACGTAACGCGTAGGGAGTGGCCGGAAGTGGAGGTCGAGTAAATACCGGAAGTGATGTGAGAACAGCATCCAAATGCCACGCAATTTGGTTTTTAAGCTTGTTATAATTTTTATTGATGTAAGAGTCCAGCTTGTTCACTTAATAAAAGTATTTTTACATTTTGAACATACTACACTATTGGAGTTCTCTCTTTCTCCCATTTCTTTCCTTATCACCCCCCCCCCCCCCCCCCCGGGAGTACGAGAACATTACGAGGACGTGGGTTTAAAGCTTCCATACAAGAATAACATAAACTGGAACGGCGGACCCCCTGGTGGTAGATGTCAGAATAGCGGAACAGATTTTCTTACAGAAATACATGCTGTTGATTCAAGAAATTAAGGTGAGAGTTCCGTGAGCTCATTGATGGGATTATACACCTCTCACCCTTAAGATGTGCGGTTTGTCTAACCTACTTTTGAGAAGCATTTTGGACATTAATTAGAAAAATGCCTGAATAGAAGATAATCACCAGATTGACTTTTATTTTTTTATTTTTGATGTCCCTGGATCAACGCACTAGTTCATTAATTAATTCATTGTACACTAATTAACCATATTTATTTGGCACTTTTTGCACTTTATCTTTATTGCTGTAGCGCGGGATCATTATTGATTTATGTATTCATGAGTGTGATGTGAACGCTATTAGACCCTGCTGCAGACAGTTTCTTATTGGATTGGATTGCACCTTAATTGCACATTACGCACTTTGATTATTTTACCACAATTTTGTGGTGGTTCCTTTTTCACTACTTTTTACTATTTTTCTAAGTCATATTATTTAATATATTAGACTATTTTGGAACACATCACAGTAGCGCAAAGGCTCTCCATTTTTATATTTTAAAACCTTTCTGGTGCTATTCAAAACTTAAAAAAAAAAAAAAAAAAAAAACTTTAACCATAAAAACACAGCTCAATGTAGGAACATAGGTGAATTCTAGATGCCCCACAGAACTTTTTAAAGAAATTTCAACCGTTTCATTTGGAGAAACATGTATCTTTCAAATAGGATATTTAAAGTGGTTATAAACCCTTTACAACCAATTTAACCTACAAGTAAGCCTGGACTAAGACTTACCTGTAGGTGCTTGAAATATCTCTCAGACCTGCACGGTCTAGGAGATATTTGCAAATCGTCGTAGGGCGATTTCTTCTGCGCATGCGCCGGAGTTAGAAAGGGCACGCTAGGCCGTTTCTAGCTCGGGTCATGCCGTTAAAGGCGGCTCCCGTGCGCATGTGTGGGAGTGACGTCACGTGACGGCGACTCCGGCCAGTCACAGAGCCGGAGTTGGCGGCCCCCGGAAGGAAGAGGGGTGAAGAATGGACGCTCGCTACTAGCGAGGAAGACGGGGATATCACGGGCTACTCCTGCAGGTAAGTGTCACATAATGGGCTACTATGCAATGCATAGTTGCCCATTATGCTTTACCTTTGCAGGGAAACAAACAGGAAATAACACCCATCAGGGTTTACTTCCTCTTTAAAACAATATTAATATACACTCATTGGCCACTTTATTAGGTACACCTGTTTAATTGCTTGGTAACACAGATTGCTAATCAGCCAATCAAAGGACAGCAACTCAATGCATTTAGGCATCTTGACGTGGTGAAGAAGACTTTCTGAAGTTCAAACCGAGCATCGGAATGGTGAAGAAAGGGGATTTAAGTGACTGGATTGTATTACATGGTTATAAGTGCCAGACTGGCTGGTCTCAGTATTTAAATAATTGCTGATCTACTGGGATTATCACGCACAACCATCTCTCGGGTTTACAGAGAATGGTCTGAAAAACAGTAAAATAGAAAAATTCCTTGTTGATGTCAGAGGTCAGATGAGAATGGGGCAGACTGGTTCCAGATGATAGAAAGGAAACAATACCTCAAAAAAAAAACACTCATTACAACCAAGGTATGCAAAATACCATCTCTGAACGCACAACACATCCAACCTTGAAGCAGATGGGTTTCAGCAGCAGAAGCGGAAACCGGGAGCCACACCTGTCACCTAAGAACAGGAAACTGAGGCTACAATTCGCACAGATCACTGCCGCCGACACTGGCTGCAGGGACCTTTTCTGCCCACATTCACCTTGTTATTTGTTATTGCTATATTCCTCTTTTTGTTCCATTTTTGAGAGACTGTTTTCTTGGATTTTCCCAAAGACTATTCTTAGTTTGTTTAATTCTGAACAATACATGATCATTGAAAGAGCTGGTCACATTGTCCTCCGGAGACGGGCAGTCTGGTCACCTGGGCTGCCTTAAGTGCTGTGTTAATTAACATGTTAATTACCGTATTTATCGACTTATAACACGCACGTTCCCCCCGGAAAATCAGGGGGAGATCGTGTGTGTGTTATAGGCCGATCCCTGCTACTCGGAGTGGAAGGAGGGGACGAGCGCCGCTGGATTACACAGAGCCGCGATCTCCTGTGTATCCGGCACTGTCACACACAGTCCCATCCCCCCTGGCCCGGCATTGGATCATTGCTCTGTCCATCATATGAGCCGGGCGGGACTGTGAGTGACTGAATGCCGAATACACAGGAGATCGCGGATCTGTGTCATCCAGCACTGGCGCGGCTGCAATCATCTGCAAAGGCAAGTCTGCAGATGTATACTAAACAGGCTGCAATCATGGGCATGCTAGAGGCTGCAGATGGGCATGTTAGAGGCTGCAGATGGGCATGTTAGAGGCTGCAATAATGGGCACATTAGAGGCGGCAGATGGGCACTAAACAGGCTGCAATAATGGGCATATTAGAGGCTGCAGATGGGCATGTTAAAGGCTGCAGATGGGCATGTTAAAGGCTGCAGATGGGCATGTTAGAGGCTGCAATGATGGGCATGTTAAAGGCTGCAGATGGACATGTTAGAGGCTGCAGATGGGCATGTTAAAGGCTGCAGATGGGCATGTTAGAGGCTGCATATGAGCATGTTAGAGGCTGCAATAATGGGCACATTAGAGGCTGCAGATGGGCACTAAACAGGCTGAAATAATGGCCACATTAGCGGTTGCAGATGGGCATGTTAGAGGCTGCAGATGGGCACGAAACAGGCTGCAATAATGGGCATATTAGAGGCTGCAGATGGGCATGTTAAAGGCTGCAGATTTTCGGATTTAAAGTGTATCAATCGTCCCATATCTAGACGATTTTTTGGTCTTTGCTCGAGACAAGGAGTCCCTTGTTCAGGATCTGCAGTTGGTTCTACGGTCCTTTCAGAGATTGGGGTGGAAAGTCAAGCAGCAAAAGACTTGCCTGGTGCCCTCTTAGAGCATACTTTTTCTGGGTTATCTAATAGACTCTGTTGTCCCAAAAATTTTTCTTCCAGAGGAGAAGATTTTGAAAATTCTTCTCTCCGTGCAGACCTCCCTTCGGCGGATCATGCAGTTGCTGGGGTTGATGATTGCAGCCATTCTAGGGGTGCCCTGGGCCCAATTACACTCCAGACCCTTTCAGACATTTCTTTTACTCCATTGGGATCGCAGGAAGGATTCTCTAGATCAGCTGGTTCAGCTGCCAGGAGAGGTTTTTCTTGATCTCTGCTGGTAGGAGCAACAGGAACATCTGCAGGGAGCGAAGGATTGGACTCAACATTCCCCGGTAAAAATGACCACAGACGCCAGTCTGTGGGGTTGGGGTGTTCACTCACAGGACTGGCAGGCCCAGGGAGCCTGATTGCCAAAAGAGGCAGGCCGCTCCTCGAATTTCAGAGAACTTCTAGTTCTCTTTCTTGTGTCTCTGAAAGAGAGGGTCTTTTCAAAAGACCTATTCATTTTCTCAGACAATGCCACAACGGTGGCATACCGAAACAAGCAAAGGGGCACTCGCTCAAAGTTGCTTCTGTCATTAACACAGCAAATTCTGTCCTGGGCGGAAATCAATGTCACTTCAGTCAGGGCAGTCCACATCAGGGGGTCAGAAAATGTGCTGGCGGACTATTTGAACAGGGTGAGCATCAGTTCCAGTAGTTGGGAACTACATCAAGGCACATTCCTGGGAGGTGGTGCTAAGATGGGGTCTTCCCACAGTGGATCTTTTCGCCTCCAGTCTCACCCCAAGGTCTTAACAAAGTCCTTGGGGACGGATGCTCTCTCCTTCCCGTGGGATTTTACTCTGGCCTACGCCTTCCCTCCTTTTCCCCTCTTACCCTCTTGTAGTTTGGAAAATTATTCAGGACCGGGCAGAAGTTGTTCTGATTGCCCCCTGGTGGCCCAGGAGGAGTTGGTTCTCCTCTCTGAAGGCCCTCTCTGTGGATCCTCCCTGGCCCCTACCAGTTCGGAAGGCTCTGCTCCATCAGGGACCGGTGTTGCATGCAAACCCTCAGACCTTCCATTTGACGGCTTGGAAGCTGAGTAGCGCATCCTACAGTTAAGGGGGTGTTCAGAGAGGGTTATTCAAACTATCCTGGACAGCCGTAAGTTGGTCACGAGAAGAATCTATGGAAAGTTTTGAAAACTTTTATTTCCTGGCAAAGGAAAACTGGTTTAGATTCTTTTACCACTCCCTGTATATTTCATTTTTTGCAGGGGGGAGTGGAAAAGGAACTCTCTGTCAGAACCCTTAGGGTTCAGATTGCTGCCCTATCTTTGTTTACAGAGAGAAGACTAGCGGAGGATCCTTTAGTCAGGAGGTTCCTTTCAGCCAGATCTAGACATGCTCCCAAGGTCATCAAACATGTTCCTCCCTGGGATCTGTTGTTAGTGTTAAATGCGATAACAAGGGCTCCTTTTGAGCTTTTGCATGAGGCTTCCCTGAAATGTATTTCTTTGAAGATTTCCTTCCTTTTAGCTATTACGTCAGGGAGAAGGATTTCTGATCTCGAGTCTCTTTCCTGTAAAGACCCCTTCCTGAGGATTCTAGAGGATAGGGTAGTAATTAGACCTGATCCTTTCTATTTATCCAAAGTTTCTTTTAACTTTCATAGGTCCCAGGAGATAGTCCTTCCTAGTTTCTGCACCTCTCCCAAGAATGCGGAAGAGGAAAGGTTTAGTCTTTTAGACGAAAAGAGATGTCTTCTGCTTTATCTATTAAAGTCCAATGCTTTTAGGAGTTCTTCCCAACAGTTGGGGTTGTTCAGTGGCCCCAAGAAGGGGTCCAAAGCGTCTAAAGTTTCTATTGCTAGGTGGATTAGGGGAGCTATGTTTGAGGCATACAAAGCATCAGGTCGCACCCCTCCTGCTAGAATTAGGGCCCATTCAGAGATCCATGGCCACAACATGGGCAGAAAGAGAGGGAGCTTCATGGGAAGAAATTTCTAAAGCTTCCGTCTGGTCCTCCTCTCATGTATTTGTCAAACATTATAGAGTACAGATGCTTTCCAGACAGGACCTCTCCTTTGGTGGGAAAGTGCTTCAGGCTGTCGTCCCTCCCTAAGGTATAGAATCTTGCTTATCCCCTTAAGTAGCTGTCCTGGAAGGTGAGGGGGGAAAACCCCTGTTAGACTTACCGGTAACGGTATTTCCAGGAACCTTCCAGGACAGTGTCTATATTCCCACCCTATTCTATTTTTTCACTGGTTCACCTTGTTTACCTGGTGGTGGTGTTTTTTATATGAATTTCTTTTTTTTTCCTCTGCCGAGTGCACTTTTGGAGGTTTACTTGATCTTCTAAACAACTGAGGGTCAGAGGAAAGGAGGGGCCTTTTAAATTGTATCTGATTTGTGTTTCCTGTAGAGGGCAGAGCCAATCACCTCTCAAGTAGCTGTCCTGGAAGGTTCCTGGAAATACCGTTACCGGTAAGTCTAACGGGGTTTTTTTTTGCAGGAAATGCAGGCATGGCAGCCCATTCAAATGTATGGGCTGCTGTGCCTGCGCAAATGTGGGCCACCAAAACACATACATGTGAACCAGCCAGGCCCAAAATAAGCCCATCAAGCAGTTAAATACAGACAGTAATGCTATGTGCTGTAAATTATGCTGTGTGCTCTGTAAAAAAAATACAGCCACAGCGTCACTCAGCCTGGACTGCAGGTCTGGTCAGCGTTTTTAAACTTTCTACTATTTTACACATGGCATGGGGATGGGGATGGGGAGCCAAGGGAGGAGAAAGAAGAAAGAAGACCTAACTTGTCCTGGCAAGCTCAGCTCCGATCAATTCTCCACAAACACTGCTAATTTCACTTGACCAGGCACCAAGCAATTCAATTCTGTGTCGAGGTCTGACTCCTCCTACTGAGGCCTCCGCCCCTCCGGTCAGGTACACTGTGCATGCGTAGCAAGGGGCGGGGCCAGAGCGTCAGTAGAGCTCAAGGCCCCCCATTCGTGGCCCGCTACTCAATCGAGAAAATGCAGCACTGGCACTGCTGCACTGTGCGCACGCTGCTGATGACAGTGACAGACTGCAGGGCCGCCCCCCTCCATTAGTACAGACCCCCCAGGACAAACCACGCCCCCTCCATAAGTACAGATTCCCCCAGGACAAACCACCCCCTCCATTAGTACAGACCCCCCCAGGACAAACCGCCCCCCTCCATTAGTACAGACCCCCCCAGGACAAACCGCACCCTCCATTAGTACAGACCCCCCCAGGACAAACCGCCCCCCTCCATTAGTACAGACCCCCCCAGGACAAACCGCACCCCTCCATTAGTACAGACCCCCCCAGGACAAACCGCACCCCTCCATTAGTACAGCCCCCCCAGGAAAAACCGCCCCCCTCCATTAGTACAGACCCCCCAGGAACAAACTGCCCCCCTTCATTAGTACAGACACCCCAGGACAAACCCCCCCCCTCCATTATTACAGACCCCCCAGGAAAAAAACGCCCCCCTCCATTAGTACAGACCCCCCCAGGACAACCCCCCCTCCATTAGTACAGACCCCCCCAGGACAACCCCCCCTCCATTAGTACAGACCCCACCAGGACAATCCCCCTCCTCCATTAGTACAGACCCCCCCAGGACAAACTGCCCCCCCTCCATTAGTACAGATCCCCCAGGACAAACGACCCCCCTCCATTAGTACAGACCCCCCAGGACAACCCCCCACCATTAGTACAGACCCCCCAGGACAACCCCCCACCATTAGTACAGACCCCCCAGGACAAACCGTCCCCCTCCATTAGTACAGATCCCCCCAGGACAAACCGCCCCCCTCCATTAGTACAGACCCCCCCAGGACAAAACACAGGCAGGAGTTAGACACAGGGAGGAAGAGAACACATGCCAGGCACGGATCTCGTCCCCCCCAGCGACGTCATTGCGCGGCTGGTCTCTCTCCACACAGAGACAGCCGATCCGATCTCCGGGTGCTTCGCTCTCCTTCTCTGACAGGAGGAGAGGTTGAGAGTGGGCAGGAAACAGCAGCGGCGATGACCGGGGGACAAAGAGAGGAGAAGGAGGAGGGAGCAGAGCACTGTGGCGCTTCAGCGCCCCCCCTCCCGTGACACCCGAATGCACTGCACCCCGCGCAACCGCCTAAGAGCTGCCCTGACAGACTGTCTGTCTGTGTGTGGGGATTTTCAGCGCCGATTTGCAGGTAGCAAGCAGGCTTAACGGGCAGCTCCAGCTTTGGGCCCCAAACAGTGACAGGGCCCTGGGCAGCTGCCCTGTTTGCCTTGTGGTAAATATGGCCCTGCTGTCATTGCCGTGTCATATTTGTCTTGCTTCATAACATCGCGAGGGGTCGTGGCGTAACACGTAGGACCCACGTCAGCTCACGCAACCAGAAGTTCTCACTCTGACCCGGTTGTTTACATTGCGAACCGGAAATTTTGTATTAGGTAGCGGCGGAACGCTGCTGTATGCTGTACTGTACTTCCGAACTGCTCTGTACAGCGTTTTTAATATTAAAAACAGGATTTTTATACTACACCATTGGAGGCTGTCCTTTTTTCTTTTCTCTGCATTATACATCCGCACCCGGAGATTAGCCTGACCTAGCTTGACGATCGACATCTATTAACCTGAGGACTCATCGATCTCCATCACCCAGTACCATTTGGAGCACTAAGGCATTTACCTATGCCTCTAGAGGTAAGGGCTCTGTGAGCACATTACTACACAGATGTCACCTATTGTTGTTTACACCATCCACCCTATGTTTGGAGCCTATCCCAGCACGATTGGACCTATATATTGACTGACTATTCAATATCGATTGATCCACTACACAGATGTTTATTTTGCATATATCTATATTTTTTGATTCTTTATCATTGTTCACCTTGCTTCATTTTTATGAGTTTCTGGCACTTGATTATTATTGTTAGTATTATTTGAATCATCATTTTTTTGTGGTGCGCTAAATCACTATATTGATCACCAGTAGGGTTGCCACCTGTCCGGGATTCACCCGGACAGTCCGGGTTTAAAATAGTGTGTCCGGGTTTCAGACTGCCTGCAACCCAGACACAATATTCATAATGGACTGTGGCTCCCCAAGTAACCACATTTTCCAAGTACATAGGTGTGCGAACAGGCCCCATCTCCATACATGGACAGGAGAGGAGAAAGGGCTTGATCTGCTCCTCCCATCCCTACCCCTCTGTCTGCCCATCCACACTCCAATCCTTTGCGTTCTGTGCCTCAGAAAAGGGATGTGTGGGTTGGAAATTTGAAGCTCAGGAACCAGCAGATACATCGTGGATGAAAGGTGTGGTTACCTGAGCCTCCATCCTCGGGTGAGCGAGCTCACCATCCAATGTCTGTCACTGAAATCTCCCCCCTCCCTCCCTTCTCTCTCCTGCCTCCGAGCGAGTGAGTGCACAAAGGTATAAGGGACTCAGATGTAAAGGGTGCCCTGTGGACTCTGATATAAGTGGGGCTCTGGGAACCCTAATTTAAGGGGGAAATGCACAAAACTTTCATGTAATTGGGAGGTTTGGTGAGCAGAAACCTTCTTCCATCAGAGTTCTCCTTTACTTGAGAGTCCACAGCATTCCCCCTTAACAAAATGTTTTGCGGTGCGCCACTAAAGTGTTCAGGTTTGGCTTGAATAAAAGGTGGCAACCCTAGTCACCAGATCTCAATCCAATAGAGCACCTTTCGAATGTGGTGGGACAGGAGATTGGCATCATGGATGTGTGGCCGACAAATCTACAGCAACTGCGGGATGCTATCATGTCACTATGGACCAAAATCTCTGGAGGAATTTGCAACACCTTGTTGTATCTATGCCAGGAAGAATGAAGGCAGTTCTGAAGGCAAAAGGGGGTCCAACCTGGTACTAGCAAGGTGGACCTAATAAAGTGACCGGTGAGTGTACATTTTCATGAACAGGTCTATATGAAGTTTGAACAAAATAAAATGTAAAAAAAAAAAAAGTACCTTTTATTGAATTCGCAGGACCTTCTAGACATCTGGTGATCAACCTGCTTGCACCTTAAACAGAAACTCGTCTCAGCCATTGGCCTCCATACGAAGTCTCATATTGACTCCCGAAGAAGAAGTGTGATCTTTTGAACTTGGTCAGCCTTGTCCCATCGTATGGTTATCCTTCTTATGTGATTGTCTTCTGTTCCTGTGGTACTTCTCTGTATTTCTCCTACTTTGAAATTCCGTCCTAACTTTTCCTACCCTAATATTCTATGACTGACACGCCTAAGTATTACCGAAACTCTTAAATCCTGGAAGTGTATTTATTTAGCTAGACCAGCCAATGGATGCTTTTTCTACAGACAAAGAAAAGAAATGACTTGTTAGACCTGTTTTTATTTTTAAGGTCTGTTTCCTTGATTGAGAAAATGCAGCACTGGCACTGCAGCACTGTGCGCACGCCGCTGATGACAGTTACAGACTGCAGGGCCGCCCCCCTCCATTAGTACAGACCCCCCCAGGACAAACCACCCCCCCTCCATAAGTACAGATTCCCCCCCAGGACAAACCACCCCCTCCATTAGTACAGACCCCCCCAGGACAAACCGCCCCCCTCCATTAGTACAGACCCCCCCAGGACAAACCGCCCCCCTCCATTAGTATAGACCCCCCCAGGACAACCCCCCTCCTCCATTAGTAAAGACCCCCCCAGGACAAGCTGCCCCCTCCATTAGTACAGATCCCCCCAGGACAAACCACCCCCCTCCATTAGTACAGACCCCTCAGGACAACCCCCCCCCTGCATTAGTACAGACCCCCCAGGACAAACCGCCCCCCTCCATTAGTACAGACCCCCTCCCAGGACAACCCCCCTCCATTAGTACAGTCCCCCCAGGACAAACCCCCCCCTCCAATAGTACAGACCCCC
This sequence comes from Lithobates septentrionalis, assembly GCA_037952835.1. Classification (NCBI taxonomy): domain Eukaryota; kingdom Metazoa; phylum Chordata; class Amphibia; order Anura; family Ranidae; genus Lithobates; species Lithobates septentrionalis. Next base: position 264,157 of record JBBDGP010004288.1, read on the forward strand.
CCAGGACAAACCACCCCCCTCTATTAGTACAGATCCCCCCAGGACAAACTGCCCCCCTCCATTAGTACAGACCCCCCTAGGACAACCCCCCTCCATTAGTACAGACCCCCCCAGGACAGACCCCCCCTTAATTAGTACAGACCCCCGGGACAGACCCCCCCTCCATTAGTACAGACCCCCCCAGGACAAACCCCCCCTACATTAGGGTACATAAAAACGCTCGGCAGCAACTGGAGAGGACAGTGTCCCGATTTTCCTGGGACAATCCCGATTTTGGGACCCTCATCCCGATTGGAGGCTGTCCCGAATCAGGATTTCCATCAGGAAAATCGTGAATGTTGTTTTTTTTTATTTTTGGAGCAGCTGGCTCCAGCAAAATGGCCGCTGGCGCCGCCGCTAGATCTTCCCCCTAGTGTTCAGTGGAGAGAGGAAGGGGGTTCGATCCGTGCAGCCAATGAATCGGCTTCTTTAGCTGCACGGATCAGCCCCTCCCCTCTCCACTGAACACACGGCGCCGGTGTCTTGCCGAAAAGTTCCCCAGCTCGGCTATTTCCACCGGCTTGTACTGCGCAAGCGCTGCGCCTGCGCAGTACAGGGGGTTCTTACTTGCCGAGGGGAACTTTCTCGGCAGAACACTGGCTGCTCCTGGACGTGTGGTGGGCAGCGTTATGGGAGGGGAGGGTCTGCACTGAGGGGGGCCTGCACTAATAGAGGGGGAGGGGGGTCTGCACTGAGGGGGATCTGCACTAATAGAGGGGGGTCTGCACTAATAGAGGGGGGGTCTGCACTGAGGGGGGTCTGCACTAATAGAGGGGGGGCTGCACTGAGGGGGATCTGCACTAATAGAGGGGGGCTGCACTGAGGGGGGTCTGCACTAATAGAGGGGGGCTGCACTGAGGGGGGGTCTGCACTAATAGAGGGGGGGCTGCACTAATTGAGGGGGTCTACACAAATAGAGGGGGGTCTGCAATGAGGGGGTCTGCACTGATGGAGGGGGATGTGCACTGATGGAGGGGGGTCTGCACTGAGGGGGTCTGCACTGATGGAGGGGGGTCTGCACTGAGGGGGTCTGCACTGATGGAGGGGGGTCTGCACTGAGGGGGTCTGCACTGATGGAGGGGGTCTGCACTGAGGGGGTCTGCACTGATGGAGGCGGGTCTTCACTAAGGGGGTCTGCACTGATGGAGGTGGGTCTGCACTAAGGGGGTCTGCACTTATGGAGGGGGGTCTGCACTGAGGGGGTCTGTACTGATGGAGGGGGTCTGCACCGAGGGTGTCTGCACTGATGGAGGGGGTCTGCACTGAGGGAGTCTGCACTGAGGGGGTCTGCACTGATGGGGTCTATACTGACTCTGCTGGGGGCACCTGATGCAAGGACAGACTCTGCTGGGGGCACCTGATGCAAGGAGGGACTCTTCCGGGGGCACCTGATATGAGGACAGACTCTGCTGGGGACACCTGATGCAAGGACGGACTCTGCTAGGGGCACCTGATGCAAGGACAGACTCTGCTGGTGGCAGGCGACGTGGCAGGTGACACGCTCAGGGATCCCACTGATTCGGCATTATGGTGAGTTGAATGATTTAATTTTATATTACAATGTAATAATAGAAATAATGCGCTTCAATCATCCTGACACCATAACAATCATGGTGCCGGGATGATTGAAGCGTTAACACCAGGTGTTTGGAGTATCTTTATCTGCTGATTGTTAAACTTTCTAGAATACACATATTTCTATTGTTGTGTAGGATCTGGGGCTGCTGTCCCGTCATTCCCCTCTCCCCCTTTCCCTCTCCATCCCTCATTCATCTCAGACTCTAACCACACCCTCTTGAGCCACGCCCATTTAAGACACGCCCACTATTTCACGTAAACCAGGCCCATTTTTTGCCGCGCTGCGCTTAGCGCACCGCACTTGTATTTTTATTGCTAAGCCACGCCTACAAACAAATGCCCCGCCCCCTAATTATTGTTCGGCTCTGCCTACAGCCAAAAAAGTGTCCCACTTATTTTTTTTGCAATGTTGGCAACTATGGAATACATGCCAGGCACGGACCGCCCCCCCCCAGCGACATCACTGCGCGGCTGGTCTCTCTCCACACAGAGACAGCCGATCCGATCTCCGGTTGCTTCGCTCTCCTTCTTTGACAGGAGGAGGGGTTGAGCGTGGGCAGGAAACAGCAGCGGCGATGACCGGGGGACAAAGAGAGGAGGAGGAGGGAGCGGAGCACTGTGGCGCTCCAGCGCCCCCCCTCTGTGGCACCTAAATGCACTGCACCCCGCGCAACCGCCTAAGATCGGCCCTGACAGACTGTCTGTCTGTGTATGGGGATTTTCAGCGCTGATTTGCGGACAGCACGCGGGCTTAACAGGCAGCTCCAGCTTTGGGCCCCAAACAGTGACAGGGCCCTGGGCAGCTGCCCTGTTTGCCTTGCGGTAAAGATGGCCCTGCTGTCATTGCTGTGTCATATTTGTCTTGCTTCATAACATCAATACATTTTAAAAACCCGGTGGGCATGGATGGTGGGCTGATTCAGTGGTAAAATGGGCCACTCGACTGGACTTGGCCCCATGCTTAAGGCTGCCAGCCCTCCCCTGCATCCCTTTATGACTACAGTGTCCCCATCTTCTGATGGCTCCTTCCAGCAGGATAATGCACCATGTCACAAAGATCTAATCATCTCACTACTGGTTTCTTGAACATGACAATGAGGTCACTGAACTCCAATGGCCTCCACAGTCACCAGTAGGGTTGCCACCTTTCCGGGATTCACCCGAACAGTCTGGGTTTAAAATAGTGTGTTTCAGACTGCCTGCAACCCAGACACAATATTCATAATGGACTGTGGCTCCCCAAGTAACCACAACTGCCGAGTACATAGGTGTGCGAACAGGCCCCATCTCCATACATGGACAGGAGAGGAGAAAGGGCTTGATCTGCTCCTCCTCCTCCCATCCCTACCCCCCTGTCTGCCCATCCACACTCCAATCCTCTGCGTTCTGTGCCTCGGAAAAGGGATGTGTGGGTTGGAAATTTGAAGCTCAGGAACCAGCAGATACATTGTGGATGAAATATGTGGTTACCTAAGCCTCCATCCTCGGGTGAGAGAGCTCACCATCCAATGTCTGTCACTGAAGTCTCCCCCCTCCCTCCCTTCTCTCTCCTGCCTCCGAGCGTGTGAGTACACAAAGGTATAAGGGACTCAGATGTAAAGGGTGCCCTGTGGACTCTGATATATGGGGGGCTCTGGGAACCCTAATATAAGGGACACAGGCAGGAAGACTCCGACCAGCGGGTATAGATATTCAACATAATGTAAAGCAAAAAATTCCGCGCTAGAAGCACAAAAAGATAAGCAGCAGTAAACAGTGCGACAACACCAAATAAAACAGAAAAAAATATATAAACTGCGCTAAACAAAGGTTATATGTGTTGGGGTGGATAAATAATGTGATCTATCACCAACAAAAAAATTATCAAAATACACAAATCCAATGAATAAAGTCCAAATTCCCCACGTGGTAGGTATTCAGTATAAATGTGAATGCTGATCCAAATGAGCTATGATTGCTCTTACCAGAACTCCAAAGAAATAAGCAGATGGCAAAAAACCCTTGCCGGGGCCTCTGGGGTATTGGACCAAACAGCACCGTCCGTGGTCAGATCAAAATCCCCTCAATGGATACAGGAAAGAAGCAAACACAAGAAAAAGACTGGCCATAGTGTAGTATGTTAAATGCTGGACATGGACATACGAACATACCAATCACCCAGGTGTGCACATAAAAACAACCAAAAACAGGGGGGGAGGGAAGTGAAAAACCCCACCACCGTGGCTGTAGATTGTGCTTACCGACTCACGGTGATACACAGGCTTTTAGTAGGTTAGGAGCTGACATATAGCTGGCAAGAAGCACCTTGATCTTTACCAACACTCACAAAATGTATGGTACAAAGAACAAGGAGGCATCTCAGTGATCACTGAGATGCCTCCTTGTTCTTTGTACCATACATTTTGTGAGTGTTGGTAAAGATCTTCTGAAGTATTGACCATAAGCCCAACAATGGTGTGTACACATTGCAGGTAATTGTAGTGAGTGTGACTTCCTAGGAGCTGAGAATTGTTCATCGTTAATTATCACAGCTGAGACCCAGAGCAGGTCTGGAGAACACTGGCACCATTAAACAAGAAACAGAAGAGAGGAAAAGAAAGAAATTACAAGAAACGAGAACAGCACTGAAAAAAAACCTACTCTGCTCTATCTGCTCCTGAGGATTAGCATAGGTGGTATACTGACGATGTGGACTTCGTGTAATGAGGACGTATCAAGGTGCTTCTTGCCAGCTATATGTCAGCTCCTAACCTACTAAAAGCCTGTGTATCACCGTGAGTCGGTAAGCACAATCTACAGCCACGGTGGTGGGGTTTTTCACTTCCCTCCCCCCCTGTTTTTGGTTGTTTTTATGTGCACACCTGGGTGATTGGTATGTTCGTATGTCCATGTCCAGCATTTAACATACTACACTATGGCCAGTCTTTTTCTTGTGTTTGCTTCTTTCCTGTATCCATTGAGGGGATTTTGATCTGACCACGGACGGTGCTGTTTGGTCCAATACCCCAGAGGCCCCGGCAAGGGTTTTTTGCCATCTGCTTATTTCTTTGGAGTTCTGGTAAGAGCAATCATAGCTCATTTGGATCAGCATTCACATTTATACTGAATACCTACCACGTGGGGAATTTGGACTTTATTCATTGGATTTGTGTATTTTGATAATTTTTTTGTTGGTGATAGATCACATTATTTATCCACCCCAACACATATAACCTTTGTTTAGCGCAGTTTATATATTTTTTTCCATAGATATTCAACAGGGGGGACCCAGAGGAATAGAAAAAAGGATCTCCATAGTGTGAATCGGTATAAAAAGTTTATTAAAAGAAAGATAATTGCACTTACATCAACTGCATAGAAATTGCCATGAACGAAGATAAATACAGCCGGCCGGCCTGCATACACCCGCTCGGGATGGAGTCGATGACATCAGCACACGTCATGACGACGTCTTCTAGGACGAAACGTACGTCGAATGGTTGGCGCGCTGATGTCATCGATTCCATCCCGAGCGGGTGTATGCAGGCCGGCCGGCTGTTTTTATCTTCGTTCATGCCAATTTCTATGCAGTTGATGTAAGTGCAATTATCTTTCTTTTAATAAACTTTTTTATACCGATTCACACTATGGAGATCCTTTTTTCTATTCCTCTGGGTCCCCCCTGTTGAATATCTATACCCGCTGGTCGGAGTCTTCCTGCCTGTGTCCCTCTTCCAAGGAGGTCGAATGGGTTGTGTCTAGTGATCGGATATCCATATGCAAACACGAGCTGTCTTGTAGCTTGCCTTTGGTAAGCATGTTTTTCTACAGGTGGTGGATTCTTCACTGGGTGCCATTTGATGAATTTTGTTTAATCACCATTGGATACCGAATTGGCTTTGGGACTTTTTTTGTACATTAATTATTCACTTATATTTTTTTGTTACTATATTTTTTTGTCACTTTATTTGATTTTTTATGATTTTAGGTATTCAATTTACAATTATTTTTATTTTTGTTATATTCAAAGTTTCATGTTGTTCGATATACTCCTTATAAGATAATTGTCTCAATTTTTAGCGCGGTTCTTGTATATTATTTGAAAAAAAGGTAGCAACCCTAGTCACCAGATCTCAATCCAATAGAGCACCTTTGGAATGTGGTGGGACAGGAGATCGGCATCATGGATGTGTGGCCGACAAATCTACAGCAACTGCGGGATGCTATCATGTCACTATGGACCAAAATCTCTAGAGGAATTTGCAACACCTTGTTGTATCTATGCCAGGAAGAATGAAGGCAGTTCTGAAGGCAAAAGGGGGGTCCAACCTGGTACTAGCAAGGTGGACCTAATAAAGTGACCGGTGAGTGTACATTTTCATGAACAGGTCTATATGAAGTTTGAACAAAATAAAATGTAAAAAAAAAAAAAGTACCTTTTATTGAATTTGCAGGACCTTCTAGACATCTGGTGATCAACCTGCTTGCACCTTAAACAGAAACCCGTCTCAGCCATTGGCCTCCATACGAAGTCTCATATTGACTCCCGAAGAAGAAGTGTGATCTTTTGAACTTGGTCAGCCTTGTCCCATCGTATGGTTATCCTTCTTATGTGATTGTCTTCAGTTCCTGTGGTACTTCTCTGTATTTCTCCTACTTTGAAATTCCGTCCTAACCTTTCCTATGCTAATATTCTATTTATAACTGACACGCCTAAGTATTACCGAAACTCTTAAATCCTGGAAGTGTATTCATTTGGCTAGACCAGCCAATGGATGCTTTTTCTACAGACAAGGAAAAGAAATGACCGGTTAGACCTGTTTTTATTTTTAAGGTCTGTTTCACCTGTAAGCTTTTCCATAACATAATATATGTCCTTCACTGAAAAGGAGCCGCAGTGGTTTTTAAGATAGAAGAGAGCACATATTTTTTGAACGACTGTTTATTACAGGTATATAGCGCTAAGTTATGCGGCACTTTAAATATATATGTGTTAGATCAGTCCCTGCCCTTATGGAGTTTTAAATCTAAGGTCCCTCACCCACATTTATACAGATACCAACAGCAATTTAGACAGGAGCCAATTAACCTACCACCATGTCTTCAGAGTATGGGAGGAAACCAGAGTCCCCAGGAAACCCACACAGGAACAAGGAGGACATTCAATCTCTAGGCATGTAGTGCCGTGGTTGAGATCCGAACTGGAGACCCCAGACGCTGTTAGGTGGAAGTGCTAACCACTTAGCTACTATGTTACCCATATTACTATTAAAGTAAAAGCCTTTTTTGATGTGACTACATTTTTACACACTCTCTCTTCCTTATTTTTGTTATTGCATTAAAGCCCAACTCCAGCTTCAAGTGAACCACAATTCTTCCTGCAAGATCCCAGGAAATTCTGAGTATCTCAAGTCTTGTGAGTAGACACTCCTGCCCTTTGCTACAGGGTCTTCTCACAAGATTTGGAATACTCAGCCAAGACTAAGTACTAAAGCCGCGTACACACGACCGGACTTTCCAATGGGAAATGTTCGATGACAGGCTTGTTGGTGGTAAATCTGACCATGTGTACGCTCCATCGGACAAATGTTGTCGGATTTTCTGCGGACAAATGTCTGTTGTTGGATTTTACGAGCGTGTGTACACGAGTCTGTCAGACAAAAGTCCAAAGTACAAACACGCATGCTCGGAAGTAAGGACGAGCCAGAAGCGGTTGGTCTTGTACACTAGCGTTCGTAATGGAGAATTAACATTCGTGACGTGGCAAATTATGAAATCTCGAAATGCAGCGCACAATTCTCTTCTTTAATGGGATAATAATGAAGCTGCTTTGCTGGTGATACTCATAAAGTTATTGCAAACAAATTTTTAAAGGCTTTTTTCTAGTGATATCAAGAACAATATTATTATGCTTTTTTTTTTTTTATTTGGGCAAGTTACCACAACACTATTATCCTGTAGATCAAAGATACAACTATGTTGGTGTCCCTTGTTAATTTTACATTGTATTTTTTAAAATGTAACTGCCTACGCCCAAACTGTCATTTGAAGTAAAACACATAGCCAAGTATTATTCTCCAGAGAGAATCTCAGAGACTGCAGACATAATACAGGAGATGGTCAGAGACTGCAGACATGATACAAGAGATGGCCAGAGACTCCAGATATGGTGCAAGAGATGGTCAGAGACTGCAGACATGACACAGGAGATGGTGAGAGACTGCAGACATGATACAGAAGATGATCAGAGACTGCAGACATAGTGCAGGAGATGGTCAGAGACTGCAGACATGATACAGGAGATGGTCAGAGACTGCAGACATGATACAGAAGATGATCAGAGACTGCAGACATAGTGCAGGAGATGGTCAGAGACTGCAGACATGATACAGGAGATGGTCAGAGACTGCAGACATAGTGCAGGAGATGGTCAGAGACTGCAGACATGACACAGGAGATGGTCAGAGACTGCAGACATGATACAGGAGATGGTCAGAGACTGCAGACATAATACAGGAGATGGTCAGAGACTGCAGACATAATACAGGAGATGGTCAGAGACTGCAGTTCCTATGGATGTTAGTAGATAATGGCTCTCACCTGACCCAGCGATACAGCAACGGTTCCTCTGATCAGGAGTCAGCTCACTCTGAATTCCCCATGGGTAGCACCCAGATCTGTATTCTGGCAATGACTCCATTCCTTTCTCCATCAGGGATGGCGCTAGGCTGTGTGTCTTTCCCTCTGGTGGTGCAGGGCAGTGGGGTTCCCTCTCTGATGGTGTTCTCTCAGCACTGTCCTCTCCCTCTGAAGTTCAGGGTGTACTTCCCTGAAAGTTTTCCCAGGCTCCTGGCTCTCTCTCTCCCATTCAGCTGAGCATGCTGTGTGGGCTGCAGTTTCCGTGTTACAGTGGGGCTATCAGTCCTCGGGACTACATGTCCCACAATCCTCTTCTATGCTCCTTTTTCTATTCTATTCTTTCCCTGGCTGATATGAAGGCGGGGGAAGAAACATAGTGGGAGGCTGTGCTGGCCAGCACCGCTCACTAGTATAGCAGTGCGCGTGCAGAGAAGAGGGAGAGGGAGGGGAAGGGGCGAATGAAGAGCCCGCAGCTGCAGTGACGTCACTGGGGTCGGTGTCACCAGGTGCGGTATAACATGGTGTCACCCCCCTTCCACCAACTTTAGTCGCCCCTCAGTACAGACCCCCCTCCACTAAGTATAGACCCCCCTTCATCAGTGCAGACCCCCCACTAATATAAACCCCTCCCTCAGTACAGGCCCCCCTTCATCAGTATAGACCCCCCAGGACAAACCACCCCCCTCCATTAGTACAGACCCCCACTAGGACAAACTAGGGCTGCGCATCTTCACTGGTCTCACGATTCGATTCGATTACGATTATCTGGTCAACGATTCGATTCGATTCCGCGATGCATCACGATGCATCACGATTACCGACGAGCTCCCACTTCCGCTTGGGCCGCCTAGGTGGTCCTTCCACCCTGCAATCTTCTGGGACACATCACAGTTCCCAAAAGATTGCCCAGCTATGCAGGACAGCGCAGTGAGACATGCGCACCCGGCTGTGAAGCTGCAAGCTGTCACAGCCGGATGCCCACAGTAGTATTGCCAGCGCTGTGGACAGGCGGGGGAGAGAAGGGAGGGTTTGGGTGGCCACGTCGCTGGATTGTGGGACAGGTGAGTGTCTTTTTATTAAAAGTCAGAAGATGCACTTTTTTTGTAGCTGCTGACTTCTAATAAACAAAAAATTGACTGGAACTCCGCTTTGAATTAAAAATAACCTCACTCCCTAAAAAGTGCAGTAATCCGGTGCACTACAAGGTACAGAGATTCACACACACGGCTGCTGGGAGGTCAAAAGGGATAGAATCCACAGATGACAAACAGCCCTGTGAAGTTCCCTGTACTGTCTCTGTGCTGACCAGTGGCGGCTGGTGCTCAAAATTTTTTTGGGGGGCGCAAACAAACTGAAAAATACTGAACCTCCCCCGTCAAATGCAGCCATCTGTGCCCGTCAAACGCAGCCACTTGTGCCCGTCAAACGCAGCCACTTGTGCCCGTCAAACGCAGCAACCTGTGCCTGTCAAATGCAGCCACCTGTGCCCAAACGCAGCCACTGTGCCCAAACGCAGCCACTTGTGCCCAAACGCAGCCACCTGTGCCCAAACTCAGGCACTTGTGCCCAAACTCAGCCACTTGTGCCAGCCAAACTCAGCCACCTGTGCCAAAACGCAGCCACTTGTGCCCGCCAAACTCAGCCACCTGTGCCAAAACGCAGCCACCTGTGCCCAAACTCAGCCACTTGTGCCCAAACGCAGCCACTTGTGCCCAAACGCAGCCACTTGTGCCCACTAAACTCAGCCACCTGTGCCCAAACTCAGACACTTGTGCCCAAACTCAGCCACTTGTGCCCGCCAAACTCAGCCACCTGTGCCAAAACGCAAAGGGAAAAACAACAAGAAAGGCGCCTCTTAGTAAACTGTACATTTAATGACGTATTAGCATTAAAATCACTCACATTTAAAACTTAAATAGTCCAGCGTAGGGAACTCAGTATAGGCATACGGGATGGCGTCCTCCTCTGTCCCACAGTCTTTTCCCTCTCTTGCTGCCGGCTGTGCCAAAACGCAGCCACTTGTGCCCACCAAACTCAGCCACCTGTGCCAAAACGCAGCCACTTGTGCCCGCCAAACTCAGCCACCTGTGCCAAAACGCAGCCACCTGTGCCCAAACTCAGCCACTTGTGCCCAAACGCAGCCACTTGTGCCTGCCAAACTCAGTCACCTGTGCCAAAATGCAGCCACCTGTGCCCAAACGCAGCCACCTGTGCCCAAACGCAGCCACTTGTGCCCGCCAAACGCAGCCACCTGTGCCCAAACGCAGCCACCTGTGCCCAAATGCAGCCACCTGTGCCCAAACGCAGCCACCTGTGCCCGCCAAATGCAGCCATCACTGACCCCCCCCCAATTACTTTCTTTTAATAAATATATTACAAAGGATGGTGTGCCCCCGCTGTATGTGCTTTTAAAAAACGATGTCACTTCATACCAAATTTCGCCGGTATATGATCATGTGACTCCCGGCCGTCCCGCCCCTCTCCACTCTCCTCTTCCCTCTCCGCTCTACGCTCACGTGTCTCCTGAGTCCTGACGTCAGCGGGGAATTCTCAGTCCCGCCCGCTGACTATAGTTATCGTATCAGAAGAGAGGCGGGCGGGACTGAGAAATCCCCGCTGACGTCAGGACTCAGGAGACGGAAGCGGAGAGCGAAGAAAAGAGCAGAGAGGGGCGGGGCGGGCCGGGAGTCACATGATCGTATACCGGCGAAGTTCGGTATGAAGTGACATTGTTTTTTAAAAAAGCACATACAGCGGGGGCACACCATCCATTGTAATATATTTATTAAAATAAAGACGGTTTAAAAATTTACTCGAGCGCTTTCCCGGGAGGGGCGGGGCTACTAATGACGTCACCAAACATCGATTTTCGGGGTTTTATGCATCGATGCCGCATCGGGGACACCCGAATCGCGATGCATCGATGCAACGATTAATTTCAGCACCCCTAGGACAAACCCCCTTCCATTAGTACAGATCCCCCTCAGGACAAACCCCCCTCCATTAGTACAGACCCCCTATTACAAACCCCCCCTTCATTAGTACAGACCCCCCAGGACAACCCCCCTCTATTAGTACAACCCCCCCTCCATTAGTACAGACCCCCAGGACAAACCCCCCTCTATTAGTACAGACCCCCCCAGGACAAACCCCCTCCATTAATACAGACCCCCCCAGGAGAACCCCCCCTCCACTAGTACAGACCCTCACAGGACAAATTCCCCCTTCATTAGTACAGACCCCCCAGGACAAACCCCCCCTCCATTAGTACAGACCCCCGGGACAAACCCCCCCTCCATTAGTACAGACCCCCCGGACAAACACCCCCCCTCCATTAGTACACACACCCCCAGGACAAATCCCCCCTCCATTAGTACAGACCACCCCCCAGGAGAAACCCCCCTCCATTAGTACAGACCCCCCAGGACAAATCCCCCATTCATTAGTACGGACCCCCCCAGGACAACCCCCCTCATTAGTACAGACCCCCCCAGGACAACCCCCCTCCATTAGTACAAACCCCCCAGGACAACCCCTCTCCATTAGTACAGACCCCCTAGGACAACCCCCCTCCATTAGTACAGACCCCCCAGGACAAACCCCCCCTCCATTAGTGCAGACCCCCAGGACAAATCCCCTCCATTAGTACAGACCCCCCAGGACAACCCCCCCTCCATTAGTACAGACCCCCCACCAGGACAAACCCCCCTCCATTAGTACAGACCCCTCCAGGACAACCTCCCATCCATTAGTACAGACCCCCAACCAAGACAAACCCCCCTCCATTAGTACAGACCCCCCCAGGACAACCCCCCCATTAGTACAGACCCCCCAGGACAACTCCCCCATTAGTACAGACCCCCCAGGACAACTCCCCCTCTATTACTACAGACCCCCCAGGACAACCCCCTCCTCCATTAACCCCCCCAGGACAAACCCCCTCCATTAGTGCAGACCCCCCAGGACAATCCCCCATTAGTGCAGATCCCCCAGGACAACCCCCCATTAGTGCAGACTCCCCAGGACAAGCCCCCTCCATTAGTACAGCCTTCCCCAGGACAAATCCCCCTTCATTAGTACAGACCCCCCAGGACAACCCCCCCTCCATTAGTACAGACCCCCCCAGGACAAGCCCCTGCCATTAGTACAGACCCCCCCAGGACAACCCCCCCATTAGTACAGACTCTCCCAGGACAAACCCCTCCATTAGTACAGACCCCCCCAGCAGGACAAACCCCCTCCTTTAGTACAACCCCCCCAGGACAACCCCCCCATTAGTACAGACCCCCAGGACAACCCCCCTCCATTAGTACAGACCCCCCACCAGGACAAACCCCCCTCCATTAGTACAGACCCCCCTAGGACAACCCCCCATTAGTACAGACCCCGCAGGACAACTCCCCCATTAGTACAGACCCCCCCAGGACAACACCCCCTCTATTACTACAGCCTTCCCCAGGACAAATCGACAAATCCCCCCCTTCATTAGTACAGAGCCCCCCAGGACAACCCCCCATTAGTACAGACCCCCCCAGGACAACCACCCCCCATTAGTGCAGACCCCCCAGGACAAGCCCCCTCCATTAGTACAGCCTTCCCCAGGACAAATCCCCCCTTCATTAGTACAGACCCCCCCAGGACAACCCCCCTCCATTAGTACAGACCCCCCCAGGACAACCCCCCTCCATTAGTACAGACCCCCCAGGACAAGCCCCCGCCATTAGTACAGACCCCCCAGGACAACCCCCCATTAGTACAGACTCCCCCAGGACAAACCCCCTCCATTAGTACAGACCTCCCAGGACAAACCCCCCTCGATTAGTAGAGACCCCCCAGGACAAACCCCCCTCGAATAGTAGAGACCCATTCAAACCCGGGAGGCAGCTAGAGAGGACAGTGTGCAGCCGCGCCGCCCGGGTGAAGAGCAAATGTCTAGACAGGCTTGGGCTTTTGTAGAATCTCATATTAGCCAATGTATTTCATATTATTCATATTGATTTGCATACATTTTATTGATTATTATTATTAATATTATTATATAGAGGTGGTTTTATCAATATTATTATTCAATAAGTAAAGCAACAATTATTAATCTTTAATATTGTATACTGTGTTTTCCAGATTTAGAAAGTCTTCATTTTTAAGTGTTGAACTTTAAATGACCTCTGCTTTATGACAAGTACTTGTACACAGGTGTTCTCGAAAATGTATTACTGGGTGAAAGTTCATTAGAATAGATTCAAGTAATATAGAATTGTCTCAAGTCTGAAATGCATATAAATCAGACAGATAAAGATAAGAAAATAGGTGGTTTAGAAATAATTAAAGTTATGTACAGTACATTAAATTAAGTTTGACAGGGTCAAACAAAGGTCTGCTTGTGCCCTCATTAAAACTGTTAAAATAAATACATATAGTGAAACATATAACACATCTGGTGGGGTTATTGAAAGTTCATTTTCCCAAATGTCTTAAATCTGTAATTCTTGAACTTAGTTAAATCTTATCAAGATGAGAAGAGTTTGATAACACAGCTGGGTGCCAGACTGTCTCTACACAGGTGTTTTTAATTGGACAAAACCAGTTATAAATCACTTTAATGAACATATAGGAATTTTGGGAATAATTAAGTTTATCTGGTTGTAGAACAGGTGTCAGATTTATGGTTAGTTACATTGACGTAGATCTTAGCGACCAATCATATGTAAGAGAGATGGTTGAGATAAGACTTGTAAAAGGGTATATAAATGCAAGCTCTACAATTGTTAGACAGACAAGTCAGATAGGAGCTCATAAGGCTGAACTCTGTGTATGCTGCCCTTTTTGCATGGGTCATAGAGGTCAGAACCAATGGGCAAGTATCTGCTCATAACTTGTCTCCTCGTACGAGTCAGAGAAGACTTCTTAACTTGTTCCAGAATGTGGTCTCAGGTGAATTTCCCTCACGAACTTGGTCGAGCTAGAACCCAGAACTCTGTGAGGGGACCAGACCACTGGCCGATTGACTGGTCCCTATCAGGTGACGGGTTCCCAAGAATTGGCAGAAAAGACCCATTCTGGTTCAAGGTGAGAACAATTCACAATTGTTTCAATTTGGTTAGAGGATAAGAATACCTAATATCTAATATGCATGCATTGTAAGAAACTGTATAAATTAGACCTGTATCTTGTAATACTTTGAACATAAACCTGTATGTTATCAGCTGTTAATAAACCTGCATTGCTGAAGTTCTGCCTGGTTCGATACTTTACTATTCTACTTCAGGGCGGGCCGTAGGAGTGAGAGACAGAGGAGGAGAACCTGTGTCAGGCTGCAGGAACCGACCGCCCTTCCCCCCAGCGAAGTCACTGAGCGGCTGGTCTCTCGCCACACAGAGACCAGCCGCTCCGATCTCCGGTGGCTCCTCTCCTTCTCTGACCGGAGGAGGAGGGAATGGGGACGGGCTCTAGCAGCGAAAAACAGCTCCGCGGCGGTGACCTGCGGAGAGAGCCACCTCTGGACACGGAGAGGAGGAGGAGGAGGGAGCACTCTGGCCCTTCAGCGCTCCCACCTCTCTGGTGCCCGGGTGCACTGCACCCCGTGCACCTGCCTGGGATTGGCCCTGGTGCATTCTATGCATCCAAAAATATAGAAAATATAACAAATCAAATCATTATTATTCAACCCAAAAAATAATGTCAAAGCAATAACTCCAAGGCCAATAATAAATAACACATTATCTCCTCCGATTCCGCAACATGGCTGGTTGACGAACGGCTGTTCAGAAACAAACTGAAAAGCACAAAATGAAAAACACGCAAAGAAAAGCGCGAAGCAACACTTAAACTTCTACTAACACGAAATTAGCAGAAGGAGCCCAAAGGGTGGCGCTAAAGAGCTGAAAAACCACGTAGTACGTCTAGTATGTCACTACGTTCATAATTGTTGGCGAACAATTGTGTGGCCGTGTGTATGCAAGACATGTTTGGGCCAACGCCCTTCAAACAAAATTCCACGGTTTTGTTGGCGAACAATCTGATCGTGTGTATGAGGCTTAAGTGTGCCTGTGTGATGATGAGGGGAGTGAGGAATGTGTCATTAAATGGCTCGGGGGAACACGTTGCAGACAGTCCTGGATGATGGGAAGCAATTGCAGGTAGCCACCAAACTGATAACTGGAAAACCCTGTTTGGGCTTTTTCACACAGGTATTAAAAATAGGCGGTTGGGTCATGTTTTTTAACACTTTCTGAAAGCCTATCAATGCCACTCAAAATTGTTACAAAAAAAAGAAAACCTATACTTCTCTTTTAACCACTTTCCGCCCACGCTATAGCCGAAAGCGGGGGGGGGGGGGTGTGTCAAAAGACTTCGTCCCCTGATCACGCTGCTGTGGCTGCTTCTCAAAGTTTCCTTAACAGAGAGCTGCTGACTGTTAGTCACCATCTCTCTGCTCTGCCCCCCCAACCCCTGCCTGTGGAGGGAGCGGGAGCGGCCGGCTCAGGCTCTCAGCGGCTCACTGAGAGGTTGAGCCGGGTGCCGGTCCAGGCATGTGGGCGGATCCTGACTTCACTGTCGTGACGGGCTCTGCGCTGTCTGCTGAAAGTGGGGCACAGGAATGCAGAACGAACTGCACTCTATGATCCACAGGAGAAGTACAGCCAAATGAGCTTTGGCTGTACTTCTCCTTTAACTTATATCACAGGTCATTCAAATTTCACTTGCTGAAATAGTAACTCTTCTTCTTCTTTTTCATTGCAGGTTAATAACGGATTCCAAGCCAAAGCAACCTGCCGTCATTGAGTTCTTGATGAAGGAGGGGTGCAAGGCTGTCCAACATCCACAGAAGACTGCACAATGTTTTTATGGAGCCGACGCTAGACATGCGCGATTCGTTTTGTTGCGAATTGAAAATTCTGACAAAATTTTGCTTATTTGGAGATTCTGATGTATCTGAATTTCCGAATCATAATAGTAACAAATTTGAATGAATCAGAAATAATTTATAACAAAATGAATTATCCGAATTGGAGACATATTGCAACAAATACAGTAAGGTATAAAAGTGAAATAAGATGATGATTTCTACTTGGGCTGCTTTATAGAATAGAACAGAACAGAATAGAATAAAATATAAAGGAATTGAATAGAAAAGAATAGAACAAAACAGAACAGAAAAGACTAGAATAGAAAATAAAAGAATAGAATAGGAAATAAAGGAATAGCATAGATAGGCAGCACTGATGGGCACTAATAGGTGACACTGATGATGAGGCACTGATGGGCACTGTGGTGTAAATGAGAAGTTGCACTGACCCCAAAACAAAATATATGTGAACAAGTGGTGAAAAGCTGCTAGCACACAAACAAACCAATGCCCCAGTTGAAGGCTTTTCACTCGAAACGCGTAGGGTGTTTAAGCTTTCCACATTGCCACCTATTTTTATTCAGTGATCACGTTTTATCTTGTAAGGCTTTTATTCAATAAATCCCTTTTATTTTTGACCTACGCCATGTGGAGCCCCTTTTTTCTTTTTTCTCCATGATTTCATCTATGATTGGTTTCTGGAGACCTTCTGAACCTGCCCGGAACCGGAGAGTGTGGGAGTGAGCTGACCATCCCCACAGTTGACTGCCCTGGCTATCGGTGATCGTGACCCAAGTGATTACCTACTTATCGGAGATCGCGACCGAAGGGTGAACCTTTTGGGGAGCAGAAAAAAGGGGGGAAATGGGACTTTAAATGAGGCGCACTAGTCGCCTCCATCCCGGAATCAGGTATATATAACAAGGAGTTTGGGACTTTAAATGAAGCAATTTGGAATGCGGAGGATCAACATTATAGTATTTATTAATAGTAAATATATAGTAAAGGAATTTCATGTGTATATGCAGACATACATATATAATTGGCACAAAATTATAGGCATAATAGATGGAAAAGTACAAGCAATGGAATATGTAATTACACTGGATAAGTCATGGTCAAAGTAATATAAGTACAAAATAACATATGGCCTATAGGTGCCAGGGATGGCATATCCAGTAACTGATAATAGGATTGCATAGCAAGTAGATATAGTCATGATTTAAATAAATTAGTCACATCAGGGTAACAATGGATAAAATTCTGGCATCAATAGTAGCTCGACGCGTTTCGTGGATGATATTGTCCACTCATCAGGAGCTGATGCATAGTAATCCTGTAGGATATATACAAAAGGTCAACCTCAATCCATATAGAGAGGAATAGAACAAAAATTGCTGGAAAGATTATGGCCAGACAAACACTTACCAACCCTGACACTGAGCGTGGCACGTGACAGATGGCCTGGAGTGGGCCGGGGGCAACAAACCCCATAGCGGGAGCTGAGGCAGCATGTGATGTATGGATGACATCAGGTAATAAAATGACAATGTATGGGTGGTGAGATGATCTCCATGGGGCAGCAATGATGAAAAAAATAAAATTGTCAAAAGTAAAGATACCTGGGGATAAATGTTAAGAAATGTGGTATATCAGTATCTATACAAAACAGAGTAGATTATATTGAGTATTATATAATATAAAATAAAAAATGTATACAAAGATATTTGTATATAGAGATTACTGATAAGTAATGCAGTATAAGTCATATAATGAAGGAAGTCTAATTGAGGGAATGAATGTAACTATAATGATGGGGCAAAGCTTGTCAGAAAAGAATATCTGGGAATAAATATTAAAAATGGTGTATGATAGTATATTGATTAAATTGAAGCAAATTACATAGGGAAATAATATAAATGATGTGTACCAGAGATACCCATATATAAAAAGTGCTCATAAATAATGCGGTGAGGGTTATATACTAAAAAAGGGATGTGATAGAGAAACTAATAGATGGTGGAAAATATGAATATGTATGAGTTAAAGAGTAGGGGAAATATAAAAAGGGGGTGTGTAAGAAACTAGTACAAAAAACAGAGTGTAAAGTGCAGCGGAGCAAAAGGCATGACAGTGAGGGTAAGCATAGACATGAAGGGTTTACCTGATGCTACATGTACAACTAGCGAGATGAAATCAGCTAGTGTGCAGAGACCCCCAGGGGAGACTGGCCGTGTGAGCAGCTGGCTCCGATTGGGGAACCTATATACACATGCCGCCAACGCCACGTGCGTGAGCCTGCGGGAGGAGGGGAGCGGCGTCCGCACCTGAGCTGAAATGACTGCTCAGTGTTTGGCGCCACAAACCCTCCCCCCAATGGTAATCACGCAGATGACGCTCCAGACGTCAGCGCGGTGACGTCACAAACAACGTCCCGCGTATGACGCAGGGAACGTGGCGCCGATGCGCTAGGGGTATCCGCCCAGACCTCCTAAGGGGGAGGGGGAGGAAGGATCCACAGGGCGCATCGCAGCTCCCGCACCGAGGAGAGACAAGCCCCAACGCAAAACCACACCAAATGGACATGCCGGCTCAGAGCAGTGGCAGAGCAATGGGAAGTAATAAAATGACAAAACATGAAGATTGATAATGATAACAAATAAAATTGTATATAGCAACCAGTGCTGGAAATGCCATCAATGCTAACATTGTGTACAGTAAATAAAGGTATAGATAATATGTACAAAATGTATGACTAATTCAGAAATTCAGCCCCAATTAGGGCATATGTTAAACCTCTCGCGTGGATAGCAGGGGAACACTGCTAATCCAACTTACCAAATGCTTCCATCCCGGTACTTAGTTTGCAGAAAAAAGGGGGGAAATGGGACTTTAAATGAGGCGCACTAGTCGCCTCCATCCCGGAATCAGGTATATATAACAAGGAGTTTGGGACTTTAAATGAAGCAATTTGGAATGCGGAGGATCAACATTATAGTATTTATTAATAGTAAATATATAGTAAAGGAATTTCATGTGTATATGCAGACATACATATATAATTGGCACAAAATTATAGGCATAATAGATGGAAAAGTACAAGCAATGGAATATGTAATTACACTGGATAAGTCATGGTCAAAGTAATATAAGTACAAAATAACATATGGCCTATAGGTGCCAGGGATGGCATATCCAGTAACTGATAATAGGATTGCATAGCAAGTAGATATAGTCATGATTTAAATAAATTAGTCACATCAGGGTAACAATGGATAAAATTCTGGCATCAATAGTAGCTCGACGCGTTTCGTGGATGATATTGTCCACTCATCAGGAGCTGATGCATAGTAATCCTGTAGGATATATACAAAAGGTCAACCTCAATCCATATAGAGAGGAATAGAACAAAAATTGCTGGAAAGATTATGGCCAGACAAACACTTACCAACCCTGACACTGAGCGTGGCACGTGACAGATGGCCTGGAGTGGGCCGGGGGCAACAAACCCCATAGCGGGAGCTGAGGCAGCATGTGATGTATGGATGACATCAGGTAATAAAATGACAATGTATGGGTGGTGAGATGATCTCCATGAGGCAGCAATGATGAAAAAAATAAAATTGTCAAAAGTAAAGATACCTGGGGATAAATGTTAAGAAATGTGGTATATCAGTATCTATACAAAACAGAGTAGATTATATTGAGTATTATATAATATAAAATAAAAAATGTATACAAAGGTATTTGTATATAGAGATTACTGATAAGTAATGCAGTATAAGTCATATAATGAAGGAAGTCTAATTGAGGGAATGAATGTAACTATAATGATGGGGCAAAGCTTGTCAGAAAAGAATATCTGGGAATAAATATTAAAAATGGTGTATGATAGTATATTGATTAAATTGAAGCAAATTACATAGGGAAATAATATAAATGATGTGTACCAGAGATACCCATATATATATATATATATGTATACCCTTCATGTCTATGCTTACCCTCACTGTCATGCCTTTTGCTCCGCTGCACTTTACACTCTGTTTTTTGTACTAGTTTCTTACACACCCCCTTTTTATATTTCCCCTACTCTTTAACTCATACATATTCATATTTTCCACCATCTATTAGTTTCTCTATCACATCCCTTTTTTAGTATATAACCCTCACCGCATTATTTATGAGCACTTTTTATATATGGGTATCTCTGGTACACATCATTTATATTATTTCCCTATGTAATTTGCTTCAATTTAATCAATATACTATCATACACCATTTTTAATATTTATTCCCAGATATTCTTTTCTGACAAGCTTTGCCCCATCATTATAGTTACATTCATTCCCTCAATTAGACTTCCTTCATTATATGACTTATACTGCATTACTTATCAGTAATCTCTATATACAAATACCTTTGTATACATTTTTTATTTTATATTATATAATACTCAATATAATCTACTCTGTTTTGTATAGATACTGATATACCACATTTCTTAACATTTATCCCCAGGTATCTTTACTTTTGACAATTTTATTTTTTTCATCATTGCTGCCACATGGAGATCATCTCACCACCCATACATTGTCATTTTATTACCTGATGTCATCCATACATCACATGCTGCCTCAGCTCCCGCTATGGGGTTTGTTGCCCCCGGCCCACTCCAGGCCATCTGTCACGTGCCACGCTCAGTGTCAGGGTTGGTAAGTGTTTGTCTGGCCATAATCTTTCCAGCAATTTTTGTTCTATTCCTCTCTATATGGATTGAGGTTGACCTTTTGTATATATCCTACAGGATTACTATGCATCAGCTCCTGATGAGTGGACAATATCATCCACGAAACGCGTCAAGCTACTATTGATGCCAGAATTTTATCCATTGTTACCCTGATGTGACTAATTTATTTAAATCATGACTATATCTACTTGCTATGCAATCCTATTATCAGTTACTGGATATGCCATCCCTGGCACCTATAGGCCATATGTTATTTTGTACTTATATTACTTTGACCATGACTTATCCAGTGTAATTACACATTCCATTGCTTGTACTTTTCCATCTATTATGCCTATAATTTTGTGCCAATTATATATGTATGTCTGCATATACACATGAAATTCCTTTACTATATATTTACTATTAATAAATACTATAATGTTGATCCTCCGCATTCCAAATTGCTTCATTTAAAGTCCCAAACTCCTTGTTATATATACCTGATTCCGGGATGGAGGCGACTAGTGCGCCTCATTTAAAGTCCCATTTCCCCCCTTTTTTCTGCAAACTAAGTACCGGGATGGAAGCATTTGGTAAGTTGGATTAGCAGTGTTCCCCTGCTATCCACGCGAGAGGTTTAACATATGCCCTAATTGGGGCTGAATTTCTGAATTAGTCATACATTTTGTACATATTATCTATACCTTTATTTACTGTACACAATGCTAGCATTGATGGCATTTCCAGCACTGGTTGCTATATACAATTTTATTTGTTATCATTATCAATCTTCATGTTTTGTCATTTTATTACTTCCCATTGCTCTGCCACTGCTCTGAGCCGGCATGTCCATTTGGTGTGGTTTTGCGTTGGGGCTTGTCTCTCCTCGGTGCGGGAGCTGCGATGCGCCCTGTGGATCCTTCCTCCCCCTCCCCCTTAGGAGGTCTGGGCGGATACCCCTAGCGCATCGGCGCCACGTTCCCTGCGTCATACGCGGGACGTTGTTTGTGACGTCACCGCGCTGACGTCTGGAGCGTCATCTGCGTGATTACCATTGGGGGGAGGGTTTGTGGTGCCAAACACTGAGCAGTCATTTCAGCTCAGGTGCGGACGCCGCTCCCCTCCTCCCGCAGGCTCACGCACGTGGCGTTGGCGGCATGTGTATATAGGTTCCCCAATCGGAGCCAGCTGCTCACACGGCCAGTCTCCCCTGGGGGTCTCTGCACACTAGCTGATTTCATCTCGCTAGTTGTACATGTAGCATCAGGTAAACCCTTCATGTCTATGCTTACCCTCACTGTCATGCCTTTTGCTCCGCTGCACTTTACACTCTGTTTTTTGTACTAGTTTCTTACACACCCCCTTTTTATATTTCCCCTACTCTTTAACTCATACATATTCATATTTTCCACCATCTATTAGTTTCTCTATCACATCCCTTTTTTAGTATATAACCCTCACCGCATTATTTATGAGCACTTTTTATATATGGGTATCTCTGGTACACATCATTTATATTATTTCCCTATGTAATTTGCTTCAATTTAATCAATATACTATCATACACCATTTTTAATATTTATTCCCAGATATTCTTTTCTGACAAGCTTTGCCCCATCATTATAGTTACATTCATTCCCTCAATTAGACTTCCTTCATTATATGACTTATACTGCATTACTTATCAGTAATCTCTATATACAAATACCTTTGTATACATTTTTTATTTTATATTATATAATACTCAATATAATCTACTCTGTTTTGTATAGATACTGATATACCACATTTCTTAACATTTATCCCCAGGTATCTTTACTTTTGACAATTTTATTTTTTTCATCATTGCTGCCTCATGGAGATCATCTCACCACCCATACATTGTCATTTTATTACCTGATGTCATCCATACATCACATGCTGCCTCAGCTCCCGCTATGGGGTTTGTTGCCCCCGGCCCACTCCAGGCCATCTGTCACGTGCCACGCTCAGTGTCAGGGTTGGTAAGTGTTTGTCTGGCCATAATCTTTCCAGCAATTTTTGTTCTATTCCTCTCTATATGGATTGAGGTTGACCTTTTGTATATATCCTACAGGATTACTATGCATCAGCTCCTGATGAGTGGACAATATCATCCACGAAACGCGTCGAGCTACTATTGATGCCAGAATTTTATCCATTGTTACCCTGATGTGACTAATTTATTTAAATCATGACTATATCTACTTGCTATGCAATCCTATTATCAGTTACTGGATATGCCATATGTTATTTTGTACTTATATTACTTTGACCATGACTTATCCAGTGTAATTACATATTCCATTGCTTGTACTTTTCCATCTATTATGCCTATAATTTTGTGCCAATTATATATGTATGTCTGCATATACACATGAAATTCCTTTACTATATATTTACTATTAATAAATACTATAATGTTGATCCTCCGCATTCCAAATTGCTTCATTTAAAGTCCCAAACTCCTTGTTATATAAACCTTTTGGGGAGAGTTCACGGGAGGCTACTTACACAAGCCCTGACAGACGTACTGCTATATGGCTGATACGTCCCACTGGATCTGGTAAGAGTACCTAACTCTAGATACTTATGACATGTCGTCTGTGATTGATGTGTTTTCCAGTCTTCAGTCAACATCATGTATCCAAGCACCCCCTGTGTTTGAGAAGACATCTTCTACCTATATGAATTGACTCTAGTCTTTGACTTTACTCCTGGACATATCCATACCTAACACATTTCTTTGGGACATTATATACACCTCACCAATGTTTATTGTGTTGATCATTATTATGTTATAGTTGTTTTATAGTCACTAATTTACATATTCATGTTTGACACACTTATATATTTTTTTAGCGCTGCACGTATTTTTTACACTGATGGGCATTGATTGGCTGCACTGATTAGCAGCACTGGTGGGCACTGATAGGTGGCACTGGTTGGCACTAATTAACAGCACTGATGGGCACTGTTTGGAACTGATGTCCCTGTAACAGAAGCCAGTTTTCAGCTTTCTTCCTTTCTCCTCGCGCTGTCAACGTGAGGAGAAAAAATCTGATAACTGGCTTCTGTTTGCTTCCGTTATCAGCTGTCATTGGCTAACGGCTGATCATGTGGTAAAGGGCCGCTGTGATTGGCCCTTTACCCTGTTCTGTGATCAGCTGAGTCTGAAGGACGATCACAGAGAGCGCCACCTGCGTGCGAGCAGCACGATCTCAGGAGGACATCTATTGATGCCCTCCCGGCACTGGAAGCCCACTCTGTAGCCGTCTTTCAGCTACAGCGTGGCCTCCAAAGCTGTGATAGGTAGTGAGGAGTAAAATCACCATTTTACGCCTTTAGAAAGCCTG
This sequence comes from Lithobates septentrionalis, assembly GCA_037952835.1. Taxonomy (NCBI): domain Eukaryota; kingdom Metazoa; phylum Chordata; class Amphibia; order Anura; family Ranidae; genus Lithobates; species Lithobates septentrionalis. Next base: position 288,344 of record JBBDGP010004288.1, read on the forward strand.
AAGGCGGTGATTGGTTTTCCTTTTTTATTTTATTTTTACACTGTTACTTTCTTTTTTTTAATCATTTTTATTGTTATCACAGGGAATGTACAGTAAATATCCCTTATGATAGCAATAGGTAGTGACAGGTACTCTTTCAAAAAAAAATTGGGGTCTATTAGACTCTAGATCTCTCCTCTACCCTCAAAGCATCTGACCACACCAAGATCGGTGTGATAAGATGCTTTCCCAATTTCCCAATGGTGATGTTATATCCTGCAAAACCGAAGTCATGAAATGCCCGTAGCATCCGGTTTCTTAAGCCATAGAGATGATCTATGTGATGCTAAAACATCCCCTTATTTTCTATTTTCATCCATTCATCCACCCATACTCCCATACAACCTTACCTTCCTTATTTGGACTGATTTGAGGTCTCCCTTTACACGATATTGGCCAACTTAGTAGAAATTGCTGCTGTGATTGGTGTATGTATGGGGTATGCTTGGCCGCGGCTCCGGTGTTTTTAATGATAACGTTATCAATTTTAATTTGGTCATTTGACAATCTCCCTATATTGCCCATTTTTGTAATATTATTGTGTGGTGTTTTTGTAGTTTAATAAACATAGTGTTTTTTGGCAGATTGTGTTTGGATTTTTTGCCTTCTTTGGGGGAATTCCTTTTCCTTGTTTTTTTGTATGCGTTTTAAGGCAATCCAAACTGCATCCACCTATCTCTTTGGATGAATATCTGAGCCTACTATTTATTATTTTTTTGTATCTTTATTTTTAGTTGATCCAGGCATACCTCCCCCTTTTTTATAGAGATGATTGGAGCCATTCTGGTCTTCGATCAGCTCTATGGTCAGCTGGCAGAACCAATGGCTGCGATGGCCAGTGAATGGGGAAGTACAGGTGCTGCAGAAGTGGGGGGCTCCCAATTAGGATTGGCATATTCTGCAGGAAGGGCACTATGGGCTCGATGGGCCTGTCTTTGTCTTCTTCTTGGTGGCAGCGGGACACTACTTGTGCTTGCCACCTCGCCAGCTTGAACTGCACTTATGGGACTCACCACGTCACCAAGTGATACTGCAGTGCTGGATGTACGACCAGGGTGTACTAGGCCTCTGGTGCTTGCCATTTCACCAGAAGGATGAGCGGCAATAGTACTGGCTCTCTGCTCCATATGAGAGCCCTGCGGTTCTCGCACTTCAACAACAGAAGAATGGGGTCTGGTACGCCTGACCTTAGCTGGGACCACAACTCCATCGTCAGAGCTTTCTGTCAGGATGCCGCTGCTCTCTACAGGTTCGTATTCTGAGCCTGAATCTGACAGATGGGTGACTTCCCCTTCACTATCATCTGTCATGCTCAGCAACCTGTAGACCTCTTCACTAGTGTACCTCTGTCTGGAAATTTTGGCCTCTAAATTTATAGGCACAACTAGTGCGACTCACAGGCAAAAAGAGCACCTGATTGTCGGCGACTGCTCCAATCACTACCAAAAAAACTGTTAGAGTTTGCAGGGATCAGGCCTGACTCTGCGATTGCAGCAGTTATGTGTGTTGTGTTTTGTAAGTGACAGTGGTCAATTGATACTGCACTTGGGTGGGCTGGGCTGGGCTGAAGGGGCTTAACGCCGGTGCTAGCAGGTATCTGGGCTGATCCCACTAACACTGCATTTTTGGGAACCCTAAACTACTGGGGACGCTAGTATACATCTGATCAGATTAGATATTGATCCGTTCAGACACTATACTACTAAGGGAGGTTTATGGTGCGTGCGTGGGTGTTAACTTTACTGGCACTAATTTAACGCTGCCTGGGACTGAGGTTTACCCTAACTGACGCTAAAACCTAACTGATATCACCCGGCGGGTGATAAGGGGGTTAAACATTTATTAGGTAATATACGCAGCAGGTACCCATACGCTATAAAAACTAACTAACTAACCAGCGTCACCCATGACACTAATACAGTGATCACTGGTGACAGGGGCTGAAAGGGTTAACTAGGGGGCATTCAGGGGGTTAAAACCTTTATTAGGTAAGGTACCCTGATGCTTTAAAAACCTGACGCTGAAACTAACTGGCTAACCCGTGACACTAATACGGCGATCAGAAAATAGATCTACTTGGGGGGGTGATCAAGGAGTTAAACCTTTATTAGGGGGTTAATGGGGGGTACCCTAAAGCTACCTACTACTAGCTGCCCTAACGCTGATTAGTGTCACAAGTGACACCAATGCAGTGATCACTGAAAAATCTGAAAACTGCAATTGGTGACACAGTGACACAGTGACAGGGAGTGAAGGGGTTAACTGGGGGAGGGCGATCGGGGGGTGGTTGGGGGGTGAAATGTGTGTCTACGTGTACTGTGTCAGTGTAGTGTTGGTGCAACTCACTTTTAGATGCCCACTCTCCGCGCTCTGGAACCAAAAAGAATTCCAGGACAGGAGGTGACATCACTTTCTCTGTCTGTGTTTACAATTCACAGGCAGAGGAGGCATTTCATTGGTCAGAACCGATCACCAAGTCTAGGTCAGAAATCATTAGCCTGGATGTGAAGACTGATCGGTTCTGCAATGAATGCGATCCCCGCGGGCAGGGCGGAGCGTGAGCGATGTACGGGTACGTCATTTTACGCATCCGTGCCATTCTGCCAAAGTATATCGGCGTGAGCCGGTCAGCAAGTGGTTAAATGTTGCCTTCTCTATTGAATTGAATGTATTGTCAAAATGGTGATATTTTGCTAAAATATCCCAAAGAAATTTTAATGAATTCTTTATTTTCTCTCAACCTTTTTTTATCTTTTAAATACATTTGTGTCAAATTTCCCTTTTCAAATTTTATAAGCTGCCTATGGGTTCAAAAAGCAGATAAATGAATAGAAATTGGATGTGATAGATAAACAAATATGTATTATTTGGTATAGAATGTATTAGGAATACACAGGTAATAGGAGAAGCAATTATGAATGGTCCCCTAACTCATAGGCCCTTGAGTAGTTGCCTCTTTATTACCCTTAATATGGTTCCCTTCAATTGACCTTTCCTCTAGTTCACGGGTCTCAAAACTTTCTAAACAAAGGGCCAGTTTACCATCCTCCAGACTTTTGGGGGGGGTCAGACTGTGGCCATTAAGAGTAGAAAAGGTCCCTATATCAGTAGGAAACAAACAATGCCCCATCTTTGGTGTCAGTGGGAGGAATTGTGGCCTATCGTTGGCGTCATTGGGAGGAATTGTGTCCTATGGTTGGTGTCATTGGGAGGAATCGTGCACCATCATTGGTCTCATTCAGAGGAATTTTGCGCCCTATTGGGGTCAATGGAGGGGTTATATCCCATTGTTGGTATCAGTGGATGAAATAGTGCCCCATCAAGCAAAGGGCCGCATCTGGAACTCGGGCCACAGTTTGGAGACCACTGCTCTAGTTGAATATTTTTATCCATCACTCAAAGGTTTGGTAAGTAATTGGAATAATATATTACATCTATGCAATGTATTGCTTTTTTTTTTTATAAAAAAAATTTGGAATGCTGGGTTTGTAGAGGTGAAGGTTTCAGGTCTTTGAGAGTTGAATGCATTAGTCTCACATCGTCATGGCAAATGTATGGGTCTCATATCACAGCAAATTTATGAGTCTCCTCGTCATAGGAAATGTACAGCTTTAATTCCGACATAGAAAGTACGGAGCTCATTGTCACACGATTGTATGGATCAACAGGTCATGTAGGGGTCTCATTCTCAAGCAAACCTATTGCTCTCACCGCCCCTACAAATGTACGAGTTTTATTGCCAAAGCAAAAGTATCATCAGTTCAGGTTTTTATAAGTATCTTTATCTTATGGACCCTTTGTTCTTTTGTTCTTCTCTTTGGGTGTTGTTGCTGTGATGAAGGGTATTGCAGGCCTTGGGTACAAATTAATAAAAAAAAGCTTGGACTTTTTGTGTGGTGCTCTTATGTTGTATTACATTCTCAAGCTTTTTATTGCTGACCCTTACCATATGGACCCTTTGTTCTCATTTTTGTTGAAGGGGGAAGTGCCAGTGTCATGACTGCTGAGGTGCAATAAGCCCAGGTCCCAACCATCACTTGTCATACCTTACCCCTTCTCATCCAATAAAAAACCACACATGCAACCATTAACGTTGGAAAGGGCAAGGCCACAGCTTTATTTAAATCAACATTAACCTTTTGTACCGTGCCAGTCACAGTTGTACTGTGAGCACTCAACTACCAATGTAAAAGGGAGATGAAGGAGGGGCCTGTCCTTACCATCAGTGCCGGACCGGCCGTCAATCTCCCAATTACCATCCGGGCATCAAAGGGGGTTCCATATTTGCTGGCAAGGTTACCAAAACCGCAACACGCTGTGACATACCATCAAAATTAGGGCGGGTGGGTGGGCAGCTCTTCCATGCTTCCGTCCGAAAAGGACCATAATCCCCTGGGGTGCCAAACTCCTGAGCTCAGGCCCAACCCTTTTCCCCCTTGTACCAATCCTGAGTTATAACAACTTTACTGCAACTCCTCCCTGGCCATGCCCCCATCAGTCAGGGCTCTCTTTCCCGATAGGCTCAAGAGGCTCTCATGACTGCTGAGGTGCAATAAGCCCAGGTCCCAACCATCACTTGTCATACCTTACCCCTTCTCATCCAATAAAAAACCACACATGCAACCATTAACGTTGGAAAGGGCAAGGCCACAGCTTTATTTAAATCAACATTAACCTTTTGTACCGTGCCAGTCACAGTTGTACTGTGAGCACTCAACTACCAATGTAAAAGGGAGATGAAGGAGGGGCCTGTCCTTACCATCAGTGCCGGACCGGTCGTCAATCTCCCAATTACCATCCGGGCATCAAAGGGGGTTCCATATTTGCTGGCAAGGTTACCAAAACCGCCACCAGCCAGTCAGTGAACCACTGACGGGCGCCCCACCGCAGCCAGCGCCTGTTCCACCCCCCTCTGAAGTCCCAGGTTAAATATGTCCATGCCAATGTCATTGAGATGAACACCATCCCTCCTCAACAAGTCATTGTTGTTTCCCTCCAAATCTTTGTGGCGGACAACGACCCCCCCGATCCTCCGAACAAATTTGGACACTTGGGCGTTGACCTTCCTCCGAAAATTTTCTAAACAGGGTCCCGGAACTTCTCTAGCCCAAATAGAACGAGGGACAATCTCTGACCATACGAAAGTCACACTGGTAAACATTGCAAGGCATTGAGCAATATCACCTTTTATGGCAGCAATTAAATCCACGGACCGGGTGTAACCTACGTCATTCCCGCCGGCGTGAACCACAAGGACGATGTGACCGGACACGCGGGTACGGAGGTGCCAACATTCCCACAGTACCTGATGCCAACGCAGCCCGCGGAGGCCCAGCCAGCGAATCCTTGCCACGTTTGAAGAGAGTCCCAAATTTCTCCCATAGTTCCGGATCTCTGCGCGACGAGCCGCCCAGAAGACAAAGGAATCGCCCAGTATCCATACTTGCGTCGGGGGAAAACCTGAAATTAACACAAAAGGTGAGGGCGAACATACAGCGAAAAACGAGATGACTCCCATCTACCCAGCCGCTGAAGTTCCGTATCGGAAAACCCTAAGCCCGAAGCGGCGGTGGCAGCGCCTATGCAGAGCCGGTACAAGGCAGGGGCGGAAGGGGCGGATGCCCTGGGCGATAGAATTTGCTGAAGGGAGGGGGGCGCAGATGAAGTGCTGGCAGTGTGCTTCATCATAGTAGTACATACACACCAGCCGGCGCTGCTAATAGCTGTACTGTAACTATGTGCCGAGTGCACTCCTGCACCCGGCACAAGCCTAAACAGACTGCACAAGCCCCTTCCCTGTCAGCGCTTCTCTCCCCCTATGAAGGCGATTCGTAGTCCCGTCCCGGCGGCGTGACATCACTGATGGCCAGAGGCGGGATGGGAGGAGATAGAGAGCTGCTGCAGAAGCTGCAACCTAGAGGAGCCACCGAGGAGGAACCAACAAAGCAGTGGCGGAATTTTCAGGGTCGCAACAGTCGCACTTGCGACTGGGCCCTGGAATTCTGCCAGTGTGGGGGGGCCCCAAGACGCCGCACCTCCCCTGGCTGGCATCTAACTATACAGGAGAGGGGGGCGTAAGGGGGCGATCGGCAGCTATGTGATGTCTGCGCTCTGCGGGATGTCCCTCCAGGCAGCACACAGTTCACTTCCCTAATATCAGTGAGTACAATGGAGAGGGGAGGGGCCTCTGACCAGCAGATTGAGTGCACAAGTTTCTCCCTCTGCTTGTACACTCTGAGTCTTGCTAATACACGCTCAGGTCAGAGGCCCCTCCCCTCTCCATTGGATACAATGATATTCGGGAAGTGAACTGTGTGCTGCCTGGAGGGACATCCTGCAGAGTGCAGACATGACAAGGAAGCATGCTGCTTCTCATGTAAGTAAAGCACAACACTGGCCACCCACCTCTCCCCTCTCACACTGTCCCCTCTCACACTGTCCCCTCTCACACTGTCCCCCCACACACTGTCCCCTCTCACACTGTCCCCTCTCACACTGTCCCCCCACACACTGTCCCCCCACACACTGTCCCCTCTCACACTGTCCCCTCTCACACTGTCCCCCCACACACTGTCCCCTCTCACACTGTCCCCTCTCACACTGTCCCCTCACACACTGTCCCCTCACACACTGTCCCCTCTCACACTGTCCCCCCACACACTGTCCCCCCACACACTGTCCCCCCTCACACTGTCCCCCCACACACTGTCCCCTCTCACACTGTCCCCTCTCACACTGTCCCCTCTCACACTGTCCCCTCTCACACTGTCCCCCACACACTGTCCCCCCACACACTGTCCCCTCTCACACTGTCCCCTCTCACACTGTCCCCCCACACACTGTCCCCTCTCACACTGTCCCCCCACACACTGTCCCCTCTCACACTGTCCCCCCACACACTGTCCCCTCTCACACTGTCCCCCCACACACTGTCCCCTCTCACACTGTCCCCTCTCACACTGTCCCCCCACACACTGTCCCCTCTCACACTGTCCCCCCACACACTGCCCCCTCTCACACTGTCCCCTCTCACACTGTCCCCCCACACACTGTCCCCCCACACACTGTCCCCCCACACACTGTCCCCTCTCACACTGTCCCCCCACACACTGCCCCCTCTCACACTGTCCCCCCACACACTGTCCCCTCTCACACTGTCCCCCCACACACTGTCCCCCCACACACTGTCCCCTCTCACACTGTCCCCCCACACACTGTCCCCCCACACACTGTCCCCTCTCACACTGTCCCCTCTCACACTGTCCCCCCACACACTGTCCCCTCTCACACTGTCCCCCCACACACTGTCCCCCCACACACTGTCCCCTCTCACACTGTCCCCTCTCACACTGTCCCCCCACACACTGTCCCCCCACACACTGTCCCCTCTCACACTGTCCCCTCTCACACTGTCCCCTCTCACACTGTCCCCCCACACACTGTCCCCCCACACACTGTCCCCTCTCACACTGTCCCCTCTCACACTGTCCCCCCACACACTGTCCCCCCACACACTGTCCCCTCTCACACTGTCCCCTCTCACACTGTCCCCTCTCACACTGTCCCCCCACACACTGTCCCCCCACACACTGTCCCCTCTCACACTGTCCCCCCACACACTGTCCCCCCACACACTGTCCCCCCACACACTGTCCCCTCTCACACTGTCCCCCCACACACTGTCCCCCCACACACTGTCCCCTCTCACACTGTCCCCTCTCACACTGTCCCCCCACACACTGTCCCCCCACACACTGTCCCCTCTCACACTGTCCCCTCTCACACTGTCCCCTCTCACACTGTCCCCCCACACACTGTCCCCTCTCACACTGTCCCCCCACACACTGTCCCCTCTCACACACAGTGTGTGGGGGGCACACACTGTCCCCTCTCACACTGTCCCCCCACACACTGTCCCCTCTCACACTGCCCCCTCTCACACTGTCCCCCCACACACTGCCCCCCCCCCACACACTGTCCGCTCTCACACTGTCCGCTCTCACACTGTCCCCTCTCACACTGTCCTCTCTCACACTGTCCCCCCACACACTGTCCCCCCACACACTGTCCCCCCACACACTGTCCCCCCACACACTGTCCCCTCTCTCACACTGTCCCCTCTCACACTGTCCCCTCTCACACTGTCCCCTCTCACACTGTCCCCTCTCACACTGTCCCCCCACACACTGCCCCCTTTCACACTGTCCCCCCCCACACTGTCCCCTCTAACACTGCCCCCCCCACACTGTCCCCCCCCCACATTGTCCCCTCTAACACTGTCCCCTCTAACACTCTCCCCCCCACACACTGTCCCCCCCACACACTGTCCCCCCCACACACTGTCCCCCCCACACACTGTCCCCCTCTCACACTGTCCCCTCTCACACTGTGCCCCCCACACACTGTCCCCTCTCACACTGTGCCCCCCACACACTGTCCCCCTTCTGTCATATCTACCCCCCTCTTGTTAAACAGTCCCCCTCCTTTCACAGTGCTCCCTCATTACACTGCCCCCCTCTTGTAATACTTCCCAGGTATCCTTTTCCTGTCACACTGCCCCCCTCTTGTCACAATATCCCCCTGTCATACTGCCCCCTCCTGTCACACTGCCCCTTCTTGTCACACTGCCCCCCTTCTTTCACAGTGCCCCCTCTTATCACACTCCCCCCTCTGGTCACACTTTCCAGATACCCTTCTTTGGTCACACTGCCCCCTCCTGTCAAAATACCCCGTCATACTGCCCCTCATTCTTTCACAATACCCCCCCCCCCCTCCCCCATCATAGTGCGGGTCAGGGGCCCTTCATGGTTTCTTGCACTGGGGCCCTGAAGGTTATAGTTACGCCTCTGCAACAAAGTGTGTATATCACACAACGGACACAAGACAAGACACAAAAGTAAGCACTAAACAGATAATAACAAATGCAATGCCATCTGCAGATATTAAAATAAAGTGTCTGAATCCGATGAGGGGAGGGGAGGAGGCTGAGGAGAGGTTAATTACCAATGCTACCTATTTTTTAATTTCTGTAATATGCAGCATGGGAGGGGGGGGGGGTTAATGTACTGCCACTGGTCACTGATGCATCAGTGACCAATGGCAATACATTACCCCCCCCCCCCCATGCTGCATATTACAGAAATTAAAAAATAGGTAGCATTGGTAATTAACATCCCCTCAGCCTCCCCCCCTCCCCCAATCGTATTCAGACAGTTCATTTATTAATCTGCAGCAGAATAATACATGAATGGGGGAGGGGGGGAGGCTGAGGGGAGGTTAATTAGCAATGCTAGTTTTAATTTCTGTAATATGCAGCATGGGGGGGGGGGGGGTTAATGTATTGCCATTGTTCACTGATGCATTTGTGACCAGTCACAGTTAATTAAGCCCTTTGTGCATTAGTTGCACCAGGCTCTACATTAAAAACCTTAAGCCCCCTTTCACACTGGGGCAGGGGCGGCATCGGTGGTAAAACTGAGCTATTTTTAGCGCTGCTTTACCATCATTACACACCACTCCTTCACTCCAAAGATGCTGCTAGCAGGACTTTTTTTACCGTCCTGCCAGCGCACCGCTCCAGTGTGAAAGTTCTCGGGGCTTTCACATTGGAGACACAGTAGCGGCTCTTTCAGGGCGTTTTGCAGGTGCTGTTTTTAGCGCAGTAGCGCCTGCAAAGTGCCCCAATGTGAAAGGGGTATAAGTGTAAACATCTAAGATAAAAGTTTTTGTCCTCCTATTTAATTCCTCCCCGCGCGCCGCCGCAGGTGCACATCGGGGAAAATCTGTGAAAAACAGGGGTCGGGGGGGGGGGGCGCAGTTTGCCATCTCCGCCCTGGGCACCAAATGACCTTGTCCCAGCACTGCGCCTATGCGAAATGAGTGAGTCGAAAAATCGCCCGCTGGTAAGCCTAAAGCCTCGAGGCAAAAACGAAAAACTTTTAAAAATTGGAAGCGACTCAAAGAGGAGGAGTCAGCATGCACGAAAAAAGTGGGAGATGGGGGGCGCGCGGAAAGAAAAGGAAAGGCCAGAGACACAGGACAGAATGGGCCGCCACAGTGGTGCAGCACCACTCGGCGGCCCCTGCCAAGGCTGTCAGTCTTCGAGGAGCGCAATAAAATGGTGACACTGTGCTCCGACAGGGCAACATCCTCCGATCGAATACCCCCAGTAGAAGACCTAGATTTTGCCACTAATTCCCCGATGCGAAAGGCCCCAAAAAACGCCCATGAGAAAGCTACTCGGAACAGCAAAATCTCAAACTCGGATGAGCACACCTCCGGCAACATAGCCAAAACATCCGATAAAATTTGTAAAGAAATGGGGCGCCTGGAATCAGGCAAGTGAGTGATGCGTTTCCAGCCCCTCAATATCCGACGCACTGGAAAGGCTTTTGTGACGTCCCCCCACCCCAGAAGCTGAAACCAAAAGGATAAGGCGGACATAGCCGAAGAGACGGTGGAACCCGACACTCCCTTATCCTGTAACTGGACCAGGTAAGCAAATAGTATTAAACGTCTGTCATCAGGGGATGAAATAGAGAACTCACCGCCCGACGCTTGTGACCACTCGTGCCAGACCCGACAATACGACGCCCACGTCCGCGGAGAAAGCGACGACCGAAGCAGTTCTAACAATCCACGGAAACGAGGTTCCATAAGTGGGCCGGACAGGGGAGGCCCTCCAGCGAAGCAGACGGAGCCAGGGAACGAAAACGGGGGTACTGTTGGCGGGAAAGAGCATCGGCAATGTCATTAGAAACTCCCGGAACATGTTTTGCCCTAACATAAATGTTAAATTGCAAACATTTTAAGACCAAAAAACGCAACAGTGACACAACCGGGGGGGAACTGGCCGATTGCTTGTTCACTACCTGCACCACGCTCATATTGTCTGACCAAAAGATCACCTGCCGATTGCGCAACTGTTCACCCCAAAGCTCCACCGCTACAATGATCGGGAAAAGCTCCAAAAGGGTGAGATTGCGCAATAAGTCCATGCGGGCCCATGAGGCCGGCCAACATTCCGCAGACCACTCCCCCCGAAAGAAGGCACCGAAACCACAGGAGCCTGCCGCATCGGTGTACAACTCCAGCTGTGAGTTCGGTACCTCCTCCTGCAACCAACAAGACTGTCCGTTGTAGGATTGCAAAAAGGTTAGCCAAATGTCCAAATCCGCCCGCATGGGCTTGGTGATCCGAACGTGGTGGTGCGGGGCCGTAACGCCCTTCGTGGCCCAAGACAAGCGCCTGCAGAAAGCCCTCCCCATGCGTATGACCCTGCACGCGAATACTAGGTGTCCCAGTAGAGATTGTAGCTGTTTTAGCTGAAGTTTTTTAGACCCTTTCGCCAAACGAACCAAGGATAGAAGCCTGGTCAGCTTCTCCCTCGGCAGGCGAAAGACCATGGCCACTGTGTCAATCTCGATACCCAAAAAGGATAGTACCGTTACTGGACCCTCGGTCTTGTCAACGGACAGTGGGACGGCGAAACGCCGACAAACATCTTGAAAAACAGAGAGTAAGCATTGACACTGCCCACTGTCCGAGGGACCCACAAAAAGGAAATCATCCAAGTAGTGCAGCGTGGACTGAGACCCGGCCTCCTGGGCGACTACCCACTCAAGGAAGCTACTAAATAACTCGAAGAAGTAACAGGAAACGGCGCAACCCATAGGCAGGCACATATCGAAGAAATAGCTTCCCTGAAAGTAGCAACCTAGGAGGTGGAAACAATCCGGGTGGACCGGGAGAAGGCGAAAAGCGGATTCAATGTCCGCTTTTGCCAAAAGAGCGGAACACCCTGCTGCCCTGACGAGGTGAAGAGCCTTATCAAATGACGCGTAATGCACCCGCGATACCTCGCGATCAATTCCGTCGTTGACAGAGGAGCCGGAAGGGTAGGATAAGTGATGAATTAAACGAAATTTACCACTCGCCTTTTTGGGGACCACGCCTAGTGGGGACACCCGCAGGTTGTGAAATGGGGGAAGATCAAAGGAGCCCGCCATGCGCCCCAGTTCCAGCTCTTTCTGGATTTTTTCGGCCACTACGGATTCAAACTCCACAGCCGATTTTAAATTAGCCGACATGGTAGGAGCGTTAGACGGGGAAAACGGTATCCAAAAACCTCGATCCAGGCCATCCTTTAGGATCAGGGCCTCCCTACGAAGGGGGTACCGGTCTAGCCAGGGCAACATCTCTAGGACGTTCACCGGCGTCCTCCGGCTTAGGAAGGTCGGTCTTGGCTCCCGCTCTGGAAAGTGTCTGTTTTCCCTTCCTGAAGCACCGGCTGGAGGGGTGAGCGCCCCCACAGCTAGAGCACTCATGCCTGAAACGACAGGCGGAGTACCACTTACAGTGGCTTTCGTTGAAAAGCCAACAGACACCTTTCTTGGAGGCGGCCGACGCTCCGGATTGAGGAGCGCCGACCGCGGACTGAAAGGACGCCGGCCTATGAGGGCACATTAGCAACAACCATAGGCTACCATCCTGACAGTCGAAACGAAGCTCCTTGCGCGCCGCCATCTTCTGTCTAAACTGGATGTCATACTGGAACCAGCATTGACCCCCATAAACCTTGTACGCTCCCCAGATAAGGTCCAGGTAGCAGAACAAGGAGGTCGCCAACTCTGGGTAACGCTCACAGAGCACACCCGCGTAGGCGCAAAACCCTTGCAGCCAGTTCCCAAATGTTCTAGGAAGCTGCTTGACTTTATCGCCCTGTGCAGCGACGTCCACCCGACGGGATTTGTCGACCGTTTCCCTGTCCGACGGAACTAGAGCGAGGAAATCCACGAAATCCCGACGCCATATTCTTTCCTTCGTCTCCTCCGGTATGTGGGCACCCGTGGGAGCTACCGCCCACAAGGCCCCTCCGGAAGGAGGGGAAAGATTTGCCGCCGTGCCCGAAACGCCCATACTAGAGAGAACCAACCTGACCACCGACACTATACGGTCTTCAGGGCCCGATACGGAATCATCGACAGACCTCCCCCAAATCAGTTCACAATCATACTCACTGATCCTTGGGGGCATCACCGATGGACGATCAACGGGCGAGGCGGTGTCCCACACGACTCCGGGAGACTGCAGGCTGGAACGGCCAGCACCGTGAGGAGCAACGGGGCCGTGTATGTTCGGGCCGTCCCGGCCGACTGATAGATCCAAAGGCGGGGGTCCCTCCCCGGACACTGAAGGGGCCCCTTGGCCGAGGGCAGTGACTGTGCAGGTGCAGGAGTGTCTCTGGATTCTGTCCGGCTGATCCGGGGCGGAAGCTGCCGCCAGCCCGGATCCGGAATCTCCCGCCCAGCCGGGCGCAGGGAGACTGGCGTTACCCGCCATGTTGACCGCGTAGGAGGGGTTAAACCCCGGGGACTGGAGGGGGGGGAATCCGCGAGCCCTCCGCCTGACTGGGCGCTGGGGGGCGTCCGAGAGCACGGGGGGGATGGCATCCGTGGGGGCCGAAAAACCCGCACCCGCCCTGCCAGGCGCAGAGGGGGCACATCGCATCCGGGATGCCAAATGACATGGCGCAGCCTGGGTCTGGGACCTGTCCCCCACCCGTCCGGGCGCAATGGGAGTCCTGCCCTGCGAAAAACCCGCTCCCGATGGCCCAGAAGCCGCCGAGGGCCCCGCCCATGAAGGCGCCGGGGGACCTTGCGACCTGGCCACTCTTGGACGATTCGCATCCCGGGATGAATTACCCCCCACCCAGCCGGGTGCTGAAAGGGCCACATTATGTAGGGCGCCCTGGCCATAGGAATCCTGGGCCAGCTGCGAACCCACCCTGGAGGGCGCAGGAAGAGGCAGCTCGCACCCATATGTTCCCCCATAAATGCCCCCACAATCACCCCCCGCCCAGCCGGGCGCAGAGGGGTGCTGGGCACATGCATTGCCTGTGCTGTGCACGGCCAGATCGAATCCTCCCGCCTGGCTAGGCGCAGGGAGCGAGCTGGCCGCTAGGGGGAGCCTGTATCGAACCGAGGCGACGTCGACGCTGCAGACGCCGCCGCCCGAGGGATCGGAAGCCGCCGCTGGAGCGGGCGAACAGCTCCGGCCCCCTCCAGCCGCCCTGCGAGAGGACAGCCTGGCCGAGGAGCGGAGCGGCCGCACACCCGCCGCCCCCCCGCTGCTAGCAGGGGCGGAAGCAGGTACAGACCAACGCGAGGCCGTGGGCTGGAGCGCTCCAGCTCCATCCAGGCCTCGCGCCATACCCAGGGAAGGGGAGGGGGGCGAGGGGGAGCTGCGGAGCGGGGGCTACGGGAACGGGGACACCGAGGGGGGGGCCGCAAGGTATTCCTGATGGCCGGGGAAGGCGACCGACGAGGGGGGGCGCGCCGAGAGCGGGCGGCCGACCCCCGCTTCCTGGCTGCTGGAGCCCTGGGAGCCCGAACCGGAGAGGGATGGATGGGGGGAGGAGGGGGAGAGCAGTGAGAGGCCGCAGAGGGGCTGGGGCTGAAGCGAGAAGGTGGACGGGCACGTCTGCGGGCCCTGCGTCCATCCGACCCGGGAGGAGGAACAGGGGAAGGGGCAGTGGAAGGGGCAGGAGAGGGCACCCCAGGGGATAAGAGGGCAAAGAGCCAGTCAGCCTGACCCTTGAGGGCCAGCTCACGGACCTTAGCCAGGAGGTGATCCGTGTCCATAGCTGGAGCCGCAGGGTCAGGTCCGAGCTCTTCCATGCTTCCGTCCGAAAAGGACCATAATCCCCTGGGGTGCCAAACTCCTGAGCTCAGGCCCAACCCTTTTCCCCCTTGTACCAATCCTGAGTTATAACAACTTTACTGCAACTCCTCCCTGGCCATGCCCCCATCAGTCAGGGCTCTCTTTCCCGATAGGCTCAAGAGGCTCTCAGGAACGGTGTCATCTCCGGTTTCTCCTGCTGGTGGCACTATTACATTCAGCACCAAAAGGGTGTAATTCCAGTGGCCACCAGCGGGGGTCTCCCTGCCTGGACTGCAGAATTGTCATCAAGCACACCTGTCATGGTTTTGCTGGACTATATAAACCCGCCCTGAACTAACCTCAGTGCTTCAGAATTCCTCTGCTAAGCTCTTGTCCCTGCCACTACCTTCTCTTGTTCCAGCCTGTTTGTTCCTGAACCCCGTTTGTGTATCCTGACCTTGTACCCTGTTTCCTGTTCCCTGCTCCTTGGTCTGCTTCATTATTCCTGGTTTCTGTTCCCTTGTCGCTTTGGCTCATGCCTTATTTTTTATTTCATGTTGGTTTCCTTGCTAGTGTATTATATTAGTTAGATAGATAGTTAGGTGGGTTTGGGGGTTTGCTGTGTTTTCACCATTTACTTGTTTTTGGTTGCTGTCTTGTTTTCACGTGTGTCTTATCATTAACAATAAACATATCTTCTTATTCATTTACTCGTTTGTCCCTGATTCCTTGGTGCAGCCGAGCGATCTGATCACCTGCATTGGATGTTGTGTATAACATCCCTTGACAGAATTCTGAAGCCATACAATCAGATCGGTTGCACCTGGGAATTGGGACCTGAGTCCCAGCTATTGTTGAAAGATGGATTTTGAAAGTATTTTGTATTTATCGCTCCTGGCAAATGATGACAGAGACCTTTGTTATCAGACATTGGCTGCATACACTAGGGAACAGTTGTTAGAAGGCATCCGCCTAGCTCATGTTTTTATTGAGCAAGGCAGTTTTTTGTTTGAAGATGTGCAACCATTAATTTGGATTTGTACTGAGTTGGCCCTGTCTGATGTCGCTGAGGGAGGTGATGACTATACACCCCCTTTTAGTGCAGCTCAGGTAGAATCTTTAGTTTGGCTGTTGGAGGATGACTCAGCATTCTTTTTTGAACAATATTCAGCTTGTCCTCAGCAGGTGCTTGCAAAATGCATTGAATCAGTGCAGTCTCTGGTCAGACAAGCCAAGTGCAAACCTGATTCAGTGCAATCATTAATACAGGCCTGGTCAAGTCTGTTGCATTCAGCTTCTGTTAGCTCCGAATATACCTCTCTACCAATGAAATACCAGTACCCTGTTTCCTCCTGCTGCACCTACCCTGCCTTTAACTCCCCTTCTGCTTCTCAACTGCCTCCATCAGCTCCACTAAATCTCCCTTCAAAACCTACTCCCTCTGTCTTGCCATCCTTTCACTCTTCGCTTCTACCAGCTGCATTCCCTACCTACAGCCCTGTACCCACTTATAGATCCCCAGTGGCTAAAAGCAAAAAGAAGCGGAAGTTTTTTCCAACCCATACCATCATGCCAGTATCCAATCCTGCCTCCCCACCAGCTGATCTGTTCCAGCCTGATGTGTTCCTGTATGCCGCCCAGGCTGATGTTCCGATGCCTGCTGTTGTGCCAGCACCTGCTGTTCTGCCTGATGTGCCAGTGTCTGTGCTTGCTGCCCAGTCTGAAGTTCCAGTACCAGCTGCCCAGTTTGAAGTTCCAGTACCTACTATCCAGTCCGCTGTACCTGCTGTTCAGCCTGTTGTGCCAGTACCTGCTGTTCTGCCTGATGTGCCAGCACCTGTGCCCACTGTCCAGTCTGAAGTTCCAGTACCAGCTGCCCAGTTTGGAGTTCCAGTACCTGCTATCCAGTCCGATGTACCTGCTGTTCAGCCTGTTGTGCCAGTACCTGCTGTTCTGCCTGATGTGCCAGCACCTGTGCCCACTGTCCAGTCTGAAGTTCCAGTACCAGCTGCCCGGTTTGAAGTTCCAGTACCTGCTATCCAGTACGATGTACCTGCTGTTCTGCCTGATGTGCCAGTACCTGTGCCCACTGTCCAGTCTGAAGTTCCAGTACCAGCTGCCCGGTTTGGAGTTCCAGTACCTGCTATCCAGTCTGATGTACCTGCTGTTCAGCCTGTTGTGCCAGTACCTGCTGTTCTGTCTGATGTGCCAGCACCTGTGTCCACTGTCCAGTCTGAAGTTCCAGTACCAGCTGCCCGGTTTGGAGTTCCAGTACCTGCTATCCAGTCCGATGTAGCTGCTGTTCAGCCTGTTGTGCCAGTACCTGCTGTTCTGCCTGATGTGCCAGCACCTGTGCCCACTGTCCAGTCTGAAGTTCCAGTACCAGCTGCCCGGTTTGAAGTTCCAGTACCTGCTATCCAGTACGATGTACCTGCTGTTCTGCCTGATGTGCCAGTACCTGTGCCCACTGTCCAGTCTGAAGTTCCAGTACCAGCTGCCCGGTTTGGAGTTCCAGTACCTGCTATCCAGTCTGATGTACCTGCTGTTCAGCCTGTTGTGCCAGTATCTGCTGTTCTGTCTGATGTGCCAGCACCTGTGTCCACTGTCCAGTCTGAAGTTCCAGTACCAGCTGCCCGGTTTGGAGTTCCAGTACCTGCTATCCAGTCCGATGTAGCTGCTGTTCAGCCTGTTGTGCCAGTACCTGCTGTTCTGCCTGATGTGCCAGCACCTGTGCCCACTGTCCAGTCTGAAGTTCCAGTACCAGCTGCCCGGTTTGAAGTTC
Source organism: Lithobates septentrionalis (assembly GCA_037952835.1). Lineage (NCBI taxonomy): Eukaryota > Metazoa > Chordata > Amphibia > Anura > Ranidae > Lithobates > Lithobates septentrionalis. The sequence goes on from JBBDGP010004288.1 coordinate 305,826, forward strand.
CAGTACCTGCTATCCAGTACGATGTACCTGCTGTTCTGCCTGATGTGCCAGTACCTGTGCCCACTGTCCAGTCTGAAGTTCCAGTACCAGCTGCCCGGTTTGGAGTTCCAGTACCTGCTATCCAGTCTGATGTACCTGCTGTTCAGCCTGTTGTGCCAGTACCTGCTGTTCTGTCTGATGTGCCAGCACCTGTGTCCACTGTCCAGTCTGAAGTTCCAGTACCAGCTGCCCAGTTTGGAGTTCCAGTACCTGCTATCCAGTCCGATGTAGCTGCTGTTCAGCCTGTTGTGCCAGTACCTGCTGTTCTGCCTGATGTGCCAGCACCTGTGCCCACTGTCCAGTCTGAAGTTCCAGTACCAGCTGCACGGTTTGGAGTTCCAGTACCTGCTATCCAGTCCGATGTACCTGCTGTTCTGCCTGATGTGCCAGCACCTGTGCCCACTGTCCAGTCTGAAGTCCCAGTACCAGCTGCCCGGTTTGCAGTTCCAGTACCTGCTATCCAGCCTGATATACCAACTGTTCAGCCTGTTGTGCCAGTACCTGCTGTTCTGCCTGATGTGCCAGCACCTGTGCCCACTGTCCAGTCTGAAGTTCCAGTACCAGCTGCCCGGTTTGCAGTTCCAGTACCTGCTATCCAGCCTGATATACCAGCTGTTCAGCCTGTTGTGCCAGTACCTGCTGTTCTGCCTGATGTGCCAGCACCTGTGCCCACTGTCCAGTCTGAAGTTCCAGTACCAGCTGCCCGGTTTGAAGTTCCAGTACCTGCTATCCAGTACGATGTACCTGCTGTTCTGCCTGATGTGCCAGTACCTGTGCCCACTGTCCAGTCTGAAGTTCCAGTACCAGCTGCCCGGTTTGGAGTTCCAGTACCTGCTATCCAGTCTGATGTACCTGCTGTTCAGCCTGTTGTGCCAGTACCTGCTGTTCTGTCTGATGTGCCAGCACCTGTGTCCACTGTCCAGTCTGAAGTTCCAGTACCAGCTGCCCGGTTTGGAGTTCCAGTACCTGCTATCCAGTCCGATGTACCTGCTGTTCAGCCTGTTGTGCCAGTACCTGCTGTTCTGCCTGATGTGCCAGCGCCTGTGCCCACTGCCCAGTCTGAAGTTCCAGTACCGACTATCCAGTCTGATGCACCTGCTGTCCTGCCTGTTGTGCCAGCACCTGCTGTTCTGCCTGATGTGCCAGTGTCTGTGCTTGCTGCCCAGTCTAAAGTTCCAGTACCGGCTGCCCGGTTTGAAGTTCCAGTACCTGCTATCCAGTCCGATGTGCCTGCTGTTCAGCTTGTTGTGCCAGCACCTGCTGTTCTGCCTGATGTGCCTACTGCCCAGTCTGAAGTTCCAGTACCTGCCGCCTGGTCTGATGTCTCGGTGCCAGCCCTCCAGCTTGATGAGCCCGCTGCCCAGCTTGAAGTGCCAATGCCTGCTGCCCAGCTCGATGTGCTTTTGCCTGCTGTCCAGCTCGATGCGGATGTGCCACTGCCCAGCGTGATGTACCTCTGCTTTCTGCTCAGCCTGATGACATGGTGCCTGCTAAAACTGTTCCTGACTGATGGCCATCTTGCCGCTGGGTCAATCCTGTCTGTCGCCTGGCTTGAATGTAATGCTCCTGTGCTGTCTGCCTCCGATAGTTTCTTTCCCATTACCCTGCTAATTTTCATCTCCAGATCCAAACTTCCTGACCCGGGTGGTGGGGTACGTGTCCTATTTTCAGACTCTGATGGCACGTCCCCCAGTGAACTAAAAGAGTCTGGCCTTGGAAGTGCGAAGAAGTCCGCAGACTCAGTAGGGAAACATTTTAAGGGGTTTCTGCACCCACTCGGATTGTCGTACCCAGGGCTGAATAGAGTGTCCGGAGGCCACTTCTTTAGGAGGGGGAACTGTCAGGAACGGTGTCATCTCCGGTTTCTCCTGCTGGTGGCACTATTACATTCAGCACCAAAAGGGTGTAATTCCAGTGGCCACCAGCGGGGGTCTCCCTGCCTGGACTGCAGAATTGTCATCAAGCACACCTGTCATGGTTTTGCTGGACTATATAAACCCGCCCTGAACTAACCTCAGTGCTTCAGAATTCCTCTGCTAAGCCCTTGTCCCTGCCAGTACCTGCTCTTGTTCCAGCCTGTTCCTGTTTGTTCCTGAACCCCGTTTGTGTATCCTGACCTTGAACCCTGTTTCCTGTTCCCTGCTCCTTAGTCTGCTTCATTATTCCTGGTTTCTGTTCCCTTGTCGCTTTGGCTCATGCCTTTATTTTTTATTTCATGTTGGTTTCCTTGCTAGTGTATTATATTAGTTAGATAGATAGTTTAGTGGGTTTGGGGGTTTGCTGTGTTTTCACCATTTACTTGTTTTTGGTTGCTGTCTTGTTTTCACGTGTGTCTTATCATTAACAATAAACATACCTTCTTATTCATTTACTCGTTTGTCCCTGATTCCTTGGTGCAGCCGAGCGATCTGATCACCTGCATTGGATGTTGTGTATAACATCCCCTGACAGCCAGGGCCCCCAAAACGCGTCAGTAAAGATTAATTAATTGGTGCTCTTTTTTCATTTGCAAGGATTTTATTACTGTCTTTATCTTATAGACCCTTTTATTCTTTTGTTCTTTTCTTTGTGATTTATAGTCTTGAAGAGGGTGTACAAGGGCCCCTGAAATGCATTAGAATAACATTTTTTAAGACCACCTGGACTCTAACATTATTTGTGTGGTGCTCTTTTTCCATTTTCAAGGTTTTTATTAGAGCCTTCATCTTATGGACCCTTTGTTCCTTTGTTATTTCCTTTGGGTGTTGTAGCCCTGATGAAGGGTAGCACAGGCCCCTGAAACCCGTTGGGTACAAATTAATTAAAAAATGCTTGGACTCTAAAACATTTTGTGTGGTGCTCTTACATTATATTATGATTATGCGGGAACACGAGGATCATGTCAGCCAAGCGGAAAACGAGAGAGGGACCCCGCAAATTACGTGCTTTCTGTAGCCCAGCCTGGATACAGAGAGACCAAGATGGCACCAGGTCCTCCCCTCCCTGCAACACAGAGAAACATGCTGCAGGCTCAGAACAAGAGGGAGACAAGCACTTTACCTCACAGTGCCACAGCAACACTGATTCCCAGGATGATATTTTGAGCCCAGTGAAACAAAGAAAAAGGATCTGATGAAGGTAAAACCACCAAAGCTCCCTCAGACCACAATTACACTCTAGAAAGCAACCCTTATGACGATAAACTAAATGCCATAACAACAGCAGGGCAACTCATATTAGACACAACTATCAAAGATATAATAATGTCTCTAAGGGGTGCTCTACAGCATGATATGATAAACTTTATGCATAAATCTAAGGTAGAGATTGAGGCACTGGGTGAAAGAGTGGACTATATGCAGGGGTGGACTGACAACTCATGGGGCCCCCGGGCAATAGGAGATTATGGGGCCCCCGGGCAAAAGGAGAAGATTATGGGGCCCCCCGGGCAATATAAGATTATGGGACCCCCAGGCAATAGATTATGGGGCCACACAGTATACACACACACACATTCAGTATACACACACAGACACACAATATACATACACAGTATACACACACAGAATACACATACACCCACATTTTTACATACTGTCCCTGGTTTTATTGAGGCTGGCAACCCTGATGGGGCTCCTTAGTGGCATGGGGCCCTCGGGCAGTGCCCGAGTGCCCGAATGGTCAGTCCGCCCCTGACTATATGGAAAATAAGATGTGCGACTTTATCTCAGCACACAACGATCTAGTGGACTCCCACTTTGAACTAGAAGAAGAAGTGAGACAGCTAGGAATAAAATTCGAAGACATTGAAGGCAGAGGTAGGAGAAATAATATAAAATTCAGAGGAATACCAGAAATTGTGAAACCGGCGGATCTGAAATGCTTCATTAAAAAAATGATTGCAGAGCTTAATTCCATCAATTCCACAACAAGAGCTGGAAATTGATAGAGCCCACAGATTGCCTAAACCGCATCCTATTGCTGAGAAACTACCGAGAGATGTCATAGCCAGAATTCATTTTTTTGGAGTAATAGATCAACTCATGCAATATGCACGCCGCCACTCACCTCTCCCTGACCCCTACGCAGGTATAATCCTGTACTCAGGCCTATCTCAAGCGACAATCTTAGCTCGCAAAAACCTAAACTCGTTTACAAAGATCCTGCGTAACCACAGTGTGATTTATAAATGGGGATTTCCCACAAAACTACTTGTGGACTACAAAGGTACCTCTTACTCAATCAACAGCCCGGACCAAGGCCTGAAAATACTAATATACAAATATGATACTACACCTCAGCATCCACCCTTATACCAGTAATGTCTCTTAAACTCACGTCAATGAATGTGAAGGGCCTAAATAGCCCATTCAAACGGAGAGCTCTATGGTCAGAAGCCATTAAATTCGGAAGCAACGTCATTTTAGTCGCATTCTCAATCCTCACCACCACTAAAGCTAATGGAGGAATCAATGTACCAGATGTCAAGAACTATTACTATGCATCCATTTTAGAACAGATGAAATATTGGTTCTCCCCCTAAAAAAGATAAGTTATGGCTAAACATAGAACAAGAATCTACTAAAAATTCTGACTTATATGCCCTAGCAATAGCCACAGCCATTCTCCCTAAAGTAATCACTCCAAATCTACTGAGTATTAAAACTACATTATTTGCTTGTGTAGCAATAACTCACGGTGGAGCTGCTGATTTAAAGCGGGCTGTTTCCGTCACCTTTTTACCTGTAGTTTCACCAATACCAGACTTATGCCCCGTACACACGGTCGGATTTTCCGATGGACAATGTCCGATCGGAGCGTGTTGTCGGAAATTCCGACCGTGTGTGGGCGCCATCGGACATTTTCCATCGGATTTTCCGACACACAAAGTTGGACAGCAGGAGATAAAATTTTCCGACAACAAAATCCGATCGCGTCAATTCCGACCGTGTGTGGCCTGTTCCGACGCACAAAGTGCCACGCATGCTCAGAAGAAATTCCGATACGGGACAGCTCGTTCTGGTAAACTTAGTGTTCGTAATGGATAAAGCACTTTCGTCACGCTGCAATGTAAAAAATGGTTTAATACAGCGCACTCTCTTCTTCTTTATAATGTGACAAGAAGTAAGTCGTTTTGCTGCTCATATTCACACACACTTCTCACAAAGTTTGATTTGTGTTTTTTTAGTGGGATTCCCTCAATATATTGTTATTAGTTGTCACATCTGACAGTTTTATATTTTTTTTATATTTTTTTTTTGGTTTTTAAGCCTTTTTTTTTCTTTAATGTTTGGATTTTTTCCAAGGCTGATCTTTGTTCAATGTTATTTTTATTTTCACTCCAGAATATTTTTGTGTGTGTTTTGTGTGGCAAGTTACCCCAACACCATTGATATCTTTTATTATTTAATCTCCAGGAGATTTTTTGGTGTTGGTGTCCCTTGTTCATTTCACATTGTATATTAGAAATGTACCTGAATCCTCACAAACAAACCATCATTTTTGAAGTAAAACACATAGGAGAGTATAATTCAAAACAAAAATCCTTTATTAAGGGCTCAAAACCAAAAAAAGAGGAAGGCAACACTGGATCAACAGGAGAAATTAGTGAAGCCTGGGACCCCCACGGCAGACATCAATTCTTAAACCTCAAAATTGGTGGCCTGAGGAGTCCATATATAAGGGAGGGCAGTCTGGTCTGGGATTCACAGAGACTCGGATAGCAGCAGATGACATCAGTGTCCCCAGGCTGTGGTACCACAAGAGGCTGCATCTTTTGGCCGACCAGACTGGATCCAGGGCAATCACTCTCTGGTCTTCCTTTCACACTTCCTTCCCAGCTGTGGCTGTGCAGTAGGAGATGTGGCAGGAGGAGGAGTAGGACCTGGAGGAGGACTGGGAGGACCTGGAGGAGGACTGGGAGGACCTGGAGGAGGACTGGGAGGACCTGGAGGAGAGGGAGGAGGAGGAGGAGGACCATCCCAAAGCTGTGTGTGAGGTGTAAGTTGGCCCCTCACACCTTTCTCCAGAGCCTCTGATATGAGGGCCTGACACATGGCTTGTTGGCCCTCCTCCATCCTCTGCATTTTATAGCCAATGAATGCAGCAAGGTTCTCCTGCCTGGTGTGTGGTGCTCCCAGGACCTCTGTAGCCCTCCAAAAAAATCTGATAGCCGCCTCCTCTAGGCTACTCCTCCTGCTGCCACTTTCTGTTTTCAGGGTGGGTGGAGGGACCTGCAGATCAGCCACCTCCTGGCTGAGACTTCCCTGTGTATGAAAAAGGGACATGGTTTTAGTTTTTGCATCATCAATCACAATCATAAATTAGTACTCCCAACTAACATCTAGTTAACATCATTGATTGGACAAGCAGAAATATTTAGAGCAGGGGTCTCAAACTTGCGGCCCTCCAGCTGTTGCCAAACTACAATTCCCATGAGGCATTGCAAGGCTGAGAGTTACAAGCATGACTCCCACAGGCAGAGGCATGATGGGACTTGTAGTTTCGCAACAGCTGGAGGGCCGCCAGTTTGAGACCCCTGATTTAGAGGAATGCTATACCTGGCTCAATCTGGGCTCCTCCACATATGGCCTGGAAGGCCCAGGTTGGGCATCAGAAGCCTCAGCCGGGGGGGAAGGAAGCGTGGAAGGAAGACTTGAGAGGGATGGCCTGGGTTCAGTCTGGCCTGCCAGAAAGTGCAGCCTGTCGTAGTACAACATCCTGGGGACATAGATGTCATCTGCTGCTCCTAATCTCTGTGAATCCAGGACTTTCTTGCGCTCCCTCAGATATGTGCTCCTCAGGCAACCAATTAATATCTTTAAATAAGTGATGTCTGCCGTGGGGATCACCTGCTTCACAATTTCACACAATTGCTCCAGTGCTGCCTTCCTCTTTGCTTGGTTTTTGAAATGGGGGTGGGTAAGCTCCCACAGACAGGGCAGCTCCCTTAGCATATCAATGAATAGTGACATGAAGTCAGTATCTCTCATTAAGATATCCATGTTCACTGCAAGACACAACACAAGACAAAGCCTAATGTCACACCAAACTCTCCTAATCTTGTTACAATATAGTCCTCAATCTAGAAGCAGTATAGGCCCAAGTTTGTCTCTTACCTTCATTCTTACAATCGGCGTGTCCAATGCTCCTTCCTCCGCTCACAGATCGTACGTAATACGCACGCGTGTTACGCTTTATAGACACTGCGCATGTGTGTAACTCCGCCCGCCCCTGACGTTCTTTCTATTCTATTCCCCGCCCCTTTTCGTTCGGCGCAGTGGGGGAAGAGCATGATGGCGGAGTCACACCAGGTGCGTGCTAATTGTAGCAACGAGGAGGAGGAGGAAAGCCCGGATCCAGGCACGTCCCGATCCAGAAGGAGACGTTTTAAGGCCACAAATATGTCGTTTGGGGAGATGTTGGAGATGGTCGACATCATGAAGAAGTCCGACTATGACGGAAAATATGGGCCTTACCCCAACCCGAACATCCGAAAGGCCAAGATCATGGCGAAAGTGGTCAGGTGTCTCGAGCGGAATTTCGGGGTACGAAGGTCTAAAGATCAGCTCAGGAAGCGGTGGTCGGACCTGAAGTTGAGAGAGCCAGAGCAGTACCGAAAGATCCGGAGAGTGCTGCAAAAAAGTAAGTAGTTGTGCTGTGTTTTTATTCTTTCTGGCTTTATTCCGTTCGTTCTGCTCCATATGCTTTTATTAATTGTAACGTTTAAAAAGGTCAACTTTAATGTTCATGGGCCCATTATTCGTTCGTATCAAACATTTTTCGTTCGGTCTCTAGAACACCATTGTTTAGGCCATATGCATTTTCCCACATTTTTTTGGGGCCTACTTGGATACCAAATATTTGTTTAGGTAGATGGGTTTGTTACTAGAATGAAATGCAAACTAGATTGTGTGTAAGGAGAGGACACTGAGCAGCTGTTTTCACATCTGGACACTGGAGCACTAGTGTGGGACACAAGAACACCATTTTTATTAGGGGGGGCACACAGGTGCTCCAGTGTATACTATAGGGGGGGTTACATGTGTGAAGCTTGTACCAAACAGGTAAAGTATTGCAGCTTGACAAAGGGCAATAAAAAATATACATCTTTGAACTCGGCTAAAATAGACAATTGTACCCCACTTCCAAGCAATGTTTCCTATTTCTATAGTTCTGCCATCAAATATCTGTGTGCCAAGTATACCATTTTTGTTTTACATAGGGGAGAAAAGACTCGGACACTCCTCATCCCAGGAGAACACAGACCCCCCCCCTCTGGAAGAAGGGGAACTACCCCAAACACAAGATGCTGAGCAGGAGGAAGAAGAAGACGTGGTGGAGATTGGCACCACAACAGGTGAGTGTCTGCGACCACAGACTCAGGTAAAAGAGATGGCTGGTGGCAGATTTTTGAGACCTTTTTTTTTGTTCTTTATCTCTTTTTAGGTGATCGTGATGTGAGGGAGAGAGAACGATTTACATCAGAAAGTGCCCAGATACTGATTGGGGAGATCATGGGATGTAATCTCCAATTGCAAAACATCCAGCAACAAATACGTGATGTTATTACAAAAAATAATAACATCATTGATGTTTTGGGGCGAATTTAAACCCCACAAAATGACCGGTTTTCTGTAATTTCAATTTTTACAATGTTTTGAAAAGCCAAATTTGGAGGATGCACACAGTGTGCCAACATGTGCTATCTGCCATCACGGGAGATCAATGGACGCGTTTTGGGGGTGCAACCCCTTCCTCAATTATAAAGTTGCTCCCCCAAAACACGTCCCTTGATCCCCCCTGATGGCAGATAGCACATGTTGACATTCGTAAATTGGTGTGCATCTTCCAAATTTGGCTTTTCCAGGGGTGAGTTCCCCCCATCTGAACGCTATATCAAACCCAGTTCCTAAATACTGATGTCTGATATAGCCTTCAGGTTTTACCTAATGTGAACTTTGTAAGTTCTAGTTTTTTGGCTTTCTTGTTGTTTTTACACAGGCCTGTTTTATCTGAAATGGATATTTTGATTATTCATTATGCTACTGCAAACATTTTATACAACAAACATGTTGGTTTGTTTTAAAAACCTTTGGTAAATGCACATGTGATTGTGCAGGTATAAAAAAGTGGCTTACTCAAGAATGTGTGGATTATTGTCTCAACACTACAACACTTTTGGGGTGATGTAATTGTTGTTTTATGCACAAATGGGGGTTATTTCCTAAGGGCAAATACACTTGGCACTACAAGTGCAGGTTCAGTGCAGTTGCAAGTGCACTTGAAGTGAAATGTGTTTTTGCATTTAGGAAGTACCAGCCAACACTGTTTTTTATAAGGTTACACAATCACGACATTTTCTGCACTCAACACATTTCTGTCAGGGTCAGCTAAAACAAATACAAGCAGTAAATGTCCACCAAGAATTGCTTTAGGTTGTTTTTTATTTGAAAAAGCTGTCACAGATTGTCTGGCATATTGATAGCCCCCCTACCCGCAAAGAACTCCAGGTATCGTAACCGGACATCACGGGCATTCAGGGAGGGCAAGCCAGGACGGCCGCTTTCAAGTGCCGTCATTGTGGAATTATTTGGGATTCCGGCCTCAGGCCCAACTGAGCCAGCATAGTTGGCTGAATGTTTTCTTAAAAAATTATGGAGAACACAGCACGCCAGTATAATATGGTTCAGTTTATACTCCGCCATATGGATGGGTGTCAGAAATAGTCGGAACCGGCTGGCCAGGATTCCAAATGTGTTCTCCACTACTCTTCGGGCTCTGGCCAGCCGGTAATTAAAAACCCTCTGTTCCGGGGTGAGGGTCCTCATCGGGAATGGCCGCATCAGGTGGTCCCCCAGTGCAAATGCTTCATCAGCAACGAACACAAATGGGAGACCTTCAACATTGTCCTCTGGAGGTGGCAAGTCCAAACTGCCATTCTGGAGACGCCTGTAGAACTCCGTCTGGGCGATCACTCCACCATCGGACATCCGGCCATTCTTCCCCACATACAAGAACTCGTAATTAGCCGACACCACCGCCAACATCACTATACTATTAAACCCCTTGTAGTTATAATAGTACGACCCCGAGTTGGGTGGTGGGACGATGTGGACGTGTTTCCCATCAATTGCCCCACCGCAGTTAGGAAAGTCCCACCGCTGGGCAAAGTGGGAGGCCACAGTCTGCCATTCCTGTGGCGTGGAAGGAAACTGTTGAGGAAAAAAAAAAAACATTACTATTTTTTCACAGAAACCTGGCAAGCAGATTATACACAAATTATGGGGCAACCTCCAGATAGCATTTACTAAGGGGAATTTAACAACAACAAAGTATAAGGTACACCTATCATATTCCCCCTCCCCCCCTCTCATGGGCCATTTCTAACATTATGGGGGGGGGGGACTCTTGGACAGGTAACCCTCTTCACTTCATTGAGAGATGAATGCCTAAATACAGGGTATTACTTGGAACAGCCCCTCCTTAGTTACACTATTGGCAGCCCACTGGACAGGTAAGAAGTGTCATAATACAAAGATATAAATACACATTGTACACATTTGAGCACATTTGGACATTCTGCTATTACCTATCAAGATCATAATAGGATACAAGAACTTTAAACAGTACCATTGGAAAGTATTCAGGCAGGCCCTTGCACTACATGCTTTGGGGAATTCATCCATAAATCTGAGCACTAAAGAGGTGGGTATAGTGTGTATGGGTTTGGCAAAGTCAGCAGATAGATGATTGAGGATAGAGAATTGGGATCAGCTGACTTAGCAGTTGGGGGAGGGAGGGTTACCAAAAATTTGGGGACACCACAAAAAAAAGCCTCTGGCCCTCTGCCTGAATTTAAATCCAAAATAACATTTCCAAACATTTTAGGGGGTGTTTGGGGTAAAGCACTACTATGGAGCTGATAAAATACATTGTTAAGTGACTACATGATGTGAATATAGGGCAGGGGACACCATGCTGGGGAGGTTATTGAAGGGCAAATATGTATGAAGGACCTAAAATAATAATGACATAAAAATCCAGCGTGCATGAGGACAAAGGGGACATTCACAGCATAATACAATCATGGTAATTAGGGAATGAGGAAAGAAATACAATATATTATCAAACATTCAATACAATAAAATGTGATATAAAAGGATAAAAATCTTACCTTCATATACTCCTTCTGCAGGACCTGGATGATGGCAGAACAGGTCTCTGGGATAATGATCCCCAGAGCCTGGGGGGAGATGCCTGTCGAGAACTTGAGGTCCTGCAGGCTTCTCCCTGTGGCCAAATACCGCAAGGTAGCGACCAACCTCTGCTCCGGAGTGATGGCTTGCCTCATGCAGGTATCCTGCCTGCTGATATAGGGGGTCAGCGAAGCCAACAAACGGTGAAACACGGGGTCCGTCATCCTGAGAAAGTTCCTGAAATCATCAGGATTATTCTCACGGATCTCACGGAGCAAAGGCATATGACAGAACTGGTCACGCTGAAGCAACCAATTCTTGGTCCATGAACTCCTCCCCACCCTGTTCATGGACTGGTCTTGTGTCAAGGTCAGGACCCCAACACCAAGCCCCCGCACAGCACGAACTCTACGAGGAGTACGCATACGAAACATGGCTAGAAAACGGTCGGCTGCTCAGAAGGAAGTAACAGAATGCACTGAAGAACAGCAAGGCCTGTGAAGAGCGACCTGAAAACCAGTAACGAACGAACAAGAATACAGTGACTAAAGTCACGCGGAACTTGCTTGCACGCACTGAAGAGCAGATACAAACCCACAAGCACAAACTGAACGGCAGAAAACGATCTGAAAGCCACGAGTCTGAAAAAGCGCGAATCGTCTCTCACCAAACTTTTACTAACACGAGATTAGCAAAAGGAGCCCAAAGGGTGCTGCACTTGGTTCTGAACCGGCCTTTTCTAGTCTCGTCGTACGTGCTTGACGTCACCGCGTTCTTGGCGATCGGAAATTCCGACAACTTTGTGCGACCGTGTGTAGGCAAAACAAGTTTGAGCCAACATCCGTAGGAAAAAATCAGAGGATTTTGTTGTCGGAATGTCCGATCAATGTCCGACCGTGTGTACGGGGCATTAGAGTCCACATTGAGCTTATTATCTAACAATGTAGGCACCAGTCACTTTAGTATTTTTCCAATGCTTTAATGGGAGATAACTGGAAGAAGTAGCAGGAAAGAGGTAGAAAAAGAGTTGCAGGGAAGTTCAAATACCTTTTCTCGGTGTAGCACTAAGGAATTGAAACCTCAGGGATGAATGTATCTTCAGTTCAGGATTAAATCTTTGCCCGCCCGGATATGCCTCTCTCACTGACCTAGCAGCCGGAGCGCAGCACGAACAGAAAGTCTCTGCCACAGACTTGAGTAGAACAAAACTGTACGATCCTCTGCCACAGGATGTAGTAGTTTTCGATGAACAGCAACACAGTACCAGAACCTTTAAGCCGACCCGACAGTACTATGTGGTAGGTTAACTTAAGATGCGTCCTCCAATTGAGTCACCAAGCCCCTCACCAGACCAGCGCTCCGCATGATCCTTCAAAGATGGGTCCTCCCCTGGATTCTTCTCAATTGTCCTGCTTCTTCCCGTAGGACAGACAGCACAGGACCAACTCCGCAGCAGTTGTAGTAGGCCCCAGACAGACTTCTGGGCCCACCCACACGCTGCAGCAACGCAGGGGTCCGGCCCGGAGGACCACGAGGTAGGACTTCTAGCACATACCTGTCGGCCAGGAGGGCCAGCAGGTGGAAAGAAAGAGACCAAGAAATATGGCGTCTATCCCTAAATACCTCTTCCCAGAATGCACCACAGGGGACAACCTCTGCCGAGTTACTTTTGAGAAAGAAGAGCACTCAATACACATCAGTCTGTTGCTTTCCAGCTCCGGTCTGTAGTGACACAGACATCTACAGGCGACGGAGTGGAACTGCACGCAACACAACCAAGGCTGGAACAGAAGCTAATTTAGCCATAGATTAAATCTGAACTATGTACAGAACAGATGACCCACTAAATTTACATAAAAGCGGTAGATTAAAAATCTACCAGCGCTACATACTCCCCCCACTACCGAAATTTTTGAAAAAAATAAAAGTTTTGCTTTTGTTTCTGTTAAAAAAAATTGTAAATAAGTAAGTTTTCTCTTTTACTGATGGGCACTGATAAGGCGGCACTGACAGGCACTGATATGGCGGCACCGATGAGGTGGCACCAATGAGCGGGCACTGACGGGCACTGACGATGGGCACTGAAATGCGGCACTGATGGGCACTGGTAGGCGGCACTGATGGGTGGCACTCATATGCAGCACTGATGGGCATTGATAGGCGGCACTGATGGGCACTGATGGGTGGCACTGGTTGGCACTGATGGGCACTGATGGGCGACACTGGGCAATGAAAGGTGGCACTGCTGGGCACTGCTAGGCACTGATAGGGTGGAACTGATAGGCGGCACTGATAGGCGGCACTGCTGGACACTGATGGGCACTGATAGGCGGCACTGCTGGGCACTGATGGGCACTGATACGTGGCACTGATGGGCACTGATACGTGGCACTGATGGGCACTGATACGCGGCAGTAAAATGAGGCACTGATGGGCATCCCTGGTGGCACTGGCAGTGGTAGGCATTGCAGTGGGCACTGACTGGCAGCTGCCTGGGCACAGATTGGCAGCTGCCTGGGCACACAGTGACATTTCCCTGGTGGTCTAGGGGCATACCTGGTGGTCCAGTGTGGATCGCTTCCCTGGTGGTCCTGGGTGGCATCCCTGGTGGCCCTGGGTAGGATCCGAGGGGGGGCTGTGCTGATAAACCATCAGCACAGACCCCCCCTGTCAGGAGAGCAGCCGATCGGCTCTCCTCTACTCGCGTCTGTCAGACGCGAGTGAGGAAAAGCCGATCACCGGCTCTTCCTATTTACATCGTGATCAGCCGTGATTGGACACGGCTGATCACGTGGTAAAGAGTCTCCGTCGGAGACTCTTTACCTAGATCGGTGCTGCAGGGTGTCAGACTGACACCCCGCAACAACGATCGCCGCGATGCGCGCCCCTGGGGGCGCGCAGCGGCTAGATATTCCTGATCACGTCCGATCAGGAATATCAAACCACTTTGCCGCCGTCATTCTGTAATAGGGCGGGCGGCAAGTGGTTAAATACCTCTACCCAGAATGCACCGCAGGGGACAACCTCTGCCGAGTTACTTCTGAGAAAGAAGAGCACTCAATACACATCAGTCTGTTGCTTTCCAGCTCCGGTCTGTAGTGACATCAACATCTACAGGCGACGGAGTGGAACTACACGCAACACAGCCAAGGCTGGAACAGAAGCTAATTTAGCCATAGATTAAATCTGAACTATGTACAGAACAGATGACCCACTAAATTTACATATAAGCGGTAGATTAAAAATCTACCAGCGCTACACTTGGAAACATATACTTTCTAAAACTAGACATATTAAAAAAAAATCTAAAATATGCTTCCCTACAGAAATTATTAAATATTGCAGAATCCGCTTTTCAGTAGATGAATGGATCGAACAGGGAATCAGATTATATAAAAATCTACCCTTGAACCTTATGGAAGTTATTAGGAGTAAGCTTGGAAAGTGTAAACGTTTAAAAGATTTCAATCCTGATGATGTGATAGAATTTCCATCGATAATATGGGATTATCTGTCTTATCATGAGGACCATACAAAGAAAGGCATTTCCTTTTTCTATGGGATACTCTCCTCCCATCCAGATAATAAAAATGCTCACATGTTAAAATGGGAAAGAGATTTAGGTCAAAACTTCTTATGGGACCAGTGGAAAAAATCATTCCAAATAATCAACAAATCATTATCGTGTATAAAACACTGGGACAATGCTCAAAAAATAACTAACAGGTGGTATTTAACCCCGCATAGATTATCCAAAATTTACCCATCCACACCAGACATTTGTTGGAGGTGTAATGAGCAAACTGGAAATTTTATACACGCCCTCTGGAGTTGCAAAACCCTGAAAAGCTTTTGGAACTCAATCTCATCATTTATAGCAGATATTACAGGAAACCTTTCCACGCTTACTTCCGCCTCAGCCCTACTAGGTATAGACCTCGAGAAATACCCCACTATACATAGAACAATTGTGGTCCACATTTTAATAGCCTCAAGACTTACAATAGCTTATCTCTAGAAATCTACGGAAGCACCCAATCTATCTACTGTCATAACTAGATTGAAAACCCAGGCACAATTTAAATTAATGCTAGCTTATAAAAACCACTCCCTGACCACTTTCAGTAAAAAATTTAAAATTTGGATATCCCATCCCAGAGCCTCCAATTACCTAAAAGAATGTAAAATTTAAATTTACCCTTCAGGCTGAAATATTGTGACTATTCACTTAAGCAATTAGTCGGTGTAGAGCAATATCTCTGATATTCATTACTTTTTGGTTATTTGTTATTTTTAATTTCCCTTCCCAACATTATTTCCATACTCATAGTTTATATTGTAAGAAGCATAGTTAAAGTGGTGACCTTCCAGTCCTACAGCTTGAACCCAACCGGGGTAGGCATGACTAGGCCATCAAGGTTTATATCAGTACTATACTTTATGCCTTCTCAGTTTTTGTATTACAAATGTTGTATAATATATGCAGCAACTTCAATTGATTTGTATTTGTTTGAGAAAAAAAAAAAACACTTGAACTAAAATGATTTGTGTGGTGCTCTTTTTCTGTTCTCAAGGTTTTATTACTGTCTTTATCTTATGGATCCTTTGGTCTTCTCTTTGGGTCTTGTAGCCCTGATGAAGGGTAGTACAGGCCACTGAAACCCGTTGGGTACAAATTAAATAAAGAATGCTTGGACTGTAAGAATTTTCATATGGTGCTCTTATGTTGTATTATAATCTCAAGATTTTTATTGCTGGCCCATATCATATGGACTCTTTGTTCTTTTCTTTGTGTGTTGTAGCTCTGATGGGGGGGGGGGGGGGTGCCAGGGCCCCTGAAACACGCCATTATACAATAATTTAAAACCACTTGAACTAAAATGATTTGTGTGGTGCTCTTTTTCGGTTCTCAAGGTTTTATTACTGACTATCTTATGGATCCTTTGTTCTTCTCTTTGGGCGTTGTAGCCCTGATGAAGGGTATTGCATGCCCCTGAAACCCGCTGGATACAAGTTAATAAAAAAAATTAATGTGGAGCTCTTATTACATACTCAGGCTTTATATTGCTGCCTATTTTATTGCCTTTAATGTCCCCACTGGGGAGATTACTGCTTAGCATTCATGGTGGCCTGAGGTCATGAGTTGCCGACAGATCTCGGGCACAACCTCTGATCAGGAGCCAACAGGAGGGGCAATTACAGCAATCATGTGATCAGGAAGCCATGTTGGTTCCCTGCATTAAAGCACATTTAAAGGGCTGAAGGGGTTCACAGACCAGGATGACCAGTGGGGTTGCCAAGGCTTGTTACTTTGTGTAGGTCTGAAGACCAGTGCTACAAAGTAACAGTTGTCTATAGACAACCTGCACCTGTTTTCAGAACCAATTCAGCTGAAGAACTCGTGCCTCGAGGTGATGCAGCGCTTACCAATGCAGCAACATGGTGACATAACCCACGAGAAGAAGTCAGGGGAAGATGGGGCAGACGGACAGAGATTGCAGCCGAGATTCTTCAAATAGCTTCCAGGTTGCTCAACCAGTTTGCAGTTTCTGATGATCCTCCTATAAATGCGGGTGAAAGTGCCTCGTGCCTCCTTCTTATCTACAGACAAATATTTACCAGGATTGTGGTAGTGACAGGTCTCACCGATGATCCGTGCACTCACTGCAAGAACATCATTGTCCTCGAAGAGCAACACAGTTCATAGAAATGATTGGTTCAGATTATTTCTGTAAATGTTTCATAAATGAAGTCCTGGTCTTGGGTGGGAAGCGTCTTTTGCACACACGGCTGACTTCCTGTACGTCCTTGAGCTCCACTTGGTGCATTTGCCCTAGGCTGAGATGTTGTCACCAGTCTGCTGCAGGCAGGAGGGAGCAGTTCCTCAGTCTCCTCTTCCCCAGTGATCACTCAGACTTCACACTGAGTCACAAGCTGAGAAGTTGCATTGGAGAGTGGAAGGGGACAAACAGATGGACGCACAAACCATGATCTGTTCCCAGTGTGCGTGCAGGCAGGCAGGAGCAAAATAAAACGCAGCTTCTACAGAAGACCCAGCCACTGTAGGGAGCATTGCCCTATTGTTACCAGAATACTGCAAGTGGGGTGGCCTTGAGTCCCCAGCCACCTATCTGTGGTAGCAGACCTGAGACTACTGCAGCTGATTGCCTGTGGTACCAGCCATGGGACTTGTCCAGCTGCTCAGTTGTGGTACTAGCAATAGGACTCTCCCAGCCACTTACCTGCAGTAGCAAATCTGGAACTTCTCCAGTTGCTCACCTGTGGTACCAGCCCTGGGACTCACATTTGGTTCCAGTTCAGGCATCTTTCCAGCTCCTGCCTGTGGTACCAACTGTTGGACTTTTTCAGCCCCTTGCATGTGGTATCAGTCCTGGTTTTTCTCCAGCTGCCCACCTGTGGTACCACACCACAGATAATTCCAGCTGCTCGCCTGTGGTACCAGCCCTGGGACTTCTCCAGTTACTCACCTGTGGTACCAGCAGCCATGGGACTGCTCCAGTCACTCACTTTTGGTACCAGCTCAGGCATCCCTTCCGCCCCTGCCTGTGATACCAGCTGTTTGACTTCTCCAGCCCCTTGCATGTGGTATCAGTCCTGGTATTCCTCCAGCTCCCTACCTGTGGTACCACACCACAGATACTTCCAGCTGCTCGCCTGTGGTACTTCTGGGGCTCCTCCACCTGCCTACCTTTGATACCACCCTAGAGATCGCTTCCAGACACTCACCTGTGGCACCAGCCATGGGACTTCTTCAGCTCCTTACCAGTGGTATCAGCAAGTGGACTTGTCAAACCACTCCTCTGCTGTAGCAAACTCCTGCGGCTGCTCACTTTTGGTACCAGCTCAGGTGTCCCTCCAGCCCCGGCCTATGGTACCAGCCCTTGAACTTCTTCAGCCTTTTGCATGTCATATCCGTCCTGCCATTACATAGATGGCAGTCTGGCACCAATTAAGTCCTACATTGTCTCTTTTAGCAAAGTGTCCACTAGATGGCAGTCAGACACCAATAAAGTCCTACATTGTCTCTTTTAGCAAAGTGTCCACTAGAAGGCAGTAAGACACCAATAAAATCCTACATTGTCTCTGTTAGCAAAGTGTTCAATAGATGGCAGTCTGGCACCAATAAAGTATTATAGCAACCATTGATTGGACGATTCTACTGAATTAAAAAAACAATGTTAAAGACTGCAAAGGGCAGTTAAGGAGCCAATAAAGTCCTACAATGTCGCTGTAAGCAAACTGTCCACTAGATGGCAGTCTGGCACCAATAAAGGCCTTGCTAGTCCAGTTTTCTGATAAAAAAAAAATGATAACAAAAAATACTGTATACAAATATTTTTAGATAAATAAAAACTTTTATACAGGCAGAGCAAAATGGAATGATCTCAATTTTGGTTTATCTGATATGGCTGCTTTAGGTCCACTTGGATGGCAGCCTGTCTCCAATAAAGTTCTACAATATCTCAGTTAGCAAAGTGTCCACTAGATGGCAGTCTGGCACAATAAAGAATTACATCAATTTTTGCTTAGCCGATTCTACTGAATAATGAACAATGTTTTTTTTTTGTTTACAAACTTTTTTTATTTGGTACAAAGAAATAGTACAAAAAGCTTATTGACATATGCCATAAAATGTACAAAGTAATTTCTACAAAAAGGAATAACAATATATATTATGCGGTTCTTGAATGGAGTATAAATTTATATATAAATATAGCAATTCCTATTATACCTTAAACTCTATATTAATATAATACTCTTCAGTGAACTTCAGTATTTAGTAGAATTATTCAGGGTTAAAGAAGAGATTAGCATGGTTAAATCATGGGTCCCATTTCCTTGTGTAGAATTGGTTAGTGTTTTGTATTGTGTGAAATATTTTTTCCATTAAATTAATATTGTTAATTCTGGTTTTCAAATGTGAAAGAGGAACTGTGGGGGATTTCCAATGGTATGCTATCAACCAGTGTACAGCAACACATATTGTGTGAATCAATCTCATATTATGTATGGAAAGACCGATGATAGGGGAAAATAGGAGACAGTTATATATAGTGAGGTTTATGTTGCTATTGAGATTTTGGAGGCAAATGTTTCCAGTTGTTTCCATATCTGAGTAACTCTATCACAATCCCAGAAGATATGAGAAAAGGATCCTGCTGAATTGCAACCTCTGAAACATGTATGAGGGGTGTCAGGGAAAATAGCATGAATTTTAACTGGAGTATAATACCACCTTGTGAAAAGTTTGATTGCAGTTTCTTTGATCGTGATTGATCTTGTGCATTTGTGTAAGTTAGAGATACATTTGTCCCAATTTTCCATTGTAAATGAGAAATCACATTCTTGTTCCCACTTGAGCATATAGGGACGTTTGGATTGTTCTGTATTATTGACGAGATTAGAGTAGATTTCAGATATCAGTCCTGCTCTCCTAGGTGTTTTTAGACAAATGTTTTCAAAAAATGATGGTGGGAGTGAGTTTACTGTTTGGAAACATGTACTAAAAAAATGTCTAATTTGGAGAAATTTATTAAACTCAGTATTGGGGATCTGATGTCTAGATTTCAATGAAGAGAATGAAGTGAAGTTGTTGTTTTCTATAAAATTATAGAGGGATATTAGGTTATTTGTCCACCATGAAAAGTCTCCTCTCTCATTTGAGGAAAGGGGGAATTTGGGGTCACCAATAAAAGATGCAAGTGGAGGTGTGTTAGAGGTTAAGTTATATTTTTTATTATGTATTTTCCATAATTGATATGAATGTGAGGCTAATTGATTAAGGTTGTCTAGGATGTGAGTTGATACTTTATTACCCCATAATATACTTGAGATAGAATATGGTTGGATGGAGTCTTTTTCAAATCTAACCTATGGGACTTTGGGTTTGGGAATGTGCCATTGTGCTATTTGTGACCATCTGGCGGCTAGGTAATAAAGCCAGAAGTCTGGGAGACCCAGACCACCGTTTTTCTGTGGATTGTGTAATACTGATCTAGATAGACATGGACGGGAGTCTGACCAGATAAATTTATTGATTTCTGTTTGGAATTTAGTAATAGTTACTTTATTTAATCTGATTGGGAGAGCTCTAAATAAGTATAAGATTTTTGGTAAGATTGTCATCTTAATCGCTGTAATTTGGCCAAGAAACAATATTTTAAAAGATTTCCATAATTTGAGCATCAATCTCATTTTTTGTATTAATGGGGTGTAGTTATTTTGAGGAAAGGTCATTAATATTTGGTGTAAGAAATATACCAAGATAAGGGAGAGAATCCATTGACCATGAGAAATTGAATGAGGAACGTAAGGAGTCTAATTGGGATGATGGGATGTTAATTGGCATACCTATAGATTTGGTGACATTCACTGTTAGGCCAGATAGTGAGGCAAATGTTTTAAGAGTATGTAGTAAATTTGGTAAAGCAATATTGGGTTGTGTGAGGAATAATACCATGTCGTCCGCATACATACTCAATTTATAGGTATTATTGTTAGAATTATAACCTTTTATATCTGGGTTGTGCAGAATAACGAACAATGTTAAAGACTGCAAAGGGTCATATTTATGAAGAGAAAAAGAGCCATGGTATTTTGGAAAATGAAATGTAAACTTAAAGCATACATTTTTAAAAACATAGCTGGATAGGGTGTGGCTTGATGCAAAAAGAAAGCTTGCATGTATGGGTTCTATTGTGGGGCTGCTATGAGCTGCACTGTACATGGTAGGTAGGTTAGTTATGGGCATTTTGCTTTGTACCGTTGTTACTGTATGTACAGGGCATATATAGCATAAATGTCAATTGTAAAGGGAATATCTGAACTAAACATAAGCACTAAGCACTTTTGAAATATTTGGGGTTATTTACGAAAGGCAAATCCACAATTTCAAGTGCAAAGTGCACTTGAAATTGCACTGAAAGTGCACTTGGAAGTGTAGCCACTGTAGATCCGAGGGGGACATGCAAGGAAAATAAAAAACAGCATTTTAGCTTGCACATGATTGGATAATAAAATCAGCAGAGCTTCCCCTCATTTCAGATCTACCCCTCAGATTTACAGTGACTGCACTTCCAAGTGCACTTTTAGTGCAATTTCAAGTGCACTTCGCACTTGTAGTGCAAAGTGGATTTGCCTTTGGTAAATAACCCCCATTGTGTTGCACAGTTGATATTTGAACATTGATCGATTTTTTTTTTTTTTTTTTGGGAATGGAGGGTGATCTTTGATTTATACTACTTTACTTTAGTATACTACACTTTTATAGTATTTGGAAACATTGAATAGAACATCTTAATAGTGCTGCCCCCCATAATTAAATTCAGGTCCCATCCAGGTGCTGTGTCCCGGGCTGTGTCCTGGGATCACAGCACCATCATTATTTGAGTTACTGGGCATGCACAACAGCTCAAACAAGGGTAATAATTGAGGGGATCACAGCAAGGAGTAAGCGGTTACTGCATAATTAGGGGTGGGACTGCACAGAAAGTGCGCATGATCTTGGCAGGGACACCTGGGAAAGTAGGCATGGCCTGGTTGAGATCACATAGAAGGTGAAAATTTTAAGCATGGGCTGTGGGCACAGTTGACACGGTAAGGAGTAAAATTTCAAAATGTGGAGCCCCCTTGGGAGAGATGTAAGATGCCAGGGCATCTACCTGGCCACTTCTGGACCTTTGTGGCAGAATTCAGCAAGAGAACTGTGAAGGGAAGGGCCTACAGGGGACATTTAGAGCAGGCTATTGGGCCCCTTAGAGGAAGTTGTTGGGTTCTTTACAGTTTAGGCACCATGCAACCATCTCTTGTTTCTCTTATTTGGTGTTCCCTAAAGTTGAAAAGTTGTAGGTGGACCTCATTCTTCCCCCCAATTCTAGCTTTATATGACACAAGGGGGGAAAGGCCACATTATTTAGGTGCACCTAGGGCACCATGATGTCTGAATATAGCCCTGGACATCCCTATTAAATTTGGTCTTTTCCACCTGCAGGGAGGATGTGAATGCCCCACCGCCAAGTCGCCCAACCAGCCGGGTCAGCTCTGACCGTACAGCAGCAGGCTACCGGCCACACCACATCAGCTACTCCCTGCGAAGGTCCTACAATGCAGCACCCAGAGTGGAACCAAACGCTCCGTCCTTGTCTGGAAGCGATCCAATTAAAATCAAGTTTGAGAGTCCTGTGCCGACCCCGGAACCCATCCTGATTATTCCAGAAGCAACAAAATTGAATCCATACAACATCCAGAGAGTCGGGGGGATCCCAGTGACGGTCCCAGCACACAGCAGAGAAGGATACATCGTGTAGAGAGGGAATTCTTGAAATGTTTACTTTCTGTAAGAACTTTTTTCACCATGAAATTCACTTCCAAACAGCTCAAGACATTTGTGATGGACATTGTTGGGCTACTCTTTTCTATAATGTATATATTGGCTGAGGGAGGGGGGGATGGAGAGGATGGACCTGGCGATGCAGTTGTGTCACAGCCTTGACCGTTTATGAAATGGACATCTTCTTATCTGTAGACCCTGAAGAACAAATGTTTTTGAAGCCATGCAATTTGTGATCTATTGCTAAACTTTACTGATGCCATTTTGTATTCGGGGGTTAAGTCTGGATTATTTTGAAGCGGAAAAATGATATTTTGTTATATAAATATAATATGTGATATCCGTGGGTTCTTTACTTTCCTGTCTAAAGTTCTAAAATGTGTTTGGCGTCACCAGCTTAGAGGGAAAGCAGAATATTATGAGTGCTAGAAAACTGTCAAATTTACACTTGGGGTTCCCAGAATAATGACACACTGACATTTGGAGGTCTAGAACAATGACACACTGACCCCTGGGGGTCCCAGAACAATGACACATTGACACTTGGGGGTCCCAGAAGAATGACACACTGACACTTAGGGGTCTAGAACAATGACACACTGACACTTGGGGGTCCCAGAACAATGACACACTGATACTTGGGGGTCCCAGAACAAAGACACACTGACACTTGGGGGTCCCAGAACAATGACATACTGACACTTGGGGGTCCAGAACAATGACACACTGACACTTGGGGGTCCCAGAACAATGACACACTGACACTAGGGGGCCCAGAACAATGACACACTGACACTTGGCACCCCAGAACAATGACACACTGACACTTGGGGGTTCAGAACAATGGCACACCGAGACACTTGGGGATCCCAGAACAATGACACACTGATACTTGGGGGTCCCAGAACAATGACACACTCACACTTGGGGATCCCAGAACAATGACACACTGACACTTGTGGATCCCAGAACAATGACACACTGACACTAGGGGGCTCAGAACAATGACACACTGACACTTGGGGATCCAGAACAAGGACGCACTGACACTTTGGACCCCAGAACAATGACACACTGACACTTGAGGGTCCCAGAACAATGACACACTGACACTTGGGGGTCCCAGAACAATGACACACTGACACTAGGGGGCCCAGAACAATGACACACTGACACTTGGGGGTTCAGAACAATGGCACACCGAGACACTTGGGGGTTCCAGAACAATGACACATTGACGCTTGTGGATCCCAGAACAATGACACACTGACACTTGTGGATCCCAGAACAATGACACACTGACACTTGGGGGTCCCAGAACAATGACACGCTGACCTTAGGGGGCCCAGAACAATGACACACTGACACTTGGGGGTCACAGAACAATGACACACTGACACTTGGGGGCTCAGAGCACTGGCCCACCGAGACACTTGTGGATTCCAGAACAATGACACACTGACCCCTGGGAGTTCCAGAACAATGACACACTGACACTTGGGGTCCAAAACAATGACACACTGACACTTGTGGATCCCAGAACAATGACACCCTGACATTTGGGGATCCCAGAACAATGACACACTGACCCCTGGGGGTTCCAGAACAATGACACACTGACACTTGGGGGTCCAGAACAATGACACACTGACACTTGTGGATCCCAGAACAATGACACCCTGACACTTGGGGCCCCAGAACAATGACACACTGACACTTGAGCCTAGAGCTACTTTCATACTGAGGCGTGCGGGCGCTGGCGGTACAGCGGCGTTAAATATAGAGCCGCTTTACCCTCCTTTTAGCGGCGCTAGTGGGGCGGTTTTAACCCCCCGCTAGCGGCCGAAAAAGGGTTAAAACCGTCTGCAAAATGGCTGGGTTTGCAGCGCTGCCCCATTGTTTTCAATGGGAAGGGGCGCTTTAGGAGCGGTAAATACACCGCTCCTACAGCGCTCCAAAGATGCGGCTTGCAGGACTTTTTAGACCGCCCTGCAAGCGCACCGCTCCAGTGTGAAAGGAGCCTAACAGTATCTTTTTTTGAAGTATGTTCTGCTCTGTTCACTCCTGATACTTTGTAGTCTAAATGTGGACTTCCATCCAACTTTTAGACTTTGGAAGATCCATTTTTGGAAGAATACGTTTATTCAATTTGTGTGAGACAAAGGCTACATTTAGCATCTTCAGATGTCCAGTGGCTCCAATCAGCCGTATTCTAAAACTAAACCTTTTTATTTCTTCTACAAGTACGATAAGAAAGACAACAACCCAAAACAAGGTCATACGATTTATAAACAGTAAAGTTAATATTAATTATGTACAAAACATAGTAACAAACACAATATACAATAAATATGATACACGGCATAGGCACACATCCAATAGTGACCGACTGCAATATAATGTACAATAATAAGACAAACTATATACACATCATGTCCAAAATAAAATGATCATATAAAAAATAAATATTAATACTGTTCAGCAGGGATGAGTAGAATTGGGAATTTTAGATTTGCCCAAGTTTTAGCAAAAACTTTGAAAATTTTGTTAAAATTTCAAAATTTGAGGAAGGCTACACTCAGGTGGTGTCCCGAGGCAGGACGGACTTCCAATTATGTGACCACTGTGATTGGCTTTCACAATGGTCACATGATCTGGAGCCCATCCCGGTCGCTCTCAATCATCACTAGAGACAGGGATCTGTCCACGGACAGCTTGGTCACTGTGCTGGGAGCAAGCTCTGTGCACAGAAACCTCAGCACAGGCGCGGTCCTTGGTCATAAAAAAACGGCCAACTTCCTTGGTGCCGCACATATGCAGTACGGTACATTAAAAGAGGTTAAGGGTGCATTTGACTGTAAAACAAATGCCCCATATAGGTGTCTGAAGATGTGAAAATGCTTTATTAAAGGCTTTATACAGTCCATTTTTTTAAAATTATGTTTTGGATAAAGTGGGAAAGGGTTAGACCAGGGTTTCTGAATCAAGGTTTCCGTGGAACTCTAGGGTTCCTCCAGAAGTTGCTAGGGGTTCCTTGAGCAATGAGCAATTTCTGCCACTCGGATAAGTTCCCACTGACACCATTGGTCTTTTTTAGCTATCTGTAAGGTGGTAAGTCTTCCCAATGACCACAAATGTAGAGGAGCATTCTTCCAACTGACTATCACACTAATGTATCATAAGTTGTAGATATAGTAATTTTTACCAGGGGTTCCCAGAGACCGGAAGGTTTTTTTCAAGGGTTCCTCTGTGTTGAAAAGGTTGAGAAAGGCTGGGTTAGACCCTCTCTCTTCCAAGCTTTAATTGCTGTTTGTGTCCCCACTGGGGGGGATTTACCCCTCAATTTGTCCTGGTGACCATTATTACGAAAACAGAAATTATGGGGAAATCCTAAATTTATCATGAGAGCAAAAGGTGAAGGGAACCTTCCAATGGGGACAAATATTCTGGTGAAAAGTATCTAGTGTGGGAATTCCCCTCATGTTAGGGTGATATCTCCTCTTCCTTTTGCTTCTTCAAGCGAGGAAGTGAAAACAATGTCCCCAGTAGGATGAAGACAGCATAAACAATCCCATTGGGGTTTTAGGCTATCCTTAAGCCAGGGCCAAGACAAGGGGTGGGTAGGAGAGGAAGCTGCCCTGGGCACTGTGGTATCATATGAGTTGGAGGGTGCCAGTAGGATGATTTTTTTGGGGGGAGGGGCATTTGTGCTGGGAGGGGGGGGGGGGGGCAAAGATTTGTGCTGGGAGTGACGATTTCATCAGAGGGGCGTATTTGCACCGGGAAGAGGGGGGATTTATGGTTAGGAGGTAAGCATGCAGATTAATGCTCAATTTTGTGAAGGGAGACTTTTGCTGGCACGTAATGCTCATACATTTTGTGGGAGAGTGCAGTTTGGTATGTTTGTCCTAAGATCTGGATGACCTTGACTCGGCACTGCCTTAATCGATAAACATTTTAGCCCTACAGTACATATGCTATAAACACACTGACTCATTTGTCAAACTTTTTGGGTTTCACCAAATGAAAATTTTCAGTTCTGGCCGGGAATTTTCCAGCTCTCTTAAGCTTTCTTTTGATTCTGCAGACAATGCTTCAATATCGAGCCTAGAAGGAAGGTAAAGAAGATGTTAGCAATAAAGAATTTATACTGTGGATCGTATTGATGAAAATCGGCCAGCTTTTGGATTAAGAGCCAACAGTTGGCCACATTTGGAGACCATTCAATGGCTTTCACCCTGGAGTCATAACATGGATCTATAATGGGTGGAGAAGGGCACATGTGGACCTCTACAAATTATGTCAATATCCTCATTTGAAGGACATGGAGTTTTACAATGAATGTGTACGAGGACTGCAGCAGATCTTCTATAGCAGGGATTTTCAAAATCATTGAGACCAGGGCCTGAAAAATTCTTCCAAAACCTTCCATGCTCCAACAAGAAAAAAAACAAAAACGTACACAATAAAATAGTGGAATGCAAAATATGTATTGCAATGCTGGAGAGCTCTGGGTGGGACTGACTGTAAAAGTGGCATGGGGGTTCTGGAGGGGTCAGGGGATTTTGGAGCATTCAGGGATGAGATTCTTGGAGGGGGACTGGGGTCTCTCCACGAGGGCTGGGGGCTTTGCAGGGGCACTGTAGAAGACAGGAGGGCACTGCTTGGGCTTGGAGGCACTGTGGGATTTCGGAAGGCACTGTGGGACACTGATTGCTGCATTATGGCGGCTGGAGGCTCTGCTGCAAGCTGTGTAGCACTGTGGGAGATTGAGGGGCACTGTGTGGGCTGGGGACTCTCAGGGGGCCTGGGGAACTGTGGAGGGTTGAGAGGCACTGTGGGCAGGTATGGAAGGTTGAAAGCACTATGAGAGCTGGAAGGTACTGTGATAGGTTAGGGGACCTGTAGCTGGCTGGAGGCCCAGGAGGAGGGTGTAGTGGCTCAGCAACAGGCCACAGCCTGGTGGTTGAGAACCACTACTTTATAAAAACCAATGAAACTGGAAGTAAAGTGTTCATTGTCTTTAAACCGCTTTAACGACATATTCATAACAATATTAAAGATTGCCAACTTGTATATTCAGGGCAAATTGGACCTCAAATCCCTCATCTTGCTAGCAACCCCTAACCCTGGCGTTCGTGCTTTCATTGCTGCTGGAGTCCAGGTGCTTCTAGGTATTGGGAAGCATGTTACCACCTCCCCTATGACAGTGCTTGGGTCCAGCAGGTAACCTTTAGACGTGAGCACAGTCAAAGGACTGAGATAGTGATGTTACTACCCCCTCTCTTGGGTCCAATCCCAGCCAAAGTTTTAGTGGTGAGGGAGCAATGGCCAGGTGAGTATAAGGGGGTCAGTGGGGCCATTTAACCAGTCACAGTCTCCTTGCAATAACCAATCCTTTTTTTGTTTTAGCTTTTGGATAGAGAATTGAATGGAAAGGGTGTGAAAGGTTTAAAGGGTTTGAATTCATGAACGGACTAAGTGAGAACCTCACTGGGTAGAGCGTCAGTCAACTGACAATATTACTCCAAGAAAAAAGACCCCATTTTCCTTCAGCGACTGACATGGCCTATAGCACTTACCTGATCTCTTGAAGGCTGGACGAGGCTTGTATTAGCTCCCTGATGTAACCGGCACTTCTGTCAGAAACTGCTTTGCTACTAAACTCCAGATACTCGAGACTCCTGTTATTACTCAGCTGTGCCAATAGCGGCATTTGTTCATCGGTCAGATTGATACCACACAGCCTATGAAAAGCAGAAACAGATCATAGTTTATATACTTAGGATGAAGTTGAAATGAGTGCATCAGTCATCAAGAATATATATCAATATTCTAAAAAGATGTTTATCTAAATAATTTTCCATTAAAAAAAAAAAGAATAGAAAGGGTCAGACCACCTAAATCTGAAATCTTAACGTTTTGTAGACAGAGTTAAATAAATATGTTACCCCTCCATGCGCTTACTTTAGTACCTCTACCCTGCACGTAGGACTGGACAAAGCTGTGATGAGGTCACTGAAGTGATCGCCGGCCAGTTTGTTTTCGGACAGATCAAGTCTCCTCAGTGACTGGTTCTTACTTATTCCACACGCCAACTGGATGAGTGACCTCTCTGAAAGTCCTGTGTATCTCAAACTGTATATTGAAAATCAAAACAAATAAGAAAATGCTTTCAATTATATATTTAACAGACCAAAAGGGACATAAAAGTAGTCCATTGTTGGGCTTTGCATACCCTTTAAGGACTATTTACAATGCAGATCACTTATACTTACAGTAACTCTTCCAGCCTGCACGATGGACTGGACAAAGCTGTTACCACATCAGCAAAATCAGGGCCCTCAAGATTGTTGTAGGACATATCAAACTTCCGCAGGTTTTGGTTATAAATGATTAATGATTCCAGTTGGGGGCAGGCACTGTTTGACAGACCAGTGGCTCTTAAACTGCAAAATAAGGAAATATCTTAATCTGATGGGACTGCTATAAAGACAGATACTTTAGTTATAGTTATGGCTGGATGCTGAAGTAGTGAACCACCCATTAGTCTTTTGTGTGTCTTGAGGACTCCAGTAAAGACATCACCTCCAGTAAAGACATCACAGCCACTTACGATAAACAGCAAAATGTATGTGGACACCCTTCCAAATTATTGTGTTTAGCTGTACAAGGTGAGCTCCATAGAGACACAGTTCAACCAGTTTGGTGTGGAGGATCCGAGGGTCCTGCACAGAACCCTGACCTTAACCCTACTTAATACCTTTGGGATGAATTGGAAAGCTGATTGTGAGCCTGGTCTTCTCATTCAACATCAGTGTGTGACCTCATAAATGGTGTCTAGCTCCATAAATACATGGTTTGACCGGTTTGGAATGGAGGAACTCAAAACCTCCGGAATATGTAAACAGATGGGAAAGAGACCTCAACCGCACGTTTGACCAAGCTGACTGGTCACCTATTTGGCAGGCAACTAAATCAAACATCGCTGCCCTAAAAACCAACTATAAGGTGCTCACGAGGTGGTACCTGATCTCCTCCAGGATGCACAAATTCCTTCCACAATATTTGCCGCACTGCTTCCGCGGCTGTAATGAGACAGGTACGAACCTCCACATATGGTGGGACTGGCCTGTAGCACAAGCCTTCTGGTCAGATATTTTCTCAATCATGACAAAACTATTTGCCACTAACCTACCACCTGAACCAACAGTGGCTCTCCTGAACAACAAACCCATGTCCTTGACTCTTTGCCAATTCAAACAGCTATATGTCACTACTCCTGCCAAACAGACTATAGGGAAAGCTTGAAAAATGACCACCTTGAGCATACTAGCAGCACAGCACAGTATTACCCAGACTATGATCCACGCTAAGATAGAGGCAACATTGCTGGACAAAATCCCAAAATTTGAGAAGCTCTGGAACCCATGGATGACCCACTTCTTACCCCCTGGTTTTGATGAGACATTATTGTGCCTATAACCGAAGCAACTTGCTTCTTGTAACCTACCCTCTGAACCGGCATCCCCACCCTCAACCCACCCCCTTCCTCTCTCTCCCCCTCCCTTTTTCCATTTTTTATTTTTTTTGCCCTCCCCCCTCATTTTTGATTTATTTCTCGACTGGCCACTAGACCCTCATGATATTTGCTATCGATCTATAGAAAGCCTTCCCAGAAGAGCATAGACTGCATATAGATGGCCAACTCCATCAAATGGTTTTGAAATACAGTGACTTACAAGCTTGGCCAGGTGTCCCCAAACTGTTGATCATATGTTTGTACCCACATACAATAAGTTAACGAACCAACACTGAAAACCAAGACAACAATTGATTCAGAGAATATAAATATGCACCGAAAAAGCCTTCAAGTCAAGAACCGCAAGGAAATGTCTGATCCATATTACATAAATGTTATAGCATTTGTCAACTCTTTATCTCACCTCAGTTCCTCTATCTGGCAAAGTGGACTGGACAGATTTTTGATCAAGTCAATAAAGTCATCACCAGCAAGACTGTTGTAAGACAGGTCAAGTGCCTTCAGTGACTGGTTCCTTCCGATTCCAGATGCCAACTGGGAACAAGAGTTGCTTGTGAGGGCATTGTCACTCAAACTGAAACATAAAAGCAAAATAAGTAATTGGATGAAAATGGTAACAATAATTGAACTCAATAAGGAACAATAAGGCTTAGCCTCTCACCGCAATCTCACTTTTGGTCCAAAAGAAGGAAACCAAATAAACCCTGGCCAAGTGCTGCCAGTTTTGCCAGATGGGGTAAATAAAAAACCCTTTCTCATTTAAAAAATGTACTTGAATTGACTTCCTGAAAAATAAGTGTAGCCACCCTGCCTTACACAGGAGTGTCTCTAAATTCAGTTATGCGTGGCTGTAGTTTGTGTCTTGTTCAGCTTCCCTTAAAGTGATTTTTTAGTCAGTTCTGCAAAAATTAAAAGTCAGCACCTACAAAAATGTAACTGCTGACTTTTATTAAACAGATGCTCACCTGTCCCAAGATCAAGTGCCATCCTCACTCGGGTCGGTTTTTGCACCGGTCTTCAGATCCCCGGCACCGGCAGTGCTTTGTGAATAGACCCACAGCCTCCTGGGACCTGTGAGGTGAACTTCCGCTTGACTCTGAATTAGTACCCCCTCCCCACCCCCCAAAATATACGTTCCAACTATGAAAGAGGAGGAGGGAGCAAAAAGAGAGAACAGTCCTTTCTGAATTTCTGGCAGAAAAAAAGACTTACGTGAGCTTCTGGATTTTGCACTGATCATGAGTTAATGCAAAGCATATGGATTCCATAGCACTATCCTTCAAGTCATTGGTATAAAGGCTGCAGAGAGTGAGAGAAAAGATAATATCTTACAGACTTCTAAGTAAACACCACATTATAAATTTGTTTTATTTGTTAGAAAATGATAATAATACAAAAAAAATAATAATTAATAATAATAATAATAATAAAAATAATAATAATAATGCCAATACTCAACCACAGCCACCGTAATTTCTCTTGCATATCCAAACCAAAGAATAAAAATTGAACATATTGCCGCTTACCAGACCTTAGATGCGGTGGCGACATTTGTTTTTTGTTTTTTTTTTGTTTTTTTGTAAGGCTATGCTCCCTTTATTTTCACCAGGTGATCCTGCCAGTAACACCCTTCCTGTCCTAGTCTGGTTACGCTAACTCACTAAAATGTGTCTATGGAGGAGCAGCATTAGCACCCTAGGACAGAACTACAAAATTACTCCCTTCTCTTCTTCAACACATGGAGGGTATCTTGTAGACCACATAGCAAATGATAAGGGGGCAGCACAGGCAGAGGACACAGGAGGATGCTTTTAGCTTACTAGAGTCTGGCAAGATCAACAAATATTTCTTTGCACAGATGTAACAAAATGCTTTTAATAGTATACTTAACAGGTCTAAAGGGTGAAAATGAAAGAAGTGATGCGGCGGCCAGAAAATACATGGAGTCCAATTGCGCTAAGAGGTATATATGGACAATGGGCACAGCGGGGAGCCAAACTGACCGGGAACACTCACAAGGTATTACAGCGATGGAACAGTAGATTGGAGAACTGGACATGCCCTCAGCGTCTGCCATGGGGAGTGGAGTGTGGCCTGGGCAGTCCGTACCCAAAGGGGAGGCTTTCCAGAGGGTTGGCATGGTCCCTGCGCTTTCCCTACTCTTTTCCCTGGCTCTACATGTTGTGCCCGACAGACGGGTCACCTGTCCCTACTCTACCCACTCACAAAATGCGTGCCAAACCTGGGAGCCATGGTCATAACCTGTTCCTGCCCACACTATAACTGAAAGACAGCGGGACTCCAGTTCTGGGGGGGATGTCCATGGACATCCTTCCACATGTGTGCCTCCCGCACGCCCCCTAGGATGCGCATCAGGCATGCTCTGTTACTGCTGTGTCCTTTGGACACAGCTGTTCAAAGATCGCAGTAAAGTGCCAATCACAGCTGCCCTTTACCATGTGATCAGCTGTGTGCAATCCCAGCTGGTCACATTTAAACAGGCTTGCTGTTTGTAGGCATTCCTTTCCTCACATGCTGACTCTGTGTGAGGAGAGGAGAGCCGATAACCGGTAACTGATGATCAGTGCAGCCCCATCAGTGCCAATCAGTGACCATCAGTGCAGCGTATCAGTGCCCACCACTGCAGTGCATCAGTGCCACCTCATCAGTGCAGCCTTGACAGCGCCTCCTCAACAGTGCCCATCAGTGCCCATCAGTGCCTCCTCATCAGTGCCCATCAGTGCCGCCTCATCAATGCCCACCAGTGCCCATTAGTGCAGCCTCACCCGTGCCCATCGGTGCAGACTCATCAGCGCAAATCAATAAAGAGGAAAAATTACTTATTTTCAAAATTTTATAACAGAAAGTAAGAAAAACTTTTTTTTTTCAAAATGTTCTGTCTTTTTCCTTTGTTTTGCAAAAAATAAAACAGAGGTTATTAAATACCACCAATAGACAGCTCTATCTGTCTCAAAAACATGATAAAAATTTCATTTGGGTACAGTGTTGCATGACTCTGCAATTGTCTTTCAAAGTACAGCACTTAAACCTGAAAACTGGCCTGGGCAAGAAAGGGGTGCCCGGTATTGAAGTGGTTAAATATACTTTGCCAGACCCAAGATGGCCAATTGGATAGCTGCCTCCCTGTGAATGAGGAAACCATAGAGGAACTAGGTTCCTTTCGACTTCCTCTCCCCATCTGCATTGCCGTTGTGGACGAGCGCCACCTGCGGTGGAGAAAATAGACTGCACCTGCCTACAGGTTGACATGCACTTTAAATGGTTACATTACAAAATACTGAATGAAAACAATATTTATTACCTTATGTCTTTAATGGTATGTAGAACTGGCTTAAGCTTCTCCAGGCCCTCACTCTGAATATTACATTCATTGAGATGAAGTCTTTCAATGTCTTCGCAGCAACTGAGTATGAATGCCAACACGGCACAGTGCAATGGGTTGTGATGCACCCGGAAAAATTCAAAACACTTGAAAGGTTTAAGGGTCTGGGCGACAAGAGCCTTATTCCTGCTCTCAAAGAGATAGGCAAACACATTCAGAAGCCTCCTCTTGTCCTTTTTATAACTTTCCAGCATCTCACTTTTAAGAATGGACACCAGCCAGTTGACGACCCCTCTTGAAGCTTTAGTGGACAGTTCCCCCATGTAAGGTTTTAACAATGCTCTTGTTGTATTGTCTGAGAGACCGCAAATGAATCTGAAAACCAATTCCCCATGAACCTTTGGGCATAATTGACCTTCAGTCAGTAAATCAGCGAGGTTCCCAGAAGAAGACGGAAGGTAATGGATCAAAGCGGCAAAAAACTCTTGAAGGATGAGGTGTATGAAGGAAAATGTCACATCGTCATTTTGATCTGATTCGGTCATAAAACTTGACAAGAGATGTGAGGCTGTGTCAACTCGAAAAGATTCCAGATGACGTTTATCAAATATGATAATGCGATTCTTGACTCCAAAGTCTGCCATCTGCCCAATTGATGTCAACATTTCTGGAGCACGGTTTGTATCCTGGGTGTGATTGGAAAGAATGTGTGTCAGAAAAGTCACAAAAAGTTGTGTCAATGTCTTGGGCAAGGATAACAATAGCTGTTTTTTGTCTGTTGGCTGGGCTTTAAAGCACATCAATAACACCGTACAAATGATCCAGCAGTATGATGGGATGTAACAAAAAGTGTACAGTGAATCATTTTCACGCACATACTGAAAAGCCATTTTTTCAATTTCCTTGTCTTCAAAGAAATTTTCAAAATATTTCTGTTTTTCCTTTGCGGAGAATCCCATGATCTCAACTATTCGCTGAAACACATTGATGTCAATTAAAGACAGCTTGGTGGGTCGGCTAGTTATCAGCACAGAACAACCTTCAAGAAGAGTCTTCTTTAGCAAGCTAACCACAATCGTACCAACAGAATCCTTCTGTTTGGTGTTGGAGCATAATTTGCTTTGGCTAAAATCCATGTGGTGGGTATTTTCATCCAAGCCATCAAAAGTGAAGAGAAACTTTTTGGGATCTTGCAAGATGTTATCAAGCTGACCCTGCAGATATGGATACTGGTCAAGGATCATGTCCTCCAAACTGACTACATTGAGTCTGTTGAGTTTACGGAATTTGAAAGAAAAGACGAAGGAAAACCTTTGGTAGTGCTTTTTATTCACCCAGTCATAGACAAATTTCTGAATTAGTGTGGTCTTACCAACACCCGCTACTCCACTTGCTATTACTATCTGTGGCACACATTTTAACCGGTGGCACCAGTGAAACAGTCTGCTTGGAGAAAGGTTTTGTAGCCCGCTCCTTGTTTCCTGAAAACAACCCTCAAACGCTTCTCCTGCTTTGGTTAGCTCATCCTGGAAACGTTGTCTAAAATCATGTGTGGCGACTACAGCTAAGTTCACATAACGGTTTGATATATAGAAACTTTTTTGTCCGTGGGTGGTGCCTGGTGGTTTCTTCTCTGTGAGATTCTGAGTTTCCTGCTGCAGATTTGCTCTGTGCTGTGTCTGGATCTCTAAAAAAGAGGCATGGAATTTTTAATTTTAAAAGACAAGAGGGTTTAAAAAATGTAACATTCTGGATATACTGTACAATGTGACATACTGTGGACCAACAAGACAAAACTATATAGCCAACACGTCAGGACCCGGGACTGAATCTGCAACCTCTGCTATGTCTGCTTGTGGCTTTTTTAACTGAGCCACTTGGGATGCTGGACAGTGCCATAGACAATTCCTTGAATGATCCTGCCTTGAACCTTGTTTCTCTTGAACTTTGAACCTTTTGCTTCTCCCATGAACTACCTATTTTAGTCATTCCTTTGCACTTCCTGTTTGCCAGATTATTGTGCTCTCTCCAGCTAATATCTCACTCTTGTTTCTCCTGCTGGCACCCGTATCTCTGCTATCACTCGTTACTGACCTTTGGCTTGTTCCTTGACTATGCTTCTGCTTGATCTCAACATGCAACCACTGTTACTGAGCTTTGGCTTGTTTATTGACTACGTTTCTGCTTGATCCCTACATATATCTGCTACTGGACCCCGGCTTGCTCACCTCCTGGTGGGGCAATCCTGAGGACCTTGACCTGGTACTAACAAGCAGAAAAACCCATCTCCACCATCAGAAGCTCTGGTAAATACCGGTTAGTGCTTGGACCTGGCACCTCAGGTGAGCCTGTGTCATTTGGCAGGGTTATCTGCTCATGTATTTATCTAACTGGTCAGTAGGAGCTTCTCTACTGCTATAGCTACTGATCTCTGAGCCTGATCCCGGACCATGAGACACAATGGGTTGCACACCTACCTATCATACTTAAAATAACTTGTTGGGAGTCCCATTCCAAAACCATCGCCATAAAAATGGTGGTGGCTAAACCTTTGTGGCTATGACAGCCTCCACTCTTCTAGCAAGATCTTCTACAAGACTTCAGAGGATCTTTGAGGGAATTTGTGCCTACTCAGCTAAAAATAGTATTGGTGTGGTCAAGTGCTGATGGTGGATGAGGAAACCTGGCTCCTAGTTGGCATTCCAGTTCAAGTGCTCTGTATGGTTGAGTTTAGACCTCTGTGTAGGCCACTCAAGCTTTTCCACAACAAACTGGTCAAACCATAAATAATATACTGGTAACTTACCTTTCAGCTCTGTAGTCAATGTATGTCCATCTTTGTCCACAATAATATTTTCCACTAAAGTTTTACCTAAAAATAATAAGGATGATTTACTATATGTTGTCCATTCATAAGCATTTAAAGAAGGCGTCTCAGAAGGGACTTCTTCAAACTACAGTAATGATGCTGAAAGCACTGCAAAGATCCGATGCCACAGTTCCCATAGTCATTCATTAGAGTGAAGTGCCCAGTCTTTCTTAATATTTCTCTTCTTCTCAGGCCGGGACAGTTGCCATGTGTTGGTGGGGAATGGGGTGAATGGGTGGCAACATGGATTGTGTGCAGCATTGGCTGTAGAAACAGTAGGAGGTGGAACAGTTACTTCACACCATTACCTCCCTCCAGCCATGGTGTTGAAGACTGAAGTTGCCTGAGACTGGGTGGGTTTGGACCCCCTTACCCTCCTCGTATCTATACCTCAGATATAAGCTCATTTTAAATAGAAGTGGTGGTGGTTACTACTTTTCTTTAGGGTTATTCATAAAGAGTGCTAAGGAAGTGAATCAGTAGTAAACATTTTAGGTTTTTGATCCCAAGAAATATCAAATTTTGAGTCCTCTATTTGCAATTTGCTTATTGTTGACCCTCCTGAAATGCCTTTTAATGGGCTGTCTGTAATTCTACTTCATGCTCCAGCAAATCTGGGATAGCGAGCCATTCACATGAGCAGGGGATAGGTATGTTGGGGCATTCTGTACACAGATCATGGAATGGCCCAAAGTCACAGTTTCAAGGTTTCAAGGCAAGGAAATTTGAATTTCTGAGCACTTTTGGAAAATAGCATTGAAGGTCATTTAATCACAAAAATATCTATATACATGAAATCACTTTTCTTTACTAGAAACACAGTTATTATTGAAAAGTAGCAGCAAAGTATAATAATAATATAAAAACAAAAAACGGCTACATGGGTTATACCTGTGTGAATGATTTCACTCAGCAAAGCAGCTAGATTGGGATGGGAACGGCAACATTGCAGGACGTAGAGACTTTCCCAAAATCCTAAAATGGCTTTCCTTCCACATTTCAAAATGTGATTTAGCAAGGTCTTCGCACATATTGAATCTCCAAGATAGTTCTACAGTAGTAAAGAGATTATAAAAAACATATAAAGGAAAAAGATAGAAAAAAAAGAGAGATCGAAACTATATGGCCAAAAGTTTGTTAACATCTCTACATCATACCCATATAGTTTTGTTGTTGCACATTCCATATCCATAGCCATTAATATAAGGTTTTGTCCCCCCACTTCCTTTTTGGCAGCTATGACATCCTCTAGGAAGATCTTCCACAATATTTTGGAGGCAGTCTGTGGGAATTTGTGCCCATTTTGCCAAAAGAACAATTGTGAGATCAGATACATTGTTGGACAAGAAGATCCGGCCTTCAACTGATGTTCCAATTCCACCCAAAGCTGTTTGGTAGGGTTGAGGTCAGAGCTTTCAGTAGAGTTGAGGTCAGGGCTCTATGTAAGCCATTTGAGTTCCTCCACTCCAAACTGGTCAAACCAATTCTCTAAGGAGTTGACTTTGTACACAGGGGCACAGTCATGCGGGAACAGAAAAGGGTCTTTACCAAACTGTTACCATAAGGTTGGAAGTAGGGTTGCCACCTGTACGGGAATGACCCGGACAGTCCGGGTTTTGACAGCTGTGCCCGGGTTTCTCTCCTCCTGAAACCCAGACACAGCAGCATAGGCTCCAGCCAGTGTGGGAAGTGAGTGTTCATACCTCTAGCAGTTTAGCACCCCCCCCACTCCTGTAGCTGAGACTGCGCTCCGTCCTGTGTCCTGCCAGCAGCGTGACCCCCTCCTGTCGCTGGATGCTCACTCTCAAATAGCACCTGCTCCCCGGACGGCTCCTGTCCTGTGTGTCTTCAGTGGTGACAGTTCCCCTCCATCCACCTCTCCAGTGTGCCAATGCCGATCGGCAAATGCAGCCTGCCCTGAATGCGCTCTCTCCCGCCAGCAGCACACTTCCCCCCTCCTTTCCCCGCTCCAGCAGGGCTACTCATTTTTGGCAGTTTCACTGCCACTGGTGAATGGTGACAGTGGTGAGTCGGTCCCAGTCCGATCCCCCTCACCCCTGTCAATGCAGTGCTAGGCTAATGAATCCTGAATGCTGCAGCTCACTGTGTGCTCTCTTCCCCCAGCACCAAGCCAGCCCCCCTCCTCTCTGTCAGCCCCCCCTCCTCTCTGTCAGCCCCCCTCCTCTCTGTCAGCCCCCCCTCCTCTCTGTCAGCCCCCCCTCCTCTCTGTCATCCCCCCTCCTCTGCCAGCCCCCCCTCCTCTGTCAGCCCCCCCTCCTCTCTGTCAGCTCCCCCTCCTCTCTGTCAGCCCTCCCTCCTCTCTGTCAGCTCTCCTTCCTCTCTGTCAGCCCCCCTCCTCTCTGTCAGCCCCCCCTCCTCTCTGTCAGCCCCCCTCTCCTCTCTATCAGCCCCCCTCCTCTGTCAGCCCCCCTCCTCTCTGTCAGCCCCCCTCCTCTCTGCCAGCCCCCCCTTCTCTGTCAGCCCCCCCTCCTCTGTCAGCCCCCCTCCTCTCTGTCAGCCCCTCCTCCTCTCTGTCAGCCCCCCCTCCTCTCTGTCAGCCCCCCTCCTCTTTCAGCTCCCCCTCCTCTCTGTCAGTTCCCGCCCCTCTCTGTCAACCCCCCTTCCTCTCGGTCAGCCCCCCTCCTCTCTGTCAGCCCCCCTCCTCTCTGTCAGCTCCCCCTCCTCTCTGTCAGCCCCCCTCCTCTCTGTCAGCCCCCCTCCTCTCTGTCAGCCCCCCTCCTCTGTCAGCCCCCCTCCTCTCTGTCAGCCCCCCTCCTCTCTGTCAGCCCCCCCTCCTCTCTGTCAGCCCCCCTCCTCTCTGTCAGCCCCCCTCCTCTGTCAGCCCCCCTGCTCTCTGTCAGCCCCCCTCCTCTCTGTCAGCCCCCCTCCTCTCTATCAGCCCCCCTCCTCTGTCAGCCCCCCTCCTCTCTGTCAGTCCCCCCTCCTCTGTCAGCCCTCCCTCCTCTCTGTCAGCCCTCTCCTCTCTATCAGCCCCCCCTCCTTTGTCAGCCCCCCTCCTCTGTCAGCCCCCCTCCTTTCTGTCAGCCCCCTCTCCTCTCTGCCAGCCCCCCTCCTCTCTGCCAGCCCACCTCCTCTGTCAGCCACCCCCTCCTCTGTCAGCCCCCCTCCTCTCTGTCAGCAGCCCCCCCTCCTCTCTGTCAGCCCCCCTCCTCTGTAAGCCCCCCCTCCTCTGTCAGCTGTCAGCCCCCCTCCTCTCTGTCAGCCCACCTCCTCTGTCAGCCACCCCCTCTCTGTCAGCCACCCCCTCCTCTGTCAGCCCCTCCTCTCTGTCAGCCTCCCTCCTCTGTCAGCCCCCCTCCTCTCTGTCAGCCCCCTCCTCTCTGTCAGCCCCCCTCCTCTCTGTCTGCCCTCCTCCTCTCTGTCTGCCCCCTATCCTCTGTCAACCACCCTCTCCTCTGTCAACCACCCCCTCCTCTGTCAGCCCTCTCCTCTCTGTCAGCCCCCCTCCTCCTCTGTCAGCCCCCTCCTCTCTCTCAGCCCCCTCCTCTCTGTCAGCCCCCCTCCTCTGTCAGCCACCCTCCTCTCTGTCAGCCCCCTCCTCTCTGTCAGCTTCAGCCCCCCTCTCCTCTCTGTCAGCCCCCCTCCTCTCTGTCAGCCCCCCCTCCTCTCTGTCAGCCCCCCTCCTCTCTGTCTGCCCCCCTCCTCTGTCAGCCACCCCCCTCCTCTGTCAGCCCCCTCCTCTCTGTCAGCCCCCTCCTCTCTGTCAGCCCCCTCCTCTCTGTCAGCCCCTCCTCTCTGTCAGCCCCCCTCCTCTGCCAGCTACCCCCAAGCAGCACGCACTTCCCCCAGCTTCAGTAGGGCTAATGTCCTGCAGCCAGGTCACACTGCACTGTCTGTGTGCGCTCTCTCTCCCACCCAGCCACCGGCGCCGGCGCTGATGCTGCCAGAGACAGTGAATGGAGGGCCACTGGACTGGTATCCTAGCAAACAGGGACACTTTTGCAGGAGAAAGCATGGTATTACAGACTCCGCCCCTAACAGGTTCACACACACATCTTTGCAGTGGCTCCTGGAAGGTAAGGGTTTTTTTGTCTCGCTGTAATGGAGTTCTCTATTGGGGGGGCACAGACACTGTCTGATATTTAATCTGTTACTTTCCACTGCCCTACTGACACCGTCCTCTGCCCTACTGACACCGTCCACTGCTCTACTGACACCGTCCACTGCTCTACTGACACCGTCCACTGCTCTACTGACACCGTCCACTGCCCTACTGACACCGTCCTCTGCCCTACTGACACCGTCCACTGCTCTACTGACACCGTCCACTGCTCTACTGACACCGTCCTCTGCTCTACTGACACCGTCCACTGCCCTACTGACACCGTCCACTGCCCTACTGACACCGTCCTCTGCTCTACTGACACCGTCCACTGCCCTACTGACACCGTCCACTGCTCTACTGACACCATCCACTGCCCTACTGACACCGTCCACTGCTCTACTGACTGACAGTGTCCACTTTTAAGGTAGGCTAGTTTCATATTTTAACTGACAATTCTTTTATTAATTGAATCACATTTTATGAGTACACAAATGCTTTTGTTTTATTTAACCATGCCCCTTTAAGTCCCCCCCCACACTTCTAATGCAATTTGGCCACTGTTCACCGTAGCACACCTCATTACTACTCACTTTGGGTAACCCAAGAGGTGTCCCAGGTATTTTACAATTCTATAGAGTATACTACAAAAAAATTGCCGTGCGACGTGAAAGTGTTTGGGTTTGGCTTGAAGAAAAGGTGGCAACCCTAGTTGGAAGCACAAACTGCTTCTGTATGCTGTTGCATTAAAAGTACCCTTCGTTGGAAACACCTGAACGCTATTGCCCCGTACACACGGTCGGATTTTCCGATGGAAAATGTCCGATCGGAGCGTGTTGTCGGAAATTCCGGCCGTGTGTGGGCTCCATCGGACATTTTCCATTGGATTTTCCGACACACAAAGTTGGAGAGCAGGAGATAAAATTTTCCGACAACAAAATCCGTTGTCAGAAATTCCGATCGTGTGTACACAAATCCGACGGACAAAGTGCCACGCATGCTCAGAATAAATAAAGAGATGAAGGCTATTGGCCACTGCCCCGTTTATAGTCCCGACGTACGTGTTTTACGTCACCGCGTTTAGAACGATCGGATTTTCCGACAACTTTGTGCGACCGTGTGTAGACAAAACAAGTTTGAGCCAACATCCGTCGGAAAAAATCCTAGGATTTTGTTGTCGGAATGTCCGAACAAAGTCCGACCGTGTGTACGCCCTATATTACTTGGGTAGGTGTCCACATTTTTTGGGCATATTGGAAGTTCTGATTGTAAGATGTACACAAAGTTTTTGCCATGTAATCTAACTAAAATGAAAAAAAGACCTCTCATTACCTCCAGCTTGGGGATATTATGTGATTTCAGTTCGCTCAGGAGCCTGTGGGTGTCCAAAGATTCCACAATATGGATCAGATCGTTCCAGAAATATTTGTATATTATCCCCAGGTGACAATCTTGATACATAGACAACTGCTCTTGGAACTTCTGAATTTCATCTGCACAAAGGTGGAAAAAACTATCATTTTATTTTCACCATACTGTAGGTATGTTCTATAACATTCTATGGTGCACTGTACATAACCATAAAAAAATGTTTTGCAAAGTGCATTGCGTAGAATCTGTGCTATGACAGTGTTGTGAATCCTGGCACTAGGGTATCCCATATTTGTATTACAGGGGCAGCCCAGCAAGGCCACCAGTCACCCGCAAAATTAGAATTTGGACACTATTTTCCTAAAATCTCTGTTCAAATCCAAAAGGGTGTACCAGGTCACTATTTTAAGGAGGAATGTATTACACAAGTGGAAATGAGTAAATCTGTGTTTTTAAACATATAGTATAAACATTTTAAAGCAGAACTTCACCCTAATTATAAAGTTCCTCCCTCTCCACTTCTGCTCATCATGTAAAGCACACTTTTTTTTTGTTTACTTTTTTTTTTCTTAAAATAGTTCTGTCCTGCCCCCTAATACCCGTCATTTGCCTAGGTGAATTACAGGCATTATGCCTGCTATGGCTCCTGGGGTATGCACGTTACATATCCCAGTTGGCATAGTGTTTCATAGAGAAAGGAGGAGGGAGAAGGGGGCAGGCTTAGCGACACATCATCCTGAGGCCCGTCATCCAAACCCGGAAGAGCTGGTGGGCCTTGAGTTGACATCAAACAAAAGAGGGCAGCGTGGGACCGAGCGGGGGCAGAATTCTGACAGGATTCTGCAAGACACTGCTGGATCACTCACTGGGCGGGTGAGTATCTGAAACATTCAGTACCCACCACAAGGTATGGAGGGGCAGCACTTTTAAAAATAAAAAAACAGCTTTCACTGCAATACTCACCTTCAGACCGTCACCATGCCCCACAGAAGGTCCACTCCTCCAGTACATGGCATATTTCATGTGGGTTGAATGATGACCAGCACTCAATCAACCCACTTTCTCTGGGCCCAGGCTGTCAGGGACACACTTCTTGCAGGTATGGCATCATGCCATTCTGAGCTCAAAATACTTTTGCACTTGTAACAGCATCTGAGTGCCATTCAATGCAGGAGCAAGACTGTCAACTGCCTGAGAACAGGAAGGATCCAAAGACTGTTGCTGGACCAGCAATGATGGATGATGGATGAATGTAAATTATATAGGAGGGTAATGAAAGAGAGAACCTGGAGATCTGCTTTAAAAAATTGAAAAGCGTCGGTAAAAAGAAATAAAGCAACATGGAGGGATAGGAACATTTAGAGCAGTGCCTAAAATTAACCTAGTGGTGCCCACACATATTTTCAGCAGCATTCAATTTCTGCCATCTACTTCATCTGAATCCCAGCAACAAAAACCTTGACCCTTCCTAAAGGTTTCGAAGTTTGCCCATCACATTCCTATTGGCTTATTGCAATGATGTGACACCCTCATTGGGCAATAGAAATGTGCAGGAAATGGGAAGCGCAGGCAACATTCAAAACTACCAGCAACGGTTGAAGCTTGGCAGATCAAAACTGCCTGGAATTTGGGAGTAGTGGTCACATTTAAATTTTCCTAAGCACTCTATATGCAGTATTTTGAATCCTCTCTGTATCCCTTTTGAGGGGAACATGTACAAAAATGGAAAATCTAAAAAAATACTAGCATGTACCTTTGGCAGTTTCCAAGTTCTTCTTGCTAGCCCAGATCCAGGGATTTTCTTTTCTTTAAAGCTTTGATACCTCTCCTCACACTTCTGGCTCCTACACATTCCTGTTGGCCAGTGAGGCTGCCATCATAGTAATCAGCCAACTAAAATGTGTGGGAGCCAGGCGGATATGGGAAAGCTTCAACATTGCTTAGAAGTGTCCAGGCTTCTGTCTAAGTTAAGAACAGGGTTTCAGAAGCATGTTTAGTGTCCTC
Source organism: Lithobates septentrionalis (assembly GCA_037952835.1). Classification (NCBI taxonomy): domain Eukaryota; kingdom Metazoa; phylum Chordata; class Amphibia; order Anura; family Ranidae; genus Lithobates; species Lithobates septentrionalis. The sequence goes on from JBBDGP010004288.1 coordinate 349,585, forward strand.
AAGTTCATCATAGCAAGTTATTGAAGTATCCTACTATCCCCATCCAAGTTCAACCTTTTAATAAAACCTCGAAACCAACAATCTTAGACTGTTTCATGAGCCAAAAGAGTGAAAGTGCATGTGTGCCTGTCTGTGCCGGGTACCTATGGGAAAAGGAACCCGGGCATATCACCAGTGCCCCAGAGGGGGTAGCTCTACATACAATATGAGGCTTCTTCCTAACCAGCAGTATCAGAGCCAATATAATTGAATGTTGATGTATCTAATTGGATGTGATCGAGAATAATGGAGAAAATGTAAGTGTCCTTCAAACTTCTGCAGCAGTATCATCATGTTTGATAAAACAGTAAAACCAACCTTCAGCGCTAGTTCTTTTGAGTGGCCGATCCATTTTCTAAAAAAAAAAAAAAAAAAAAACAGGTATAAAACATCACTTTATGAGCCATAAAAATTGATAAATGTGGCCAAAAACCATTATAGGTCATTTAAACATTGGCAGTTAGTTGTTAAATCTAACAATGTTTTGAATATCAGACTCTGTTCCATCTAGTACGGCTGAATAGTAATAACTAGCAGTCTTTGGATGAGGTTTCAAATGTTTAATGAGAAAATATGATAGCCACAGATATAATGCTGATGTTTTGGCACCATGCAGTCCCTTTTTCATGGCCAGTAGTGACTGAGTACCAGGTGTTGGTGTGAATTAAAGTCATGGGACTTGACTTTAGTTCACTCCAATGGATCAAAATGTCTTGTTCTTGGGTTGAAACAATTTTGGACAATGCTGGAAGTTTGTAAAACCACCTTTCCCAATGTAATATATATATATAATCCCAGCAGTATTCTCTGTTGCATCATTCTTTCTTATTTGGATTGATGGATTTTTATTCTCCAAAAACAGTAGTAATACCCCCCCCCCCCCAATTCCTCCACTGGTGTCACACAAACAGGTTGTGGGGAGGTTCAGTGTGGCGTAGCGGCAGTAAACACCCCAAGTCCAGTTGCAGATAACAGAATTTGTATTAATGTAGATACCAGTAATTCACAACAAACCCAGGGGGAAGGCATCCGACCGGGAACCCTTACGGTATATAACAGCAGTGTGTAGCGGACCAGGTCTCAGGTGTGCCCATAGCGTCTCTCTTGAGGGGTGGAATGCAGCCTGGCCTGTTGGTACCCAAACAGGGAGGTTTCCAGGAAGGATGGCATGTCCCTACCCTTTCCCTACTCATGTGTAGCCTCTCTCTAAGGCTGATCACTGTCTCGGTCAGATGGGTGACCTGTCCCTACACTACCCACATGTAGAGCCACTCTGACCCCGGTATCAGGAAGGGCTGACATTTCACCTCAGGGTGCTGGTTCTTGTGTTGCAGGAAAGATGGGCGCCAGTCACTTTTAAAATGAACAAGGTGAGTTTATTGCTCACAACAACAAAAAATGCAAGCAGAGAGGGTTAGGGCACAGGACATACTTAGGACAGTAGGCAGACAGATTAGCAGACTCCAAAAACAAAAACCAGCCAGGTAGACATCTATACAGAACAAGGGCCTTATGCCACGTACACACGAGCGGAATTTCCGACAGAAAGAGTCCGATGGGAGCTTTTCATCGCATATTCCGATCGTGTGTATGCCCCATTGGACTTTTTCCATCGAAAATTCAGACGGGCTTAGATATAGAACATGTTCTAAATTTTTCAGACGGAACTAATTACTATCGGTAAAACCGCTCGTCTGTATGCTGTTCCGACGTACCAAAAATAATGCATGCTCTGAAGCAAGTACGAGATGGAAGCTATTGGCTACTGGCCATTTAACTTCCTTTTTCTAATCCCGTCGTACGTATTATACGTCACCTCATTCTGGACGGTCGGACTTTGGTGTGACCGTGCGTATGCAAGACAGCTTGAGCGGAATTCCGTCGGAACTCCGTCAGAAGAAACCTTCAGAGTTTATTCCAACGGCAAAACCGGTCGTGTGTACAGGGCATTAGGCCTGCATCCAATGTTCTGTATCTACGTAGCAATCGCTGTCTCCAACAGCAAAAAAACAAACGAACAAACAATACCATGCAGGGTTTCCTTGGATGAGCCCCTCATGATGCTTTTTCAGCCTCTCCACAGTCCCACAGTCCTCCAAAGGCCTGTAGAGGAGTAACCTCTGCTACTCCATCTCAGAACTCCATCCCTTTCCTCAGGCCTCCAAGCAACAACCAGGCTCCTTCTGGCAGAGCCTCCCTTGTGCCTCCAGGCAACAACAAGGCTCCTTCTGGCAGAGCCACCTTCGTGCCTCCAGGCAACAACTTGGCTCCTTCTGGAAGAGCCTCCCCAGTGCCTCCAGGCAACCAGCAGGCTCCTTCATACCTCCAGGCAGCAACCAGGCTCCTTCTGGCATAGCCACCCTTGTGCCTCCAGGCAACAACCAGGTTCCTTCTGGCAGAGCCTCCCTCGTGCCTCCTGGCAATAAACAAACTCTCTCTGACCAAGCCTCAAGCACACAGCCAGGCCTTAGTCTCCAGGCCTCATCCAACACAGCTGTTCCTTGCACATCCACTCCAGACCAAGGTCTGGGTGGGAGGACCCAGATTACCCGACTTCTTCCAAATATATACTCTCTCCCAGCATGCTCAGTGGCCATGAAACTCCTACTGATTGGCTGAGAGAAATATACATATTCATAACTTAAATTCACTGCAGCTCATCATACTAATGACAATTATGTGTTGCCAAGTTGATATTATCATGTATCCTTGATGTCCATGTTATACATGTATTTGCATGTGTATTTTTATGATCCAAACATTTTTTATTTGTTATATACCATTGATATGTACTTTTATGTATCCTTCATGTCATTAAACATGTTTTTCCAACCACATATCCCCCACAATGTCGAGAGCCTCATTTAAAGTCCCAATCTCCTTTCTCATGTATTAAATCAGGGATGGAGGCACACTACATATGTGCCTCATTCAAAGTCCCAAACTTCCCCCCTTTCTCCCAGATGATAGAAAGGAAACAGTACCTCAAAAAAACACTCATTACAACCAAGGTATGCAGAATACCATCTCTGAACGCACAACACATCGAACCTTGAAGCAGATGGGTTTCAGCAGCAGAAGACCACACTGGGTGCCACACCTGTCAGCTAAGAACAGGAAACTGAGGCTACAATTTGCACAGGCTCACTGTCGCAGACACTAGCTGCAGGGACCTTTTCTGCCCACATTCACCCTCTTATTTGTTACTGCTATATTCCTCTTTTTGTTACATTTTTTTTGTGAAAAGTTTTATTTATTACTTTTTAACATAACAAGAATATACAAGACCCAATGGGCCACACATGAAAATAAACTATTTACATTTCTTCAGCATTGACTCTATCTCCTCCTCCTTCCAGACCCTCACTCAGTGCAAAAATCAAAATAATAATAATAAAGCCACTTTTTCTCAATAACAGTCAATGGTACATTTAGATATGTCAAATAATTACATAAATGTTAAAACCCACTGCAGGTGCATTCTATTAGGTGCCACTCAGTCCACCACCGTAGTTTTTACTATTCAGCCAACTGCCCCACACTTTATCAAATTTTTGTGGTATGCCCCTGCTAATGTATGTAGCCTTGTATAAAGGTGCAGCCCTATTAACCACACCCTTCCACGCTGATACTGATGGAGGATTAGGTTTTTTTCCATGATAACACTATCATTTTCCTAGCGTAATAGATTAGGATCGTCAGCAAAGTACGAGTTATGCCGCATACACACGGTCGGACTTTTCGGCTACAAAAGTCCGATGGACGCCGCCGGATTGAAAAATTCCAGTACTCCAAAGTCGACTTTGCATAGGCAAAAATTGTTTCATCAGTTTGCTTCAGGCAGGAGGAATCATTTCCTCAGGCTGCTGACACATTGATCAGATTGCAACATTGGAGAGGAGTACTGGAATTTTTCACCAGGAGCACAGGATCAGCTGCAATTCCTCTCTGCGGTGACTGCTCGCCTGAAAAGTTTTAGCACGACCAACATGATCCTGGGAGGAGACCTCAATACCGCGCCTTGACACCTCAACGGGCCCACTACCTCCAACCGCCCCTTTCGGTGTCCTTTTGGAAACTCCTGATATACGCTTGGACGGTTCGGTGTGAAGACCCATCCGGTTGCTGTCAGAGATCCATACAGACCACAACCCAAAGGATTGGCGATTCCAGACCTCCCATTCCACGTCATTGGTGACAAACTGCGAATGCGATTCCCTGTCGCTGACACGGGAATCCACGGGATCTGGTAAGAGTCTTTTTTGCATTTCTTCTGATTGGCTCATCCTGCTTGGAAGTCATTTTAGGATGCAAGGTGACTTCTGACAACCATCAGATTACCACCACCCCTTGGAGTACCTACACCTCCTGTGCAGTTGGACATTCACATCCATCTATGGACGTTTTTGTTTAAACTCACCTGTGGTTAACTATTTATTTCAGCACTTTTTCACCATTATAAACACATTTATTCATTTTTACATGCGCTGCATTTTTCCATATACTAGTTCACTGTTTTTGTCAGACTGTATGCAGCAGCTTTCATTTATTCCATTGGTTAGGGCGGTGTTTTATATTTATTTTCGACATCGGACTAGAATACAGACGAGCGGATTTTTCTACCAGACTCGAGTCGGTCAGATGGGTTTGAAGCATGTCCCAAATCTAAAGTCCGTTAGATTTTCGACCGAAAAAGTCCGCTGCAAGTCCGATGAAGCCCACACACGGTCGAATTGTCCGCCGGACTAGGTCCGTCGGACCAGTCCGGTCGAAAAGTCCGCTCGTGTGTACGCGGCATTAAGTGTGTTTAATTCTGAACAATTGAAAGAGCTGGCCACACTGCCTATAGGAAAGCTCGGAATGAATTAAAGAAAGGCATTAAGGAGGCTAAGCGTAGATATAAACAGCGCATTGAATCTTATTTTGAAAACCAAAATTCTTGTAGCATGTGGAGGGGGATTAAAACAATGGTAGATTTTAAATATAGGAATACACAGGTTTGTAAAGTGCTCCCTGACACCTTAAATCAATTTTTTGCTCGCTTTGAGGGTCAAAATATGAGATGCGAAACCCATAATAAAGAACTAGTGGAGGACAACCATTTATTGGTATTAAAAATACATGAGGTCAGGTCAAATTTGAGGAAGATTGACATCAGAAAGGCAGCAGGACCAGACGGGGTGTCAGGCCGTATACTGAGGGGATGTGCAGACCAGTTAGCAGGTGTTTTTACTGATATTTTTATTTTGTCATTGAAGCAGGCTGCAGTACCTTCTTGTTTTTAATCTACTACTATTGTCCCAATACCTAAAAAAATCAACGGTATCATGCTTAAATGATTATCGCCCACTTGTATTATCACAACTTAGGACCCTCTGATGAAGCCACGTGAGCAGTGACGCAACACGTCAGGGAGGAGTCAGGTATCGCCACTTCCGGTCGCGGAGACCAGAAGTAATCTGTCCTGTGCTAATTATCCAGTTTTTTAATGTAAGTTACTACGTTGTGTTTTAATAAAACTGTGTTGGATTACTACACGTTGGGGTTATTCCTTTATATTGCATGCCCCCACCTTACCTGCCAAGCCTGAAGCCTTCCATCAGAGACCTGCCAGTACTTTGACGATCGGAGGAGATCGATTGTTGGATCACATCTGCTTCCATACTGCAGGCTTGATTTGACCCGTAGGGGTCTTTAATAGAGGTGAGAGGCTGGGGGAATTGTGTGGCGCACCACGGATTGTCGATGATTGGAGGAATTTGAAACCGATCATTTTCTGCACATGCACTTTTGTTTCCTCTTCATGAACTGTTATATGAACATTTGTTTTATCCGACTACGTTGGAATTTTTTTTGCACTTGTTGGACTATGCACTTTAATGCATTTAATTAGCGGCTTTCTTGCACTTTTTTGCACTTTATGCAATTTCTTTCCATTTATGCGACTTTTTTCACTTTATGTAATTTTCTTCACTTTTATGCACTTTATGAGTTTGATTGGATTCACTGATTGTATTTTTACACTTTTGGACTTATTCAAGTGATTTTTTTTTCTATCCATGCAACTTTTTTCAATTCTATGCACTTTATGAGTTTTATTGGATCAACTGACTGTATTTTCACATTATTGGTTTTACTTATTATCCTGTCAGCCATTTGATGTCACATTGAAGAATTGTCATTAGTTACACATCTTAGTCACATTTATTTTGTGATATTTGGTTTATTTTTACACTCTAGTTAGCGCCACATATTTCTTTTATTTTAAGGCAAGCATTCCTATTGATCTTGATAAGTATCAGTTTGCCTATTGTGCAAATAGATGCACAGATGATGCAATTGCTATTGCATTGCATGTTGCCTTGACACGTCTTGAGCATTAAAACACATATGTTAGGATGTTATTCATTGATTTTAGCTCTGCATTTAACACAGTATTCCCTGACAAATTAGTGAAAAAGTTAAAAGCTTTGGGCCTATGTCCATTGCTACGCTCTTGGAATATGGATTTTCTAACAAACAGGCTACAAATGGTGAAAATAGGAGATCAGGTGTCTAACACTATTATTTTGAATACAGGGGTACCACAGGGATGTGTGTTAAGTCCGGCCTTGTTTACATTGTTCACGCACGACTGTACTCCCATACATGTGTCTAACACTATAGTGAAGTTTGCTGATGACACCACTTTAGTGGGACTCATACAAGACAGACATCTCAACTCTCGCATGGATTCGGGAACGGTCTCCCATTCCCCCGGTAGCGCCAGGTGATCTCCCAGCTGAGCCTGTCACTTAGCCACAGATAGAGCAGCCCGAGCGTCCGAAAGGAGTATGGCCGCTCGGGCTGTTCTGTCTGTGGCTGAGTGACAGGAGGCAGGGCCGGACTGGCCTACCGGGACATTTCCCAGTAGGCTGCCTGCCCTGGGGCCGCTTTGGGCTAAGCTGTGGCTGCCTGTAGTGCTCCCCTCCCTCCTCCTTCACTATATGTCACACACAGCGGTCGGAGCTGAGTGTAAAAAACTTTGGCCGTGCTGTGACAAAAGTCCCGCCCTCCTCCTAGACCAGCTCGTGTGATAGGCAGAACAATGCGTCTATCACACGAGCTGGTCTAGGAGGAGGGCGGGACTTTTGTCACAGCGCTGTCAAAGTTTTCACACGGAATTCCGAGACACAGTGGGGGATGCCTGCTGTGTGTAATCCAGGCACTGACCGTAGTGAGGCTGCGATTATGGGCATGGTAAGGCTGCGATTATGGGCACTGTAAGGCTGCGGTTATGGGCACGGTGAGGCTGCGATTATGGGCTTGGTGAGGCTGCAATTATGGGCACAGTAAGGCTGCGATTATGGGCACGGTGAGGCTGCGATTATGGGCACGGTGAGGCTGCGATTATGGGCACTGTAAGGTTGAGATTTTGGGCACTGTAAGGTTGAGATTTTGGGCACTGTAAGGCTGTGATTATGGACACTGTAAGGCTGCAATTATGGGCTCGGTAATTCTGCAATTATTGGCACAGTGAGGCTGCATATTTGGGCATGGTGAGGCTGCAATTATGGACACTGTAAGGCTGTGATTATGGGCACAGTGAGGCTGGGATTATGGGCATGGTAAGACTGCAATTATGGGCATGGTAAGGCTGCGGTTATGGGCACGGTGAGGCTGCGATTATGGGCACGGTGAGGCTGAAATGATGGGTACAGTGAGGCTGGGATTATGGGCATGGTGAGGCTGCGATTATGGGCATGGTGAGGCTGCAATTATGGGCACAGCGAGGCTGCAAGGATGGGCACGGTAAGGCTGAAATGATGGGCACGGTAAGGCTGAAATGATGGGCACGGTGAGGCTGCGATTATGGGCACAGTGAGGCTGCAAGGATGGGCATGGTAAGGCTGCAATGATGGGCACGGTAAGGCTGCAATGATGGGCACGGTGAGGCTGAAATGATGGGCACGGTGAGGCTGAAATGATGGGCACGGTGAGGCTGAAATGATGGGCACGGTGAGGCTGAAATGATGGGCACTGTTAGGCTGCATTTATTTGGGGGGGTTTTCAGCGGCGGTGCAAAACCTACCTGAAATGAGTTTTTTGCAGGTTGGGATGTCTGACAAGATAATGATGAGACAGCTTATAGACAGGAAATTCAACATTTGGTTAAGTGGTGTAGAGAAAATGATTTAACACTCAATACGGCAAAAACTAAAGAAATAATAGTGGATTATAGGAAATCAAGAAAGATCAATCATTGCCCGGTTCATATAGGTGGTGAGGAGGTGGAAAGGGTGGACACTATTACATTTTTGGGAGTGCATATTACAAAGGAGTTGTCATGGTCTCAAAATACTTTTTTTTTTTTTTTTTTTAGTGAAAAAAGCACAGCAGAGACTGTTTTTCCTTCGGAGACTGAAGCAGGCTGGATTGCCCTTAAGGCTTCTGGTCAATTTCTATCATTGTACCATTGAGAGTATTCTTCTCCACTGCGCTGTAGTGTGGTATGCCAGCTACAGGGCAGAGGATAATAAGTGCCTGTTTCGTGTGGTGAAAACAGCACAGCGGATCATAGGAACAGAGCTACTGAATTTGGACACAGCATATGCCAGCCGATTAAAAAAGCGGGCAAAAGCTATTAGTATTGATCCAACCCACCCAGGTTACAATGTGTTTGTCTCATTGCCATCAGGGAAAAGATATAGAACACTTAAAACGCACACCAATTGCTTAAAGCATAGTTTTTTCCCTAGGGCTGTATTGTCCATAATCCCATCAGGTACAGTGTTTTAGGAATTTTATGTGGAATTTTACTATTCTTTTATTTATTTATTTTTAAATAACATTTTATATTTTGATATATTTAAATAGATATGTGGGCATGTGCTAGGAGTATGTATGTGTGGTTTTGTTGAGAAGTGCTTTATTGCTGCTGTAAAGAGTACCCAGAAAAAATGTTTTTGTTGTATTTATACAATGACAATAAAGTATATCTATTGGCCTCCGGAGACGGACAGTCTGGTCACCTGGGCTGCCTTAAGTGCTGTGTTAATTAACACGTTAATTACCGTATTTATCGGCGTATAACACGCGCCGGCGTATAACACGCACCCCAAGTTTAGGAGGGAATTTTAAGGAAAAAAACTTTTAGAAGGGAAGTTTAAGGAAAGAAAACTTACATTAAAATGCCCATCAATGCAGCCTTATCGTGTCCATTTGCAGCCTTGTCAGTGTCATTGCAGCCTTTTCAGTGTCAGTGCAGCCTTGCCCAGTGTCCATTGCAGCCTTGTCAGTGCAGCTTTGCCCCAGTGCAGCCTTGTCAGTGCAACCATGTCAGTGCAGCTTTGCCCCAGTGGTCAGTGCAGCCTTGCCCAGTGTCCATTGCAGCCTTGTCAGTGCAGCTTTGCCCCAGTGCAGCCTTGTCAGTGCAGCCATGTCAGTGCAGCTTTGCCCCAGTGGTCAGTGCAGCCTTGCCCCAGTGGTGAGTGCAGCCTTGCCCCCAGTGTCCATTACATGCTTGGACAGATCGCTTGAAAGATCGCCACCAACATACACATAGAATGTAGTTTTAAATATGGCGCCGCGGAGTTCGGAGGGACTCGGCGGAGCTGAACGAGCACCGCCGAGATACACATAGTCGAGTGTACTCGGCTCTTTCCGGCGCCGCTCACAGTCCCGCCCTATGATGGACATAACACAGGTCCAATAGCGGGACTGGGCGTGACTGTGAGCGGCACCGGAAAGAGCCGAGTACACTCGACTATGTGTATCTCGGTGGCGCTCGTTCAGCTCCGCGGAGTCCCTCCGAACTCCGCGGCGCCATATTTAAAACTACACGCTATGTGAATGTCGGCTGCGATCGCGGCGATCGCTCCAATAGATCACAATTAGCGGGGATCGGCGTATAACACGCACCCACGATTTTCCCCTGATTTTTACGCCGATAAATACGGTATATAGTTGTCAGCTAAGTTGTTGCTGGGGGGGGGTGAAGTAGTCATGAGTCCGCCCTACCTCATTATCTAGCCCCTTGTGTTAAAAAGTGTATAAAAAGGCTATATTCGGTTCAATAAATCATTCAAGATTCATACATGCTATTACCGGCTAGCCTTGTATTCAATGCAGCTATAATTAATATATCTCTCTGATGGTCAGACTGGAGGAAGCGGTATTACTGACGGAAGCACTCAGCGGAGTGTGGGATCCGTCACACTCACCAAAATTGAACAATAGAAGATTGGAAAAACGTTGCCTGGTCTGATGAGTGTCGATTTCAGCTGCAAAATTCAGATGGTAGGGTCAGAATTTGGTGTAAACAACATGAAAGCATGGATCCATCCTGCTTTGTATCAACAGTTTAGGCTGCTGGTGGTGGTGTAATGGTGTGGGGGATATTTTCTTGGCGCACTTTGGGCCCCTTATGCCGCGTACACATGACCGGACTTTACGGCATACTTGGTCCTGCGAACCGGAGTCCGTCGGACAATTAGATCGTGTGTGGGCTCCAGCAGACTTTTTTTCCCCAAAAGTTTGACGGACCTAGAAATGAAACATGTTTTAAATCTTTTCGACGGACTCGAGTCCGGTCGAAAAGTCCGCTCGTCTGTATGCTAGTCCGATGGACAAAAACTGACGCTAGGGCAGCTATTGGCTACTGGCTATGAACTTCCTTGTTTTAGTGCGGTCGTACGTCATCACGTACGAATCCGTCGGACTTTGGTTGATCGTGTGTAGGTAAGTCCGTTCATTTGGAAAGTCCGTCGTAAAGTCAGTTGAAAAGTCCGCCGGACAAAGTCTGCCGTAAAGTCCGCTCGTGTGTACGTGGCATTAGTACCAATTGAGCACTGTTTAAACGCCACAGCCTACCTGAGCATTGTTTCTGACCATCTCCACCTCTTTATGACTACAGTGTACCCATCTTCTGATGGCTCCTTCCAGCAGGATAATGCACCATGTCACAAAGATTCAATCATCTCACCACTGGACAAGGAGGTCACTGTACTTCAATGGCCTCCACACTCCTCACCACATCTCAATCCAATAGAGCACCTTTGGGATGTGGTGGCATCATGGATGTGCAGCTAACAAATCTACAGCAACCTGGTACTAGCAAGGTGGACCTAATAAAGTGACCGGTGAGTGTACATTTTTCTGAACAGATCTATATGAAGTTTGAACAAAATAAAATGTAAAAAAAAGTACCTTTTATTGAATTCGCAGGACCTTCTAGACATCTGCTGATCAACCTGCTTACACCTAAAACAGAAACCCGTCTCAGCCATTGGCCTCCATACAAAGTCTCATATTGACTCCCGAAGAAGAAGTGTGATCTTTTGAACTTGGTCAGCCTTGTCCCATCGTATGGTTATCCTTCTTATGTGATTGTCTTCTGTTCCTGTGGTACTCCTCTGTATTTCTCCTACTTTGAAATTCCGTCCTAACCTTTCCTACTCTAATATTTTATTTATGACTGACACGCCTAAGTGTTACAGAAACTCTTAAATCCTGGAAGCGTATTCATTTACCTGGACCAGCCAATGGATGCTTTTTCTACAGACAAAGAAAAGAAATGACCTGTTAGACCTGTTTTTACTTTCATGTGTGTTTCACTTTTTTTTTCTCACATGTAAGCTTTTCCATTATATAATATATGTCCTTCACTAAAAAGGAGCCGCACACCCACTTGTGGTTTTTAAAATAGAAGAGAGCACATATTTTTTGAATGACTGTTTATTACAGGTATGTAGGCGCTAAGTTATGTAGCACTTTACATATATATGTGTTAGAGCAGTCCCTGCCCTCAAGGAGTTTTAAATCTAAGGTTCATCACTCACATTTATACAGATACCAGCAGCAATTTAGACAGGAGCCAATTAACCTACCAGCATGTCTTTGGAGTGTGGCAGGGAACCCACCCAGGCACAAGGAGAACATTTAAACTCTAGGCATGTAGTGCTGTGGTTGAGTTTCAAACCAGAGACCCCAGTGCTGCTAGGTGAAAGTGCTAATCACTTAGCCACTATGCTACCCATATCACTATTAAAGTAAAAGCCTTTTTTGATGTGACTCTTACATTTTTACACACTTGCTCTTCATTATTTTTGTTATTGCATTAACCACTTGACCACTGGGCACTTATACCCCCTTCCTAACCAGACCAATTTTTTAGCTTTCGGTGCTCACACACTTTGAATGACAATTACTCAGTCATGCAACACTGTACACATATGAAATGTTAGTCCTTTTTTTTCACACAAATAGAGCTTTATTTTGGTGGTATTTAATCACCGCTGGGTTCTTTATTTTTTGCGCTATAAATCAAAAAAGACTGAAAATTCTGTAAAAAAAAAAATTCTTTGTTTCTGTTAAAATTTATTGCAGAGTATTGCAGAGTATTGGCAGAATATTGCAGAGTATTGGCAGAGTATTGGCAGAGTATTGCAGAGCATTGCAGAGTATTGGCAGAGTATTGCAGAGTATTGGCAGAGTACTGCAGATTATTGGCAGAGTATTGCAGAGTATGGGCAGAGTACTGCAGAGTATTGGCATAGTACTGCAGAGTATTGCAGAGTATGGGCACTGAGCAGCGCTGTGGGCACCACATATCCAGCCCACAGCGCTGTGCAAATGATCCCTCCCCCTCTCCCCTCACACTGTACAGATCGGTACAGAGAGGGGAGGGAGGAACTGGTGTCATGACGCCGGTTTGTTTACAAGTGATCGCTCCGTCTTTTGACAGAGCGATCATGTACTAAACGGCCGCTAACAGCGGCCGTTTACGTGACCTGTGATGCGCCGGGTCTTCCGGACCCGGCGGTCATGGATTTTTCCGGGAACGCACCCCTGGGGGTGCGCGGGAGCAAGATTCTGGGAGGACGCCCATGGACGCCCTCCCAGAATAAGCCGACTGCGCTGTAGCCGTCTTTCGGCTATGGCCTGGTCGGTAAGTGGTTAAAGCACAACTCCAGCTTCAAGTGAACCACAATTCTTCCTGCAAGATCCCTAGAAATTCTGAGTATCTGAAGTCTTGTGTGTAGACACTCCTGCCCTTTGCTACAGGGTCTTCTCACAAGATTTGGAATAGTCAGCCATGACTAAGCACTAAGTGTGCCTGTGTGATGACGAGGGAAGTGAGGAATGTGTAATTAAATGGCTCGGGGAACACATTGTAGACAGTCCTGGATGACGTAAAACGCATAGGAGGGTAGAAATGGTGCTGTTCTAGGGTGGAATGTCTCACACCCCCAGCATGACAAGTATCCCTAATGGGACCAAACATGGCAAAAAAGGAATAATTCTGATAAATAGATCCCTAATGTCCTAATGCGACAGTCTAAAGTGCTACTGGTGCAAAGTAATACAAATGAACACAAAACCAAACCAATACATTGTACAATCCTAATATGCAAATGATCTAGGATCTGATACAACAGTCTGATGAACAAAAAAATAAAAAAAATAGTGCAATCCTAATGTGCAAATGATCTGAGTTCTAATGCGACAAACTGGTGTGATGCTATAGAATATCATACATAGGTAAACAACAGTGCCTGCGTGTAAAGCATAGTGAAAACATAAAACACTGATATCCTTCTAGTAATTCCCTCTGATGAATTATACTGAAGAAAGTACTGGTGCACTAAAAGTCCATATATCATAAAAACAATAAAAAGTGACAGGTGCTCTTCATAAGCTGTATTCAGTGCTTCTTAGAGGTGCCCCTTAAAAAATACACTCACCGGAACCATTCACCTCACATGTGGTATTGCACCTTCACAGATGAGGGCCGGATTAACATAGGGGCTATTGGAGCTGCGGCTCCAGGCCTCTGCCTTAAAATAGGCCTGCCCAGCCAGCGGTACAAGCCCGATTTCTCCTGTCCATAAATGCAGGGCTTTTTTTCAGCCGGAACGGGCCGGAACTGAGTTTCGTCACCTATGGCAGCCCTCTTCTTACTGCTACACCGGCTGCACTGTTCTATTGCCATGAAGATAACCTGTGTACAGCGTGCTATAAACTATTAAGAGGTGAAAGAGCTGTGAAGGGGAAGGGGGGGAAGTGGGGAGGAAGGGGGGAGGGGTGGCTGTACAGAGAGACAGATGTGGAGATGCTGAGGTTGTTCTGCAGCTGGGGATGAAGATGGGGGAGATTTAGATTGGGCACAGTGAGAGCTGTGTGGGGAGCTATGGATTAAGGGGGCTGTAGATGGGGGTGCAGAGGTGATATGTGGAGGGGCAGAGACATAGTCTGTGGAAGGGGTGCAAAGGTGAGATAGTCTGTGGATGGGGTGCAGAGGTGAGATAGTCTGTGGATGGGGTGCAGAGGTGAGATAGTCTGTGGATGGGGGTGCAGAGGTGAGATAGTCTGTGGATGGGGTGCAGAGGTGAGCTAGTCTGTGGATGGGGGTGCAGAGGTGAGCTAGTCTGTGGATGGGGGTGCAGAGGTGAGATAGTCTGTGGATGGGGGTGCAGAGGTGAGATAGTCTGTGGATGGGGGTGCAGAGGTGAGATAGTCTGTGGATGGGGGTGCAGAGGTGAGCTAGTCTGTGGATGGGGGTGCAGAGGTGAGATAGTCTGTGGATGGGGGTGCAGAGGTGAGATAGTCTGTGGATGGGGGTGCAGAGGTGAGATAGTCTGTGGATGGGGGTGCAGAGGTGAGATAGTCTGTGGATGGGGGTGCAGAGGTGAGATAGTCTGTGGATGGGGGTGCAGAGGTGAGCTAGTCTGTGGATGGGGGTGCAGAGGTGAGATAGTCTGTGGATGGGGGTGCAGAGGTGAGATAGTCTGTGGATGGGGGTGCAGAGGTGAGATAGTCTGTGGATGGGGGTGCAGAGGTGAGATAGTCTGTGGATAGGGGTGCAGAGGTGAGATAGTCTGTGGATGGGGGTGCAGAGGTGAGATAGTCTGTGGATGGGGGTGCAGAGGTGAGATAGTCTGTGAATGGGGGTGCAGAGGTGAGATAGTCTGTGGATGGGGGTGCAGAGGTGAGATAGTCTGTGAATGGGGGTGCAGAGGTGAGATAGTCTGTGGATGGGGTGCAGAGGTGAGATAGTCTGTGGATGGGGGTGCAGAGGTGAGATAGTCTGTGGATGGGGTGCAGAGGTGAGATAATCTATGGATGGGGTGCAGAGGTGAGCTAGTCTGTGGATGGGGGTGCAGAGGTGAGCTAGTCTGTAGATGGGGTGCAGAGGTGAGCTAGTCTGTGGACGGGGGTGCAGAGGTGAGCTAGTCTGTGGATGGGGGTGCAGAGGTGAGATAGTCTGTGGATGGGGGTGCAGAGGTGAGATAGTCTGTGGATGGGGGTGCAGAGGTGAGATAGTCTGTGGATGGGGTGCAGAGGTGAGATAGTCTGTGGATGGGGTGCAGAGGTGAGCTAGTCTGTGGATGGGGGTGCAGAGGTGAGCTAGTCTGTGGATGGGGGTGCAGAGGTGAGATAGTCTGTGGATGGGGGTGCAGAGGTGAGATAGTCTGTGGATGGGGGTGCAGAGGTGAGATAGTCTGTGGATGGGGGTGCAGAGGTGAGCTAGTCTGTGGATGGGGTGCAGAGGTGAGATAATCTGTGGATGGGGTGCAGAGGTGAGCTAGTCTGTGGATGGGGGTGCAGAGGTGAGCTAGTCTGTAGATGGGGTGCAGAGGTGAGATAGTCTGTGGATGGGGGTGCAGAGGTGAGCTAGTCTGTGGATGGGGGTGCAGAGGTGAGATAGTCTGTGGATGGGGGTGCAGAGGTGAGATAGTCTGTGGATGGGGGTGCAGAGGTGAGATAGTCTGTGGATGGGGTGCAGAGGTGAGCTAGTCTGTGGATGGGGGTGCAGAGGTGAGCTAGTCTGTGGATGGGGTGCAGAGGTGAGATAGTCTGTGGATGGGGGTGCAGAGGTGAGATAGTCTGTGGATGGGGTGCAGAGGTGAGATAGTCTGTGGATGGGGTGCAGAGGTGAGCTAGTCTGTGGATGGGGTGCAGAGGTGAGATAGTCTGTGGATGGGGGTGCAGAGGTGAGATAGTCTGTGGATGGGGGTGCAGAGGTGAGATAGTCTGTGGATGGGGGTGCAGAGGTGAGATAGTCTGTGGATGGGGGTGCAGAGGTGAGATAGTCTGTGGATGGGGTGCAGAGGTGAGATAATCTGTGGATGGGGTGCAGAGGTGAGCTAGTCTGTGGATGGGGGTGCAGAGGTGAGCTAGTCTGTAGATGGGGTGCAGAGGTGAGCTAGTCTGTGGATGGGGGTGCAGAGGTGAGCTAGTCTGTGGATGGGGGTGCAGAGGTGAGATAGTCTGTGGATGGGGGTGCAGAGGTGAGATAGTCTGTGGATGGGGGTGCAGAGGTGAGATAGTCTGTGGATGGGGGTGCAGAGGTGAGATAGTCTGTGGATGGGGTGCAGAGGTGAGCTAGTCTGTGGATGGGGGTGCAGAGGTGAGCTAGTCTG
The DNA here is from genome assembly GCA_037952835.1 of Lithobates septentrionalis. Taxonomy (NCBI): domain Eukaryota; kingdom Metazoa; phylum Chordata; class Amphibia; order Anura; family Ranidae; genus Lithobates; species Lithobates septentrionalis. The sequence continues at coordinate 366,027 of JBBDGP010004288.1, forward strand.
TGGATGGGGGTGCAGAGGTGAGATAGTCTGTGGATGGGGGTGCAGAGGTGAGATAGTCTGTGGATGGGGGTGCAGAGGTGAGCTAGTCTGTGGATGGGGGTGCAGAGGTGAGATAGTCTGTGGATGGGGGTGCAGAGGTGAGATAGTCTGTGGATGGGGTGCAGAGGTGAGATAGTCTGTGGATGGGGGTGCAGAGGTGAGATAGTCTGTGGATGGGGGTGCAGAGGTGAGCTAGTCTGTGGATGGGGTGCAGAGGTGAGATAGTCTGTGGATGGGGGTGCAGAGGTGAGCTAGTCTGTGGATGGGGGTGCAGAGGTGAGATAGTCTGTGGATGGGGGTGCAGAGGTGAGATAGTCTGTGGATGGGGGTGCAGAGGTGAGATAGTCTGTGGATGGGGGTGCAGATGTGAGATAGTCTGTGGATGGGGTGCAGAGGTGAGCTAGTCTGTAGATGGGGTGCAGAGGTGAGATAGTCTGTGGATGGGGGTGCAGAGGTGAGATAGTCTGTGGATGGGGGTGCAGAGGTGAGATAGTCTGTGGATGGGGGTGCAGAGGTGAGATAGTCTGTGGATGGGGGTGCAGAGGTGAGATAGTCTGTGGATGGGGGTGCAGAGGTGAGATAGTCTGTGGATGGGGGTGCAGAGGTGAGATAGTCTGTGAATGGGGGTGCAGAGGTGAGATAGTCTGTGGATGGGGGTGCAGAGGTGAGATAGTCTGTGGATGGGGTGCAGAGGTGAGCTAGTCTGTGGATGGGGTGCAGAGGTGAGATAGTCTGTGGATGGGGGTGCAGAGGTGAGATAGTCTGTGGATGGGGTGCAGAGGTGAGCTAGTCTGTGGATGGGGGTGCAGAGGTGAGCTAGTCTGTGGATGGGGGTGCAGAGGTGAGATAGTCTGTGGATGGGGGTGCAGAGGTGAGATAGTCTGTGGATGGGGGTGCAGAGGTGAGATAGTCTGTGGATGGGGGTGCAGAGGTGAGCTAGTCTGTGGATGGGGGTGCAGAGGTGAGATAGTCTGTGGATGGGGGTGCAGAGGTGAGATAGTCTGTGGATGGGGGTGCAGAGGTGAGATAGTCTGTGGATGGGGGTGCAGAGGTGAGATAGTCTGTGGATGGGGGTGCAGAGGTGAGATAGTCTGTGGATGGGGGTGCAGAGGTGAGATAGTCTGTGGATGGGGGTGCAGAGGTGAGCTAGTCTGTGGATGGGGGTGCAGAGGTGAGATAGTCTGTGGATGGGGGTGCAGAGGTGAGATAGTCTGTGGATGGGGGTGCAGAGGTGAGATAGTCTGTGGATGGGGGTGCAGAGGTGAGATAGTCTGTGGATAGGGGTGCAGAGGTGAGATAGTCTGTGGATGGGGGTGCAGAGGTGAGATAGTCTGTGGATGGGGGTGCAGAGGTGAGATAGTCTGTGAATGGGGGTGCAGAGGTGAGATAGTCTGTGGATGGGGTGCAGAGGTGAGATAGTCTGTGAATGGGGGTGCAGAGGTGAGATAGTCTGTGGATGGGGTGCAGAGGTGAGATAGTCTGTGGATGGGGGTGCAGAGGTGAGATAGTCTGTGGATGGGGTGCAGAGGTGAGCTAGTCTGTGGATGGGGTGCAGAGGTGAGCTAGTCTGTGGATGGGGGTGCAAAGGTGAGATAGTCTGTGAATGGGGGTGCAGAGGTGAGATAGTCTGTGGATGGGGTGCTGTGGCGATCTGCGCTTACACAGAATTTTTTGGCCACACCCCAGAGTCCAGGTTCAAGCCCCACCATCCAAGTGGCAGATGCAAGGTGAACTGAACACGATATCTGAGTGATAAGCTTCTGACCATCCAAGTGTGAGCTCACAGTGACTGGACTCTTATCTCCCTTCTCTCCCCCTCTTTTTTTTAATTTTCCTTCAGCAATGGCTGTTATAATTGCAGCCTATTATATGTTTAGACTTGGTTCCTTGTGCTTTTAAGTGGGTTCACACTGGTTTGCTGTGTTTTGACCCATTACTGGTGTATCCGCAGTTTTCCTGCATTTTACCCGCAGTCCTATTGATTTCTATTAGGTTGCGTGTTTTTTCTGAAAGCCCACCAAAATTCCTGCATGCTGCATCTTTGGCGCATTGTCAGAAAATGCGTCGAAAACCTGCAACCTGATATAAACTGCAGATACACAAGCAGTGCAGCCAAACTGCAGCACACCAGGAGTCCTGGAGGGAGTGACAGTGTGCCACTTGCCACCAGCAGCCTGCATCTGGGGGCTACATTGCGGGCTTCCAGTGCTGGGGGAGTCAATAGACTTCCTCCCTGATCACTCTGCTGTGGCTGCTTCTCAAAGTTTCCTTAACAGAGAGCTGCTGACTGTTAGTCACCATCTCTCTGCTCTGCCCCCCCAACCCCTGTGCTCACTAGACAGCCTCGCTGTAGAGGGGGCGGGAGCGTCCGGCTCAGGCTCTCAGCGGCTCAATGAGAGGCTGAGCCGGGTGCCGGTCCAGGCATGTGGGCGGATCCTGACTTCACTGTCATGACAGGCTCTGCGCTGTCTGCTGAAAGTGGTGCACAGGAATGCAGAATGAGCTGCACTCCTATGATCCACTGGAGAAGTACAGCCAAATGAGCTTTGGCTGTACTTCTCCTTTAAACTTACATCACAGGTCGTTCAAATTTCACTTGCTGGAATAGTAACTCTTCTTCTGCTTTTTCATTGCAGGTTAATAACGGATTCCAAGCCAAAGCAACCTGCCGTCATTGAGTTCTTGATGAAGGAGGGGTGCAAGGCTGTCCAACATCCACAGAAGACTGCACAATGTTTTTATGGAGCCGACGCTAGACATGCACGATTCATTTTGTTATGAATCGAAATTCAGACAAAATTTAGCTTATTTGGAGATTCTGATGTATCCGAATTTCCGAATCACAATAGTAACAAATTCTAATGAATCAGAAATAATTTATAACAAAATGAATTATCCGAATTCGAATTGGAAACATATTGCAACAAATACAGTAAGGTATAAAAGTGAAATAAGATGATGATTTCTACTTGGGCTGCTTTATAGAATAGAACAGAATAGAATAGAATAAAATAGAATAGAAAATAAAGGAATTGAATAGAAAATAAAAGAATAGAACAAAACAAAACAGAACAGAAAAGACTAGAATAGAAAATAAAAGAATAGAATAGGAAATAAAGGAATAGCATAGATAGGCAGCACTGATGGGCACTGATAGGCAGTACTAATAGGTGACACTGATGATGAGGCACTGATGGGCACTGATTGACTGCACTGATTAGCAGCACTGGTGGGCACTGATAGGTGGCACTGGTTGGCACTAATTAGCAGCACTGATGGGCACTGTGTGGAACTGATGTCCCTGTAACAGAAGCTAGTTTTTGGCTTTCTTCCTTTATCCTCATGCTGTCAACGTGAGGAGAAAAAACCCGATAACCAGCTTCTGTTTGCTTCCGTTATCAGCATAGGCATGCGCCCAGGGTGTGCCGGATGTGCCTGGGCACACCCTAATCCCCCCATGTACATTAGCATTATTATTCTGTGTGCCAGCAGGAAGATGGGAAAGATCTCCCTCTTACCAGCTCTGCCATGAGAGAAGTGTTTATGCAATTCTCTTTCACTGTATCAGCAGGGAGATCAATGTGCTGGGGTCATATATATGTAGACACACACACACGTGTGTTGAGCTTTAGGGTGCACACCCTAATGCAATGGGCTGCGCACACCTATGGTTATCAGCTGTCATTGGCTGACAGCTGATCATGTGGTAATTGGCCCTTTAACCTGTTCTGTGATCAGCCAAGTCTGAAGGATGATCACAGAGAGCGCCACCTGCGTGCGAGCGGCACGATCACGGAAAGACGTCTATTGATGCCCTCCCGTCACTGGAAGCCCACGCTGTAGCTGTCTTTCGGCTACAGCGTGGCCTCCGAAACTGTGATAGGTAGTGAGGAGTAAAATCACCATTTTACGCCTTTAGAAATCCTGAAGGCGGTGATTGGTTTTCGGGGTCCTGTACGCGGCTAGGCTCCCAAAAAGTCTCACACATGTGGTATCCCCGTACTCAGGAGAAGCAGCAGAATATATTTTGGGGTGTAATTCCACATATAACCATGGCATGTGTGAACAATATATAATTTAGTGAAAAAAAAATAAAAGATTTCCCAAACTTGTGGCAAAATATAAAATATTCCATGGACTCAACTTGTCTTTTAGCAAATGGCTTGAGTGTCTACTTTCCAAAATGGGGTCATTTGGGGTGGGGTGGGGGGATTTGAACTGTCCTGGTAATTTATGCACAGCGTTAGAAGCTTATGTCACACACCACCCACTCTTCTAACCACTTGAAGACAAATGCCCTGTACACACGATCGGACTTTCCGCCAACAAAACCGTGGATTTTTTTTCCGAAGGAAGTTGGCTCAAACTTGTCTCGCATACACACGGTCACACAAATGTTGGCCAACAATTACGAACGTGGGAACGCGGTGACATACAAGACGTACGACGAGCCGAGAAAGAGGAAGTTCAATGGCCTGTGCGGCTCCTTCTGCTTGATTCCGAGCATGCGTGGACTTTTGTGCGACGGACTTGTGTACACACGATCGGACTTTCCGACTACAAAGTTTTGTTGGCGGAAAATTTGAGAACCTGCTATCAAACATTTGTTGACGGAGTCCAACAGCAAATGTTCGATGGAGCATACACACGGTTGGACTTTCCGACAATGAGCTCACATCCAACATTTCCAGTCAGAAAATCCGACCGTGTGTACGCAGCAAAAGTCCTTTCTGAGACTTTTTGTTTACATGAAAAAATATTTTTTTCTTGCTAGAAAATTACTTTGAACCCCCAAACATGATATATATCTTTTTTAAAGCAAAGGCCCTACAGATTAAAATGGTGGGTGTTGCAATATTTTTTCACACGGTATTTGCGCAGCGATTTTTCAAACGCAATTTTTTTGGAAAAAAGAACACTTTTTTGAATATTAATGCACTAAAACATACTATATTGCCCAAATGTTTGGTAAGATATAAAAGATGATCTTATGCAGAGTACATAGATACCAAACATGACATGCTTTAAAATTGCGCACAACCGTGCAGCGGTGACAAACTACATACGTTTTAAAGGCCTTTACAGGTTACCACTTTAGATTTACAGAGGAGGTCTACTGCTAAAATGACTGCCCTCGAACTGACGTTCGTGGTGATACCTCACATGCATGGTGAAATTGCTGTTTACATACATACGTATGACACAAGACCGACGCTTGCGTTCACCTTTGCGCGCGAGCACGGGGGGGGGGGGGATAGGGTTGCTTTTTCATTTTTAATTATTTATTTTCCTTTTTTTATTTTATTTTTACACTGTTACTTTTTTTTTTTTTTTTTATAATTTTTATTGTTATCTCAGGGAATGTAAATATCCCCTATGATAGCAATAGGTAGTTACAGATACTCTTTTAAAAACAAATTGGGGTTTATTAGACTCTAGATCTCTCCTCTACCCCCAAAGCATCTGACCACACCAAGATCGGTGTGATAAAATGCTTTCCCAATTTCCCAATGGTGATGTTTATATCCTGCAAAACCGAAGTCATGAAATGCCCGTAGCATGCAGTTTCTTAGGCCATAGAGATGATTGGAGCCATTCTGGTCTTTGATCAGCTCTTTGGTCAGCTGGCGGAACCACTGGCTGCTTTCCCAGGTTCCCCGGTGGGACAGGAGAGTCCGAGAAAATCTTGGAAGATGGCGGGGGGGGGGGGGGGGGGGACGTTCCCTCACCCTACTTATAAAAGCAGTCTAGCGGATTAGCAGATTAACGATGAATTGACCAGCATACAAATTGCTTTGGTTCACAATTGATCTATAGAGATCTTCCGTGAAAAACAGTGATTAAAAATCAAGTGATGTAAAATCAACTGTTTCCACCTGAATTCGGGGATGGCCAGTGAATGGGGGAATGCTGCAGAAGTGATGGGCTCCCAATTAGGATTGGCATATTCTGCAGGAAGGGCTTGATGGGCCTGTCTTTGTCTTCTTTGTGGCTGCGGGACACTACTTGTGCTAGCCACCGCACCAGCTTGAACTGCACTTATGGGACTCGACACATCACCACGTGATACTGCAGTGCTGGATGTACGACCGGGGTGTACTAGGCCGCTGGTGCTTGCCATTTCACCAGAAGGATGAGCGGCACTAGTACTGGCTCTCTGCTCCATACGAGAACCCTGCGGTTCTTGCACCTCAACAACAGAAGAATGGAGTCGGGTAGGGTTGACCTTAGCAGGGACCACTACTCCATCGTCAGAGCTTTCTGACAGGGTGCCGCTGCTCTCTACGGGTTCGTATACTGAGCCTGAATCTGACAGATGGGTGACTTCCCCTTCACTCTCATCTGTCATGCTCAGCAACGTGCAGGCCGCTTCACTAGTGTACCTCTGTCTGGACATTTTGGCCTCTAAATTTATAGGTACAACTAGTGCGACTCACAGGCAAAAGAGCACCTGATTGTCAGCGACTGCTTCAATCGCTACCAAAAAAACTGTTAGCGTTCGCAGGGATCAGGCCTGACTCTGCGATTGCTGCAGTTATGTGTGTTGTGTTTTGTAAGTGACAGTGGTTGATTGATTGATATTGCACTTGGGTGGGCTGGGCTGGGCTGGGCTGAGGGCCTAAACGCCGGTGCTAGCAGGCATCTGGGCTGATCCCACTAACACTGCGTTTTTGGGAACCCTAAACTACTGGGGATGCTAGTATAGATCTGATCAGATTAGATATTGATCCGTTCAGACACTATACTACTAAAGGAGGTGTATGGTGCGTGCGTGGGTATTAGCGTTACTGGTACTGATCTGATGCTGCCTGGGACTGACATTGACCCTAACTGGCGCTAAAACCTAACTGATGTCACCCGCTGGGTGATCAGGGGGTTAAACATTTATTAGGTAATATACGGCGGGTACCCTGACGCTATAAAAACTAAATAACTAACCAGCGTCACCCATGACACTAATACGGTGATCACTGGTGACAGGGGTGAAAGGGTGAACTAGGGGGCAATCAGGGGGTTAAAACCTTTATTAGGTAAGGTACCCTGATGCTATAAAAACCTGACGCTGAAACTAACCAACTAACTGGCTAACCCATGACACTAATACGGCGATCATAAAATAGATCTACTAGTGACACTGGTGACAGGGGGTGAAAAGGTTAACTGGTGGGTGATCAAGGAGTTAAACCTTTATTAGGGGGTTAATGGGGGGTATCCTAAAGCTACCTGGGCCTACTACTAGCTGCCCTAACGCTGATTAGTGTCACAAGTGACACCAATGCAGTGATCAGTGAAAAATCTGAAAACTGCAATTGGTGACACAGTGACAGGAAGTGAAGGGATTAACTGGGGGTGGGGGGCGATCGGGGGGTGAAATGTGTGCCAATGTGTACTGTGTCAGTGTAGTGTTGGAGCAACTCACTTTTAGATGTCCTCTCTCCGTGTTCTGGAACCAAAAAGAATTCCAGGACAGGAGGTGACATCACTTTCTCTGTCTGTGTTTACAATTCACAAGCAGAGGAGGCATTTCATTGGTCAGAACCGATCAGCAGGTCCAGGTCAGAAATCAATAGCCTGGATGTGAAGACTGATCGCTTCTGCAACGAATCCGATTGCCGCGGGCAGGGAGGGGGCGTAAGCAACGCACGGCTACGTTGTTTTACGCACGCGTGCCATTCTTCCTTATATCGGCATGAGCCGGTCGGCAAGTGGTTAAATGTTGCCTTCTCTATTGAATTCAATGTATTGTCAAAATGGTGACATTTTGTTAAAATATCCCAAAGAAATTTTGAGGAACTCTTTATTTTCTCTCAACCTTTATTTTATCTTTTAAATACATTTGTGTCAAATTCCCCTTTTCAAATTTTATAAGCTGCCTATGGGTTCAAAAAGCAGATAAACGAATAGAAATTGGATGTGATAGATAAATATGTATTATTTGGTATAGAATATATTAGGAATACACAAGTAATAGGCGAAGCAATTATGACTGGTGCCCTGATTCATGGGCCCTTGAGTAGTTGTCTCTTTATTACCCTTAATACGGTTCCCTTAAATTGAGAGTTCCTCTAGTTCACGGGTCTCAAAACTTTCCAAACAAAGGGCCAGTTTACTGTCCTTCAGACTTTTAGGGGGTCGGACTGTGGCCATTGAGAGTAGAAAAGGTCCCAGTTTTAGTAGGAAACAAACAATGCCCCATCTGTGGTGTCAGTGGGAGGAATTGTGGCCTATCGTTGGCGTCATTGGGAGGAATTGTGTCCTAAGGTTGGTGTCATTGGGAGGAATCGTGCCCCATCATTGGTATCATTGAGAGGAATTTTGCGCCTTCATTGGGGTCAATGGATGGGTTATACCCCATTGTTGGTATCAGTTAATGAAATAGTGCCCCAATGGCCAGATAAGATCAAGCAAAGGCGGATCTGACACCCGGGCCACAGTTTGGAGACCACTGCTCTATTTGAATATTTTTGTCCATCACTCAAAGGTTTGGTAAGTAATTGGAATAATATATTACATCTATGCAATGTATTGTTTTTTTTTTTTATAAAAAAAATTTGGAACGTTGGGTTTGTAGAGGTGAAGGTTTCAGGTCTTTGAGAGTTGAATGCATTAGTCTCATCATCATGGCAAATGTATGGGTCTCATATCACAGCAAATTTATGAGTCTCATCGTCATAGGAAAACATCAGGTTTAATTCCCACACAGAAAGTACGGAGCTCATTGTCACACAATTGTATGGATCAAGAGGTCATATAGGGGTCTCATTCTCAAGCAAACGTATTGCCCTCACTGCGCCTACAAATGTACGAGTTTCATTGCCAAAGCAAAAGTATCATCAGTTCTCAATATCAGAGACGTTCACATGTTCATTGAGTTCAATCAATTGAAATGTCAAGGCCTGGTTTCTGAGCTCTCAGCTCTGCCAATGATCTTCTGTCTTCAAAAGGCAGCTGGCGATTAAGAAAGAGGCTAGAAGGAAGAAAGAGAGAAAACGAGGACATATTAGAATATTTTGTCATTTTGTGTCAGAACACAAAATGTCACTCAGCAATCCACAATGTCCTTCAAAAAGAAATGTATAGGATAATGTAAGTCAAAGCTTTTCTTTATTTTTGGAGAGAGTGAAATAGAGTTGGAACCACCTGTCAGGTTATTGATGCATGTGACTCAGGGAGATTTCTATTTACTTCCTGTCTCAGAGGAAGTATGTGAAGCACCAGAACAGGTGGAGGACACCAGAACAGGTGTCCCCCTTGGAAGATTTCCCCTTATGACCTGTTCTGGCGACAACCATTACATTTGGTATTTTCCATTGTTTGGCCCCCAGGCCAGGCTGTCAAGCAAAAGTGGCAGTTGCAGGGTTTGAACAAAACACCATCGGGGATGCTTACAATGGCCATCAAGCCATCAAGTTGACATTTGAAAACCTTCTTTTACCAAAGTATAAAAAAAAAAGCTTCTCTATCTCACTGTCATTGTCTGGTCTTGGTTCCACATACTTGATGCTCTTCAGGCTGGAGGATTGCAGGATGAGCTCTCGGAGGTAAGGAGTTGCAGCACCCGTAAGGCTATTATTGCTCAGCTCTAAATGTGCGAGGTTCTTATTGTTATTCAGAGGTAACACCAATGGAATGTGTTCATCATCTAGCATAATATCCTGTAGCCTGTCCAAGAGGAGAGAAAAAGTGTCACATCTTCCCCAAATCTGTTTAACCTACTTTATTTATAATATAGAGAATTTACAAGTTTAGCATTTCTTCCTTCTTCCTTCCGTCCCCTCCATTTCTCTAATTTTCTTCCACTATTTCCTTTTCCTTGCTTTTTCCTTTTCTCTCCTTTCTTCTTCTTTTACTTTCCTCTCCTCTTCTTTCCCTCTCACTCCTCCTATTCCTTTTCAACCACCCTGTCTACTATTTCTTTCTTTCTTTCTTGCCTCCCTCTCTCCCCCTCCTTCATTTCTTCCCTTCTTTACCCTTTCCATCCTGGACAAAGACAAGGGGTGGGCAGGAGGGACACCTGCCCTTGGCATAGAGGAGCAAGGGGGCCACGAATGCACACAGGGCATTCTATGGCATGCATTAACAGTGGGGTAGGGGAGTCAGTTCCGTATCCTTTGCCCTGGGTGCTAGATGAACGTGTCCCTGTACTGCTTCCATCTATCCATCCTGCTTCATTTTCCAAAGAAAGAAGGAGAAAAAGGACTTGCCCACATGTAACATTGCTGGTTGCAAATCCCCAACAGTACATCACGGTAAGAATGCCTGCGAGGCGCATGGTCCCCAACACCTGGAAGTACCATACATGTCACCCTTCTTTAAACTCACAGAGCCGCTGTGGATCAGCAATAAAGAGTACGTATCATTGACTCTCCAGGACCAAGATTTAAACGGAGGGTTTGTGAGCTCTATTTCTAGGGAGATGAGGGCATGGTCCAAGATCGAGAGTACTCCTATTGAGGCATCTCATGCTCGAGAAAGGTTATGGTGCTTGACCAAAAAGAAATCAATGCAAACATAGGGTTAACCAACTGAAATTAGCACAGGCATCTCTTAATTCTCCTAAATTACATGTAGGAAAGGCGGAAGGAGGATTTGGAAGCATCCATAGCAGGAGTTAAAATCTTCACCTATGAAGACAGTGCCTTAAGCAAAGGAAGACAGATGATCCATAAATGATTCCAGAAATGAAATTTGGTTTGATTTGGGAGAATATATGTTAATAAATGTCCACAACGGTTGTTTCGCTTTTCCTTTTTACAAATAAAGCTCTTCTTTCTAGATGATACTAGGTGTTTATGCCATGGGACTGCCTTGTGTATTAGGAAGTTCACTCCCTTGGACTCAGAATCTGGGTTGGGGCAATGATAAGAAGTCAAAAAGTAGTGGTTCTGGATATAAAGCCAAAGTGTACCCCAGAGTGCTTCAGATTGGGGAATATAGACTCTTGGCACTTAGGAAGATGATTTTTCATCCACGGGACAAGTTCATTCTAGCTGGAGGAGAAATGGGAGAGGATGTAGGGTCCAGGGTGTTAGAAGATAGGAGGAATAGTTTTGCTGATTGATAATGAGTTCAACTTGTGAACACCTGCCAGTCGAATAGTTAGAGAAGCCTGTGATGTCAAAAGATGTTGGTGTCTACCTAGGGAAGATGAAATATAGTCTATCCTCCATGTCTAAGACATATATACCCAGATCAGACTGAACAGAGCCAACTCCCTAGGAGCTCTCAGGTTTAGAAAGTGTTGTTGGGGGAGCAGACTGAAGGACTCTGGTGACAGGTCCCATAAGAGCTGAATGGAGGCCCCATAGAAATCTACCAGCCTTAGGTGCCAGGCTCACTGCATGATGTTTTCCTTTGCCAGAAAAAAAGTGGATACTTGCACAATATATCCCACGGGGGCTGATTGGCGGTCCCTTCCCTGGCACCTAAGACACAGTGAACACTGTTCAACTCGAGTAGGTGGCTTCTCCAGGATGGAGTTCAGGATGGCAGGGACAGTAGACCGCAGATCTGCATCCTGCTTGTATTTCTAATGCACATGTTTGACTGTGCATCAACCCATGTTAACAACACAATTTAGAACACATAAATATGTATGTTAAAGCGGGGTTCCACCCAAATTTTGAACATTATCTCTATGCATTCTCTTCCTTGCCTAGATGCTGACATGCTGTGTAAAAAAATTTAAATCGCCGTAATTACCTTTTTTTTTCTAATCTTCTTAGCACTTCCTGGTTTTCCTCCCATGGGAGTAGGCGTGTTTCTAGCCTCTCCCAGACCTCCCACAGTCCCCTGGGAGCTAGTCTCAGGCTTCCCAGCATGCATTGTGCAACAGCGTCATCACAACATCTCGGTGAATGCTGGGAGCACAGCATTCACCGCATCCAGGAAATACATGCTTGTGGGCTTCAAATGCCCACAATGAAGATGGAAACCGCCTTCAGTGAATTTTATAAGTTATTCTTTACAACGAAATCGGACACAGGCGGACTTATTACACAGAACATGTGAGTAGATAATCATGAGAAGAAAAGTTTGTGAATGAACGCCAAAAAAAAAAACGATAGATAGGTGGACCCCCGCTTTAAAAAGAAAACATACCTTAAGATGTGAACTGGGCCTTAAAATGTACCAGTAACTCCTTTGTTAGTAATTCAGTTCTGTACAGTGATGGAATACTTACATCAACTGCTCTACTGTGCAGGTTGGACTGGACAAAGCCTCCATCAAGTCACCAAAGTAAGGACAGATCAAATAATTAAATGATAGGACGAGTATCTTCAGTGATTGATTACTTCTTATTCCAGATGCTAAAAGGGAGCAGGAGCTATCCGCCAGCCAGTTACTCTGCAAACTGGAGGAAGAAATAAGAATGTAAGAGCATGGGAATGATAAAGTATGTATCAGTTTGTGTGTGATATCCTTTTAGTGGCATCCAACTCTCAGCCAACATGTCTCATACCGTTGAGGGGCTTTTCCATAGAATTTCCTTGGCGAGTTATTTTACAAAGAAGGTTGCTGGGTCTTTCCTCAGACCACCCAATCTTCACAGGCTTGGGACTAGCATGCAGAATAAAAACACATGTGCATAGCCAATGGGTACACATATAATACTTAGGCCAAACAAGAAAGGAGACAATTAATATACCAGCATGTGTTTGGTATGTGGGAGAAAACCCATTAGATAACACATAAAGGTCTATTTATCAATGCTTTCACCCAAGATCTACATCATTTTCACCCAAGGTTCGCACATTTATAAACTAGAATAGGTGTGACCTTTGGCTGAAAACTGATAAATTGACCATGCTATGAAATAAATTCCTATTATTAAAAAACAAAAGTTCCCCAGCACACATCTCAGCTAGCCAGGACAAGACTTAACGGTTTCAGCTACTAAAAACAGAGGCTTTTGTTGCATATATTTGCAAATACATGTAAAGCTATACTTCTGCATCAAGGCAACTCTGATAAGCGCGTGACCCCTAACTTAAAGGGGCTGTAAACCCTTGTGTTTTTTCACCTTAATGCGTCCTATGCATTAAGGTGAAAAAAACTTCTGGCAGTCACCTGCCCCCCAGCCCCCCATTTTACTTACCTGGGCCGTGGAATTCACTTGTCGGTGGCGCAATGTCCCTCTTTCCACGGGGCCCCGGGTCTTGGTTGGATAGATTAATAGCAGTGCAGCCATTGGCTCCTGCTGCTGTCAACCAAATCCAATGACACGGGTGCCAGGGCCGAGACATACATTCGGCGGCTATGGACGCCAAATGAATGACCCGGGAGCACGCCCCCAAGGTAACCCCCTGGGAGAGCACTTCTCCCAGGGGGTTATCTGATGTGAGGAGGAGCCGCTAGAGCCACCGGGGGACCCCGGGAAGTCGAGGATCGGGGCCACACTGCGCAAAACGAGCTGCACAGAGGAGGTAAGTATGACATGTTTGTTATTTAAAAAAAACAAAAAAACAAAGCTTTACAATGACTTTAAGACAGCAGAAAGATCTGAGACAGCTTGGAAAGACACTAGAGGAAAGAGAGTGAAGAAGGTGACCCACTGTTGGGAAACACAACATGTCTTAAAGTTAGACCTTTCTGGACTCTCCATGGAGGCTGTTGCCCAAGAAGGGTGATGGTGTGCCCAAAGTGTCATATGTTGAAAGGCATCATGTTTTTAATATCAGATATTTCTGGACTGTTGAGGGCTGGTCATAGTGAAGCCATATGGACACGGTTGGGGGTAACCTGGAATACCATCAGAGAAAGATTACCCAGCAGGGTGTGTATAGCAGCAGAAGGAGGCATATCAGATCTTCATGTGGGAGAGGATTCACTCATACCCCCTGGCGGTGGGGTATCGGAATAAGAGAGCATGAGCTCAGACCTCTGGGTGATGTGAAGAGAACGGTGCCTAATTGTTTCGCTTTCAAACAGAACATCAATTGGACATGATGTGGGCTGTGATGCTGACCTGGGTCAAGGGCTTGAGTCGACAGCAGTATAGCAATGTCATCTGCTGGTGGTTATTGAGGACAGCAACACCCTTCCTGAAAGTTTACTGCCTTTTTGCTCATTGGACAAAGGACTACACGAGAGGGAAGATGGTGTTTGTGTGGGTTGTGTCTGAGTGTGCTCTAAAAAGACAAAGGCCAGTGATAAAGGGACTCTTCTCTCTCACATTGAGCTCCAGCTAAGATACAGAACACGGAGAATGGACTTACGTAACATATCATCTATGCTCTTTTGTTTTATATGCTCTGTTTTAATCTTTTCGTTTTCTATGTTAGTGTTCTATTTTCTTTATACGTACAGTGGGGAGGAAAGTATTCACACCCCCTTACATTTTTCACTCTTTGTTATATCGCAGCCATTTGCTAAAATCATTTAAGTTCATTTTTTTTCCTCAATAATTTACACACAGCACCCCATATTGACAAAAAAAACACAGAATTGTTGACATTTTTGCAGATTTATTAAAAAAGAAAAACTGAAAAATCACATGGTCCTAAGTATTCAGACCCTTTGCTGTGACACTCATATATTTAACTCAGGTTCTGTCCATTTCTTCTGATCATCCTTGAGATGGTTCTACACCTTCATTTGAGTCCAGCTGTGTTTGATTATACTGATTGGACTTGATTAGGAAAGCCACACACCTGTCTATATAAGACCTTACAGCTCACAGTGCATGTTAGAGCAAATGAGAATCATGAGGTCAAAGGAATTGCCTGAATAGCTCAGAGACAGAATTGTGGCAAGGCACAGATCTGGCCAAGGTTACAAAAAAATTTCTGCTGCACTTAAGGTTCCTAAGAGCACAGTGGCCTCCATAATCCTTTAACGGAAGACGTTTGAGACAACCAGAACCCTTCCTAGAGCTGGCCGTCCGGCCAAACTGAGCTATCAGGGGAGAAGAGTCTTGGTGAGAGAGGTAAAGAAGAACCCAAAGATCACTGTGGCTGAGCTCCAGAGATGCAGTCGGGAGATGGGAGAAAGTTGTAGAAAGTCAACCATCACTGCAGCCCTCCACCAGTCGGGCTTTATGGCAGAGTGGCCCGATGGAAGCCTCTCAGTGCAAGACACATGAAAGCTCGCATGGAGTTTGCTAAAAAACACCTGAAAGACTCCAAGATGGTGAGAAATAAGATTCTCTGGTCTGATGAGACCAAGGTAGAACTTTTTGGCCTTAATTCTAAGAAAACCAGGCACTGCTCATCACCTGTCCACTACAGTCCCAACAGTGAAGCATGGTGGTAGCAGCATCATGCTGTGGGGGTGTTTTTCAGCTGCAGGGACAGGACGACTGGTTGCAATCGAGGGAAAGATGAATGCGGCCAAGTACAGGGATATCCTGGACGAAAACCTTCTCCAGAGTGCTCAGGACCTCAGACTGGGCCGAAGATTTACCTTCCAACAAGACAATGACCCTAAGCACACAGCTAAAATAACGAAGGAGTGGCTTCACAACAACTCCGTGACTGTTCTTGAATGGTCCAGCCAGAGCCCTAACTTAAACCCAATTGAGCATCTCTGGAGAGACCTAAAAATGGCCGTCCACCAACGTTTACCATCCAACCTGACAGAACTGGAGAGGATCTGCAAGGAGGAATGGCAGAGGATCCCCAAATCCAGGTGTGAAAAATTTGTTGCATCTTTCCCAAAAAGACTCATGGCTGTATTAGATCAAAAGTGTGCTTCTACTAAATACTGGGCAAAGGGTCTGAATACTTAGGACCATGTGATATTTCAGTTTTTCTTTTTTAATAAACCTGCAAAAATGCCAACAATTCTGTGTGTACATTAATGAGGAAAAAAAATTAACTTAAATGATTTTAGCAAATGGCTGCAATATAGCATAAAAATTTTTTAAGGGGGTGTGAATATTTTCCCCACTGTAAATAAGACATTTGCTTCTTTGAGCAATGTGTTTATTTTTATAGCTAATATTGTTATTATATCTTCACCATTAATATTATTAGAGCTGTGATAGACTAGGAATAGACAAGATAATCCATATTTATAATTTAAATAGGGCAAAGCCAAAATCACCCCCTATATATTTCACCCACCAATATATGACTGCTGCAAAGTCACAGTCAGGGGTCAGGCTTGGATACCAGTAGCTATAGCAGTAGAAAGGCTCACACCAAAACCAGGCCCCCCTAGTGGGTGATGCAGGCTCATCCGAGGTATGGTGTCTAAGTACTAGCTGGTCTTCACCAGAGCTGATGGTGGAGATAGGTTGCACTGCATGCCAGTACCTCAGGATTGTGCCACCAGGAGGTAAGCAAGCCAGGGTGCATTAGCAGAGGTAGCAGGTAGGGATCAAGCAGAGGCGTAGTCGGTAAACAAGCCAAAGGTTAGCAACAAGTGGTAGTGGAGATAGGGCTGGCAGCAGGAGCACAAGGAACAACATATTAGCTGGAGAAGATCACAATAATTTTGCAAACAGAAAGTGCAAATGCATGGCTTAAATAGGAAGTTAATGGGAGGAGCAAGAAGTTCAAGGTTCACCAGAAACAAGATAGAAAATAGGGTTGTCCAAGGGATCAGGCAGTTTGCTACCCAGAAGAGCTACTGCCAGATGCAGCAGAGGTCCTTTATATACGTATACACCAGAGTAGCTAAGCAGTATTAAAACATCCCTTTAAAATTGCATAAGCTTAAGAACATTGACCCAAAACCACTAAAGAACTTTAAACATTGGAGCTTTTTCATGGGTCAGTATGAATTTTTCATCAGATCAGACATGTTGGTAAACACCCACAATCCTAACAAATGCCTTCTTATTTACAGTACATGCGTTCTACTCACTCCAGTTCCTCTAATTTACAGGGAGGACTAGACAAAGCTGTCATCAGGTCACCAAAGTGAGGCCCATCCAGCCTGTTATAGGGCAGTAGAAGTTTTCGTAGGGACTTGTTGGCACTTATTGCAGGTCCTAAATACGAGCACGCAAGGTCTGTTAGTCCAGTCATTGCCAAGCTACAGGAAGAGAATATAAAACAAATCTGATTTAAAAAAAAAAAAATCGATTCTGTTCTCTGGGGTGCAAATTTCAAACGTTCTTCTAGCCAAAAGCATTTTTTGGATACTGTGAAGAAATGTACAACTTACTTCAGAGTGTGTATCTTGCATTCAGGATGTTTCAATGCTGAACATAAAAACTTGACAGCATCATCTCCAAATTTATTGTTGGCGATTCTGCAAGGAGTGAATAAAATACATTTCAGTAACATATACAAAAAATGCATTGTGTAAATACTTACATATACTGTACTGTTCTCTGCGTCAGCTTGCGTTTAGCTTTGTGATCTGGGCATTTTTGCCAGATAGCACAGCCAAGCCCTCAACCACAACTGTAGCAGCACAATTTGGGCAAGAACATACACCCAGGCTGCTGATTGGCCAGCAGCAGACTGATGAAGACATCCCTCTGCTCATTCTGCTCTCTCCCCCTGTCAGCTGCAGTGCACAAAAAATAAAGGAGGCTCATACCACAACAACATTAGGTATCCCACACTGGATGATTTTAAAAATACTTTAATGATCCTTTTTTGACATACATAACTGCATTTGCAGACGGGGCCTAAGGGGGATTCTTGATTTGGGAGTAACTGCAAAGTAAGTAATTCTGTGTTGCAATGGAATACATTCATCACATTTTTGGCCCTGTCAGCTCACAACACCTCCCTACCCCCTAGCTGTTGCTGTAAGTTAGAAAACTATTGAAATGTCTAGCTGCTCACACCAGCAAAATACCACTCTACCAGGAGGACAGCATCTGAAGCCACAGCTGACAGCCCTTCACAGAGGCACCTGTTACCACCACACCTGCAACCACCTTCTCACCACCACTTTGTCGGCACCCCCCCCACCCTCCATCACCAGCATACCCGCACTCCCCTTCTCATAACCATGGCTCAAACTCCCCCCCCACCTTTGCTTCCACTACCGCAGCTGACCTCCCTTCTCCCCTCCCCCTCCACATCTGCACTGCAACCCCAACTCTCACCACTGTGCCCAACTCTCATCCTGTCCCACTGCTCTTACCGCCCTACCGCACTCTTCATTAATTTATGAGTTCTGAAGACATAAAAAGACATGTTTATATTGTACCCTAAGCTTTGTGTGTTATGCAGAGCAGGTGCAAATCTCTCAACATCCTCCCTCTGAAGGTTACATCCACCTAAGCAAAGCTCTTCAATCTCTTCATAGGACTGAAGCATGGAAGACACCACAGAGCAGTCCAGAGGGGTCAGCTTGGCTAGACCAATGTTAAAATGTCTGAGCGATCCAAGACATTCCAAAAAAAAATCCTTATTCTGTAGCTCAAAGAATTTAAAACATATACTCAAGAGCCTTCTTTTTTTCAAGGTTTGAAGTTCTGTAACCTCTTGTTGAAGCCAAGTGAGGACATCCTGGGCAGCATCAGAAGACAAATCACCCAGATAAGGCTCTAAAGTGGTCCTGGTGGAGATATCAGAGAGGCCACAGAGGAAGGAGAGAAATAGTTCACCATAGTTATCTTTGAAGGACTTGGCTCTTTTAGGTGAGCTATACAACTTCTCAGGAGAATAATCAATATAATGCACCATGGCAGCCAAAAATTCCTGGGAGATGGGGTGAAGGAAGGAGAAGGATGCCTCAGGGAAATGTGTGTATTCTTTCATAAACTCTGGTAAAAGTTTTGAGGCCATGTCCACGTTAAACTGTGACAAGGTCTGTTTTCCAAATTTGGTAACATGGTTCATAACTCCATGTTCTGCCATCCACCCAATAGATGTCAACAGACTCCGAGCCTTAATTTTATCCAGACTGTGCTTGGCCAAAACATCAACAATGAAACCTGTAAAGAGCTGCGTCAGAGTTTTTGGCAGTGATGGCATTAATTGGCCATCATTGTTTGGTTGGCCTTTGAAGAACTTTGATAGAACTGTGCAGATGATCCAGCAGTATGATGGGTTGTAACAGAAAGTGTACAGCACACTATTCTCCCTCAGAAAACCCCAAACTTTCTCTGATATTTCTTTGTTCATGAAGAATCTTTCAATGTAAAGCCGACTTTCTTTTGGTAAGAATCCAATGACCTCCAGTACTCTCTTGAAAATGCTAATATCCTTTCCCGCTAATCTGTCTGGTTGGCTGGTCATAAGCAAAGAGCAACCCTTGAGTAGAAACTGTTTTGCCAAACCAACCACAACTGCTCCAACATTTTTTACTTGTTTTATATCATGAGGCAGCTGGCTGAATCTAAAATCTATTTCATGAACACTTTCATCCAGGCCATCAAAGATAAGGAGTAGCCTTTCTGGATTCTGTAAAATGTTCCCAAGATGATTCTCTAAATATGGATATTCCTGAAGAATCATTGACTCCAAGCTGATCTTTTCTAGCTTGTTGAGATCCCGAAACCTTAGGAAGAAGATGAAAGAAAACCTCTGATAGAATTCTCCATTTGCCCAATCACAAACCAGCTTTTTCAGTAGCGTTGTCTTCCCTATTCCTGGCACACCAGTCACCATCACTGCATGCGGTGCACATTTTAGCCTTCTGCACCAACGAAACAGTCTGTCAGGAGAAACACATCCTGCAGCAGTCAGTAAGTAATCTTTGTGCTTTGTTGCTGTCTCTATGAGCCTGTGATCAGATGGTTTATGAAAGGGGAGGATTTGGGATGTAATCAGATCCATGTAACGATCAGAAACATCAAAATATTTATTCTGTCCTGCAGAGTCTAAGGTTCTTGACATCGCTTTTTCCAGCAGATGTTGTTTGTGATGTTCCTGTATTTCTGTCGAGACAAAGGAAACAACAATTATTAGCAATAAAATTCAAATAAGAAAAATAAAAAAAGAAATTTTGTTGAGGATACCCAAAACTCAATCTATGGTATATTCAAAATTTTTTTACCCCTGCAAACCAACCTATTGCCTTTTTTTTGGGCCATAGGTCCTAAGCTTGCCACAAACAGTATTAAATGATTATGCAGAATAAGATCTTAGACAGCCCCTGGCTTCATTATACTGTATCTCTATTTCTGTGTAGCAGCTTCCTAGTTAGGATGCTAATAGGTTTAGGTAAATGTAGTTTTTTGCTCCTCTGTAGCCAGGAGAGGAGGTTTTCGTTGCTTTTGGCTGTTCTGGGTTCTGCTGGTTACAGGCTCAGCTACTTCCCACTGCATTCCAGTAAGTTCTGGAATTTAGTGGGTTGGGAGAATCAGACCCTGAGCCAAATATTCATGCAGCCTCAGCCAATCCCTCGTCAAGAGGGTGACCAACAGAGAGCTGAGGCGTGCATAAATACTTTGGGATCTAGAACATCAGAGTGGAAAGAGACCTAGCCTGGAGGGGCTATCTGCCCTCCTGGGCCATTTAGCTGGAGTGTGTTTTAGGTTCATCACAGTCCAAGCCCAGGGAGAGCTGGGAGGCTGTCTGTCAAGATTTTGCTGTCTCTAGTGTGGGATCCTCCAGAGTTGTATATCCACATCCCTTTTTCATGAAAGGCCCACCCTGAAAAGGCTAGTTTCTACTAGAGAGTGTCCTCAGTTCATGTTGCACTTGATCTGGAGTATCCCAAGGCTCACCCGATCCCAGCTCTTCAAATAATAAACCCAAAAAATGAAACTTCTGCCTGGTTATTGTGTGGAGAGACTGCTGTGTGCCTGGCTGCTGGACACCCTTTAGAGAATGGAACCTGTGACAAACAGAGAGACCGGCTTGAGGTCTTCGCTACATCTGGAATGTAAACATGATGCTCCAGATGACCTACGATGACAGGAGTAGATGTCTATGTACTACATCACACAGGATGTCTACTTTACCTATTGGCCTTCACTGTTAGGGCTCTGTCTTCATCACTTTTTGCATCACCACCAGCCTTTTAGCATGCAAAGGTTTCCTATTCATCGAACAACTTCTAGGATGTACCTTTCAGCTCAGAAGTCAAAGGGTGCCCATTCCGGTCCAGTAATATCTGTTGCATCAGACTTTCCCCTAAACACATGGAAATCACAATGAGTCAATAGCAATTTTTGGGTGTCATCATCTATGTTCTATGCTTCTGAGTAACTCTGGATGCAAAGAAGATTAAAGAAATTTTTTAAAACCACTTCATCATTAAGGTAGTCCTTAACATAGGACTCAGGCCAAAAAAACGTTTTATTTGTTTTGGATAAGGTGATGAAGGGTTAGAAGCTCTTCATTCACTTCAAAGAGATTGGCCATCATTTCCTGTGCCAGAGAAACAGTAGGGTGAGGACATTTCTCCAAAGCGAGGAGAATTTCCATCTTAGAAATGAATGCAACCCACAAAAATATAACCATTAAAGTTGCCACATGTCAGTATGATTTACATCTACAAATTAGTACACACATTGTAAACAACTTCCTATGCATCTTTAAAACAAACCATTTATTCCCATATATTAAACGTTTTTAAAACCACAAAGTGCAGATATAAAGCACATAAAAAAACATTTAGAAGCGTAATTCCTCAATATTCTAACTACAATTTATTTCAAATCCACAGCATCATTCCAATGCAAAAGCACCTGTCATACAACTTTAGGTCTTCTGTCCCTTATGTCCTTAACCTATGGTTAAAGGTAAATGTTCCACAAAACCCCCTAAGAAAGGCAAACCTGATGTCCTACTGCACACAAATCCCTATATTGGGGACTGCTGGATTGATCACCAGAGTTCACCACAGTCTGTTCCTCCAACTCCCTGGAAGCAATAGTGGTGTACATCTTAAAAAAAACTTCTTCCTTCTGAATACAAGGATCCACACTCCACACTCTACCTAAGACAGACCACACATGGCCAGAAGGACAGTAGTTACATATAATTACATAGTTTGAATCCTCAAATATATAATTTTTTTGTAGCAACAGTGTAATCCCTTTGTTGTGGTGCTCATGCTTTGTGTTATTAAGCTTCACTCCTCTCACCCATGTTTCGTCAGTACAGCACTCTTCTAGGCTGCTAGGCAAATTTCTGGAGTTTAGGGAGGGAGCGTTTAAATGACCAGCCTGAATATTGAGCAGGGCCCAGCCAATATCCCTGGGGAGGTGTGCCCAGATGGTGGCTGGGAGAGCTGTTAAATAGTTTGGAGCCCTGAGAAGATTATCTCTTCTTTCACTAAGGGGATAGATCAATGAGCTAAGGAGGAGAGGGGCTGCCTGCCCCTGGACCCCTAGGACTGGATGCTGAGCTACTTACAAGAGGCTGCACCTATGGACTGATTCTGTTCCAGGGTTCTGTGAGTAGAGCCTTCTATCTCTTCTACAAATAGCTTCATGGTCTCCAGCTGTGAACCTACAGACTGTTCTAGTCTAGCCTATCTGTTCTACAAGCTGCTTCATGGTGCCCAGCTGTGAACCTATAGCCTGTTACAGTCTAGCCTATCTGTTCTACAAGCTGCTTCATGGTGCCCAGTTGTGAACCTACAGACTATTCTAGTCTAGCCTATCTGTTCTACAAGCTGCTTCATGATGCCCAGCTGTGAACCTATAGCCTGTTACAGTCTAGCCTATCTGTTCTACAAGCTGCTTCATGGTCCACAGCTGTGAACCTATAGCCTGTTACAGTCTAGCCTATCTGTGCTACAAGCTGCTTCATGGTGCCCAGCTGTGAACCTATAGCCTGTTACAGTCTAGCCTATCTGTGCTACAAGCTGCTTCATGGTGCCCAGTTGTAAACCTATAGACTGTTCTAGTCTAGCCTATCTGTTCTACAAGCTGCTTCATGGTCCACAGCTGTGAACCTATAGACTGTCCCAGTCTAGACACAAGCTGCTTCATGGTCCCCAGCTATGAATATGAAGACTGTTCCAGTCTTAAGGCCAGTTCACACCATAGAAGCGCAGTCCAGATGTGTCCCAGATGATTTTCTGCATGTGCGTTTATGATGCATTTTTGATGCATTCCAGTGTGTTTTTAATGCATTTTAGGTGTGTTCCAGTGCGTTTTTGATGCATTTTACAGCGTTCCAGTACAGTCCAGTTCAGGAAAAACGCAGCATGTTCTACTTTTTTTTCTGGAACTGGAACACACTGGAACTGCAAGCACTGGTGTGAACTATGCCATTGAAAACCATATGACCCACTTTCCATGCGTTTTTGATGCAGAAAAAAACCCACTGGACTGCAGGTGGTGTGAACTGGCCCTTAGTGTGTTGGTTTACTAAATATCTCACGGTCCCCAGCTGTGAGTGTAAAGAAACTGTGCTGCTGTTGTTTAAAGAATTGTCCTCTGACACCTTTGTCACAGCGTTTTGGAGTATCTGGCACCACCCTAGATCCTCTCCCAGTTCATTAAGCTATAAAATACAGAAAAAGACAAACCCCCAGGCTGTTTGATGAGCTGCAGTGCATGGACTGTTGCTGCATGCCTGGCTGTCTCTGAACTTTATTGGGAGAGCTTGGTAACATCTAGAGTAAGGTCTTTTCGGGGGTCCGGCTATTTCAGCAATAGCCATTTTTAATTTTTTAAGAGAAGAGAAACACAGGCGCCTCTAGGTTAGAACTTTAAACATTTTAATGAGATACAGGTGCAATATCCACTTACATGGAGGTTAAGGAAGTAAGGCACGAGTCCATCCACAGTGGTGTGGTGTTTACTGCAGAGCGGCGTTCCGAACAGCAGATTTTTCTGCCTCTGGGGGAGAAATCCTAGCCAGCAGGATCTCTGGGACCACGGCGATGAAACCGAGGCTTGGATCAGGCCGATGGTGGGGGCTGGAACGCGGCGCCGGGCGTGATGACGCCACTGGTGGGTTGCAACGGCGTTTTGGAGCATGCGCACTGGTAGATGGAGCTCAGGGCGCGCTTCTTTGTTTAGCTCTTTAATTTTTTAGGCTTTTAATATATAAAAATAAATGGTTTATTTTATATAAATACTTAGGAAATCGGTTATCATTTTGTAATGATTTGTAGATTGAAATCATACTGAGATGTACTTAACTTACAGACTACGTTTTGCTAATTTAAAAAAGATCAGCACAAGAGACAGTACATACATTCAATAAGAAGCGTCCATTGTGCTGGTGATCTTAGTGGAAATCTTCCATCCTCTGGACACCCCATAATCCCGCTGCAGTGGGTTAATACAGCTGCCGCACCTGTCATAGGCACTCGTCAAGAGTGCCAATTATGCCCTCCCTTTCCACCTTCCTCCTCCATTCACAGAAGCTGTACTACAGCTAACAGTCATAGAAGTTGATCTATGAATGGAGGACGGACAGATGGAACAGAAGCTCCACCTCCTCCATTCACAGAAAGCTTTTCATTGATGAAAGTTTTTTTTTATATCATAGGTCAAAGAATATACAAATTCAACATAGAGAATTCCACATTCTAGTTACCGAATTTATCCAATTCGTCTCGCAGTGCATACAAATGAGCAGATGAATTAAAAAACTGTAGATCGTAGATGCCTTCCAAGAACCCCATGATGGCCTCTTTTCCAGCATCCAGAATATCTTGTACCAGCTTCTCAGAGAACATAAAGGGTCCCAGGTCGCTCCTCATTTGGAGGTATAACTAGAATAGAATGTTACTGATTTCAGGGAAAATAAATAGAAGCAACATATTTGTGAATGTAATTGGTTTCATCTACCGAAAAAACTCTTCTCTCTCCCCCCCCCCCCCCCCCCCAGCCTGTTATGTTCAGAAAGATTCATAATGGTAATTCAATCAGAGACAGACATACACCATGAAGTTGATCTACTAAAGGCAAATAGACTGTTTAAGGGAATTTGTCCTAGAATGTGAATGAGGCAAAGCTCTGCTGACTTCCTGCATCCAATCACGAGCAAACAAAAATACCGTTTTTTTTTTTTGCCTGTACGTGATTGGGTATTCTTCTTAAAGTGAAACGTTACCATATTCTCTAAGCTCTGCAGAAAATTCTTAGGGATTTATAATGGATTTTGAACAAGCTCAGTAGCTAAAGCTTTAATTTACACTCACAAATGTAACTTATCTCGCTCCTCCTTCTCTATAAATAGCTCCGTGAAAATTTTTTATTAGACACGGAGGGGTTGAATTACTAAAGGCAAATAGGTTGCTTATTTGCAAGGAAATTTTTTTTGGAGCTTAATTAATGTGGTACAAATACGTGCAAGGACAATAATAAAAAAAAAAAACAGCGTTTTTTGCTGGCACATGATTGAATGATGGTAGTAAGTCAGCAGAGCTTCAACTCATTTACTAAGTTCTGGACACAATTCCTTGGTAAAGTGCAACTTTTTTTGCAAAGTAAACAGTCATTTGCCTTTACTAAATCCAGAGAAAGTCTGAAAGAAAGTAGCTTCTGCTGTCCTTTAGAAAACTCATGGTGCTCTGGGATTCATTTATCATAAGTAAAAAAAAAAAAAAATTTCATTTTTCTTTTAAATATTTTCTTTTGTTTTTGGTCTAACATCTGTAGCTTTGATTACTAGCTTCTGTTCCCATAGAAGTCTGCATATTTTTCTAGTTACCTCTTTATTGAGAATATTCCTAGAGGCCATAAAGTCCAGGAGTTGTTTGATTTCGGTGGTGGACACCACAATGTAGATCAGGTCATTTTTAAAATACTTGTAGATTAGTTTAAGTTCATTGAAGTCGTGCTGAGACAACAGCTGATGAAACTTTTCTTGTTCATCTGAAAAATGAGAGGAACAGAATGGGTAAGCCAGAATATTGCCAATAAAACAAAAAGGTTTTGTGGAAAATGGATAATCCTACCACCGGAGGTTTGTTTTCGGCAACAAATAATTTGTGTCTCTATAGACCCCAGTGATGGAAGTCTGGCCCTGGTTGGGGCCAAACCTCGCACAACCAACTAGCATGTAATAGCGGGACCCCATTCTGTTATTGACAAGTAATTGAAAAGTACAAAGGCAATTTATTTAAAAAAAAAAACAAAGTTGGGCTTCAATGGTTTCAAAACCATGGGGTTGATGTACTAAACTTGGAGAGTGTGTTAACTGGTGCAGTTGTGCATGGTAGCCAATCAGCTTCTAACTTCTGCTTGTTCAATTAAGCTTTGACAAAAACAACCTGGAAGCACATAAAAGATGATTTTTTTTCAAGTGTTTTTCAGACATTTTTCAGGTGTTCCCATCAAAGAAATTATAGAAATGGCCAAAACACCCAAAGAAGATTGTGTGTTTTTCAAGCTTCATGCAACAGACAACATCAGCGGGGCCATTGAGAGTAATAGGATTCTTCATCTTGAGTATTGTAGAACTTGGGAATCCCCAAACAAAACGATTACGTGTGAATGGAGACATACTGCTCCTTCTTGCAATGAATCATCCGAGTCACGGAAAACAATGCACTCCTTGCCTGGCTGAGATCTCACCTGAGCAGCTGATAAGGAGAAAGGCAGAGTAATAGTAAATTGTGTCTTTGCTGCCTCTAGTGGCTACAGGAGAGTTTAGCAGGGGAATTGAATAAGGCAGAGTTGATTACAAAGCTCCTTTTAGTGGTTACAACTTTTACATGTAATACAATAACAAAAACATGGAAGATTCAAGAATTAAATATGGGAATGTTGCAATTAAAAATGACTTAACATAAAAGTACACACATTTAATTGTTCTAATCATATAAAGAATATAGAATCTTTCTTTTACACATTTTTTTGTAAGACCTACCACCACCGTATCTTGAAGGCATCTGACCCATCTTCTATTCTTGCAAACCAAACTGGTAATCTGACCTTTAAAACAGAAATAACATTGACATATAATATAAATGTAATGGGGGTCTAGCATAAATGACCTGTGCTTTCTTTGAGGGGGTCAGATTGGCAATACTGCAGAAAGAAAGCCTTCTCTAGGTAGTGATCATTCTACATTTCTTGAGGTGCCTGACTTTACCCACTTTCACTATGGACAGGACCCCACTAGGCCTTGTGCATGTGACCTTTCCCCTAGTGCAGCTTTTCTCAACTGTTCCAACACAGACAAACCCTTGAAATAACTTTCTGATCTCAGGGAACCTCTTCTAAAACTTACTATATCTAGAACTCATGATACATTAGTGTGATGATCAGTGGGAAGAATGCTCCTTTTACTTGTGGTCATTGGGAAGAATGCCCCCCCCCCTTACAGATAGCTAAAACGATCAATGGTGTCAGTGGGAACTTATCTGAGTGGCAGAAATTGCTCATTGTTCAAGGATCCCCTAGCAATCTCTGGAGGGACCCTAGAGTTCCATGGAACCCTGGTTGAGAAAGCCTGCCCTAGTGCCTCTCCAGATTGTCATGGATTGGTCATCACAAAGACTAGGTTTAGGAAGATTCAACTAGTGCCTTTGCCATGCAAACAGCAGATTACCCATCCTTATCTCTATCTAGGCTTTCCTGGGGATACCTTCAGATTTTCCAATACATGGGCCCCAATTTGGCCAACTACACCCAGGTTCCGTGGCTCCAACTGTTTCTTCAGTGGTCCTGACTCCTGACTATCTCTACATCTTATTGGCTTTAGTCAACCACCTTGCACTCTGGAAGAACAGCATTTCCTTCAGGCCAGGTGTTGTTTTATGAAGTGTATGGAATGATTAAGGTCCACAAAATCCTAGTTAATGCTCAAACTTTCTTTAATAGAAGGTTATTCTATTTTGAACTCTTTATTTCAAAGCTCATGTATAAGCGTCACATCATCATACAAGAAGATTCTGCAGGAAAATGTTCTCACAGGCAGGGGTGGACTGACAACTCATGGGGCCCCCGGGCAATAGGAGATTATGGGGCCCCCAGGCAATCAGAGATTATGGGGCCACACAGTATACACACACACAGTATACAATCACACAGTATACACATACATGTACACACAGTATACACAGACAGATGTAAAAAAAACACAGATTTATACATACTGTCCCTGCTTTTACTGAGGCTGGCAACCCTGATGGGGCCCCCTAGTGGCCCAGGGCCCTCGGGCAGTGCCCTAATCGCTCAATGGTCAGTCCGCCCCTGCTCACAGGCCACATGAAAGACCAATACTCATCCTTCTAGCTTTAACTCCACAATCCTTCTAGCTTTAAATCGACAGAGCAAGCATATTCAGTGACCCTGGCAGGGTACAGCCAATGGTTCCATACTCCCTATGTTAGGAGGAACCCGGCTATGGACTACAAGGTGATTTCCCATTCACCAGCTCTCCAGAGAGATGCAATAGACTTCTTCTCACCCTCCAGGACTATTCAAGGTGCCACTCCATGATACACACACTGCCTGCCCTCCCTTGACTGGGGAAATACACTAATTGCAAAGGAGAAGGACAAACTAGCACTTTAAGGAATAATATATTATTTAACATAGTACTACATCATTCAGGCAAATTGAGGAAGGTGTATCTATAGAAGCAGAACTAAGAACCATGCCAAGCGCTCTGCAAATATGTCAATTTTTACACTGCATGTCCAGCCAGATCTTATTTGTTTTGAGTGGGGAAAGGTTAGAACACTTGTCAGGTTTTCTACCATCCAGGGATGGGCATGGTACAAGAAATGGTCAGAGACTGTGGACATAAAGCAAAAGATGATCGGAGACAGCTGACATGATAGAGGAGAAGGTCAGAGACTATAAACATGGTATTGGAGATGGTCAAAGCCTAGAGAGATAATACAGGAGATGGTCAGAGACTGTAGATATGATACCGAAGATGGTCAGAGACTGTAGACATGGTACAGGTGATGGTCAGAAACTGTAGAGATGTGTTGGGTAGGTGCAGTATGGTGTGGTGGGCAGTAAGCACACAGAGTCCAGGTTGACAGAAACACTGCATTGTAAAAGAAGTTCAACTGCCCCGAGTCACTCACAACTGTTCAGTGATGTTACAGCGGCATGAAGACCCAATGATGCCAACAGCATCTGCCAGGAGGAGCGTAATGTGGCCTGGCTGGTCCAAACCAAAAGGCAAGCTTCCTGATGAAGTAGACATGGTCTCTGCTCTCTCCCTACTCCTCCAGAATCTTTCTCTAGGGCTAAGCACTGTCACTGACAGACAGTAAACCTGTCCCTACACTAGCCACCTGCATAAAGCATGCTAAACCCAGGGGTCAGAGTCTTAAATAGACTATGCCTGACCCAAGATGGTCACCAGGGTCACGAGCATCCAATTGAATCCCTGGCCTATGTGCCTGAGGAAATCATAGAGTTTTGGGGCTTTGCCATTATGCAAGTCCCTAACAAGCCTCCCAAGTGGCAAATCTGGATTAGCTGCTGTAATGCTCTTAACCGGTTGCGGACCAGCCGCCGCAGTTTTACTGCGGCAGGATGGCTCCGCTGCGCGAAATCACGTTAATGTACGTGATCTCACGAGGTCCGGATAGCAGGCGCGCGCCCGCCGTGAGCCCTGTGAGCTTTACAGCGAGTCCCGCGGACTCAATGTCCACGGGGATACCCACGGTCGTCTCACGGAGATGAAGAATGGGGAAATGCTGATGTAAACAAGGCATTTCCCCATTCTGCCTAGTGACACTGATTACAGCTCCCTGTAATCGGGAGTGGTGATCAGTGTCATGTCACACATAGCCCCCCCCCACAGTTAGAATCACTCCCTAGGACACACTAAATCCCTGCAGCGCCCCCTCCTGGTTAACCCCTTTACTGCCAGTCACATTTACACAGTAATCAGTGCATTTTTAATCACACTGATCGCTGTATAAATGTGAATGGTTCCAAAATAGCACCAAGAGTGTCCGATGTGTCTGCCATAATGTCGCAGTCACGATAAAAATCACTGATCGCCGCCATTACTAGTAAAAAAATATTAACAAAAATGCCATAAATCTATCCCCTATTTTGTAGACGCTATAACTTTTGCGCAAACCAATCAATAAACGCTTATTGCAATTTTTTTTACCAAAAATATGTAGAAGAATATGTATTGGCTTAAACTGAGGAAAAAATGTTTTTTTATATATATTTTTTGGGGGATATTTATTATAGCAAAAAGTAAAAAATATTGCTTTTTTTCAAAATTGTCGCACTTTTTTGTTTATAGAGCAAAAAATAAAAACCGCAGAGGCGATCAAATACCACCAAAAGAAAGCTCTATTTGTGGGAAAAAAAGGACATCAATTTTGTTTGGGTACAACGTCGCACGACCGCTAAATTGTCAGTTAAAACGACGGAGTGCCAAATCGCAAAAAACGTTCTGGTCAGAAAGGGGGTAAATTCTTCTGGGGCTGAAGCGGTTAATGTGCCTCCCTGCCCTTTTACGAAACTCAAGTTTTGTCTTTCCAATGTAAAAGCTCTGACACTGGCATTGTAACATGTAAATCACAGCTGGAGTTTTGCAGTTAGCAAAATGCTGAGGCTTGAATGTTTTGCCATTGGGTAACAGGATCTGATGTCTAGTGTCCATATACTGACAAATGGTACAGCCCCCACAAGTGAATGTACCCAACCGCTTACATGGATCCTTTCTAAATTCCCCCACAAATTCTGTATGTACCAATTTGTGCTTTAACAATGTCGCTTTACGAAATGTAATGGTCGGGTACAAAGATATATGAGGACAGATAAGAGGATCAGCCTGTAAGATTTTCCAATGTTTCTTAAGGATGTTTTTATTATTCTTGTGCTTTAAGCAGACATTTTTTTAATGCATCAGCCTCAATTTTAAAGGAATTGAATGTAGAACAGTTCCTTTTTAGTCTAAGATATTGACTGTATGGAATAGAAAGAATAAGCGATTCTGGATGGGCACTAGACATGTGGAGGATTGTGTTTCCCGCAGTGGGCTTTCGAAAAAGCCCACTGGAGAGACTACCATCCTCCTCATGTTTATGGACAGTGACGTCCAGGAAAGTGATCTCGGTCTTGCTGTAAGACATTGTAAAATGTAAGTGGAGGTGGGGTTAATCTTGCATGTGTTGGGATCATGATTTTCTTGCACTCCCCTGCCCTTAACGATGCTCACTTCATGCATTCTGTTTATATGATTCTCAATGTTGATTTATGTTTTATTATAGATGTACATTGTCTTCCACAAGGAACCGCCCCCGAGGAAAGGACAAATTCCTGAAACGCGTCGGGCGTAATTTCCATCTAGGAGACAATACTTATTTGTATTTACTATATTTGTTGCACATTCTGATGTTGTTCTTAAATAGTCAAATCACAATTTCTATGCAGATATTGGCTTTTTCTAATATTTAATAGATTACAATTTGTTATAAATCAATACTTGGTTTTGTACCATTACTCAGTTGCCCTTAAAATCCTAATCCTCCTTGGGGGATCCTTTCTCACATATTATTGTATGGGATGGTGGCAACAAATTAGTCTGCTTATGGTGAAATATATTCTTTTGGAGGAAATCACAGAGAGATCCAGTTCCTCTTAACTTCCTCCCCCATCTGCATTACCGCTGAGGATGAGAGAAATTTGCAGTGAAGATTACAGACTGCACCTGCCTACACTTGGTACAGGAGATGCTCAGAGACCGTGGACACAAAGCAAGAGATGGTCAGAGACAGCTGACATATCACAGAAGATGGTCAGAGACTGCAGACATAGTACAGGAGATGGTTAGAGACTGCAGACATACTACAGGAGATGGTCAGAGACTGTGGACATATTACAGTAGATGGTTAGAGACTGCAGACATACTACAGGGGATGGTCAAAGACTGCAGACATAATACAGGAGATGGTTAGAGACTGCAGACATGATACAGAAGATGGTCAGAGACTGTAAATATGGTTTAGGAGATGGTCAAAGACTAGAGCCAAGATACAGAAGATGGTAAGAGACTGTAAATATGGTATAGGAGATGGTCAAAGACTAGAGCCAAGATACAGAAGATGGTAAGAGACTGTGAACATAATACAAGAGATGGTCAGAGACTGCGGACATTCTACAGGAGATGGTTAGAGACTGCAGACATGATACAGAGGATGGTCAGAGACTGTAAACATGGTATAGGAGATGGTCAAAGACTAGAGCCAAGATACAGAAGATGGTAAGAGACTGTGAACATAATACAAGAGATGGTCAGAGACTGCGGACATTCTACAGGAGATGGTTAGAGACTGCAGCCATGCTACAGGAGACTTTCAGAGACTGTGGACATGCTAGAAAAGTTTTTGGAGACTTGGGACATGCTCCGGGAGACAGCCATAGACTGCAGACATAACACTAGACTGCTAAAAATCATTGCTATAAAAGAGCAATAGGGAAACACAGATTTGTGTCTGCAGGGACCCTGAGGGCAGAGCAAAAAGGGCCAAAGGGTCACATATATTAAGCACCAGGACTCTGGACTGTAAGTTCATCTGATTAGATCTTGTTAGCTTGTCTGTTTTGCTACTCTACCTAATTATTGTTTGAGGGTTTACAGTCATTATTTAAATTCCCCCGTGTCTCTACCACGTCCATTACATGGTACCATGGCATGGTGTCCCCCCAGACAGTAGAGACAATTATTATTACCTGCAAAGTTTATCTTCTTTTAAAATCTGGTCTCGGATGACACGTTGGGCTTTGTTATTCACGTGCTCTCCAGGTACTTCCTGGCCGGACTCTGATCATTCACCACACCCAGCAATTTATCCTCCTGAACTGATCTGCGATTCAGCAGAGATGCGTACGTACGCCAATTAAAGGGAACATTACACCAGTAGGACTGCTTTTTTAAATTTTCCTTTACGGAACATTCTTTCGATTTTAAAAGGCTTTGACGTTGACGTTCGTCTTTGACCAGAATGAAAAGTAAATGTGAAGGAGCAGGATGAAAAATGAAAAAATTTTCTCAAAGTTTCTAACTGTAACTATGTTTATTATTATTATTTACACTTATGCCTGGTACACATAATGAGATTATTGGACAAATGATCGTCCGTTTTTTATTTTTTTTGCATGCTAATTTCATTTCGAAAAATTAAGAGGTTACTAAAGTGACGAAAATTCTCGTACGGCAGAAAAAAAAAGAAGTGATGTCGTGTTGTATTGTATTTGTATTGTATTTTCGAACAACTGTACTGATTAACCGCTTCAGCCCCGGAAGATTTTACCCCCTTCCTGACCAGAGCACTTTTTGCGATTCGGCACTGCGTCGATTTAACTGACAATTTTGACGTCGTGCGACGTTGCACCCAAACAGAATTGACGTCCTTTTTTTCCCACAAATAGAGCATTCTTTTGGTGGTATATGATCGCTTCTGCGTTTTTTATTTTTTGCTCTATAAACGAAAAAAGAGCGACAATTTTGAAAAAAAAACCCATTATTTTTTACTTTTTGCTATAATAAATATCCCCCAAAAATATATAAAAAAACGATTTTTTTTCCTCAGTTTAGGCCGATACGTATTCTTCTACATATTTTTGGTTAAAAAAAATTGCAAAAAGCGTATATTGATTGGTTTGCGCAAAATTTATAGCGTCTACAAAATAGGGGATAGATTTATGGAATTTGAATTATTCTTTTTCTTTTTAATTAGTAATGGTGGCGATCTGCGATTTTTACCGGGACTGCGACACATCGGACATTTTTAACACTATTTTGGGACCATTTTCATTTATACAGCGATCAGGGCTAAAAAAATGCATTGATTACTGTGTAAATGACACTGGCAGTGAAGGGGTTAACCACTAGGGGGCGGTGAAGGGGTTAAGTGTGTCCTGGGGAGTGATTCCAACTGTGGAGGGGGATGGGCTTCAGCACACATGACAGCGATCACTGCTCTCAATGACAGGGAGCAGTAGATCTCTGTCATGACACAAGGCAGAACGGGGAAATGCTTTGTTTACATAGGCATCTCCCAGTTCTACCTCTCTGTGACACGATCGCGGGCAACTGGCGGACATCAAGTCCGTGGGACCCGCGGTAACGGAGAACGCTTCTTAAAGGGGATGTACCTGTACGCCCTTTTGCCCACCAGTGGCATTCTGCCGACGTAAATCGGCGTGCGCTGGTCGGCAAGCGCTTAATTGAAAATCGTCCAATCTGGTATTGTACAAGAAAAATGTTCGTGCTTGTCTGATCGGATAATATCGGATAAACTGTCGTGATCGGATCTTGAAAGCTGTGTTCTAACCATCAGATTATCGTTCGATCGCTTCAAAAGCAGTATTTTCTGTTCGTGTCTACGGACCATTGGGTTATGACTAAGGCCTTATAGGCTGAAACTCGTCAACTGACTTAATCTGCGTTTGTTCACTGTGGCTATTCAATAAAAATGAAGAAATTTTAAAAGCAACAACCGGAGTACCGATCATTTTTTCCACATTACTCTACTCAGCCAGCAACTGTGAATCCAGCACCTGGGAGCTCTGCTACCTATGTGTTGTATGGGTAGTAGCACTGACTTTTCTGTTTATAATACGGGCCATTAAGCAAAGGAAGTGCAGGCTGCGGACCAGACACAGTCCAAGTAGCACAGACCACCAGATCAGTGAGCCAGATAGTGGAGAGCCGGACCCTCCAAAAAGCGTGCCACTGGTAGCGTCTCATGGCTCCCCTCGAACACTCCAGGGCAACAACCATTGTGGGTGGGCACTACAGGTTTCGGGGGCCCCGTCCCCCTTTTGTAAGTCAAACTGTTTGTTCTGATGAACAATTTTTTAGAACTTCCGTACGAATGTGAAACAAAAGTCTAATGCCCCGTACACACGATCGGACATTCCGACAACAAAATCCTGTATTTATTTCCGACGGATGTTGGCTCAAACTTGTCTTGCATACAAACGGTCGCACAAATGTTGTCGGAAATTCCGAACGTCAAGAACGCGGTGACGTACAACACGTACGACGAGCCGAGAAAAATGAAGTTCAATAGCCAGTGCGGCTCTTCTGCTTGATTTCGAATATACATAGAACTTTGTGCATTGGAATTGTGTACACACGATCGGAATTTCCGACAACGGATTTTGTCGTCGGAAAATTTGAGAACCAGCTCTCAAATTTTTGTTGTGGGAAATTCCGACAACAAAGGTCCGATGGAGCCTACACATGGTCGGTATTTCTAACAACAAGCTCACATCGAACATTTGTTTCGGAAATTCCGACCGTTTGTACGCGGCATTAGTCTTTGACTAAAATGCCATTTTAGTTTCAGTCCCATTTTAGTCATTGTATTTTAGTCGACTAAAATCTCCAGTACATTTTCATCTAATATAATCATTTTAGTCAACTAAAATTGAATGTGCACAGTACATAGCCCCTCACCCTCTGCACAATACACAGCCCCCCACAGCACACAGACCCCCACAGTACACAGACCCCCACCCTATGCACAATACAAAGCCCCCCACAGTACACAGCACAGCCCCCCACCCTCTGCACAATACAAAGCCCACCACAATACACAGCACAGCCCCCCACCCTCTGCACAAAACAAAGCCCCCCACAGAACACAGCACAGCCCCCACCCTCTGCACAATACAAAGCCCCCCACAGTACACAGCACAGCCCCCCACCCTCTGCACAATACAAAGCCCCCCACAGTACACAGCACAGCCCCCCACCCTCTGCACAATACAAAGCCCCCCACAGTACAGCCCCCCACCCTCTGCACAATACAAAGCCCCCCACAGTACACAGCACAGCCCCCCACCCTCTGCACAATACAAAGCCCCCCCCCACAGTACACAGCACAGCCCCCCACCCTCTGGACAATACAAAGCCCCCCCACAGTACAGCCCCCCACCCTCTGCACAATACAAAGCCCCCCACATTACACAGCACAGCCCCCCACCCCCTGCACAATACAAAGCCCCCCACAGTACACAGCACAGCCCCCCACCCTCTGCACAATACAAAGCCCCCCACAGTACAGCCCCCCACCCTCTGCACAATACAAAGCCCCCCACATTACACAGCACAGCCTCCCACCCTCTGCACAATACAAAGCTCCCCACAGTACACAGCCCCCCTGCATTCCCAGGAGACCCACAGTCTCATGGGACAGCACTGCCAGCGTACTCTAAAGTTAAGAATAAATCACTGCCAGCCCTTCCTCATACACAGCTCCTCCTGTGTCACTCTCATTGTAAATCAAAGTCTCTAAATTTACTTCATAGCTTCGTTCTTGCATGGACTCGGTCACATGACTGCTCTCCTCTGAAGATTCATGGATGGTCATGTGACCGCTCTCCTCCTCCAATCTAAAGCAACACTCGGAGGAGGAGAGCGGCCAACAAGAACGAAGCTATTGAGGTTAGAAGCTTCAGCTTACCATGAGTGACGCAGGAGGAGGAGCAGTATAGGAGAAGGGGCTGGCAATGATTTTTTTCCTAATGATAGACTTTGCTGGCAGTGCGGTCCAAGGGCCAGGAGAGGCGGGGCAGCTGGCTTGACCACCCCCCCAATGTGTGGCACTTGGGGGCGGACCGCCCGATCCCCGCCCCCTATTGGTAAAAAACAAATATCGGCGTATAACACGCACACACTGTTATACGCCGATAAATACAGTAAATTCAGGAGGGTAAACGTCCTTCCTCGCCATTAACGTCCCGTTTTCGTTCCTTAACGAAAACGGATTCTATTTGCGTCAGTTGACAAAAATGTGCAGTACTTTTAGTTTCGTTTTCGTCACTGTAAAAAAGCCTCTGACAAAAATTATGACGAAAACGTTTTCGTTGACGAAATGAGCACTGTTACTACCATTATCAATATTGTAATTATTATGATGATTATCTTTATTGATCAATATAATTATTAAGAACGTGTCTATATATATATATATATATATATATATATATATATATATATATATACGCACACAGTATCTCACAAAAGTGTGTACACCCCTCACATTTTTGTAAATATTTTCTTCTATCTTTTCATGTGAGAACACTGAAGAAATGACACTTGTCTACAATGTAAAGTAGTGAGTGTACAGCTTGTATAACAGTGTAAATTTGCTGTCCCCTCAAAATAATTCAACACACAGCCATTAAAGGGGTTGTAAAGTCAGAAGTTTTTTTCATCTTAATGCATTCTATGCATTAAGATAAAAAGCCTTCTGTGTGCAGCAGCCCCCTAATGAGATTCCGCTCTGTCCAGCGATGTCCTTGAGTGTCTCAGCCGTCCCAGATTCTCCTTCCTGATTGGGTGAGACACAGCAGTGGCGTTACTGGCTCCCGTCAGATAGCCAATCAGGGGAGAGAGGGGGCGGGGCCAGGCTCCGTGTCTAAATGGACGCAGGGAGCTGTGACTCAGCTTGGGTGCCCCCATACCAAGCTGCTTGCTGTGGGGGCACTGAATAGAAGGGAGAGGGGCCAGGAGCATAGAAGAGAGACCCGAGAAGAGGAGGATCCGGGCTGACCTGTGCAAATCCACCGCAACAAAGGAGGTAAGTATAACATGTTTGTTATTTTTATATGAATAAAAACAAGACTTTACAATCACTTTAATGTCTAAACCGCTGGCAAAAAAAGTGAGTACACCCCTACGTGAAAATATCCAAATTGGGCCCAATTAGCCATTTTCCCTCTCCGGTGTCATGTGGCTCGTTAGTGTTACAAGGTCTCAGGTGTGAATTGGGAGCAGGTGTGTTAAATTTGGTGTTATCGCTCTCACTCTCTCATACTGGTCACTGGAAGTTCACCATGGCACCTCATGGCAAAGAACTCTCTGAGGATCTGAAAAAAAAGAATTGTTGCTCTACATAAAGATGGCCTAGGCTATAAGAAGATTTCCAAGACCCTGAAACTGAGCTGCAGCACCAAGGCCAAGACCATACAGCGGTTTAACCATATGCCGACCAGCCCCCGCAGTTGTACTGCGGCAGAATGGCACGGCTGGGCGAAACAATGTTATGTAATGTCGCTTCGCCCTGTGGCGACTAGGGGGGTCTCGATCACCCCAGGGCTCCCGCGATAAACACACAGTTTCCGGTTCTCTGAGGGGAGAACTGACAGATCATCTGTTCATACAGAGTATGAACAGCGATCTGTTAGTTTCCCTGCACAGTCCACATCCCCCTTCAGTTAGAACACACAATAGGACACACATTAACCCCTTCACTGCCCCCTAGTGTTAACCCCCTTCATTGCCAGTGACATTTTTACAGTAATCAATGCATTTTTAATCGCAGCGAGCGCTGTATAAATGCCAATGGTCCCAAAAATGTGTCAAAATTGTCCGATGTGTCCGCCATAATGTCGCAGTTATGATAAAAATCGCTGATCGCCGCCATTACTAGTAAAAAAAAAAAATTATTAATAAAAATGCCATAAAACTATCCCCTATTTTGTAGACGCTATAACTTTTACACAAACCAATCAATAAACGCTTATTGCGATTTTTTTTACCAAAAATATGTAGAAGAATACGTATCGGCCTAAACTGCGAAAGAAATTAGTTTTTTAATATATTTTTGGGGGATATATTATAACAAAAAGTAAAAAAATATTGCTTTTTTTCAAATTTGTCGCTCTTTTTTTATTTATAGCGCAAAAAATAAAAACGGCAGAGGTGATCAAATACCACCAAAAGAAAGCTCTATTTGTGGGAAAAAAAGGACGCGCATTTTGTTTGGTTGCAACGTCGCACGATCGTGCAATTGTCAGTTAAAACGACGCAGGGCCGTATCGCAAAAAGTGCTCTGATCGGGAAGGGGGTAAAATCTTGCGGGGCTGAAGTGGTTAAACAGCTACAGAACCTGTATAGAACCTGTATAATTCATATACGTTCAGTTTTAAAGGGATGAGGTGGCAACCCTAAATATCAGTTCTTCTTGAAAAATAAATAGGGAGTATAGCATCAGCGTCAACAGCAACCCTGTAAACCTTAATAGTTCAGCAATGGATATGCGTTATCTTCACATACACACAGATTTTCTACCCTTAATGTTCCTCAACAACCCCCTAATGCCCCCCCCCCCCCCCGACCCCATAGCTACTGCGTGAGCTGCTATGGATATTGTTATTGCTATATATCACATAGATACATAGTTAGTCAGGTTGAAAAAAAGACACAAGCCCATCCAGTTCTACCGGTATGTCATTAATTAACTAATATGCTGCATTCAATAGAATCAGTTTACGGGAGGGAGGAGATCAGAGAGACACTAAGAAAACTTTGTGTGGGACGATCACTGCTTGTGTGCATGTGGGACCGACACGTGCGTTCACCTTTGGAAGACGGGGGGGGAACTTCACTCCGCACATGTCACCACTTCACTCCGTGTGTGTGCATTACAGGCCCTGCTCTTCCATACGCCATTACCACCATGCACCCTTTTAAGTAACTTCAGTAACCAGGCAAGAACAAAGTTTCAAAAGCTTTACTAGAAACTCTCAGCATAACAGTTCCAAAACGAAGTGCACAGTCTTTTTCTAAACTAATCCCTAACTCAGGGTTGTGGCTGCTCCAGCATACCTGTACAGACAAGAGTATATACAAAGCAAAGTTCACAGTGGTAGATCTCCATAGCTGGTGTTCCTTCAGGGAGGACTAGAGGTCCCAGCAATCCCCCTACGCTGTGGAAGGTTCATAGGGCAGGCAAGGCTCTCTCTGGCAGATGCAGCTGCAGCAGCTCTGTGATGTGGCTGTAGATAACATGTTGTGGCTTGACTGTGTCTCCTCTCCCATCCAGATTGCCTTACTGGGCAAAGCCCTCCCCCCTTTTATATTGGCACAGCTCAGTAGAAAAGGCAGAAAACAGGTTAACCTCCGGCTGGGGAAGCAGCTGTCCCATTAAATAGCATTTCAACATGCTTATAAGCAATCATAGCTTTGTCCCTTGACTCATGGGCCCTTGAGAAATTGGTTCCCAACTACACTTAATATGGTTCCTTTACCACCTTCCCGCCCAGTCTACAGTAAAATGATGGCCCAACGGGACATTCTCCATTCTGGGTGGATGTCATATGACCCAGATCGGTGAATGTCCTGCTGGGCTGTCATTTTACTGTAGGCTGGGCGAGAAGGTGTTATAGGAGCCATATCAAGTGATAACAGATCAGTATATTGGCACCCTGCTGGTTCCATGTGATCACTTTAACCAATCACAGCAGATCACATGACAATTGTACATATTGGATGGCTTCCATTCAAGAAGTACTATTGTGTTGATCTTTGTGATTGGTCACAGTGATCACCAGGGTTGCCAACCTCCTGCAGCATTTTTTACTGACAAAACATAGAAAATTTACTGGCAGAGAACATTTTTTACTGGCAACATGAGAAATTACAGAACTCCTATTGAAAACTTACACAGTGAATATTTGAGCAGTATAAACATGATATGGAAACACTGACAATACCTAATAACAAAGTAATTTGCTTGATTTACACTTAAAAAGTCAACACAGCATGAAATTATCACCACCTAATATTCACTGGCAGTTGTAAAAACATCACTGATTTTTACAAACTGTCAGTAAATTTACTGGCGGTTGGCAACCCTGGTGATCACATGGTACAGACAGGGCCAGTCACAGCCCATCTGTACCATGTGATTAGCTGTGGCCAATCACAGCTTATCACATTAGTAAACACTGAATGAATAGATTTTGTTCAGTAAAAATGGTTGCTTATAACAGTAATATTCAGTGAGTAAAAGAAAAAAAAATTGTAAAAAAAGCAAACAATATATTTAAAAAAAAATGTATATATTTATAATATTTTTTATTATTTAATATATTGTTTGCTTTTTTTATGATTTTATTTTTCATACTTAGACCAGAGCACTACAGTGGTACCATTTTTTTTTCTATTACACACTGAATATTACTGTTATAAGCAACCATTTTTACTGAACAAAATCTATTCATTGTTTACTAATGTGATAAGCTGTGATTGGCCACAGATAATCACATGGTACAGATGGGCTGTGACTGGCTTTTGGTCCCTTAAAAAGTGTGAGGCACATATACAAACTGTTGTAATTCCTACACCGTTCACCTGATTTGGATGTAA
This sequence comes from Lithobates septentrionalis, assembly GCA_037952835.1. Taxonomy (NCBI): domain Eukaryota; kingdom Metazoa; phylum Chordata; class Amphibia; order Anura; family Ranidae; genus Lithobates; species Lithobates septentrionalis. The sequence goes on from JBBDGP010004288.1 coordinate 406,940, forward strand.
ATACCTCAAATTAAAGCTGAAAGTCTGCAGTTAAAGTGGGGTTCCACCCAAAAAAAACAAAAAAACTACATGAAAAATCCTAAAATCCCAGTGCCTGGGCTGGTGACATCACTTCCCCCTCGGCACAGGAAGGGCTCAGCCCTGCTCCCTCCCTCCTGTCAATCATCTAGGACCCATTACAGGTCCCAGGTGACTGAGCGGCCAATCACGGCGCGTGGCGCCGCTCGCACATGCGCAGTGGGTGCCAGGCTGTGCCGGCAATGCCGGCGCCGCTGAACGGAGGGGGAGACGAGCGGGGCTTTGATCCCCCGCATCGCTGGACCCTGGGACAGGTAAGTGTCCAATTAAAAGTCAGCAGCTGCAGTATTTGTAGCTGCTGACTTTTAATTAATATATATATATATTATATATATATATATATTTTTTAAAAAAAAATTTTTATATACCAGTCAGTGTCGCTGATCACTGCCACACCAGTTATGTAATAATACTGTACTGCACTGGTAAAAGTGTGTAAAAAAAAAAAAAAAAAAGAAGGATGAAAAAACACAATTTTTTTAATATTATTTATTTTTTTCCAAATAATTGTGACAAAAAAATTGCTAGAAAATTATTTAGAACCCCCAAATATTATAAATAATTTTTATCAGACACCCTAGAGAATAAAATGGTGGTTGTTGCAATATTTTATGTCACACTGTATTTGCGCAGCGGTCAAAAACGCTGCGCAAATACCGTGTGACATAAAAAAAATTGCAAAACCCACCAATTTATTCTCTAGGGCCTCTGCTTTAAAAAATATATAATGTTTGGGGGTTCTAAGTAATTTTCTTTAAAAAAAACAAACAAACATATTTTCACATGTATGCAAAAAAAGCCCGGTAGTTTACACATCTCATCAGGGGCGGCCTATCCATTGTGGGTGCATGGGCGCCGCCTCCCCTATCCACCGCCACCGCCCTCCCTATCCATGTGCCCCTTTCAGGACTCCGAGAGCATGAATTCCTATGGCGGGGGGGCGGGTGTTTTTTGAAACACCTGATTAGAGCCAGAGGCTCTAATAGGCTTTAAGCGCAGAGCATTGCGTCTGGAGCCCACTCAGTTGTGTTGCAACAGTGAATACATTTTCTTTGTTGCAACACAGATCCTCCTCTCGGCCAGATGGGAAGCGGGTCTGATACCCGTCACCCAATTGGCTGGAAGGACAGGTGATCCTTATTGGATGCCTAGGAGGAGGGGAGAAGATGCACGGTGGAAGCGAGGAGGAGCAGACAGAGGAACAGACAGAGGAGCCTGTGCCCGATGCCCGCCGCAGCTTGTTGTCCGTTATGCTCTGATCCCCACCGCTGCCTGATGTGTCCGCCGGTGCCCGATCCCCGTCGCTGCCCGATGTGCCCGCCGATGCCTGATCCCCGCCACTGCCCACCGCTGCCCGATGTGCCAGCCGATGCTGATCCCCGTCGCTGCCTGATGTGCCAGCCGATGCCGATCCCCGTCGCTGCCTGATGTGCCAGCCGATGCCTGATCCCCCGCCACTGCCCACCACTGCCCGATGTGCCAGCCGATGCCGATCCCCATCGCTGCCTGATTTGCCAGCTGATGCTGATCCCCGTCGCTGCCTGATGTGCCCGCCGATGCTTGATCCCCGCCACTGCCTGGTGTGCCCACCGCTGCCCGTTCCCTGCCGCTGCCCGATGTGTCCGCCGATGCCCGAACCCCACCGCTGCCTGATGTGCCCGCCGCCTAGATGGGGTAAGTGCCGATGGACCAGCAGACAGCAGGGGGGAGGGGGTTGAGGTGCCACTGGGGGGAGGGTGGATGTCAGATGAAGGCAACTTCACGTTTCATTGCCAAAGGGAACGTTCACATGTCCATTGAGTTCAATCAACTGAAATATAAAGCCCTGGTTTCTGATTATGCAGCTCTAGGAATGAACTCATGTCTTCATGGCGCCTGAGACTAAAAAAGAGTCTAGAAAGATGAAAAAGAGAAAATAAGCAGATGTTAAAATATTTTCACAGTTATAAGAAAGCAAACTTTAAAAACAAGCCACAATGTCCTTTAAAAAAAAATGTATAGGACAACGTAAGACAAAGCTTTTTCTTTATGTAGAGCTACCCCTGCAGGAGCCGCTGGATATCCGACCCCCTTATTCCTGCACAGCCAGGCAACTCGCATTTCTGACTCTCACTCAAAGACAAGGAAACTGTCCAGGAACTTGTTTTATTGGGAAAACAAGTTGGATAAGGTATGGGATACCCAATTCGATTTGAAGAGCAACGATGAGGACAACTTTTGCCTTCGGAACAGCGACAGTCTCTATGAATTTGGCAATGGAATCTCCCCTTACAGAAGCTCTGTTTCCCAGAGTAAAATGTTAGCAGAATCTCAACATGCAGGACCCCTATGCCCCCCAAATTGGGTATCTCCACTGGGCTTCTTAGTGAAATGATCTAAGACAAGGCATTGGGTCACAGCTTGCTAGCACAGTCCCTTAAAAGCTTGCTTACATCTGGCAGCTTTAACCTTTTCTGCCCTGGTGGAATGTAGAAGCGCTCACACTCTCTCTGGAAATCCTTCCCTAGAAGACACGACCTGCTGTACAGGTCTTTCTCCGTAAGCCAGGGCGTTTTCCAACTGAGACCATGGGATAGTGGAGATCCCTCAGTACTTCTTCCTCTCTTAGCTCCCAGCCTGGAGGCAGAGCCCCGCCTCTGCCCAGAAGTCCCCTACCAGGCCACAGGAACAACTTAATCACTCCACCTTGCACCCGACTCCCCTGCTGGCCAGGCTCCGCAATATTTAAGAGCTGATCCAGCCACCCTGCCAGGCCTTCTGCCTGGGGATTGACCAGATTCCCTCAAGTATGTAGATCAGGACCTCCTGGCCTCCGCCCACTAGCTTCTAGAAACTTCTCCAAGCTTCTAGGATCAGGGGAGGTACCAGAGGTCTTCCCTGTGGTGCCCTCTGGTCTGACCTAGAGTAACCTGACCCTATTACAGACTCACACAACTACCATGAGCCACAAAACAAATTTACTGTCAGGGCTGGGCTCAGCCCTTCCTTCTCTGAGTTGGCCGCTCAGCTATCGGCTAATTGCCAGCTCCTTTCTCTCCACAGTTACTCAGCTGTTGATGATCCTGCTCGTCAGTCCTGCCTACTTAAGCCGTCTAGTCCAAAGTATCTCTGCCTTCGCCTTGGTCAACATTACAAGAAATATCTCCTGTGTTCCTGTTTAAAGACTTGCTTTGATGACATCCCTTCTGGCTCCAGATCCTGCTTGCTGTTCCACTACACTTATCCCTGACTTCTGGCTTGGCTGACTATCCATTCCAGTTACTGAACTTTGGCTATGTTTTACTATGTTTGTTCTTTTTACTTTTATTATTAAACAATTGTGATTTAACTGTATTTCTGTCTCTGTCTGATTTCATAGTTTCTGACATTTACCTACACTAGTTGCAAACTAGGGGGTATATATTTAGTTTTGGGGGGAGTAAAAAGGGGTTGGAACTCCTGTCTGTTTTTTGATGTACGCTGTCTATGGGGTGACAGTGCTGCTGTGCAATTTAATTGCAGAAGGAGCAGCGTTGTCACCCTGAAAAAGGAAGAGAAAAAATAACAGATCTGCTGCCAGGATTAACATGTAATAAAACTATGTTATGGGGGGGACTCAGAAAATCAAAAACTGCTGTGCTAATGCTAGTGACAGACTGCAATGTATATGTCATTTTTAAAATGTTGCCCCTAGTTATATTTTAACTATAGCTTTTTCCTATCCTCCACTTTTAGATCATACCTTGGACAGGATTAGCACAAGATGACAATGTTCAAAGAAGTATATATAGAACAAAAGAAAAGGGAGAACTCATAAGCTCCAGCTAAGCAATATACATTTAGGGAGTAGGATGCTACAAGTAACAGCAACTGCTGGTAATTGGCTAATTGCTCAAACCTCAGATTCAATAATCAATTACTTAGAGGTGAGTTCCTCTGAATTGGTTAGACATATAGAAAAAGGGGGAAGGAATTGGAGAGACAATTCCTAGAAAAGCAATTCTTCAGAAAGGAACAGGCAATTAGCAAAAAAATATAAAGTTTATTAGCAATTTACTTAAACATCGATCAAACAAAATAATTAAAAAAGTACCACCAACAATTCATTAAAATAGACAACGTTGTCTACACACACACAGATGGCCACCACACACTAATCCATACAGTCCCCCCATACATAATAGCTGATGAGAGTAATGGTCACTATTGGATCATCTAAGGGTTAAAGATGATTGTCCTTCAAATAGCACCAGTATGAGTTAAATAAACTGAAGGGGAATGTAGGTAACCATACGGTTATGCATAGGCGTGTGCAAGAGGTGTGCCAGGTGTGCCTGGGCACACCCTAATCCTGGAGTTGGCAATCCATCAATCATGGGCAGGTGACAGGTAAGCCGCGTTACTTACTTGCCGACCCCCAGAACCTGGACAGGTTAGGCGGCGGGGGTGGAAATTAGTGCAAGCGATCTGTATTTTCTTCTGCAGCAGCTGAAAGTAGGCTTCTCCTCCTCTTCCTCTAACACTCGCACACCTAATACATGAGTGGGAATAGCCTCTCTCTCTAAATCTACCATAGAGGTCCCTAGCTTCAACATCAAAGTCTTGTTTGTGAGAGCAATTCCTTTTGATTCTAAGGAATTGACCAAGTGGTATTCCCTTAATCAGGGACTTAGGGTGGTCCCTTGTGGCCTGTAATAGAGTGTTAGCTGCAGTGGATTTCCTATGAGTTCTCATAGGAAATCCACTGCAGCTAACACTCTACTACAGGCCACTCAAAAGGAATTGCTCTCACAAACAAGAGTTTGATGTTGAACCTAGGGACCTCTATGGTAGATTTAGAGAGAGAGACTATTCCCACTCATGTATTAGGGAGGCTAAAAAGAGGGCCATACAGACAGATAGACAATGCAATGGCACCAAATTAAAAAGATTTTGAGTCAACATTGGCACATTTTGGCTGAATCGCCCATTCTTGGAAATATTGTGGGCGACCGCCCTCTCCTCACCGCTCGTCGCTCTAGGAACCTTCGAGACATCCTTATCCACTCTGAATACCAGAGATCCTCTACTCCCAATTGGTTAACTCAACTCCCACCCTTGAAAGGCATGTACAGATGTGGTAGGTGCTCTGTTTGTAAATATGTGGAATGAACGGACGTGTTCGCTGATTCTGATGGGAAGAAACAATTTAAAATCAATAACTTCATTAATTGTAATACCACCAGAGTAATCTATATGCTTACTTGCCCCTGTGGCAAGAACTACGTGGGTAAGACCAAGAGACAACTTAAAATCAGAATCGGTGAACACGTCCAAAGTATCCTCAGTAAGGATGATGAACGTCCACTGTCATTGCAATCCAATTTCATCACGGTGATCCCACTGGACTCACCTTTAAGGGAATTTACAGACTGAACCTCCCATTGAGAAGGGGGGACTTTGACAGAGTTTTGTGTAAGAAAGAAAAAATGTGAATATACAATTTAAACTGCATGCAACCTCGAGGATTAAATAATGAGTGCAATCTCTCTGCGTTTCTCACTCCTTAGTCATGCACAGCAATATAAAATCCCTATCCATGCTGTCCTTTGGTCTCATGCCAGTAGTAAGTCTTTTTTTCTGTTTGGCTTGTTTATTTTGCCTTGTTTTGTATTGTTTTATTCATTTATTCAACAATCTATTTATCCCTTCCCCATTCCTTTTTGTTATTATTCTTTTTTTATTTATTTTCTGTTTGAGGATTCCTGAACTTCCAGATCTGCCCGCCGACTTTGTAGTGTCTGCATTGTATGTTTGGCTGTTAATTACTTGCGCAGTTACCCAGACAACCAGATGCTGACTCGATTACGTAGTCTGATGCTCTGGCTATTAAAGGACGTTTTTCCGGCTTCTGCGCATGCTCTGAAGAAACCCTGGGTGACGGGTGAAACGCGTCAGCATGACGCCACCATGCTCCCTATAGTGTACACGCTGATCCACCCACACGCCAAGGGGATTCCTCTGCCATCTCCACGAGTGCCACAGGAGAGCCCTGAGACTCTGTGACGGCCGCGCCGTCTGGGCCACTACTTCACCTAACACCTCTCCACCTGACTGGCACTATATGGACTTAATTGGCGATATCCCGCATCAAGAAGGAAGTCATCCTGATCAGCTGTTGGGAGATTAACAAGCAGTAACCGCTCGTTCATCTGTCCAGTGATGCGGTCCGATATCTACATAGCGGTGAGATCTTACTTTTTACACCTCCCAATTGGGAGGGTATTACACATATAATCATACCGCTCTCCCGCAAATTTCTATCAATCTGCTGACACTGGTGTCCCCGAACCTGCTTTTGCTCCCATGCAATTACAGCCCGGCTGCAGGAATTTCCCTTCAGTATATCCCTCTCCACTTGGACCTGTAATATTACAGTGAATTCTGTGTCTAAGGACTTATTACGAACTGTCCACACCACTAGTCAGTCTGCTGCAGTTACTGACACCCTTTGGTCATTAATTTAGTGTATAAGAGGCATACATAACCGTATGGTTACCTACATTCCCCTTCAGTTTATTTAACTCATACTGGTGCTACTTGAAGGACAATCATCTTTAACCCTTAGATGATCCAATAGTGACCATTACTCTCATCAGCTATTATATATATAGGGGGACTGTATGGATTAGTGTGTGGTGGCCATCTGTGTGTGTGTAGACAACCTTGTCTATTTTAATGAATTGTTGGTGGTACTTTTTAAATTTTTTTTTATTTATTTAGTTTGATCGGTGTTTAAGTGAATTGATAATAAACTTTATATTTTTTTGCTAATTGCCTGTTCCTTTCTGAAGAATTGCTTTTTTTAGGAATTGTCTCTCCAATTCCTTTCCCCCTTTTTCTAAATGTTCAAAGATGATCCATCCAGTTGACATTTCTAAAACTTTTTACCAAATCATCAAAAAACCGACATCTCATCATCATTGTCTGGTCTTGGTTCTACATACCTGACCCGCTTCAGGTTGGGTGATTTCAGGCTGAGTTCTCGGAGGTAAGGGGTTACGGCACTTGGAGGGCTGTTGATACTCAGCTCTAGATATGTGAGGTTCTTATTGTTACTCAGAGGCATCATCAATGGGAGGTGTTCATCATCTAGGAAATTATCCCGTAGCCTGTCCAAGAGGAGAGAAAAGTGTCATGTCTACCCCAAATCAGTTTTCCTAATTTTTAAAAGTAATATAGAGAGTTTACAAGTTTAGCTTTTCTTCTTTACACCTCTCTCTTTTTCTTCTTTGCTCCCTTCCATTACCCTATAATTTCCTTCAACCGTTCCCCTCCTCTCCTCCCCCTTTCCTCTCATCTTCTTTCCCTCCCCCACTCCTCTCTTCTCCTTCCCCTCTCCCTTTCCGCTCTTCTCCTTTCACTCCCCCTTTTGTCTCTTCTACTCTCCTTCTCCCTCTCCCTTTCCTCTCTTCTCCTTTCCCCCTTCCTTTCTTTCCTCTCCCTCTCCCTTTCCTTTCTTCTCCGTTTCCTCTTCTCATTTCCCTCCTACTTTGCTCTCTTTTCCTTACCCTCTCTATTTACTCTCTTCTCCTTTCCCTCTCCTCTCTTCTACTTTGCATCTCCCTTTGCGCTCTATCACTTTCCCTCTCCCTTTCCTCTCTTCTCCTTTCCCTCTGTCTTTTCTCTCTTCTCCTTTCCCTCTCTCTTTCCTCTCTTCTCCTTTGCCTCTCCCTTTCCTCTCTTCTCCTGTCCCTCTCTCTTTCCTTTCCTCACCTTTCCCTCTCCCTTTCCTCTCTTCTTCTTTCCCTATCCCTTTCCTCTCTTCTCCTTTCCCTCTCCCTTTCCTCTCCTCTCTGTTCCCTCTCCCTTTCCTCTCTTCTCCTTTCCCTCTCCCTTTCCTCTCTTCTCCTTCCCCTTTCTCTTTCCTCTCTTCTTCTTTCCCTCTCTCTTTCTTCTCTTCTCCTTTCCCTCTCCCTTTCCTCTCTTCTCCTTTCCCTCTCTCTTTCTCTCCCTTTCCTCTCTTCTCCTTTCCCTCTCTCTTTCCTCTCTTCTCCTTCCCCTTTCTCTTTCCTCTCTTCTCCTTCCCCTCTCTCTTTCCTCTCTTTTCCTTTCCCTCTCTCTTTCCTCTCCTCTCCGTTCCCTCTCTTCTCCTTTCACTCTCCCTTTTCATTTCTTTTCTCCCTTCCCTAATATTTCTTCCTTCGTTCTTTTCTTTCCTACCACTCTTCCTTCCCCTCTGTCCTTTATTTCCTCCTTTCCTTATCCTTCCCATCCTACCAAAGTAACAGGTTCTTTTTAATGATGGCCCATACATCTGCCTATACTTTCCTTTTCTTTTTCTCCCTCAGTGTTCCATTTTCCCAAAGGAAGAAGAAGAAGAAAAAGGACTCGCCCCCATGTTACACTGCTGGTTGCCAATAACATACGACTCATCATGGTAATAAGAAGGGCAGCAGTCAAATGTTCTGTACAGTGATGGTATACTCACATCAACTGCTCCACAGTGCAGGTTGGACTGGACAAAGCCTCCATCAAGTCACCAAAGTAAGGACAGATCAAAGAATTAAATGATAGGACGAGTTTCTTCAGAGATTTGTTACTTCTTATTCCTGATGCCAAAAGAGGGCAGGAAATGTCCGCCAGCCAGTTACTCTCCAACCTGGAGGAAGAAATAAGAATGTAAGAGCATGGGAACAGTGAACCAAGTGTCAGCTGTGTATGTGTGACCTCCCTTTCAAATTTCTTGGCCAGAATGTCTTATATGGTTGAGGGCCTTTTCCATAGAATTTGCTTGGTTACATTACAGGGCATGCTGCCAGATCCTACTTCAACTCTCCCCACTTACACAGGCTTGGGACTGGCATGCAGAATGATAACACCAAAGAAGAAGGGATCCAATTAACCTACCAGCGTGTTTTTGGAGTGTAGGAGGGAATCCACACAAGCACTATACAAATAGTGTTCTAGGTGAGAGTCAAACCAAGGACCCCAATTCTAACCACCAATCCATTGTAATAACCATGTGTCAATTAAAGCCCATCACAAGCTGAAACTGTTTTGGTCTAGCTTTGGATATGTGGGTAGGTGCAGTGTGAAGCGGCTGGCACGTGGACCCAACACACAGAGTCCACGTGCATTAACAGGAGTATATTGTAACAAAAGTTCAGCAGTACACAACAGGCCTGGGGAGGAGGCAACCCAACTGGGACCACGTACAAAGGGCAAAAGTGAAGAAACAGAAGACCGGAGACCCGCAGAGGTCACAGCACCCTAGCCAGTCAGTAGTCAAAGGAGAGGCTTGCCAGAAAGGTTTGCGTAGTCCCTGTGCTTTTCCTACTCCTCCGCAACATTTCTCTGGTTCTAAGTACTGTCCCTGACAGATGGGTGACCCATTCCTACTTAACCACTCACAAAATACGTGACAAACCCAGGATCCAGGGTTTTAAATAGACTCGGCCTGACCCAAGATGGCCACCAAAGTCACACGGGGAACCAGCATCCAATTCAATAGCTGCCTTCCTGTGACTGAGGAAACCACAAAGGAACTAGGTTCCTTTTGACTTCCTTCACCATCTGTATTGTCGTTGCCGTTGAACGCCACCTGCAGTGGAGAGTGCACCTGTCTACAGAGTTAGGAAGTGTCAAAACCTCTGTCAGGTGTTAATTTCTATATGTGTCCTTGCTAAGGAGATCCACCATCTTTATTTGTCTTGATCAGCATTGTTACCCGGACAAAAAAACAATGGGAAATCCCAAAATGTACAGCTCTCTTTGGAACAAGAGGTGAGTAAAGATTTCAGAGGAGACACCTGTACTTCTAGCACACATATGTCAAACACAAGGCTTGTGGGCCAAATCTGGATCCCCAGGCAATTTCATGTGGCCCTTACACTTTTCCTGCAGCTGCAGAACCCCCTTCATCTCCGCCCCCACCTTTTCTCAGCAGTCGGCAGCTGAGAGGAGGACAGAACTCCTCCTCCAGATCCTACACCTCTCTGTGCAGCTGCAGAACCCACTCATCTTTGCTTCCCTAGGTCTCAACATTCAGCAGACTCCAGAAGCTGACTCCAGCCCTCCTCTGGTCCTCCTTTAGACCCTGCTCTTTCTGTTTCCCAGCTCCGCCTCCAGCTTCTTCCTGTCAAAAGCACAAGGTAAGGGGAAGTGCACTGTGATGTAAGGAGGGTGAGAGACTCTTGACTTCTGAAGAAGGGGGGGCTCTTGACATCTAATGTAGGGGGGGGGGGGGGGGGGTTCTCTGGCCATCTAGTCTTACAACTAATACTCAATATTCCCATTGCACATGTTCCTGGATGAATCTTCAAAGAGATTTGGGTGCTGTAGCAAAGGCCAGCTAGAGACTGGTTCAAAAGTCACAATGCAGATATTTACCAGCACACCATGGATCAACAAAATAGAGTCCAAACAGATATTTTATTGCATCATCATATCACAAAGTGGTGCAACTTTTCGGAGCCAGGCAGAGCCCCTGGCCCCTTGAGGGCAACCATAATGCTGATGCGGCCCACAATGAAATTGAGTTTGTCAATCCTGTTCTAGCAGATGTTTACAATGAGATTTCTTCTCACTTTGGAGAGTTTTATTTCAAATATTTGTATTAATATTTTGTATCGCAAACAATATATAAACAAGTAAAATTGTAAAAATTTAAGTTTTACAGAGCAGACATACAAGTTTTCATAATATTACAAAACCATATACAATATAAGGAAGAGAGAATAAGGTACCACTTAATGTTCTTACTCAATGTAGAGTCAGACTAACGTAATACCCTTTCGCTACTTACTAAGTTTATACCCAAGGACAAGAGGGTACATCTGCACACAGGTTACTTTAGCAAAGCTTGGGTCTCCCTGGATTGACCATCCCACTTCCTTGACACCCGGAGTCGACTAACCGGGATGTCCCGCACACTCCACCCCAATGGGAACTTTCTGTAGGAGTGTGCGGAGGACCCCCCGTGTCCGATCCCCGATCCCCAGTACTTGATGATAAAACTCTTGTGGGAGGCAATGCAGGGGAAGTCCTTTTACAGTCAGAAATTTACCCTTGTATGTCATATAAACAATATCTGCACAATAATTATTGACCGTCCCGCGGACGTGGAAGGTCCACCGGAGAATTCCCTTAGTCTAGGAATTCAAGGACCTGTAGGATACAGAGATTTAAGGACAAGAGAGTCCCACCCAAAGGGAGGAAAGAAAACGTGGTAAAAGAAGAGAGGGAGAGGGAAAGGAGGGAGGGGGGATTAAAGTGAGTTGGGACCAGTATTGAGGGTGTAATTAGTTCCTCCTCCTGACATACCTGGTAAGACATACCTGACATACCGGTGTCGCTCCCCGTCGCTGAAGACGTCAGAGGACGAAGCGCGCACGACGGATCTACGCTTCCCAAATCACTTCCTGACAGACCTGTGGGTGGATCAGACATTTGTCCAGCTGACCGCTACTTCCCCCACTTGTATCTGCTTTGCTTACAGTGACTGTGGACACCATACAAGACAGTATCTGAGCATCATCCTCCCCCCAGTGGTCAAGGGAGGAACAGCGGAATACTGTGCTTGGATGTGTTTTTAATCTTTTAAACGTTTTTATATTTTACTTTGGAACATTCTGGATTTCTTTATACACATAATTTTATAAAATAAATACACCTTTGAGACTTTATCACACTATGGAAGTCTCCTTTTCTTTGACACATGAGGATTAAGATCCACCGGGACACAACTGGAGATATGACAGCAGTGAACAGAAAAGCTATTGTATAGGACTACAGGCCTGACACCCCTGCAGGGGTTCCTACCTTTGGTGAGTGAGCATTTTGAGGGGGGTCACAGAAGTCACCACCCTACGCTGTACGCACGAAAGTTACCTGGTGAACAACCTGATTGCTGCATGCACTGCATGGGACTGTCATTAATATGCTTTGATCTCCATAGTATACAGACTCTGCATTGAAACATAGATATACATGCTATTGATGTATGAGGGGAAAAATCTTTGCTTTTGTTTACAGGATATAACATATATGTGCTGATATATGGTTTTTTATGCACAGAGTATGCTGTCTGTAGTTCCTGATCTAGAGATAGTACACTGACCTATCGGGAACATATGGGCTGCAGTGCAGACAGATGCTTGGTGATAGGTTTTATATATCTCTTAGTAGGCTGCATGTAAGCCCATGCTGACTCTTATCTATATGTTTTAGTCAGTTTCTACCTTTACTAATCCGTGACAACATCATAATTCCCCTTCATATAGAAAAACATTCTCACATACAAGCGTTTATATACATATATATATAAAAAAAAAACGTTTTTCATATAATGTTTCCTGTACATGCTTAGCCATACAGGTTTTTGAGGTCGCGCCGTTTTATCCCTATAATATTCTTCAAACAGCTTCTAAAAAACTGACTCAAATGATGTGTCAGAGTCCCTAGAGCAATGGTCAGGAGGCTTACCAGGATCATCAAGGAACATTCTCCTGGATCATTACAAAGCAAAGAAGATTGCTGGAAAGCCCCCACACTCAAGCCTCTGATGAGGAAGAAAGACCAAGATCGAGGTGTATGGAGCAATCTTCTTTGCTTTGGACTGATCCTGCTACTTCCAGAAGATTCCTGCTCCTAGAGACAAGGTCTTTAAGCATTCTGTTGAGCACGGCCATTGTGGGGCCCTATAAAGTGTTTTCCACCAGTAATGCAGATCCTGGAGTGCACTAAGGTTTATGGACTGCTTCTCCATACCCAGAAGCAATTAGATGGGAAAACCTGAGCTCCAATGGACCACACTTGAGACGAGTACAGCAAACAGGACTAGAACCTAGAATTTCATCAGAATATAAACTACCTTTCTTGTTACAGCAAGCTCTTATGTTCCTTCTTGATGATAGAGGCGTGTTAACATTTTGACATTGTCCAGCTGTATTTAGATCAAGTGACCTGCCAAGGAAATGATCCATTGATGTAGAAGGAACCACATTTTCTGGAACTAAAAGATGTAGACCAGGAGACATAAAACCTAAAATGATAGGATTCTCCACAATATGGGAACACAAGACTTCCCCAGCTCTATAAATGGAAGACGGATTTCACCAGGTCAGAAACCACTCGGTTCTCAGAAACAGAAAATTTGGTCTGATCAGTAACTCTATGAGTTTGTCTGATGACAGCAGAAGGAAATGCTGAGACAGCTTGCGAAAAGACTAGAGCGAGTGCATTGAAGAAGGTGAACCACTGCTACATGACTCTGCTGCAACAACTGAGAGACAGGTAATTTCCTGACTGAGGGACAATGAGGGACATAACACCCTGAGTATCAGTTATAAAACCTAACTTTAACATGTAAACCTTAAAAAACATTGACCAAAAACCATTATAGTTATTATCCCTTCCAAGAAGTTGATGTGAATTTTCCATCAGACATGTTGGTGAACATCCAAAACCAATCCCACCAAATGCCTTCTCATTTTCATGTTCTACTCACTCCAGTTCCTCTAATTTGCAGGGAGGACTTGACAAAGCTGCCATCAGGTCACCAAAATGAGGCCCATCCAGCTTGTTATAAGACAACCGAAGTATTCGTAGAGACTTATTGGCACTGATTGCAGGTCCTAAATACGAGCACGCCCAGTCTGTTAGTCCAGTGGCTACCAATCTACAGGAAGGGAATATAAAACAAATCTGATTAAAAAATAATTTATTCTGTTCGTTTTTAGTGGAGTGCAGATTTCAAGTGTAAATGTACTGTCTATGCCAGTTGTCTCCAAAATGTGGCAACGGGCCAGATGCGGCCCTGTGCTTGCCTTTATCCGGCCCTTAGGGCACTGTTGCTCTCACTGATACAAACAAGGCACCATCACTGACACCAATGATGAGGCACCATGTCTTCCACTGACATTAACAGGGGGGCATAATACCTCCCACTAACACCAATGAGGGGGGCACTATTCCTCCCACTGATATCAATCATGGGGCATTATTCCTTCCACTGACACCAACAAGGGGGCACTATTCCCCCCACTAATACCAATGATGGGGCACTATTCCTCCCACTGATATCAATCAAGGGGCATTATTCCTTCCACTGACACCAACGAGGGGGCACTATTCCTCCCACTAATACCAATGATGGGGCACTATTTCTCCCACTATTCCTCCCACTGACACGAATGATGGGGCACTTTTCCTCCCACTGACACGAATAATGGGGCACTATTCCTCCTACTGATACTAATGATGGGGCACTATTCCTCCCACTGATACTAATGATGGGACACTATTCCTCCCACTGATACCAATGATGGGGCAATATTCCTTCCACTTATCTCCCACTGACACGAATGATGGGGCACTATTCCTCCCACTGATACTAATAATGGGGCACTATTCCTCCCACTGATACCAATGATGGGACACTATTTCTTCCACTGAATCCAACGAGGGGGCACTATTCCTCCCACTAATATCAACGATGGGGCACTATTCCTCCCACTGACACGAATAATGGGGCACTATTCCTTCCACTGGTACCAATGATGAGGCACCATGTCTTCCACTGACATTAACAGTGGGGGATAATACCTCCCACTGAAATCAAGGAGGGGGCACTATTCCTCCCACTGACACCAATGATGGGGCACTATGCCTCCCACTGATACCAATGATGGGGCACTATTCCTCCCACTGACACCAACAAGGGGGCACTATTCCTCCCACGGACACCAATGATGGGGCACTATTCCTCCCACTGATACCAATGATGGGGCACTATTCCTCCCACTGACACCAACAAGGGGGCACTATTCCTCCCACTGACACCAATGACAGGGCACTATTCCTCCCACTGAAACCAATCATAAGGCACCATGTCTTCCACTGACACTAACAAGGGGGCAATATTTCTCCCACTGATACCAATGACCGGGCACTATTCCCCCCCCCACTGACACCAATGATGGGGCACTATTCCTCCCACTGATACCAATGACAGGGGCACTATTCCTTTCACTGACACCAACAATGGGACACCATCCCTCGGACCAATACCAACAATACCAATGAAGGGGCACTATTCTCCCTAATGAGCATAGGTGCTATGTCATTTTATTCCCAGTGACCACCAAGCCTGAGACATTATCCACTCCCACTGATGCTGGGGCATTTTCTACTCCCACGGGCCACAGTCCGGCCCCTCCTAAGGTCTGATGGACAGCAAGTTGGCTCCTGCTACGTATCCTTAATTTAGAGCCAGAGTCTGAAGTTGGGCTTTAACTAAAAAATGTACTATATCCTTTCTATTTTACAACATTATGAATTATACAATCACATACAATAAGACAACTTACTGCAGAGTGTGTATCTTGCAGTCGGGATGTTTTAATGCTGAACATATAAACTTGACTCCGTCATCTCCGAATCTATTGTAACTGAATCTGTAAGGAGTGAATAAGATACATTTCAGTAATTTATACAAACAAATGCATTGTGCAACTACTCAGATATACTGTACTATCCTCCCTGCCAGAGAATGTATAATGGTGTTCAGCTTTGTGATCCAGGCACTTCTGCCAGATAGCACAGCCAGGCCCTCAACCTCCCCAGAGGTACACTTGGTCAAGTACATATGCCCAGCCTGCTGACTGGCCAGTGAAGGAGTAGCAGAAGACTGATGTAGATATCCCTCCGCTCATTTTGCTCTCTCCTCCTGTCAGCATGCTCATTGTCAGCACATGTGCAATGCAGCACAGCTGATTGGCTCCCAGTATTTCCCTCCATTTCTTTGCCTGTATGCTGCAGTTCACAAAATTAAAGGAGGCTCAATTTAGGTACCCCACACTAGCTGTATTTAAAAATATTTTATTATAATTTTTAAATACATAACTGCATTATTGCAATAAATACCATGTTTTTCATTTCATTTTGGTAGGTATAAAATATTATCTATTAATATATTGCACACTGCTTTGGAGAGCTTTTGCCATCCCTACCCATGTAGAAAAATGCATGCTGTTTACAAAATGCAATAGCTCAAGTGGAAATCTGCATACACAAATGTATCAATCCCATTGGATAGCTAAGTCCAAGCTTTCAAGTAAAGCCAGCTAAAGGCTGTTGTGATACCTCATTAGCTAACCCATAGTGCTCTGGAAATCCTTTGCAATATTGTAAAACCAAGATTGCATATCCTATCCTACCTGTCTCCTATAAAAGAAGTAAAATTAGAGTTATAGCTTCCCCTTTGTTCCAGCCTGGTATAGGGATTGCTTGTTCAACATAATAATATAGAAGGTTCACTAACTTGGAGGAGTGATTCACAGTAAGGTTGCACAAAAAAGCTTACAATGAAAGTAATAAATAATAAATTTGGATGTTGGACTTATAGAAAATGTCAGCTGCACTGGAAGAGATCTGTAGTAATGGAAGTGGTGGGCGCCTCAGTGTTCCCTCTTCCTATCAGCCTGAAAGTGTGCTCCTTCTTCTCCTTCCCCCCAGAAACACATACATATTGTGTACAGCGCCCCCATAGGACTGACTGGGCTCTACAGTTGCTGGAGGGAGACGGAAGTGGGCAGAGAGCCCAGGAACTCTGAGCTCAGCCTATCCTCCTCTATGCCTGTCCCTGCAAAAGTGACATTGGGGGAGCAGGAACAGTTCAGAAAGGTTGGGGTGCAGGGACATGGGTGCTGGGATACTGAGGGGTTCAGAAAGGTGCAGTGTTTGGTATCTTGGGGTTCAGTAACAGAGGTACTAGGAGGATGGGAGTTATAGAGTCAGGGGTTCAGAAAGGTGCAGTGTCTGCTATGTTTGTGTGCAGTGACAGGGACGCTGGGACTCTGGGAAGTTCAGAGATTCAGAGAAGTGCAGGGTCTGGTAATTTTGGGTGCAGTGACAGGGGTGCAGGAAGTCTGGGAAGTTCAGAGTGAGGGGTTCAGAAAGGTGCAGTGTCTGGAGTGTTGGGGTGCAGTACCAGGGGTGCTGGGAGGTGGGGGGTTTAGAGTCAGGGGTTCTTGGTGGCAGGAGTTGTCAGGAGGCAGGGTGCTGGGGCACTGGGTCTCCATAGGCCCAGTTTCAAAAGCTGTCTATATGTAAGCCTGCAGAGAGGCTTCTCTAAGTGCCACCTGATTTAGCGCCGGTCTCCTGAACTGCATTGCCCGCTGATCTAAGATAAGTGGAAGGGGATTTAGTTAGCATGGGGAAGAAGGTCCTCAGGATTAAGTTATCTATAAGTATAGTTAGCCTTTAGGCCCCCTTCAGACCTAAGCGCTGCAGTAATGTGCGCTTAACCGCAACACATGGTACGCTCTACAGTGTGTTACAGCACTGTTGGTAAATACCAGGTCCACGCTTAGGAGTGTACAGTGTTTGGGATAATCCAAAATGATGCCAATACCTGGTACATATGCAATAGGGAAAGGAAGTTAAACACATTGCCTTCCTTAACATCAAGAACTTTTGACATTTATGAGCTCTTAAGACGTAAGAAGACGTGCATTTATATCGTACCCTATGTTACGTATGTTATGTAGAGCAGGTGCAAATCTCTCAACATCCTCCCCCTGAAGGTTACATCCTCTTAAGCCAAGAACTTCAATCTCTTCAAAGGACTGAAGCATAAAAGACAGCACAGAGCAGTCCAGAGGGGTCAGGTTGACTTCACAAAAGGAAAAACATCTGAACAATCCCAGGCATTCTGAACAAAACTCCTTATTTTGTAGCTCAAAGAATTTAAAACATATACTTAAGAGCCTTCTTGTTTCCAAGGTTTCAGGTTCTGTAACTTCTTGTTGAAGCCAAGTGAGGACATCCTTGGCGGCATCAGAAGACAAGTCACCCAGATAAGGCTCCAAAATGGTGCTGGTGGAGACATCGGAGAGGCCACAGAGAAATGAGAGAAATAGTTCACCATAGTTGTTATTGAACGACTTGGCTCTTTCAAGTGAGCTATGTAACTTCTCTGGAGAATAGTCAATATAATGGACCAAGGCGGCCAAAAATTCCTGGGTGATGGGGTGAAGGAAGGAGAAGGATGCCTCGGGGAAATGTGTGTATTCTTTCATAAACTCTGGTAAAAGTTTTGAGGCCGTGTCCACATTAAACTGTGACAAGGTCTGTTTTTCAAATTTGGTAACATGGTTCATAATTCCATGTTCTGCCATCCACCCAATAGATGTCAACAAACTCCGAGCACTGGATTTATCTGGACTATGGTTGGACAGAACATCAGCAATGAAAGCCGCAAAGAGCTGTGTCATAGTTTTTGGCAGTAATGTCTTCTTTTGGTCATTATTGGTTGGTTGGCCTTTGAAGAACTTTGATAACACTGTGCAGATGATCCAGCAATATGATGGGTTGTAACAGAAAGTGTACAGCACACCGTTCTCCCTCAGAAAACCCAAAACCTTGTCTGATATGTCCTTGTTCATGAAGAATCTTTCAATATAAAGCTGACTTTCGTTTGGTAAGAATCCAATGACCTCCAATACTCCCTTGAAAATGCTAATATCCTTTCCCGCTAATCTGTCTGGTTGGCTGGTCATGAGCAAACGGCAGCCCTTGAGTAGAGACCGCTTTGTCAAACCAACCACAACTGCTCTAACATTTTCTACTTGTTTTATATCATGGGATAGGTGGCATGATTTAAAATTTATTTCATGAACACTTTCATCCAGGCCATCAAAGATAAAGAGTATCCTTTCTGGATTCTTTAAAATGTTCCCAAGTTGATTCTCTAGATATGGATATTCCTGAAGGATCATTGACTCCAAGCTGATCTTTTCTAGCTTGTTGAGATCCCGGAACCTTAAGAAGAAGATGAAAGAAAACCTCTGATAGATTTTGCCGTTTGCCCAATCACAAACCAGCTTCTCCAGTAGCGTTGTCTTTCCTATTCCTGGCACACCATTCATCATCACTGCATGTGGTTCACATTTTAGCCTTTGGCACCAGCGGAACAGTCTGTTAGGAGAAACACATCCTGCAGCAGTTAGTACGTAATTTTTATGTTTTGCTGCTGTCTCTATAAGCTTGTGTTCAGCTGATTTGTAAAAGGGGCGGACATTGGATGCAATCAAATCCATATAACGATCAGAAACATAAAAAGTCTTATTCTGTCCTGTAGATGCTGACGTTTTTGGTATAGCAGTTTCTAGCAAGTGTTGTTTGTGATGTTCCTGTATTTCTGCCAAAGCGAAGAAAGCAAAACATAATAATATCAATAAAATTATAATGAAAAAGCAAAAAAAAATAACCAATGACCCCTGACTTTGACAATGTAGCTTATTTTACTCTATGATTAGGCTCTTAAAGAGAGGGAAAAACATTAGAAGTCAGAGGAGCAGATGCAACATCCTCTGTACTGGAAAGTACTAATACATTTTCATACTAGGCTTTTACGATGGAGTGTGTCATCTTTTTCTTTGTTGGAAGGTTATGGATGACAGAAGTAGGTGTCTATGTACTGCATCACACAAGATGCCTACATTACCCATTGGCTGGGGCTAGCGATAAGGGGCTGTTTTTTTCATATTTTACACCAAAACTACCCTTTTGGCGTGCATTAGCTTTCCAATCATCGAATGACCTCCAACATTTACCTTTCAGCTCTGGAGTCAGTGGGTTTCCATTTCGGTCCAGTAATATCTGTTGCATTAGACTGTCCCCTAAACAAAGAGAAATCACAGAAAGAGACAATAATTAATTGGTATTTTAACACTTTTGTCTCTTTTTCTTTGCCATAGATGTGTGACTTACATAAAAAAAGAAATAGAGGGAGAAGAACGAAGGAAAGTCCTTCTAGTGTGGCATTGTTAGTACAAGTTTAATAATAAACAGAATAGCGCAAAAGCTAATAGTATGAACTATTCATCCCAGTGCCATATATACCACCGTATACCTACAAGCAGAAACACACATGGAACCCTTCAGAGAAGAAAGAAGACTGGCACAAATTGGAGTGATCAACTTTCATGGATATTTGAGTATCAACTTTGGCGTATACCTCGTTTTTATATATTTTTTAATATGTTTCGCTTGGTGTTATGTAAAGCTTTATTTTTGCAGTTATCTCTGGACTTAGGGAACTCAGTCAAGTGATTGCCAGACCGTTGTTCCTAATTTTTACAGACAGTCTATTGACTGGAATGGTACCAGCTGATTGGAGAAAAGCCAATGTAGCACCAATATTTAAAAAGGGCCCAAAATACATCCCTGGGAATTACAGACCAGTTAGCCTAACATCAATAGTATGTAAACTCTTGGAGGGGATGATAAGGGACTATATACAAGATTTTAGTAATAAGAATGATATCATTAGCAGTAATCAGCATGGATTCATGAAGAATCGTTCTTGCCAAACCAATCTTTTAACCTTCTATGAGGAGGTGAGTTGCCATCTAGATAAAGGAAGGCCCGTAGACGTGGTGTATCTGGATTTTACAAAAGCATTTGACACAGTTCCCCATAAACGTTTACTGTACAAAATAAGGTCCGTTGGCATGGACCATAGGGTGAGTACATGGATTGAAAACTGGCTACAAGGGCGAGTTCAGAGGGTGGTGATAAATGGGGAGTACTCAGAATGGTCAGGGGTGGGTAGTGGGGTTCCCCAGGGTTCTGTGCTGGGACCAATCCTATTTAATTTGTTTATAAACGACCTGGAGGATGGGATAAACAGTTCAATCTCTGTATTTGCAGACGTTACTAAGTCAAGCAGGGCAATAACTTCTCCGCAGGATGTGGAAACCTTGCAAAAAGACCTGAACAAATTAATGGGGTGGGCGACTACATGGTAAATGAGGTTCAATGTAGAAAAATGTAAAATAATGCATTTGGGTGGCAAAAATATGAATGCAATCTATACACTGGGGGGAGAACCTCTGGGGGAATCTAGGATGGAAAAGGACCTGGGGGTCCTAGTAGATGATAGGCTCAGCAATGGCATGCAATGCCAAGCTGCTGCTAATAAAGCAAACAGAATATTGGCATGCATTAAAAGGGGGATCAACGCAAGAGATAAAACGATAATTCTCCCGCTCTACAAGGCTCTGGTCCGGCCGCACCTGGAGTATGCTGTCCAGTTCTGGGCACCAGTCCTCAGGAAGGATGTACTGGAAATGGAGCGAGTACAAAGAAGGGCAACAAAGCTAATAAAGGGTCTGGAGGATCTTAGTTATGAGGAAAGGTTGCAAGCACTGAACTTATTCTCTCTGGAGAAGAGACACTTGAGAGGGGATGTGATTTCAATTTACAAATACTGTACTGGTGACCCCACAATAGGGACAAAACTTTTTCGCAGAAGAGAGTTTAATAAGACTCGTGGCCACTCATTACAATTAGAAGAAAAGAGGTTTAACCTTAAACTACGTAGAGGGTTCTTTACTGTAAGAGCGGCAAGGATGTGGAATTCCCTTCCACAGGCGGTGGTCTCAGCGGGGAGCATTGATAGCTTCAAGAAACTATTAGATAATCACCCGAATGACCGCAACATACAGGGATATATAATGTAATACTGACACATAATCACACACATAGGTTGGACTTGATGGACTTGTGTCTTTTTTCAACCTCACCTACTATGTATGTAACTATGTAGGTGCCTATGGCTCACAAATGTAGCTTCTATAATGTAACTGTAATGCCCCGTACACACGATCGGACTTTCCGACAACAAAACCGCAGAATTTTGTTTGAAGGTTGTTGGCTCCAACTTGTCTTGCATACACACGGTCACACAAACGTTGGCCAACAATTACGAACTTAGTGACATACAAGACATACGGCGAGCCGATAAAAAGGAAGTTCAATAGCCACCCTTTGGGCTCCTCCTGCTAATGTTGTGTTTGGTGAGCATTGATTCCGAGCATGCATGGACTTATGTGCGACGGAATTGTGTACACACGATCAGAAAGTCCGACAACAAAAATTTGTTGGCGGAAAATTTGAGAACCTGCTAGCTAACATTTGTTGGCGGAAAGTCTAACAACAAATGTTCGATGGAGCATACACACTGTCGGACTTTCCGCCAACAAGCTCACATCCAACATTTGTTGTCGGAAAATCGGATTGTGTGTATGCGGCATAACACTTTTTCTTTCTTTTCTTTTTTTTTCTTTTTTTATATTAGATGACAACATGAGAGGAGGGGCATTCAGGTAGGCCCTAGATAATATCCAGGTCATCCTTGCCTCTTATATTTTTGTTTCTATCCAAAGCTTTTTTTTTTTTCATAATATAGGTCTCAAGGAATATACTAATTCAACATAAAGAATTTCACATTCTAGTTACCGAAATTATCCAATTCCTCTCGCAGTGTATACAAATGAGTAGGTGTATCCAAAAACTGTAGATCGTAGATGCCTTCCAAGAACCCCATGATGGCCTCTTTTCCAGCGTTCAGAATATCTTGTACCAGCTTCTCAGAGAACATAAAGGGACCCAGGTCGCTCCTCATTTCAAGATATAACTAGAATACAATGTTACTGATTTCAGGGAAAATAAACGGAAGCAAAAAATTTGTGAATAAAAGTTTCATCATCCCAAATACACTCCTCCCTCCACCAAACCGGTTATGTTCAGATGGCTTCATTGAATATTCATGTAGAACAGGGGTGTCAAAGTCAATTTCATCATGGGCCACATAAGCATTATGGTTGCCCTCAAAGAGCCGGTTGTAACCATAAGACTAGATGCCCAGAGCACCCCACCTGCCCCCTACATCAGACCATTCAAAAGTCAAGCGTCCCCCAACCTCCCTTACATTATAGTGCACCCCCTGTGCTGCTGCCAGGAAGAAGCTGGGGGTGGAGCTGGGAAACAGAAAGTGCGGGGTCCGGAGGAGGACCCGAGGAGGGCTGGAGTCAGCTGCCAGAGTCTGCTGAATGATGACACCAGGGGAAGCCAAGACGAGAGGTTGCTGCGGCTGGAGAGAGCTGCAGGTTCTGTAGGAGGAGTTCTGTCCTCCTGTCTGTTGCCGACTGATGTGACAGGGGAGGGGGTGGGGGGCAGATACAAGCTTCTCTATGGCTGCACAGAGAAGCACAGGATCTGTGGCCTTCTCTCTGTTGCTGACTGCTATGAAAAGGTGGTGGTAGAGACAAGGGGGTGACATGGAAAGGCCTGGAGGGCTGGTTTCAGCCTGCAGCCTTGTGTTTGACACGTGATTCAGAGAGACATACACAGTATACGTATATATAGTTTACGTATTTTTGGGATATGTATGTATTTGATTTATCATGGTAAGGACTTAAAAAAAAGTTCATTATCTTAAATGTAATTTAGACGGTTTGAACCATGTATGGGAAGGCTAAATGTACCCAAGTTGATCGATCAATCAATTTGGGTGCAACCAGCCTGTGGGATTTTACATGTGATTACTGCTACCAGTTATTATGGCCGCTAGCAATCAGCTAGAAACCACTGTGTTCTGCCGGAGGGGATGGCTTCCCTTGCCACCCTGCTGGGAGAACACAATACATCCGCAGGAGGGAATCCCCCATCCTCCCTTAGACCGCTCTGTAAGTAAGTTGTAATAAAGAGACAGAGAGTCTGAAAGAAAGCAGCTTCTGCTGTCCTCTCTTTAGAAACCTCATGGTGCTCTGGGATTTATTTGTCATAGTTGCATTTTTCCTTTAAATATTTATTTTTTTTGCTGATACTTGTTGATCTATCGTTCATAGCCTTGATTGCTGTAAAAGTCCGCACATTTTTCTAGTTACCTCCTCATTGAGGATATTCCGAGATGCCATGTACTCCAGCAGGTGTTTGAAATCAGTGGTGGACGCCACAATGTAGATCAGGTCATTTTTAAAATACTCGTAGATTAGTTTAAGTTCATTGAAGTCATACTGAGACAGCAGCTGATGGAACTCTTCCTGTGTGTCTGGAAAAGGAGAGGGACAGAATGAAAACATTTTACCTTTCACTTCTATAGATGCAACATAAGTGGGACTTATTATGGAATTATATTATTCCAGATTTACCATTAGGCATATTAGGCCTTTGTCTATGGGCCACAGAGACAAAGGGGGTAATTTACTAAAACTGGAGAGCACCAAATCTGGGGCAACTCTGTATAGAAACCAATCAGCTTCCAGGTTTTATTGCCAAAGCTTAATTGAACAAGCTGAAGTTAGAAGCTAACTGGCTACCATGCACAGCTGCAGCAGATTCTGAGTGCATCAGTTGTAGTAAACATTTCCCTATATAAAAAGAGCCAAATGGCAAAAAATGCATGATTTTGTCCCAAAGAAGTTTGTGTATTTAGTAGAGCTTTACCAACAAGCAGGGGCATTGCTAGGTCTACAAAAGATCTGGGGCTAGAGCCCATAGTAGCGTAGTAAAGAATGTCATACACTTGGACAGGCATACACATGTATATACAGTAATATACGTGTGTGTTTATATCCCCAGAAAGCCCCCCACTTTCATCAGGGTCCCCAGAGAGCCCCCCTTACATCAGGGTCCCCAGAGAATCCCCCTTACATCAGGGTCCCCAGGGATTCCCCACCTACATCAGGGTCCCCAGAGAGCCTCCCCCTTGCATCAGGGTCCCCAGAGGGCCCCCCACTTGCATCAGGGTTTCCAGAGAGTCCCCCTTTACATTAGGGTCCCCAGAGAGCCCCCCTTAAATCAAGGTCCCCAGAGAGCCTCCCCCTTAAATCAGGGTCCCCAGAGAGCCTCCCCCTTAAAATCAGGGTCCCCACAGAGCCTCCCCTTGCATCAGGGTCCCCAGAGAGCCCCCCACTTACATTAGGGTCCCCAGAGAGCCTCTAATTGGGGACCCCTGCAGAGACTCGGGGCTATGAGTCCCAGATTCAGGGCTATAGTCCCAAAAGCCACCCCCTAGCAGCGCCACTGCCAGCAGGTG
The DNA here is from genome assembly GCA_037952835.1 of Lithobates septentrionalis. NCBI lineage: Eukaryota > Metazoa > Chordata > Amphibia > Anura > Ranidae > Lithobates > Lithobates septentrionalis. Next base: position 431,865 of record JBBDGP010004288.1, read on the forward strand.
ACAAGCGATACAACACTCAGGTGTGACACATATATTGAGAATAATAGGATTCTGCATCTTTGGCATTGTAGAGCAACAAAATTGTAGGCTTAAGCTGGCCGTACATTATACAATTTTCATGTACATTTTCCTTTAGATTTACCATCAGCTATGTAGTGCAAGGGCCTACCTGATTGGATGCAAATTAAAAGTGTTGTTTAGGTTTGACCTCATAATATATGCTTTGTGGTAAATCTAAAAGAAAAATGTACAAGAAAATTGTATAATGTATGGTCAGCCAGTCATTTACTGCTCCATCTCACAATGCAAGTCTTTGGGTCGCTGAAATCAACACACTCCTTGCATGGCTGAGATCTTATATCAGCAGCTGATAAGGAGAAAGGCAGAATCAGAGGAAATTGTGTTTTTGCTGCCTCTAGTGGCTACAGGAGTTTAGCAGGGAGGTTGAATAAGGCTGAATCAAGAGCAAATCTCCATTTAGTGGTCACAATTTTTGCATGTAATACAATAACAAAAATATGGAAAATCGAGCTTTTAAAAAAATGTAAATGTTGCATTAAAAAATAACTTTAAAGGTGAACATTATATTAATAGCCCAAAATGTAGGTTTATCAGCAGGACACTTTACTTTTTCTTTAGGCCTGGTTCACACTAGTAAGGTGCGATTTTGATCCCATTTCAGGTGCAATTATATAATGCGACTTCTTTGTGAGTTTGATGAGATTTTAATCCTGTGTGCTTTTCTTGCGATTTTATGAACTATTACTACTACTACTACTTCTTTTGAGGGACCAAGGATTTGTTTTGGGGGAACATTCAGGGTTAAAAAAAAATGAAATCACTTTTCAAGTCGACTCAGAATCGCATGTACATACTATTCCAGTGCCTTTCCACTGAAGTCTATGGGAGCAAAATCACGCTGGAATTGTACCAAAGTAGCTCCAGGAACCTCTTCAAAAATCGCTCCCTGATGAGTTGCATTGATGTAAATGGTTGCCATTCAAAACAAGGTGATTACATTGTCATTCGGTTCTGTTTGATTGAAGTTACATCAGAAATCGCACTTGTGTGAACCAGGGCTTAAAGTCATTCTAAAGGCAGGCTTATGGCTTTTTACCTTAATGCATTGTATGCATTAAGGTAAAAGACCTTCTGGGTGCAGCTCCCCCTTATCCCCCCTATAATGTACCTGAACCCAATTGCAATCCAGCAATGTGAATGAGAGCAGCGGCTCTCCCCGGTCTCTCTCTCCTCATTGGCTTACACAGCAGCGGGAGACATTGGCTCCTGCTGCTGTCAATCACAGTCAGTAAGCCAATGAGGAGAGGGTGGGGGGCCAAGCCAATGTCCATTCACAGGAGCACAGCAGAAGTGAGCCTGCTCGAGTGCCCCTATAGCAAAAGGAAGAGGATCCGGCTGCTCTGTGCAAAACTTTTACACAGAGCAGGTAAGTATACTATGTCTTTAGAAACAGTTTAATGCCTTTGAGAGGATAATGATGGCCAAATCAGGAGAATTGCTGGTTCACTAACTATAGCTCTTAATGATGATCAACACAGGCTACACATAAAAATGATATATAGAAGCTTTAGAACAGTGATGGCAAACCTTGGCACCCCAGATGTTTTGGAACTACATTTCCCATGATGCTCATGCACTTTGCAGTGTAGTTGAGCATCATGGGAATTGTAGTTCCAAAACATCTGGGGTGCCAAGGTTCGCCATCACTGCTTTAGAATATAGAAGCTTTATTTTACATACTGTATATATTTTTTGTAAGACCTACCATCACTGTATCTTGAAGGCATCTGACCCATCTTCTGTTCTTCAAGAGTAAAATGGTAACTAGACCTTTAAAATGAAAATATAAAATGATGTATAATATATGTGTAGCACACTCCTAGTATGAGATGCTAGGTCAATTTCGTTTTTGGCTCTTGTGTAGTCATTGGAGCAGCTATTGATTTCTCTGGGTTGTCCTAGATTTTACAAGCTGCAAGTTTGATGGTTTCCCTGTGCATTCTGGAGTCTTCTAGAACATAGAGGGCTGGGAAAGTCGAAAGGGCGACTTAAATATTTAGTGTTTTTCAGTTAATCCCTGGGGAGGTGTGGCCTGTAGGTGGCTGGAGGAGAACATAAATAGTCTGAGCTCTAGTCCTGCTGGAGAAGTTTCCAGCCTCAGGGGCTGCTGCCCCTTTGAGGCAGTTTTGCTGAAGTCTGCTGATGGTCATCGAGGTCCCAGTGATAGTACAGCTGGGGGGGCAGGGGCATTTCTATTTACTTCTGGAGCTAAGGTTTTAGGTTTGGAGGACCCATTGAAGAGTGCCTGATGGGAGCTGGGAGGTGTAAAGATAATATAGGAAATTGTGAGTACTGATCCAAGCTCAAGAATCTAGTGATTGTGTACTGTTCTACTTTTGGGGACCAGTGGTAGCTCTTTCTCTGAGACTACTCCTACAGGGTCTAAGTTCTGGCCTTCCCATTGATTACAAAGACTGTTTAGAGAAGCCTAGCCTCATCAAGAGTGTCCTCCTGCTATAAGTTCACATTTTTTTACATTGTTTCTTGGTGTTCCTGACTCTACTCACTTTCCTTCAGCATGGACAGGGCCCCTTTGCCTCATGCATCTGAGCTTTCCTCTACTGCCACTAATGCCATGGATAGGACATCACCAGGACTCATGTTTATAGACATTCCACCAGTGTCTCTTCCATGTGAACAGCAGATCACCTATCCCCCTCTCTGTTTCTGGGTTATCCTGTGGGGTACCTTCTGATTTTGCAATACAAAAGGTCCCCAAGGTGTCTCATTACACACAGGTTCTGTGGCCCCATCTGCTTCTCCAGTGGTCTCTACCATCTTTGGACATCTCTGTGGTTTTACTCAACTCACTTTCACTCCAGAAGAACTGCATTACCTGCAGACCAGTTCTTTTATGGTACATATGGAATGATCAACATCCACACAACTTAGAATTTTTGCATAGTTACATTGGTTCAACCTGAACCAATGTAAATAAGCATGTGCCATATCTTGCCAATCACAGGAAGTCGCTGGCTGAGTATGGGTGCCCAGGGCAGCCATCAGAAATTTTTGGGCCCCTTACACAGCTTTAGGCCTGGGCCACCCCGAGCCTGACCTCCAACATTCTCCAGGGCTTGCCCATGGGCCATCCCACCAAATCCACACACCGGCCACCTCACCTGTTCGCACTTAGCCCCCCCTCAATCCTGTATATATGTCAGTCCCCCCCTCAATCCTGTATATATGCCAGCCCCCCTCACACCTGTTTATATGTCAGCCCCCCCCCAACACCTGTATATATGCCAACCCCCCTCACACTTGTATATATACCAGCCCCCCCTCACACCTGTATATATGTCAGCCTCCCCCCACACACACACACCTGTATATATGTCTGCCCCCTCCTACACCTGTATATGTGCCAGCTACCCCTCACACCTGTATATATGTCAGCCCCCCCACACACACACACACGCACCTGTATATATGTCAGCCCCCCCAACACCTGTATATATGCCAGCCCCCCTCACATCTGTATATAGGTCAGCCCCCCCACCTGTATATGTGCCAGCCCCCCTCACACCAGTTTATATGTCAGCCCCCCTCACATACCTGTATATATGCCAGCCCCCCTCACACACCTGTATATATGCCGGCCCCCTCACACACCTGTATATATGCCAGACCCCCCCCCACACCTGTATATATGCCAGACCCCCTCACACACCTGTATATATGCCAGCCCCCCTCACACCTGTATATATGTCAGCCCCCCCACCTGTATATATGTCAGTCCCCCTCACACCTGTATATATGTCAGCCCCCCCACCTGTATATACGTCAGTCCCACACATACACAAATCTGTAAACACACAAGCCTCTGGCCTCTCCCTGTACACAAACAGCCCCCTCCCTTTCCTTCACAGCCCCTACTTGTAAAGGAAATCTTTCTACCTACTCCCAGCTCGTTTTCACAAAGCTGACATGTTGCTGACACAGAGGAGCACAGTACAGGCAGCTCACACGAGGGGTGCAAATGCATATAGTAGCCAGAGGTGGCAGTAAAGAGTTTGATGTCTGAGCTCAATGACACAGAGAGCAGCAGAAGCTGCGAGATCGTTTCTATAGTGCACAACACGTCTCCCCTTCACCCATCCTGACTTCTTCTGGCCCGGGTGGGCCCCTCACAGTTGTATCAGGTGTACCCCCCTGACGGTTGCCAGGTGGGTGCCATTCAGAGAACACCTTGCATTTTCTTAATGAGGGTCCATGCACACTGGCTTAAAAAAAACACTGCTCCTAGAGGAATTTAGCAATTTGCCTGTAGAAGCAACTAATGTTATCCTATGCGTCCGTTTACACTTTATTAGCAACAAAATGTTAGAAAAACAACATACCACTTTAGACTAAGTTCATCTGGACTGTATCTCCAGTTAGATCTCATTAGCTTGTTTGCTTTGCTGCGCTGCCTATTTATTGGTTGAGTGTTTTACAGTCAATAGCCAAATTCCCCCGTGTCTCTAATATGTCCTTTATACAGTGGCAGGCAGGGCAGCCATCAGAAATGGTGTGGCCCCTTACACAGCTTTAGGCCAGGGGCCTCCCGGGCCTGACCGCCAACATTCCCCAGGGCCCGCCCACTGGCTGTCCCATCGAATCTGTCCACTGGCCATCCCACGTCCTCTTCCTTCTCCATCCCATATTCTCTGTCCCGTGTTCTCTTCGTCCTCCTGCAATCCCATATCCTCTATTCCACGTCCTCCTCCTCCAGTCCCATCTCCTCCATCCCATGTCTTCCACCCCCAGTCCCATCTCCACCCCCAGTCCCATCTCCACCCTCTCCAACCTCTCCACCCTCCCCTGCATTCTGGCAGCCGGTCTGCTCTGACGGCAGCTGCCTTGTGTTAAAGATAGCCTGGGTTGTGACCTGTGGTCCGGACCCCTAGGACGTGCGGCCCCTCACATGTGTACCGGCTGTAGCCCCCTGGTGCCAGGAAAGGGTGTCCCCCCCCCAGACAGTAAAAACGAATAACGTTACCTGCAATCCTCTTCTAAGATCTGTGTTTGTTGTTCTTGGTACTTCCTGGTCGGACTCTCACCACACCCAGCAATTTACCTTCCCACACCTGCCTGCGATTCAAAGGTGATGTTTAGATATGCCAATTAACCCTTTCACTGCCAGCACCCTTTTTGCACAAGTATAAAAAAATTATTTTAGGCCTGAAAATGTGTAACCCCCCCCCCCCCAAACATACACTTTCTTAACGCAGACATCCTAGAGAATAAAATAGCGGGTAATTTTTTTTTATGTTAGTGCAACAGTCTTTGAAACACAAAATGTCAGTATAAATACTTAACCACTTCCGGACCGCTGCATGCAGATATACGTTCTCTCTTTGAAGAGGAATATCGATGTTATGGCAGCAGCTAGCTGCCATATCCCCGGTATCCTCTTCTTCAGCGCATGGTCCGGTTTCCGATAATAGTGGTCTCTGCGGCAGGTTAGCCACGAGATCACTTTTATTGGCGACGGGAGAGGGCCTGCCGCCACTCTCCGGGGCCCTCCGCCGCCGTCGATAGCGACGGAGACGATCGAACCTTCCCCTTCCTGGGTATGGAGACAAGTGAGGGGAAGATGGTCCCCCAACCGTCTCCATATCATTGCAGGGCAGAAGCGACATCAAAAACTTCACTTCCGCCCATAGCTCTTAAAGGGCCATTTATTTATTTATTTTTTCAAATAACTTTTATTTTTTATTTTTTTTAATTGCATTTTAGTGTAAATATGAGGTCTTTTTGACCCCAGATCTCATATTTAAGAGGTCCTGTCATGCTTTTTTTTCTCTTACAAGGTATGTTTACATTCCTTGTAATAGGAATAAAAGTGACACAATTTTTTTTTTTAAAAGAACAGTGTAAGAATAAAAATAAACGGTAAAATAAATAAGAAAAAAAACTAAAAAAAAGTTAAACGCGCCCCATCCCGAGGAGCTTGCGTGCAGAAGCGAACACATACGTGAGTAGCGCCCGCATATGAAAACGGTGTTCAAACCACACATGTGAGGTATGGCAGCGATCGGTAGATCGAGAGCAATAATTCTATCCCTAGACCTCCTCTGTAACTCAAAACATGCAACCTGTAGAATTTTTGGTGGAGATTTTTAAAGGGTAAAAGTTTGTCGCCATTCCATGAGCGTGCGCAATTTTGAAGCGTAACATGTTGGATATCAATTTACTCAGCGTAACATTATCATTCACAATATAAAAAAAATTGGGCTAACTTTACTGTTGTCTTGTTTTTTTAAATTAAAAAAGTGTATTTTTCCCAAAAAAATGTGCTTGTAAGACCGCTGCGCAAATACGGTGTGACAGAAAGTATTGCAATGACCGCCATTTTATTCTCTAGGGTGTTATAGAAAAAAAAGTATAATGTTCGGGGGTTCTAAGTAATTTTCTAGCAAAAAAAATGTTTTTAACTTAAAACGTAACGTAAACAACAAATCTCAGAAAGAGGCTCGGTCCTTAAGTGGTTAATGTTAGTTTTAGAGCAAACAAACACAACATGCAATGCGATTTTTTTTTTGGTGTAGTTATGCCTTAGCAATTTCAGTGCTGGCTGGGATGACCAGAAGCTCCAAGGGAAATAAGTCTACACGACAAAGAAAGCTCAACAAATTCTTCCTATTGACCAGCCTGAAAAAGGAGACCTGTGAATTGCCACCGTCAATTTCAGTGCTGGCTGGGATGGTCAGAAGCTCCGAGGGCAATACATATACACTACAAAGAAGGTTTAACTTATGCCGTGTACACACGACCGGATTTTCGATGGACTGAATCACGTCTGACTTTTCAACGGACTTCCGACGGACTTCCGACGGACTTACGTCGAATCGGACTTGTCTACATAAATCACACCAAAGTCCGACGGATTCGACCATGATGACGTACGACTGGACTAAAATAAGGAAGTTCATAGCCAGTAGCCAATAGCTGCCCTAGCGTCTGTTTTCGTCCGTCGGACTAGCATACAGACGAACGGATTTTTCGACCGGACTTGAATCCATCAGAAAGATTTGAAACATGTTCCTTCAGGTCCGATGAAGCCCACACATGGTCGAATTGTCCGACGGATTTGTTCCGTCGGACCAGTTCGGTCGAAAAGTCCGGCCGTGTGTACACGGCATAACTCTCCCTGCTGATCAGCCTTCAAAAGGGGATCTACAACTAGCAACAATTATTGTGAAATCTCCTCCTTTACTTCTGATATCAGCTCTTCTTGAAAAACGAATAGAGAGTACAGGGTCAGCATCAACAGCAACCACTGTAATGCCCCGTACACACGGTTGGATTTTCTGACGGAAAATGTGTGCTAGGACCTTGTTGTCTGAAATTCTGACCGTGTGTGGGCTCCATCACACATTTTCCATCGGAATTTCCGACACACAAAGTTTGAGAGCTTGCTATAAAATTTTCCGACAACAAAATCCGAACATTTAATTCAGGTACAGCATCAGTAGGGGTAGTGTGGGACACCCTAAAAGCATACCTTAGGGGACTACTACATCAGCAGGTGGTTATAGCAAAGAAAACATCAAGGGAATGGGAGGTGAGGGCTAGGAGAGAAGCCATGGAATCAGAAGCACAATATGTGCTAGACCCAACCCCGGAAAAACAGGAGATTTGGCTTAGTAAACAACAAGAGTATAAAGAAGTAATTAACAGAAGAGTAGAGAACAAGAGACTTTTTCAGAAACAAAATTACTTTGGCGAAGGGGAGAAAGTAGGTCGGACGCTTGCCCTTTTAATTAAGTCCAATCTATCTTCACCGGCCATCTCCTCAATCAAGACACCGGTTGGAAAGATTACATCCGATCCCGCCGAGGTCTTAGAGGCCTTCTCTACATTCTATAGAGACCTGTATAGGTCACGTCGGGGTTTGAATCAGAGTGAGATGGATGGGTTCTTGGAAAGGGTGAACCTGCCCGCACTCTCAGAGAGGGATAGAGACGAGATGGAGTCCCCTCTGACTTTGGAGGAGCTGCAAAAGGCAGTATCGGAGCTGTCAGGCCAGAAATCTCCGGGCCCGGATGGACTGCCATTGGAGATCTACAGGAAATACGGGGAGGTCCTGCTTCCGGAGCTTCTAAAAGTGTTGGAGCAAACGGTCAAGGACGGAAGGTTGCCCTCATCAATGTTGGAGGCTGACATAGTAGTTATACCAAAGGAGGGCAAAGACCAATTGGAAGTCTCCTCGTACAGACCGATATCACTGTTATGCACAGATGTTAAGATCATTGCAAGGGTGTTGGCATCCAGATTAAATAAATGTATTACAAAACTTGTGCACCTGGACCAATCTGGATTTATCCCCGGCCGGTCCACTAGCACAAATATCAGAAGGGCCTATTTGAATCTCCAGGTACCAACAGAAAATGTAGGATCCAGAGCTATATTGTCTCTGGATACTGCCAAGGCTTTTGATAGCCTGGAGTGGGAATATCTATGGAGGGTGCTAGAGAGGTTTGGATTCGGCCCCGTATTTATCAGCTGGTTAAAAATCCTATATAACCACCCAAGGGCAAGGCTCAAGATAAACGGCGAATACTCGGAAAATTTTCCCCTTGAAAGAGGGACAAGGCAGGGGTGCCCCCTATCTCCTTTACTGTTCGTCCTGGCCATGGAGCCATTGGCGGAAGCAGTGAGATCATCGCCCGAAATACAGGGATTTCAGCGAAAAGGGGGGGAAGAGAGAATAGCGCTTTTCGCGGACGACGTCCTACTTTTCCTGGGGGACACGACTGTCTCATTGAAGAAAGCGATGCACCTAGTGAAGGACTTCGGAAAGTTCTCCGGACTAGCCATTAATTGGGAGAAATCATCGCTCTTGCCGGTTGACTTATTGGCCAATCCTACTTCGACGTGCTTGCCCCAATTGAAGGTTACGGGGAAGATGAAGTATCTGGTGTTGTCCTGTCCAAGGACCCCAGCGCATTTATTGAAGAAAACTTGGTCCCCCTCTTATCAAAATTTAAGAGAAAATGTGATACCTGGAGCAGACTCCCTCTGTCTGTGGCGGGTAGAGTTAACTTGATAAAAATGGTATGGATGCCGCAGTTGTTATATTTACTCCACAACTCCCCAGTTTGGATTGGGGAGAAGTGGTTTCAAAAAATTCAATCCCTTTTCAGGGAGCTAATATGGAAGAAAGGTCAGGCCAGGATTGGCCTACAAAAACTGCAGCGCCCTGCCACGGAGGGGGGTCTGGGGGTTCCCCAACCGTTTATCTATTTCTTGGCAGCCCAGCTACAACAACTAGGGGGATGCAACACCGAGGGAGGTGGAAGTAACAATGTCAAAATTACTCTACAGGGGAACCCACATAGCTCACTAGTGGGAGCACTGGAGGCAGATTCACTGCAAGGGGAGATTCCGACATTTAAAATGATCACCAGGGTCTGGCAGGCAACCAAGAGAATAATGGGGTACAAAGGGATTTCAGAACTCTCGCCAATGTGGAACAATAAGCAACTGCATGAATTACTAACCGTCGATAAGAACAAGATGTGGGAAAGGTGTGGGATAAACCGACTGATTCAATTATATGAGGGGGACACTCTGAAATCTCTCGAGGAATTGAGACATGAGTATGGATTACCAAACCAAGTATTCTATAGCTATCTACAGATTAGGCATGCATTGAGCAAGCAGTTCAATAGACAACCCTTAGTATGGTGTAGGATCCCGTTATTGCAAACAATAGTTAAGTCAGAGACTACCAAGGGTTTGATTTCAACGATATATACCCAGCTTACAAAGAGAATAAATACGCAGGCAGGTCCAACAGGGGGAAGGGACAGGTGGGAGGCCGATGTGGGGGAGATAACGGACGAACAATGGAGAAGGATTCTTGAATTTGGATCGGAGGTGTCAGTCTCTCCCTCACAAAAAGCCTCCCACCTGATGTTGCTGCATAGGTCGTATCACACACCAAAAAAGTTGTTCATGTTTGGTCATAGAGTCAATGATGAGTGCCCTAGATGCAGGGGAACAGGCGATCTAATTCATATGGTCTGGAGGTGCCCAAAATTAGTTAGATACTGGCCTGAGATTATAAAGAAAATAAACACCACCTTCAGAGTTAACTTAGAACTTGATCCCAAGACCTGTGTGTTGGGCTATGTGAATAACGGGCCGAGGGGTAGGAATACAGATTTAGCGATAGCAAGATGCTTGTTCCAAGCCAGAAAACTAATAGCACAATCCTGGCAATCGAGAACACCCCCAACCCCTGAAGCTTGGATTGAAACCATTAACGCTACAGTATGGAGCGAAAGGACATTCTATACCAGATCAGGCAATTACAACACATTTGTGAAACTATGGAACTTGTGGGTCCAAGCAATGCCGTGCTCTTTACCAGTGCTATCTTAGTGCCGAGAGCAACCCTCTTTTCACTCAGACAGAGGTGTCGTGCTGGGCATGGCTTGGAGTTTCGAAACCAAGAGAGAACAACGAAAAAGAACAGTAGCCAAATATAGGGTGTGCCTTGGAATTATGTGGGCCCGATAGGGGGGGGGGTGACCAGGGGGTGGGGGGGGGGGGGAATGGTGTATCAGACAGAACAGTAATAATGTACTAACACGCATGATAATAATAAGAGATTATGTGGCCGGTTGGCCTCGATGCACAAATTGGGTGTTTTATATGCTACACATTTGTATTATTGTTATTATTTAAATATGGAATGTATAAAGTAAAAAAAGGATAGTTTGAAAGGCCACAATGATGTGACTAGGTAAGAGACACACATGAGTACCAAACTGAAAGCTGTCGTAAATTCCGATCGTGTGTACACAAATCCGACGCACAAAGAGCCACGCATGCTCAGAATAAATTAAGAGACGAAAGCTATTGGCTACTGCCCCGTTTATAGTCTCGACAGACGTGTTTTATGTCACCGCGTTCAGAACGATTGGATTTTCCGATAACTTTGTGTGACCATGTGTATGCAAGACAAGTTTGAGCCAACATCCGTCGGAAAAAATCCTAGGATTTTGTTGTCGGAATGTCCGATCAATGTCCGACCGAGTGTACAGGGCATAAACCTTAACAATTGAGCAATGGATATGCATTACCTGCACACATATTTTCTATGTTTGAAGTTCCTCAACAACCCCCCTAGTGGGACCCCTTCCCTAGACGACGTCTCGAGTTATAGACGAAACGTACGTCAGGAGGTTGACGCGCTGACGTCATCGCGACCTGGATGTGAGCGGGTGTATGCAAGCCGGCCGGCGAACTGTTTTTAATGGATGCCTTTTTACTGCTTAATTCCTGTAAGTGCAATCTTTTTTTTATTTAATACATTTCATACATACGGATTCACACTATGGTTGTTTTTCTTCCATCCCCATGAGCCGGTGATTGGTGTGTGCTCCATATACCTGCTGAACTTCTGGCTTACCCTTGATGCTGACTACAGAGAGGTGATGCTGTTGGTTTGGTCTCTGGATGTCCGATTTCCTTACAGGATTATCAAGCTTGCCCTCTGGTAAACGCGACATTCATGTGGTGGTGGATCACTATAGGTGGTGTTTATTCATCCTAAGTTTCTACACGATCTTCACATGGATTGATTGGATTTTCTTCTGTTTGGACTATTCTATCTTTATTGAGCTCTGGTCACAAATTGTTATACATTATTCACAGTTTTTCACGAGGTTGTTCTTCCATGAGTAGCCTTGGTTTTATTTGTTTTTCTGCGCAGCTTTTTTCTTCTTATTATGTTTGTTTTTTGTGTATATCTCACAATTTAAGCTGCTGCCTTTAGGGTTCACTTGGTTAGCGCAGTATATTTTCCATTTCAATAGAATCAGATTACGGGAGGGAGGGGATCAGAGAGAAAACGTCTTCAGCGGGATGGATGGCCTCCCGACTGAATTCTTCTCCCATTATCAGGAGCTGCTTGCCCCTAGACTGGTTTCTCTTTTTGACCGATTTTCCTCCCTAGGTGCTCTCCCTGAATCTATGTCCGAGTCGGTGGTGGTGTTGGTGCTCAAAACGGGCAAAGACCCTGAGGACTGATTCGAAAACAAATAAACAAAACTATTTCCAAAAATGAATTAAACGAATTTATGTAAATAACGAATTAAAACTAAACAAATTTTTTTTCGTCGTGCACATGTCTACTCCTTATTTACTGTCCGAGTGACCACATAAATTACTGTGCTGAAGTTGCTGCTTTTACATTCGGCTTTTATTTTTTAGAGACAAACAATGTTATAAATTCACTGCAGAGGTTCTAGCACACCCTCACTCTATCCAAAAGTGTAGGCTAAAGTTGCACTCTAAAGAATAACTCTTACTAAACATATTGTTTTCATTATAATTATTACCTCCCTGTGGATAATTTTAGTCCATACAGAAGTTTCATAACTTCATTGTTTTAGGATTGTTGTACCTTACAGCCTATTGCAGTCCTAACCTAGGAAATTCCTGTCATTTTTTTTTTTTTATTGATACATACATTTTATCAGATGTCTTCGGGCCAGTCACATGGCATATGGGTCCTCTTCATTGCTCTCTGACGCAGGGTGGTCCTCAATGATGCAGAGTGTGTTGCTGACGTGATGATGTCCGTGACGTTCTCTTACACTGTATTACCAAAAGTATTGGAACGCCTGCCTTTACAAATGAACTTTAATGGCATCCCAGTCTTAAGGCCCGTACACACGGTCGGACATTGATCGGACATTCCAACAACAAAATCCTAGGATATTTTCAGACGGATGTTGGCTCAAACTTGTTTTGCGTACACACGGTCGCACCAAGTTGTCGGAATTTCCGATCACGGTGACGTAAACCACGTACGACGAGACTAGAAAAGGCCAGTTCAGAACCAAGCGCGGCACCCTTTGGGCTCCTTTTGCTAATCTCGTGTTAGTAAAAGTTTGGTTCGCGCTTTTTCAGACTCGTGGTTTTCAGATTGTTTTCTGCTGTTCAGTTTGTGCTTGTGGGTTTGTATCTGCTCTTCAGTGCATGCAAGCAAGTTCCGCGTGACTTAGTCATTGTGTTCTTGTTTGTTCGTTACTGTTTTTCAGGTCGCTCTTCACAGGCCTTGCTGTTCTTCAGTGCGTTCTGTTACTCCCTTCTGAGCAGCCGACCGTTTTCTAGCCATGTTGCGTATGCGTACTCCTCGTAGAGTTCGTGCTGTGCGGGGGCTTGGTGTTGGGGTCCTGACCTTGACACAAGTCCAGTCCATGAACAGGGTGGGGAGGAGTTCATGGACCAAGAATTGGTTGCTTCAGCGTGACCAGTTCTGTCATATGCCTTTGCTCTGTGAGATCCGTGAGAATAATCCTGATGATTTCAGAAACTTTCTCCGGATGACAGACCCCGTTTTTGACAGTTTGTTGGCTTTGCTGACCCCCTATATCAGCAGGCAGGATACCTGCATGAGGCAAGCCATCACTCCGGAGCAGAGGCTGGTCACTACCCTGCGGTACTTGGCGACGGGGAGAAGCCTGCAGGACCTCAAGTTCTCGACAGGCATCTCCCCCCAGGCTCTGGGGATCATTATCCCAGAGACCTGTTCTGCCATCATCCAGGTCCTGCAGAAGGAGTATTTGAAGGTAAGATTTTTATCCTTTAATATCACATTTTATTGAATGTCTGCTAATGTATTGTATTTCTTTCCTCATTCCCTAATTACCATGATTGTAATATGCTGTGAATGTCCCCTTTGTTCTCATGCATGCTGGATTTTTATGTAATTATTTTTTAGTCCTTCATACATATTTGCCTTCACTTACCTCCCCAGCATGCTCTCCTGCCCCTATATTCACCTCATGTAGTCACTTAACAATGTATTTTATCAGCTCCATAGTAGTGCTTTACCCCAAACACCCCTAAAATGTTTTTATTTTATTTTTTTTTAATCTTTATTTAAATTTTTCACAAACCATACAAAAAAAAAAGAAGGAGATTAACAAAGACATTCAATGATCCTGACCTCCTCTTTCAGAGACCCCCCTCTACCCACCCACCTTTCCCCAAGCCCTCCCCCCCTTCCCCCCGGCAGACATCAGTTACTTTTTCCTTTACTCGGGTGAAGCTACTAGATAACCCCGTGGGTCGGCTTACTTCGTCATCAGTTCGGCATAGGAGAGAGAATTCCTAAAGGTTATCCACGTTGCCCATCTTCCTCCCCTCGATGCATCATCTTTAAATGACCCCTCTTTCTCCCCTTTCTCTAAAATATACATTTCCTGTATTTTAAGCAACCAGTCCCTGACCTTAGGGCCTTCCATATTCTGCCAATTCTTGGGAATTTCACTTTTTGCTGTATTTAATAGTACTGGGATTATAGACGTATTGTACTCCCGCTTGCCTCCTTCCGAGCTGTGGAACAAACATATCCATGGGTCATATGGTATTGCTTTGCCCGTTATCATCTTAATTATTTGAATTACTTTCTCCCAGAACTTTTTGACCACTGGGCAGCTCCACCAAATATGAGCCATGGATCCCGGCATCCCACAACCCCTCCAACAATTAGGGGACCTGTCTGGTTGGTATTTATTGATCTGTACGGGCGTGGCATACCATCTGGATAGGCATTTATAGTTCAACTCTATTGTTTTTATATCGGTTGCCGTGCTGTGTGTGGCTGATAGTGTGTTGCCCTTTGCGTTTTCATCTAATGGTGCCCCAAGGTCTATCTCCCATTTCTTAACGAATGGCGGCGTTTCCAACTCCTCCCAACTCGATAATATTTTATATATGGCCGACATGTGACCTTTCAGCTTATTGCTGTTAAATAACTTCTCTATTGGTAATAGATTGTTTTCTTCCCGAATCGGTGCCAGGAGACTTTTAACAAAGTGCGAGAGTTGGGCATATCGCCATCCGTTAAGCCTCATTAGCTCTCTATGTGTGTCTAAGTGCTCATAAGTGCCTATTTTCCCTTTCTTCGTAATGTCTTTAACTTGTGTTTTGTTGTTTAAGATCCAGTTACCCCCCACTTCCTCCATCCCTGGGGGGAACAGCTCGTTGTTTTTTAAAACAATCAGTGGTGAATTGTACTCCCACCCGTTTAATGTGTGCATCCAATCCCAAGTTTTGAAAGTGTGTTGTGTGATAGTGTGTGTATTTGGACCTAGTGTTCTGCAACGTGGGGGATTCCAAAGTACTGTGTTCAAACGTGCTCCACTTAAACCTATCTCCAAGTTGACCCACCTTTTGGTGGTCTCTCCCTTAACCCAATCAACTGCCCGTGCTATTGCTATTGCGTTGTGATATTTTTTGAAATCAGGGAGGGCCAGCCCCCCTTGTGCTTTCCCTCTGCATAATTCTTTGTGTGCCACTCTCGGTCTCTTATTTTTCCAGATAAATCCCTTTAGTATTTGTGTTAACTTTATAAAATAAATTTGAGGCAATGGGATAGGCAACATTTGCATCTTATAAAATACTTTTGGGGCCAGCACCATTTTCACTGAATTGATTCGCCCTATCCATGAGGTCGGGCAGTAACTCATCCTCTTCGCCTCTGTTCGGACTTCGTCCAGCAGAGGCAAAAAATTCAGGGCGTACGTCCTCTGTACAGAGTTTGTCAACTTAACCCCTAGATATTGAATATTGTCCCTTACTGGAAAATGAAAAGTGTCCCTGATCCAGACCTCGTCCCTCTCATCCATGTTGACACTTAGAGCCTCTGATTTTCCCAAGTTGATCTTATAATTTGATAACTCACTGTATTTCTTAATGACCGCTAGTATGTTAGGGATCGAGATCCTTGGGTTTATGATGTATAAGAGGACATCATCGGCATATGCAGCCAGTTTGTGTTCCTCTTTCCCTACTGTACACCCCTTAATGTCCGGATTTTTTCGGAGAGTAGCTAACAAAGGCTCCAATGTCAACACAAACAAGAGGGGAGACAACGGACAGCCCTGTCTAGTGCCGTTTTTCATTTCGAACTGAGCTGAGGGGGTATTGTTAACTTTAACAAAAGCGGAGGGGTGATCATACAGAACTTTAATCCATTTTAACATTTTTTCTCCCACCCCCATGGCTTCCAACGTTTTGAACATGAAACCCCAGTCTACCCTGTCAAAGGCCTTTTCGGCATCAATTGACAGGAATAGACCTGGGGTTCCGTTGCTCTTAAAGGCCTCTACCAGGAGCAAGGACCGCACCCCATTGTCTCTGCTCTCTCTCCCAGGGACAAAGCCCACCTGGTCCGGGTGGACCAGATACGCCATTCTTCCCTTGAATCTAGATGCAAGCACTTTTGCGTACAGTTTAATATCTGCGTTTATAAGCGCTATCGGTCTATAACTGGAGCAGAGGGTGCGGTCCTTGCCCTCCTTGGGGATCAGGGTCACTGCCGCCAGCAGGGCACCCTCACTTATCTTACCCTGGGATCCCAGCTCATTCCAAAGCCTACACATCCTTGGGATCAGTGTTTTTCCAAATGTTTTGAAGAAGGCCGCTGTAAAGCCGTCCGGTCCTGGGCTTCTCCCAGAGGGAGTGGATCTCAGGGCGAGACTAATTTCTTCCTCTGTTATGGGTCTGTCAAGATCTTTTGAGTCTGTTTCGGACAATTTATTCAGCCCTGCTTCTGTAAGGAAGGCCTCTACTCTTTTATTACTCCCTCTGCTACCACCTATTTTACTCACTGAGTATAGGGATGTGAAGTAATGCCTAAATTCTTCTCCAATTTCCCCCGCGGCGTATTTCAATACACCCTTTTTGTTTTGAATCTTGTCTATAAAATTTATGTCCCGTTTTTTCCTCAGAGTTTTGGCCAGGTGTTTTCCTGCTTTGTTACCCCACTTGAACTTTTCTCTTGTATATCTATTCATTATGTGTTGCGTCTCCTGTTCCATTAAGTCCCTCAATTCGTCTCTTTTGGTGGTTAGATGCATCAGTAGTGTCTTATCAGGGCCTCTGTAGGCTTTATGTAACTGCTCTATCCTAAAAATATCTGCAATGAGGGCTTTTTTTCTTTTTATTCTTTCTTTTTTCTGCCCTGCGCCTATCGAGATCAGTATCCCTCTTATATATGCTTTGAAGGTTTCCCAGACCATCATCCCCCGTGTTTCGCCCGTGTCATTAGTTAGAAAAAAATCGTCTATCTCCTGCTGGATTCTTTCTACGTTTTTGGGGTCTTTAATTAAGTTCTCGTTTAGGCGCCAAGTAAACGGAGGTTTATGCACATCTTTTAGTTTTAATTTCATCTTAACGGGGGCGTGGTCTGATAGTGTTCGGATCCCAATCTTGGTCTCTACTACTGAATCCACCAATCTGTGATCCACCAGGAGATAGTCCAATCTAGAATGGGTATTATGCACGGGGGAGAAAAAGGTATAATCCCTCACCCCCGCATGCTGAATCCTCCACATATCTAGCAACTGACAGTCATGTAGTTTTTCCCCAACTCTTCGCAGGGTGCCTTTACTCAACCCCCGCGCATTTGATGAACTATCTAGTGATGGGTCAATACAAAAATTGAAGTCCCCTGCTGCAATCACCTCCCCTTCTCTAAATTCCAGAAGCTCATTTAGGACCCTCATCAGAAATTTTGATGGGTCTCTATTTGGGCAGTAGATGTTGGCAAGGGTGAGAATTCTCGCTCCTAGCCTGATTTTCAAAAACAGGAAACGCCCCTCCGAGTCACTCTTCCTATCTATCAGGCAGAAATTAACATTTTTCCCGAAACCAATTGCCACCCCCTTAGCTCGCTTTGTTGGAGAATCACTGTAAAACCAAGATGGGAGGTATTTTGAATAGAGTTTTATATTAGCATTACACGAAAAATGGGTTTCCTGTAAAAAAACTACCTCAGCTCTGAGGTGGTATAGCTCTCTTAGTAGTTTATGTCTCTTGTTAGGGGAGTTTAGGCCCCTAACATTGTATGTTAAACATAAAAAATCCATTTGACCAAAACCTTGTGCCTTGTTAAGAACTTTGTGGACAAGAAGCGAGCTCTATGAGAAGTAAGTCTGCACTGGGCACCCCCCCCCCTAACCCCCCCTCCTCCCCCCCCCTCATATCCCCACTTCCCCTACCCCCCTCCACAACACCCTCCCTCCCCCCCCACCCGCCCACCCATCTCCCGCCATTACTAGGCAAATGGATCGCAGGGCAGACCTCTCTACACGCCCACTCCGCGACCCGTGTGCCCTGGGGTGGATCCCGGTGCAAAGGTGGCTACTGTGACTACTCACACCATTATAACTTGCGCCTGTTCCCTCCCACTTTTTTCCAGAAACTTTCTCCGGATGACAGACCCCGTTTTTGACCGTTTGTTGGCTTTGCTGACCCCCTATATCAGCAGGCAGGATACCTGCATGAGGCAAGCCATCACTCCGGAGCAGAGGCTGGTCACTACCCTGCGGTACTTGGCGACGGGGAGAAGCCTGCAGGACCTCAAGTTCTCGACAGGCATCTCCCCCCAGGCTCTGGGGATCATTATCCCAGAGACCTGTTCTGCCATCATCCAGGTCCTGCAGAAGGAGTATTTGAAGGTAAGATTTTTATCCTTTAATATCACATTTTATTGAATGTCTGCTAATGTATTGTATTTCTTTCCTCATTCCTTAATTACCATGATTGTAATATGCTGTGAATGTCCCCTTTGTTCTCATGCATGCTGGATTTTTATGTAATTATTTTTTAGTCCTTCATACATATTTGCCTTCACTTACCTCCCCAGCATGCTCTCCTGCCCCTATATTCACCTCATGTAGTCACTTAACAATGTATTTTATCAGCTCCATAGTAGTGCTTTACCCCAAACACCCCTAAAATGTTTTTAAATGTGATTTGTAATTTAAATTCAGGCAGAGTGCCAGAGGCTTTTTTTGGGGGGGGGGGGGTCCCCATATCATTTTGAACCCTCCCTCCCCCCAACTGCTAAGTCAGCTGATACCAATTCTCTATCTATCCTCAATCATCTATCTGCTGACTTTGCCAAACCCATACACACAATACCAATCTCTTTTGTGGTCAGATGTATGGATGAATTCCCCAAAGCATGTAGTGCAAGGGCCTGCCTGTATACTTTCAAATGGTACTGTTTAAAGTTTTTGTATCCTATTATTATCTTTATAGGTAATAGCAGAATTTCCAAATGTGCTCAAATGTGTACAGTGTGTATTTATATCTTTGTATTATGACACTTCTTACCTGTCCAGTGGGCTGCCAATAGTGTAACTAAGGAGGGGCTGTTCAAAGTAATACCCATTATTTAGGCATTCATCTCTCAATGAAGTGGAGAGGGTTACCTGTCCAAGAGCTCCCCCCCTATAATGTTAGAAATGGCCCAGGGGGGGGGGGGGGGGGGGAGGGGGAATATGATAGGTGTACCTTATACTTTGGTGTTTAAAAATTCCCATTAATAAATGTTATCTTGATGTTGGCCAAGAATGTATGTGTCTAATCTGCTTTCCATGTTTTAATGTGCAAAAAGACTATTTTTTTTTGTTTTCCTCAACAGTTTCCTTCCAGGCCACAGGAGTGGCAGATTGTGGCCTCCCACTTTGCCCAGCGGTGGGACTTTCCTAACTGCGGAGGGGCAATTGATGGGAAACACGTCCACATCATCCCACCACCCAACTTGGGGTCGTACTATTATAATTATAAGGGGTTCAATAGTATTGTGATGTTGGCGGTGGTGTCGGCTACTTATGAGTTCCTGTATGTGGACGTGGGGGAGAATGGCCGGATGTCCGATGGTGGAGTCATTGCCCAGACGGAGTTCTATAGGCGTCTCCCGAATGGCAGCTTGGACTTGCCACCTCCAGAAGACAATGTGGAAGGACTCCCATTCCTCTTCATTGCGGATGAAGTTTTTGCGGTGGGGGACCATCTTATGCAGCCATTCCCGATGAGGACCCTCACCCCGGACAAGAGGGTTTTTAATTACCAGCTGGCCAGAGCCAGAAGAGTGGTGGAGAACACGTTTGGAATCATGGCCAGCCGGTTCCGCCTATTTCTTACACCCATACATATGGCGGAGTACAAACTGAATCACATTATCCTGGCGTGCTGTGTTCTACACAACTTTTTACGGCAACATTCTGCCAACTATGCTGGCTCAGTTGGGCCTGAAGCCGGAATTCAAAATGAACCAACCCTGACGGCGCTTGAAAGTGGCCGTCCTGGCTTGCCCTCCCTAAGTGCCCGTGATGTCCGGCTAAGATACCTTGAATTCTTTGCGGGTAGGGGGGGTATCAATATGCCAGACAATGTGTGAAACCTTTATCAAATAAAAAAAAATTAAGCAAATCTTTGGGGACATTTACTGCTTGTGTTTGTTTTAGCTGACCCTGACAGAAATGTGGTGAGTCCTGAAAATGGCGTGATTGTGTAGCCTTATACAAAACACTGTTGGGTGTTATTTCCTAAAGGCAAAGACACTTTGCACTACAAGTGCACTTGAAACTGCGCTTGTAGTGCAAAGTGGATTTGCCCTTATGAAATAACACCCATTGTCACAGAAAGCAGCAATTAGAGCACCACAAAAGTGTTGCAGCGTTGAGACAATAATCCACACATTCTTGATTAACAATCTTTTTAATACCTGCACAATCACATGTGCATTTTGACAAGGTTTTTAAAACAAGCCAACATGTTTGTTGTATAGCAATTTTTGGGGTGGCATTAGAAAAAGTAGAAATGTCCATTTAAGATAAAACAGGCATGTTTCAAACCAACAAGAAAGACACAAATCTTGAACTTACAAAGTTCACATTTGGTAGAACTTGAAGGCAATATCCGACATGAGTATTTAGGAACTGTGTTTGATATTGCGTTCAGATGGGGTGAAGTCACCCCAGGAAAAGCCAAATTTTGAAGATGCACACCAATTTACGAATGTCAACATGTGCTAGCTGCCATCACGGGGTATCAAGGGACGTGTTTTGGGGGAGCAACCCCTTCCTCTCAGCTACTTTATTATTAAGGAAGGGGTTGCACCCCCAAAACACGTCCATTGATCTCCTGTGATGGCAGATAGCACATGTTGACACACTGTGTGCCTCTTCAAAATTTGGCTTTTCTACAATTCGACAAAAATTTTTAAAATTGTAGCACACCATAAAAGAAAGGGCTTTGGGGGGGGGGTTTAAACTCTCCCCAAAACATCAATGATGTTCTTATTTTTTTGAATCACATCATTGATGTTTTTCTTGATGTTTTCCAATGCAACATTACACCCCATGATCTCCCCAATCAGGATCTGGGCACTTTCTGAGGTGAAATGCCCTGGATCCACAACATCACGATCACCTAAAAAGATAGAAACCAAAAAAAACCATGTATTATAAATATGGCGGCATCCATCTCTTACCTGAGCCTGTGGTCGCAGACACTCACCTGTTGTGGTGACAATTTCCGCCACGTCTTCCTCCTCCTGCTCTGCTTGTCTTTGTGGGATTTCCCCTTCTTCCAGAGGTGGGGGGTCTCTGTTCTCCTTGGATGAGGGGTGTCCTCCGAGTCTTTTCTCCCCTATGTGAAAAAAAATGGTATACTTAGCACACAGATATTTGATGGCAGAACTATAAATATGAAACATTGCTTGGAAGTGGGGTACAATTGTCGATTTTGGCAGTTCCAAAATGTAGAATTTTTTGGGTCCTTTGTCAAACTTCAATACTTTACCTGTTTTGTACAAGCTTCACAGATGGAGACACCTCTAGAGTATACATTGGAGCACCTGTTTGGGCCCCCTAATAAAAAGGGTGTTCTTGTGTCCCACACTAGTGCTCCTGTGTCCAGATGTGTAAACAGCTGCTGAGTGTCCTCTCCTTACACAGAATCTAGTTTGCATTTCATTCTAGTAACAAACCCATCTACACAACCAAATTATTTTCATACAAGTAGGCCCTAAAAAATGTGGTCAAATGCATATGGCCAAAACAATGGTGTTTTATAGGCCGAAATAAAAATGTTTGATACGAACGAATAATGTGCCCATGAACATGAAAGTTGCCATTTTAAACTGTACAACAGTTCAGAAAAGCACATGGATCAGCACGAACGTAATAAACACAAAAAGAATAAGAACACAGCACAACTAGTTACTTTTTTGCAGCACTCTCCTGATCCTTCTGTACTGCTCATGCTCTCTTAATTTCAGGTCCGACCACCGCTACCTGAGCTGATCTTTCGATCGTCGTACCCCGAAATTCCGGTGCAGGCTTTTGACCACTTTCGCCATGATCTTGGCCTTTCTGACATTGGGGTTGGGGTAAGGTCCATACTTTCCATCATAGTCGGCCCTCTTCAGGATGTCGACCATCTCCAACATCTCCCCAAAGGACATATTGGATGCCTTAAATCATTTCCTTCTGGATCCAGACGTTTCCGGATTCGGGCTTTCCTCCCCCTCCTCCTCGTTGCTATAATTAGCACGCACCTGCTGTGTCTCCGCCATGTGCTCTTCCCCCACTGCGCCGAACGAAAAGGTGCGGGGAATAGACTAGACTCCACGCGGAACCCAAATCTCATCTATGTAGATCTGGGGGTCAAAAGACCATGCAGGAGAGGTGTCCCTTCTGCTCCTCCGGTGAACCTTCTTCCAAGGGGACTCTGACAGTAAGCACAGAGGCATTACCAGCTGTACCAGTGCACAATCCCATCGGGAATTGGCTGGGATTCTCGCTCTGAGCCTCTTATCTCCGCATAACCACCAGACGTCCGCCCTCTGGGTGTCGTGCTATACCCAGTTTTCACCCTCTCCCTTTACAATTTTGTTAATCCTCTCCATGCAGTAGTCAACCGGTAAAGACCCCAAATCTGTGCCACTCTCATTCCCCGGAAGTGCAAACAAGTAAAGTTGCCAGGGTATGCCGTGACAGCAGGGGGTATCTGAGGTCTCTGAACCTGGGGAAACAACAAACTTAACGTGTGACAGAGAGTGTTGGTGTCAGGTTTGTATGGTTTTTTTATATAGCTTTAGCATACACCCTAAACCATCTGGATCTGTATTGTTATTTAAGGGAAAAGGCACTGTAGCCAGGTGAGGTCTGGCCCCTACACAGACCAAGCAGTTCTCTTTTTTTAAGGATGTTAGCAGTATAGATTAACCATTCAAGCCATTCATTCTTATCATGGTATCCTGTTTCTATTGTTATAGCTTCTTCCACTGTGAGATTGGTGAATCTCACTGTGGGTCCTAATACCTCTACTTTAAGTCGGTCCTCATTATCTAATTCTTTCTTCTTGTCTGTCTCATTCTTTGGTTTGACTTCAAGGAAGAATTTTCCCAAAGGGTCAGTTCCTGATATCCAAGCTCCTAAACGGTATAACCTCTGATCTTCTGGTTTGGGGTCCTTCAGGGAAATCAATAATATATTGCAATTCTTTGGTTCTGTACAGGGAGAGTGGGCTGCTTTTAGTTATGGTTAATCTATTCTTTAAATCTCCTGCTGCTGGGATCTCATATCCCCAATCCTGGGCTGCAGTTGTCCACATGACTGAATCCCAAGTAGTACACCCGGTAGTTCCAGCCAGGTAGCACACGTATTTGTCTGCCCAGGTCAACTTGCTTGCTTCTACCTTATCTCCACAATCTGTCATCTGGCAGA
Organism: Lithobates septentrionalis; assembly: GCA_037952835.1. Lineage (NCBI taxonomy): Eukaryota > Metazoa > Chordata > Amphibia > Anura > Ranidae > Lithobates > Lithobates septentrionalis. The sequence continues at coordinate 455,483 of JBBDGP010004288.1, forward strand.
AATCCACCTGTATAGTACTGGAGGTTCCTTCAACAAAGGTGAGGTTCAATGCTCTTCCAGTCTCTTCCCAATTGATTGGTTCCACTATCCTCCCATGTCTCCTACCTCCCCGTATAGAGGCCTCTCCTAGAGTCACCAATGCTCCCATGAGGAACAAAATCCCTACCATCCTATCTGAAGTGAGGGGGGCCTAAATAGGGCCTTTTCTTCACCAAGGTTGAGACAAGCAGACCTTTTATCTGCCTCCCTTTGTAGTTGGACTTTCCCCCTCCTTCAGTCTCTCTGTCCCTACTCTGCCTATGTTTACCTTTTTACAGTGGGATTGGTGAATCCAGATAGTCCTTTCAGCAATTCTTACTGCAGTGGGAGTAGTAAGGAGTACTTAATATGGCTTGTCCCACTTAGGGGAGTGCCAATGCTTCTTTCTGATCACCTTGATGAGGACCCAGTCTCAGATTTGTACTTTGTCTTCTCCTATAGGCTCTCCTTCTGGAATGGAACACTCTTGGTTAATTTGTTTCTGTTTTAATAACCTTGACATGTATTCTGCTAAGGTTCTCTCCCCTTCCTCTGTGTGGGTTTCATTTGGTAATAAAGGTATTTTTTAAGGTCTACCATACATCATTTCAAATGGACTCAGCCCCTCTTTAGTGAGGGTGTTGTACATGCTTAAAATAGCTAGTGGGAGACAGTACATCCAATTTTTCCCTGTCTCTTCCATAGCCTTTTTTAGCTTGCTCTTTAATATCCCATTATGTCTTTCTATGAGCCCTGCTGACTGAGGGTGATTTGCACAGTGATTCTATACTTCTATACCCATCACTTCTGTTAGGTGTTTTATGGTCTGATTTACAAAATGTGGACCATTATCACTATAAATCTTCTCTGGTATCCCAAATCATGGAATGATATCTTTTAGTAAGGCTTTGGATACTCTTAAGGCATCACAAACAATATTTCTTCCTTTCACATTTGTCTAATTCAATAAAATTCATGCAAATGTTTTGGAATGGATATTGCGGTGTGGGGAACTTCCCTTTCCGTGGTCTTATGCCTCCCTGAGCATTGTGTCTTGCACATATAATGCATTGAGAACAAAAAGTTTTTTTTAGTAGTTTGTGAAACCATAGGCTGTACATACCTTATTTAACATCTCAGTCATCCCCCTGTTTGACACATGAGCTACTCCATGTGTCAATACTGCTGCATACCTAAATAAGGATTTTTTTGCAATACCAGCTTTCCTTCAGGTGATGTGTAGATGTTATCTATTATTGTGCAACCTTTTGTTTTCCGATATTGTTTCTCCCCAGGGGATACATTGTGCTGTATATCAGTAAGGACTGTGTGATCTATCTCTATGATTTCCTGTTCTGTCATTATTTGATGTGTTTCTTGTGCCGGTATTTTAGCCTCTTCATCTGTCCTTTTATTTTCTTCCGAGATGAGCTCTGTACGTTTTGTGTGTGCTTGACATTTGCAGATTGCAAGCTCTTTTGGTAACTGTATTGCATCTAGGAGTTCTAGACTTATGAGCTAGAAAGGACTTGTTTTAGGTCAGTAAAGGCTGTCTCTGTTTACTCACTCCATTTTTATAGCGTCCTTTGGGGCCATAGGGTTCCCATGTATGGCATGGACCAACGGGGCGTGGTCAGTATTGAATACCCGGAAATCCAAGCTCTACAAAAATTTGTCATGCCTAAAAAAGACATCATTTGTTTCTTTGTTTCTGGCTTCAGCACCTGGAGGAGGGCTCAAATTCTCTCATCATCCAGGTGTCGACCTTCTTTTTAGATATTATACCCTAAGTATTTAACCTGCTGTTGCCGCAACTGGAGTTTAGTTTTATTTACCTTATGCCCTTGGTATAACTGCCTGGTTAACAGCTTGTAAATCCTGTACCATTCTCCAGCCTGTGGAAGGCGGAGCCTTCTTAACAGGAAAAAGAGGGGTATTGCAGGGGCTATACCCTCCTCTGCTTCTTTCTTAAGGGGGTATCTCCTTCATCACGTTGCACAAAAAACTTTACTTTCACATTTATTTTTTTCCATCGCTTTCAAATACTTCTCAGAATACTTAACATATTGCAAACTGATGCAGTTCGGTAAGTAACCATGTTTTTAACAATGTAATCCTTATGATCCTGTTTTAATCCATTCACAAAAGCTATCTTTAGCTGTTGTTGATATGCACTATTCACATCCTCAGCTTCGGGGAGCCCAGAGAACACTTTAAAAACTTCTCGTAGTTTATTTAGATAATCACTGACACTTTCCTTGTCTTCCTGTACAGTCATATTAATCTTTTGCCAGTCAGTTCGTTATACCCATCGGAGATTGCATCTCTGATAGAAGGCAGTCAATCTGTCTGTCAAATCTTGGCTATCAAGGGCCAGTGGTTCCCCTCTTTGTTGAGGGGGCACTGTGGCTACACAGGGGTCCCAATTTCCCTTTACTGATGCCCAATATGATCCTAGAACCCTCCTTAAGGCCCTTTCCACTTCGACCCAGTTTAGCCTATAACTGTTCCTGAGACCTTCCATATTTTCAATGATTTCTGGGGCCCCAAACTTAGAATGTTTAATATGCTCGGTAGCCTTCTGCACATCACTCTCAGTCCATGGTCTAAAAACAGTCATAGTTAGGGGCTAACCGCTTTGTCTACCTCTTTGTCCACTAGGGGCAGTTGGGCTTGGCATTCCTCTTTTGTTTTCCTTCCTTCTATTCTAATTCTAGCGTGCTCAAACCAGTATTTCTAATCCATACTTTTTTTTTTAATCTTTGGGTCCTAACAATTTAAGTATATCCACCAACTCCTGACACCCTTTCACAGTTAGTTTACCCTTGAAATCCAACTTCCTTTCCCACTTAGCACAATATTTAACAGACTTTGGTTATTTGCTATGCATACATTTCTTATCTCCTTCTAATGGCGCATTAGGAACACAACAGCAGCATAAGGCACAAGACATTCTTTTACAGAAACTATTCCCTATGTCTCTGTTTTTCTATCCCTTGAGTTTAGAATACAAGACTGGTAATTCTACTCTCGAACTTTGCCAAAATCTATATAAAACAGCAAACAAAGTCCAAACTCTCCTAAAAAGGAAATATATATATATATATATATATATATATATATATATATATATACTTACATATACACACACATCCACATCCACACATATATATATATACATATACATATAAAAACAACTTATACTTTTACCTTATATACTACAAAGTACAGTTGGTCAAAACAAACAGTATTATTAGTCTTCTGATCAGAATTTTTTTTTTTTTTTACACACAAAAGAGGAAGTGCACTTTGGTGTCCGTGAGGGGGGGGGGGGGGGGGGGAGGAGTGAGCGAGTCCAGTTTTTTTTTTTTTTAACCACAAGTTTGCAGCCAGACAGATCATAAAGCGGGCCTTTTATCAACCTGTAAACCACCAGACTAGCAACCCTTGGATCACAGTAACAATAAGAATATAAGAAAAGCAAAAATATCAAGACTCACCACACTCTGGGGAGAATCAAAAAAATAGGTAAAACCCGTCACTGCAGTAATGTTGTTTAGTGAAGTTAGAAAGTTAGCAGTAAGGTTAAACATGAGGAGGAAAGAGTGAGAGTTAGTCTCATGATTTAACAAATGCAGCAAAAGGAAAGGAACAGTGCAGGAAATATGGCTCTCGAGAGAAAAAGAGAAAAACAATCGATCTATGGGGGAAGTGTTTCTGATCCAGTTAGATTGATTTCTGCTCGTACATTCACTTCCTCTTTTGTCCCAACCACCACTCAGTTAGAAATAAAACCTGAAATGGCCACTGTGACTCTCTGTAATCTATCCAGATTACTTGTAGTCACAATTCACAACAATTATCAATCATCTATCATCTTTCGGTACCTTCAAATTTTTGTAATCTGTCTCGGACAGCGGGCTACGTCTACTTACCATAGGCAACGTCCCCAAGTGCCTCTGTCTTCGGCCCCTGTGTCACCTAGATCTTAAACGATCAACTACAGTGCGGCATACTCAATAAAAACCCAAATCACCTCGAGTAGAAGAGAAAAGAAGAGAAAAGAAAAGATCTGTCTTACCTTTCACAGACCCGGAGGACTGGATCAGAAGTCCAGGAGTAGAAGTCAGGTGTGGATCCTGGAGCCGACCAGCCTCTTTTTACCACTTAACTTGAGTGGGAGGACCTAGGTCTCGAGAGGGAGTCTGATACTCACCGATATTTTGGACGGAACCGTTCGATCCACCACCTAATCCTTACTTCCGGCTCGAAAGACCATAATGTCTGTAAAATTCCATTCTCTCACTGATCAGTCAACTCCGGTCATGTTGATTAGAATACAGACTTATTACAAATGTATCGATACATAGGGATGAACTCTCACAGCAAGGAGTTCCATGCAGAGTCATACAGGAACCCTTTACACATGCTATTTTATAGCAGTATTTGGCAAGCTGCCATTGGCGAAGGCACACTGATGACTCATGGTGCATTGTCAGCTTTATTGCCAAAATTTAGTGTGCCTTTCACAATATTTCCTAATATGGTAAACTTTTGCTAGTTCTTTTAAGTATTGTTTTAGGCGTCAGTCGGAAATAAGCAGGTTGCATAAACAATAAGTCAGCGCCATTTTAGCTAGAAAAAGAGCATATATGGAACAAGGCAAATGTCGATATCACCTGTAATTCTTTGCACATTTCTTATCAGATGGCCCAACGAGACATTCTCCATTCTCCATTTTGGGTGGATTTCATATGACCCAGGTCGGTGAATGTCCCGCTGGGCTGTCATTTTAATGTAGGCTGGGCGAGAAGGTGTTATAGGAGCCATATCAAGTGATAACAGATCAATATGTTGGCACCGTGCTGGCACCATGTGATCACTTTAACCAATCACAGCAGATCACATGACAATTGTACATATTGGATGGCTTCCATTCAAGGAGTACTATTGTGTTGATCTTTGTGATTGGTCACAGTGATCACATGGTACAGACAGGGCCAGTCACAGCCCATCTGTGCCATGCGATTAGCTGTGGCCAATCACAGCTTATCACATTAGTAAACACTGAATGAATAGATTTTGTTCAGTAAAAATGGTTGCTTATAACAGTAATATTCAGTGTGTAAAACAAAAAAAAATGGAACCACTGTAGTGCTCTGGTCTAAGTATGAAAAATAAAAATCGTAAAAGAAGCAAACAATATATTAAATTAAAAAATAAATAAATAAATATATATATATATATTTTTTTTTATATATATATTTTATATTTTATTTATATATATATATATTTTTTTTTCTTTATATAAAAGTCAGTGTCACTGATCACTGCCACACCAGTTATGTGATAATGCTGTACTGCACTGGTGAAAGTGTGTAAAAAAAAAAAAAAAAAAAAAGGATGAAAAACACAATTTTTTTTATTATTATTTATTTTTTTTCCAAATAATTGTGACAAAAAAATTACAACTTAAAAAAACTCACAATGCCTCTTACCAAATACCTTGGACTGTCTACCTGGGGTCATTTGGGGGAGGGGGTATCTGTACTGTTCTGGCATTTTTTGGGCCTTAAGAAATGAGATAGGCTGTCAGTACATCAGGATTGATCAATTTATAGATATATATCTTAGTTTGCGGACTCTATAACTTTCCTGCAGACTAAATAATATACACTGATTTGGATTATTTTCACCAAAAAGATGTAGCAGAATACACTTTGGCCTAAATATATGAAGAAAGATCATTTATTTACAAAATGTTATAACAGAAACGAAGAAAAAGGCATTTTCTTTAAAATTTTCTGTCTTTTTTTGTTTATTCAGCAAAAAAAAAAAAAACCCAGCGGTGATTAAATACCATCAAAAGAAATCTCTATTTGTGTGAACGAAATGATAACAATGTCATATGCTTACAGTTTTGCTTGACCGCGCAATTGTCATTCAATGTGTGATAGTGCTGAAAGCTGGTCCGGGCAGGAAGGAGGTTAAAGTGCTCGGTTTTGAAGTGGTTTAACCACTTGTCGCCAAATCAGGCATCACCCTGGTACCGTTTTTTTAGAGCGGACAGTCCGCTCTCTTGTAATAGCAATCAGAGTGACTAACTAGCCACTCGATTGCTATTACAAGCAGTGGGAAGGGACGTCCCCCACCCTCCCGCCACCATCCTCAGCTCTCTCTGGCTCCCCCGTACCACCGTGAGACCCGAGCTACCAGCCGGCATGTCCGCCGGCTGGCCAGAGACTCATACAAAGCCAGAGTCTGCTTTGATCGGGGCTTCCGCTATGGTAATCTGGAAGCGATGACATAACATCCCTTCCGGTTTACCTGGCTGCCATCGGCGGCATTTTTTGAAAATCGAAATATTCAAAAACGCTGATCTTGGAGTTTTGAATGCTTTCAAGTTAGAGCTGCACGATTAATCGTTTAAAATCGAGATCACGATTTTTCCCCCCTCGCCATCTTAACAAAGCATTTTCCCGATTCTATGCAGAGTTCTTTGCTCAAGCCAACAGCTGTCAAAGCAAAAAAAAAGGCAGTCTGCCAAGTTTTACAACATTCCTTGTAACGTTTTGTTCTTTTGATCAAAGGAATGAACTTCAAGCTGTAAATGAGAGAAGTTTATCCACTTAAAGACTAAACCTTTTTCTGACACTTTTCGTTTCGTTAAAATCATTATTTTTTGCTAGAAAATTACTTAGAACCCCCAAACATTGTATATATTTTTTATCAGACACCCTAGAGAATAAAATGGTGGTTGTTGCAATATTTTATGTCACACTGTATTTGCGCAGCGGTCTTTCAAATGCAATATTTTTGGAAAAAAATACACTTTAATGAACTAAAAAAAAAAAAAAAAAAAAACGAAACAGTAAAGTTAGCCCAATTTCTTTGTATAATGTGAAGGATGATGTTACACCGCGAGAATCGTGATCTTTATTCTAAGCAAAAAAATTGTGATTCTCATTTCTCTCAGAATCATGCAGCTTTATTTCAAGTGCAGAGAAGGGATTTGGGATCTCTCCATAGAGCACTTGTGACATGCCTATTGCTGTCACAAGGATGCTTACATTCTTTGTGACTAGGGATGAGCCGAACACCCCCCGGTTCGGTTCGCACCAGAACCCGCGAACGGACCGAAAGTTCGCACGAACGTTAGAACCCCATTGACGTCTATGGGACTCGAACGTTCGAAATCAAAAGTGCTCATTTTAAAGGCTAATTTGCATGGTATTGTCCTAAAAAGGGTTTGGGGACCCGGGTCCTACCCCAGGGGACATGTATCAATGCAAAAAAAACTTTTAAAAACGGCCGTTTTTTCGGGAGCAGTGATTTTAATGATGCTTAAAGTAAAAAAAAAAAAAGTGAAATATTCCTTTAAATATCGTACCTGGGGGGTGTCTATAGTATGCCTGTAAAGTGACGCGTGTTTCCCATGTTTAGAACAGTCCCTGCACCAAATGTCATTTTTAAAGGAAAAAATCTCATTTAAAACTGCTTGCGGGTTTAATGTCATGTCGGGTCATGGCAATATGGATGAAAATCAGTGAGACAAACGGTGGATCAAGGAGGGTTGCCATTACCAGGCCCTTTGGGTCTTGTATGGATATTAAGGGGAACCCCACACCCAAATTAAAATAAGGAAAGGTGTGGGGCCACCAGGCCCTATATACTCTGAACAGCAGTATACAGGCGGTGCAAACAAGACAGGGACTGTAGGTTTGTTGTTAAGTAGAATCTGTTTGTAATTTTGAACATTTTTAATGTGTTTAGCTCCAGCCAAAAAATCTTTTCTAAGCTTTTTGGAAAACATAGGGAAGGGTTATCACCCCTGTGACATTTGTTTTGCGTCTTTCCTCCTCTTCAGAAGATTTCACCTCACTTTTTTGTCCCAATGAAAAATGTTTTTTGAAAATTTGGGTTTTTTTGTGGAACAAGGATTGGAAAGCATCAGTGGAAAGGAGAAATTGTTTTCCCATATTAACTCTTACAGTAGAGAATTTCCCTTCCTTAGGGGTAGATTTCATCTCACTTCCTGTTGTCTCCTACCGTTTGCAAGTAGGAGTCGTTTGTAAGTTAGATGTTTGAAGGTAGGGTCCTGCCCTATATACTCAGCAGAAATTTGGGCCTTAGGTGTTGCTGTGGCCAAAACACTGTAAGCCCTCACAGGGCCCTGCTGTGAAATATTAGATCAAGAATTGTAATTACATGCCCCTGTTGAACAGGAGCTGAAAAATTAGGCCTTAGGCACTGGTGCTGGTGCCACAACACTGCAACCCCTCACAGACACTCTAGTTGGAACGCAGGAACGAGCCCTGCTGCAAAGTATTGCATCAAAAATTGTAATTACACGCCCCTGTTAGACAGGGGCAGAAAAATTGGGCCTTAGGCACTGGTGCTGGTGCCACAACACTGCAACCCCTCACAGACACTCTAGTTGGAACGCAGGAACGAGCACTGCTGCAAAGTATTGCATCAAAAATTGTAATTACACGCCCCTGTTAGACAGGGGCAGAAAAATTGGGCCTTAGGCACTGGTGCTGGTGCCACAACACTGCAACCCCTCACAGACACTCTAGTTGGAACGCAGGAACGAGCCCTGCTGCAAAGTATTGCATCAAAAATTGTAATTACACGCCCCTGTTAGACAGGGGCAGAAAAATTGGGTCTTAGGCACTGGTGCTGGTGCCACAACACTGCAACCCCTCACAGACACTCTAGTTGAAACGCAGGAACAAGCCCTGCTGCAAAGTATTGCATCAAAAATTGTAATTACACGCCCCTGTTAAACAGGGGCTGAAAAATTGTGCCTTAGGCACTGGTGGTGGCGCCCAGAACCAAAAATGTTCTTACAAGCTATCAGCGTGATGATTGAGGAGGAAGAGGATAATTACTCAGGGATAGTCACTCAGCATCAGCATAGGCAGTCTTTGAAGGGATCTGAGATTTCAAAAAAAATTATTCGGTTACATCTGCATCAGGTGCTTGGTAGCTGGTGGTGATCCAAGACTGATTCATTTTTATGAAGGTCAGCCGATCGACCGAGTCGGTGGACAGACGCACCCTGTGATCGGTTACCACGCCTCCAGCAGCACTGAATGTGCGTTCCGAAAGAACGCTGGATGCAGGACAGGCCAGTAGCTCAATTGCATACTGTGCAAGCTCTGGCCAGTGATCCATCCTCAAGACCCAGTAACCCAGAGGATTTTCGGTGGGAAAGGTGTCCAAGTCTGATCTTGCCCCTAGGTATTCCTGCACCATGTAAAACAGACGCTGGCGATGGTTGCTGGAACCGATCATACCTTGGGGCTGCGGACCAAAAAATTGTCTGAACGCATCGGTCAGACGGCCACCTTCTCCACCGCTCCTTCTTTGACTGACCGAAGCCTCAGCAACACGTTGTCCAGAAACAGGAGTTTGTAACCTCCCAGTCTCTGGGAACGCGTTGCACAGACCTTTCTGCAAGGCCTCCCGAAGATGTTTCATCCTCTGCTCCCTCTGCGATGGCAAGATAAGGTCCGCAACCTTACCCTTGTAACGTGGATCAAGGAGGGTTGCCAGCCAGTATTGGTCCTTCTCCTTGATACCACGAATACGAGGATCCTTACGCAGGCTTTGCAGGATCAGGGAGGCCATGCAGCGTAGGTTTGCTGAGGCATTCGGTCCGGAGTCCTCTGGGTCACTAAGGACAACAACGTCCGCAGCCACCTCCTCCCAGCCACGTACAAGTCCATGTGTTCCTTGGGACTGATCCCTTAAAGACTGCTGATGCTGAGTGCCAGGCTCCACCTCCATACTGACACAATCTTCCTCCTCCTCCTCCTCCTCCTCCTCCTCCTCGTCCTCTTCCTGTGTGATCGGCGGGCACGCAGGAACACTGTCTGGATAAAGGGGGCCTTGAGAGCTAAGGAAGTCCTCCTCTTCCTGCCTCTGTTCTGCCTCAAGTGCCCTGTCCATTATTCCACGCAGCGTGTGCTCCAACAGGTGGACAAGGGGGACAGTGTCACTGATGCATGCACTGTCAGTGCTCACCATCCTCGTGGCCTCCTCGAATGGTGACAGGACAGTGCATGCATCCCTGATCATGGCCCACTGGCGTGGGGAAAAAAAACCAAGGTCCCCTGACCCTGTCCTGGTGCCATAGTCGCACAGGTACTCATTGATGGCCCTCTGCTGCGTGTGCAGCCGCTGCAGCATGGCCAACGTCGAGTTCCACCTGGTGGGCATGTCACAGATTAGGCGGTTCTTGGGCAGGTTAAACTCCTTTTGGAGGTCCGTCAGCCGAGCACTGGCATTATATGACCGGCGGAAATGCACAGAGACTTTCCTGGCCTGCCTCAGGACATCCTGTAAGCCCGGGTACCTGCCCAAGAACCGCTGCACCACCAAGTTAAGGACGTGAGCCAAACAGGGCACATGGGTCAGTTGTCCCTGTCGGAGGGCAGAGAGGAGGTTGGTGCCATTGTCGCAAACCACCATTCCTGCCTTAAGTTGGCGTGGCGTCAACCACCTCTGAACCTGCCCCTGCAGAGCTGACAGAACCTCTGCCCCAGTGTGGCTCCTGTCCCCCAAGCACACCAGCTCAAGCACCGCATGGCATCTTTTGGCCTGCGTACTTGCGTAGCCCCTTGAACGCCTACGGAGCACCGCTGGTTCCGAGGAAGAGGCCATGGAGGAAGAAGAAGAGGAGGGGGTGGAGGAGAGAGGTGTGTCACAATCAGCATTTTGGAGGCGTGGTGGCGGAACAACCTCCAACACTACTGCACCTTGTCCTGCATCCTTCCCAGCTGCCAGCAGAGTCACCCAATGCGCCGTGAAACTTAAGTAACGTCCCTGTCCATGCCTGCTGGACCATGAGTCAGCGGTAATATGCACCTTACCGCTGACCGCCCTGTCCAGCGAGGCATGGACATTGCCTTCCACATGCCGGTAGAGAGCCGGAATCGCCTTCCGTGAGAAAAAGTGGCGTTTGGGTACCTGCCACTGAGGAACCGCACATTCCACAAACTCACGGAAGGGGGCAGAGTCTACCAACTGAAAAGGCAGCAGTTGAAGTGCTAGCAATTTTGCCAAGCTAGCATTCAACCGCTGGGCATGTGGATGGCTGGGAGCAAACTTCTTTCGGCGGTGCAGCAGCTGGGGCAGGGAAATTTGCCTGGTACAATCTGACGTCGGTGTACCAAAAGCAGATTGCCCACAAGTACTTGGCTGTGACACACCTAATTCTACACCTTCATTCCTCTCACTGCAGGTCTCAGAGAGGACTGAAGGTCTAGTGGGGTTGGAAATCTCAGCTGATGAGGAGCAAGGAGAGATCGTCTTTGTTCTTTGGTGTGGGTCTTTCAGATACGCTTGCCAACGAACTGCATGGCAGGTCAACATATGTCTGGTCAAGCATGTGGTACCCAAGCGGGAGATGTTTTGGCCACGCGAGATACGCTTGAGACATATGTTGCAAATAGCAGCGGTGCGATCTGATGCACTCGTCTCAAAAAAGGCCCACACCAAAGAACTTTTTGAATAACGCGCAGAGACTGCAGCGCCCTGCACATGTGGAGCTTTGGGGTGTGATGCAGTCAATGTGCTGCCCTTAGGCTGGCCCCTGGAGGGCATCCTGCCTAGTTGGTGATGTGCCACCTCCTCCTCCTCCTCCTCCTCCTCCTCTCTCCTATCAGGCACCCACGTTGAGTCAGTGACCTCATCATCCCCTCCCTCCTCATCACTGGAGCAAACCTGGCAGTATGCTGCAGCAGAGGGAGCATGACTGCCAGATTGCTGTCCTTCTTGGGCACCCCCTCTGTCCGTGCTCATGTTACTGCCTTCATTGAGCTCAGTATCATCATCAGAGCCTTCCAAACGCTGGGCATCCTCCTGGAGCATGTACCCAACACTGTGGTCAAACAGTTCGAGGGAATCCTCATGAGGACATGGTGGAGCTAGGGAAGGAGTCACTGATGACATTGAGCTGAGGGAAGAGGCCGCTGCTTTGCCAGACAAAGCACCCTGGGCATGGGTGAGAGAGGATGAGGAGGATGAGGACGGCTTGGTCATCCACTCGACCAAGTCTTCCGCATGTTGCGGCTCAACACGGCCAGCTGCCGAAAAAAAGGCCAAGCGTGTCCCATGGCCACGTGCTGATGAGGATGCACCGTCTCCACGACCAGCACTAGACACAGAGCCTGCTTGCCCTCTCTTATTGGCTTGTGACTGTCTGCCTCTCCTTCTTGGCCTTCCAGACATACTAATGGCCTGTAGCTGCACTAAGCTGGGATAGAACACCTGTAATTTTCTTCAGGTAGCTTTATATACTGTAACCAGACAAGCCTGCCTGTCAGTAGGAAGATAACAGGAACGGATCTAGCTGAACACTGTGAGCAGGACACACTGTACTAAATGTAAATAGTCTAGCTGCCTGACGGTGGTACTAATAGGATCAAAAAGAACACCTGTAATTTTCTTCAGGTAGCTTTATATACTGTAACCAGACAAGCCTGCCTGTCAGTAGGAAGATAACAGGAACGGATCTAGCTGAACACTGTGAGCAGGACACACTGTACTAAATGTAAATAGTCTAGCTGCCTGACCGTGGTACTAATAGGATCAAAAAGAACACCTGTAATTTTCTTCAGGTAGCTTTATATACTGTAACCAGACAAGCCTGCCTGTCAGTAGGAAGATAACAGGAACGGATCTAGCTGAACACTGTGAGCAGGACGCACTGCACTGAATGTAAATAGCAGGAATGGATCTAGCTGAACACTGTGAGCAGGACGCACTGCACTGAATGTAAATAGCAGGAACGGATCTAGCTGAACACTGTGAGCAGGACGCACTGCACTGAATGTAAATACCAGGAACGGATCTAGCTGAACACTGTGAGCAGGACGCACTGCACTGAATGTAAATAGCAGGAACGGATCTAGCTGAACACTGTGAGCAGGACGCACTGCACTGAATGTAAATAGCAGGAACGGATCTAGCTGAACACTGTGAGCAGGACGCACTGCACTGAATGTAAATAGCAGGAACGGATCTAGCTGAACACTGTGAGCAGGACGCACTGCACTGAATGTAAATAGCAGGAACGGATCTAGCTGAACACTGTGAGCAGGACGCACTGCACTGAATGTAAATAGCAGGAACGGATCTAGCTGAACACTGTGAGCAGGACGCACTGCACTGAATGTAAATAGCAGGAACGGATCTAGCTGAACACTGTGAGCAGGACACACTGCACTAAATGTAAATAGTCTAGATAGAAGATAACAGGAACGGATCTAGCTAAACTGAATACAGTGTATATATATATATGCAACACCTGGGATGCATATATATACACAATACACTGTAAGTGCAGCTAACTGACTGACTGTTCTGCCTAATCTATCTAACTCAAATCAAATGACACTGTCTCTCTCTCTCTCTATCTCTCAGCACACCGGAACACACACTACACAGGGCCGCCGTGCAGGCGGCCTTATATAGTGTGGGGTGTGTACTAAATCCCCTGAGCCATAATTGGCCAAAGCCACCCTGGCTTTGGCCAATTACAGCTCTCTCTACTGACGGCGCTGTGATTGGCCAAGCATGCGGGTCATAGTGCATGCTTGGCCAATCATCAGCCAGCAATGCACTGCGATGCCGCAGTGAATTATGGGCCGTGACGCGCCACACGAATTTGGCGCGAACGGCCCATATCGTTCGCAATTCGGCGAACGACCGAACAGCCGATGTTCGAGTCGAACATGGGTTCGACTCGAACACGAAGCTCATCCCTATTTGTGACAGCAATAAAAGTGATAGAAAAAAAAATAAAACATTAAAGCAACAGTGTAAAAAAAAAAAAAAAAAAGAAAACATTTTTTAAAGTGCAAACAGCAATCATAAAACAAATGTGAGATATCGCCGTGAAGATCGGACCATGGGCAGTAATTCTAGCACTAGACCTCCTCTGTAGATATACCTTTAGATAAACCTGTAAAGGCTTTTTAAGCATGGCCTATGGATAGTAAGATTTACGGCGTTTGTCGCCACTGTGCGGGCGTGCGCAATTTTAAAGTGTGACATGTTTGGTATCTATTCACTCGACGTGACATCATCTTTTATATTTTACCAAAAACATTGGCTTATGCTTTGTGTGTTTTTGCATTCAAATTGAAAAAAGTGTATTTTTTCCCCTAAAATTGCATTTGCAAAATCGCTGCGCAAATACTGTGTGACATAAAAAAATTTGCAAAGCCCACCAATTTATTCTCTAGGGCCTCTGCTTTAAAAAATACATAATGTTTGGGGGTTCTAAGTAATTTTCTATAAAAAAAACAAACTTATTTTCACATGTATACAAAAAAAGCCCGGTACAGTATACATCTCATCAGGGGCGGCCTATCCATTGTGGGTGCATGGGCGCCGCCTCCCCTATCCACCGCCACCGCCCTCCCTATCCATGTGCCCGGCCCCTTTCAGGACGCCGGGCACATGAATTCCTATGGCGGTGGGGGGGGGGTTTTGAAACACCTGATTAGAGCCAGAGGCTCTAAAAGGCTTCAAAATACGATAGGCTTGGGGCGCAGAGCATTGCGTCTGGAGCCCACTCAGTTGTGTTGCAACAGCAAATACATTTTCTATGTTGCAACACAGATCCTCTTCTCGGCCAATCGGGAAGCGGGTCTGATACCCGTCACCCGATTGGCTGAAAGGACAGGTGATCCTTATTGGACGCCTAGGAGGAGGGGAGGAGATGCGCGGCAGAAGCGAGGAGGAGCAGACAGGAACAGACAGAGGAGCCGCTGCCCGATGTCCGCCGCAGCTTGTTGTCCGCCGATGTTCTGATCCCCACCGCTGCCTGATGTGTCCACCGGTGCCCGATCCCCGTCGCTGCCCGATGTGCCCGCCGATGCCTGATCCCCGCCACTGCCCACCACTGCCCGATGTGCCAGCCAATGCCGATCCCCGTTGCTGCCTGATGTGCCCGCCGATGCCTGATCCCCGCCACTGTCTGGTGTGCTCACCGCCTAGATGGGGTAAGTGGAGGTGGACCAGCAGACAGAGGGGGGGGGTTGAGGTGCCACTGGGGGGGAGGGTGGATGTTAGATGAAGGTAACTTCACGTTTCATTGCCAAAGGGAACGTTCACATGTCCATTGAGTTCAATAAACTGAAATATAAAGGCCTGGTTTCTGATTATGCAGCTCTAGCAATGAGCTCATGTCTTCATGGCGCCTGTGACTAAAAAAGAGTCTAGAAAGATGAAAAAGAGAAAATAAGCAGATGTTAAAATATTTTCACAGTTATAAGAAAGCAAAACTTTAAAACAAGCCACAATGTACTTTAAAAAAAAAATGTATAGGACAACGTAAGACAAAGCTTTTTCTTTATGTAGAGCTACCCCTGCAGGAGCCGCTGGATATCCAGTCCCCTTATTCCTGCACAGCCAGGCAACTCGCATTTTCTGACTCTCACTCAAAGACAAGGAAACTGTCCAGGAACTTGTTTTATTGGGAAAACAAGTTGGATAAGGTATGGGATACCCAATTTGACTTGAAGAGCAACGATGAGGACAACTTTTGCATTCGGAACAGCGACAGTCTCTATGAACTTGGCAATGGAATCTCCCCTTACAGAAGCTCTGTTTCCCAGAGTAAAATGTTAGCAGAATCTCAACAGCGCAATGGTGTAGTGGTTAGAACATTCACCTAGCAGCAATAGGGTCGCTGGTTCAAATCCCGATCACGACACCATCTGCCTGGAGTTGTATGTTCTCCCTGTGCCTATGTGGGTTTTCCTCAGGGTACTCCGGTTTCCTCCCACACTCCAAAGACATGCTGGTAGGTTAATTAGATCCTGTTGAAAAATTGGCCAAGTATGTGTATGTTGTATGTGTATGTGTTTGTAAGCGTGTCAGGACCCCATGGGGCAAAAGGACTGTGCTATACTGCAGATGGACACCGGCAGCAAAAAGCGCCCTGAGGCGATTCAGTTCGCATAGGTAGTGCTATACAATTCATTCATTCATTCATGCAGGACCCCTATGCCCCCCAAATTGGGTATCTCCACTGGGCTGCTCAGTGAAGGGATCTAAGACAAGGCATTGGGTCACAGCTTGCTAGCACAGTCCCTTAAAAGCTTGCTTACATTTGGCAGCTTTAACCTTTTCTGCCCTGGTGGAATCACATCATCCTTACTGAGGAAACTTTGGACGTGTTCACCGATTCTGACTTTAAGTTGTCTCTTGGTCTTACCCACGTAGTTCTTGACACAGGGGCAAGTAAGCATATAGATTACTCTGGTGGTATTACAATTAATGAAGTTATTGTTTTTAAATTGTTTCTTCCCATCAGAATCGGGGAACACGTCCGTTCGTTCTACATATTTACAAACAGAGCACCTGCCACATCTGTACATGCCTTTCAAGGGTGGGAGTTGGGTTAACCAATTGGGAGTAGGGGATCTCTGGTATTCAGAGTGGATAAGGATGTCTCGAAGGTTCCTAGAGCCACGAGCGGCGAGGAGAGGGTGGTTGCCCACAATATTTCCAAGAATGGGCGATTCAGCCAAAATGTGCCAATGTTGACTCAAAATCCCCTTAATTTGGTCCCAATGGGCACCAAATTTGGTGATAATCCTAATTGGATCCTGTGATTTATTCAGGGGATACACGCTGATCCACCCACAAGCCAAGAGGATTCTTCTGCCATCTCCACGAGTGCCACAGGAGAGCCCTGAGACTCTGTGACGGCCGCGCCGTCTGGGCCACTACTTCACCTAACACCTCTCCACCTGACTGGCACTATATGGACTTAATTGGCGATATCCCACATCAAGAAGGAAGCCATCCTGATCAGCTGTTGGGAGATTAACAAGCAGTAACCGCTCGTTCATCTGTCCAGTGATGCAGTCCGATATCCACATAGCGGTGAGATCTTACTTTTTACACCTCCCAATTGGGAGGGTATTACACATATAATCATACCGCTCTCCCGCAGACTTCTATCAATCTGCTGACACTGGTGTCCCCGAACCTGCTTTTGCTCCCATGCAATTACAGCCCGGTTGCAGAAATTCCCCTTATGTATATCCCTCTCCACTTGGACCTGTAATATTACAGTGAATTATGTGTCTAAGGACTTATTACGAACTGTCCACACCACTAGTCAGTCTGCTGCAGTTCCTGACACCCTTTGGTCATTAATTTAGTGTATAAGAGGCATACATAACCGTATGGTTACCTACATTCCCCTTCAGTTTATTTAACTCATACTGGTGCTACTTGAAGGACAATCATCTTTAACCCTTAGATGATCCAATAGTGACCATTACTCTCATCAGCTATTATATATGGGGGGGGACTGTATGGATTAGTGTGTGGTGGCCATCTGTGTGTAGACAACGTTGTCTATTTTAATGAATTGTTGGTGGTACTTTTTACATTTTTTTTAAATTATTTTGTTTGATCTGTGTTTAAGTGAATTGCTAAAAAACTTTATATTTTTTTGCTAATTGCCTGTTCCTTTCTGAAGAATTGCTTTTTTTAGGAATTGTCTCTCCAATTCCTTTCCCCCTTTTTCTAAATGTTCAAAGATGATCCATCCAGTTGACATTTCTAAAACTTTTTACCAAATCATCAAAAAACCGACATCTCATCATCATTGTCTGGTCTTGGTTCTACATACCTGACCCGCTTCAGGTTGGGTGATTTCAGGATGAGTTCTCGGAGGTAAGGGGTTGCGGCACTTGGAGGGATGTTGATACTCAGCTCTAGATATGTGAGGTTCTTATTGTTACTCAGAGGCATAATCAATGGGAGGTGTTCATCATCTAGGAAATTATCCCGTAGCCTGTCCAAGAGGAGAGAAAAGTGTCATGTCTACCCCAAATCAGTTCTCCTAATTTTTAAAAGTAATATAGAGAGTTTACAAGTTTAGCTTTTCTTCTTTACATTTCTCTCTTTTTCTTCTTTGCTCCCTTCCAATACCCTATAATTTCCTTCAACCGTTCCACTTCTCTCCCCGCCCTTTCCTCTCATCTTCTTTCCCTCCCCCACTCCTCTCTTCTTTTTCCCCTCTCCCTTTCCGCTCTTCTCCTTTCACTCCCCCTCTCTTCTCCTCTCCTTCTCCCTTTCCCTTTCCTCTTTTCCCTCTTCCTTTCTTTCCTCTCCCTCTCCCTTTCCTTTCTTCTCCATTTCCTCTTCTCATTTCCCTCCTACTTTGCTCTCTTTTCCTTACCCTCTCTATTTACTCTCTTCTCCTTTCCCTCTCCTCTCTTCTACTTTCCCTTTCCCTCTGCTCTCTTCTACTTTCCCTCTCCCTTTCCTCTCTTCTCCTTTCTCTCTCTCTTTTCTCTCTTCTCCTTTCCCTCTCTCTTTCCTCTCTTCTCCTTTGCCTCTCCCTTTCCTCTCTCTTTCTTTCTTCCCCTTTACCTCCTACTTTACTCTCTTTTCCTTACTCTCTCCCTTTCCTCTCCTCTCCTTACCCTCTCCCTTTCCTCTCTTCTCCTTTCCCTCTCCCTTTCCTCTCTTCTCCTTTCCCTCTCCCTTTCCTCTCTTCTCCTTTCCCTCTCTCTTTCCTCTCTCTCTTTCCTCTCTTCTCCTTTTCCTCTACCTTTCCTCTCTTCTTATTTCCCTCTCTCTTTCCTCTCTTCTCCTTTCCCTATCCCTTTCCTCTCTTCTCATTTTCCTCTCCCTTTCCTCTCTTCTCCTTTCCCTCTCCCTTTCCTCTCTCTCTTTCCTCTCTTCTCCTTTCCCTCTCCCTTTCCTCTCTTCTCCTTTCCATCTCCCTTTCCTCTCTTCTCCTTTCCCTCTCCCTTTCCTCTCTTCTCCCTTCCCTCTCCCTCTCCTCTCTTCTCCCTTCCCTCTCCCTTTCCTCTATTCTCCTTTCCCTCTCGCTTTCCTCTCTTCTCCTTTCCCTCTCCCTTTCCTCTCTTCTCCTTTCCCTCTCTCTTTCCTCTCTCTTTTCCTCTCTTCTCCTTTCCCTCTACTTTTCCTCTCTTCTTCTTTCCCTCTCTCTTTCCTCTCTTCTCCTTTCCCTCTCCCTTTCCTTTCTTCTCCTTTCCCTCTCTCTTTCTCTCCCTTTCCTCTCTTCTCCTTTCTCTCTTTCCTCTCTTCTCCTTTCTCTCTCTCTTTCCTCTCTTTTTCTTTCCCTCTCTCTTTCCTCTCCTCTCTGTTCCTTCTCTCTTTCCTCTCCTCTCCGTTCCCTCTCTTCTCCTTTCACTCTCCCTTTTCATTTTCCTTTCTCCCTAATATTTCTTCCTTCGTTCTTTTCTTTCCTACCACTCTTCCTTCCCCTCTGTCCTTTATTTCCTCCTTTCCTTATCCTTCCCATCCTACCAAAGTAACAGGTTCTTTTTAATGATGGCCCATACATCTGCCTATACTTTCCTTTTCTTTTTCTCCCTCAGTGTTCCATTTTCCCAAAGGAAGAAGAAGAAGAAAAAGGACTCGCCCCCATGTTACACTGCTGGTTGCCAATAACATACGACTCATCATGGTAATAAGAAGGGCAGCAGTCAAATGTTCTGTACAGTGATGGTATACTCACATCAACTGCTCCACAGTGCAGGTTGGACTGGACAAAGCCTCCATCAAGTCACCAAAGTAAGGACAGATCAAAGAATTAAATGATAGGACGAGTTTCTTCAGAGATTTGTTACTTCTTATTCCTGATGCCAAAAGAGGGCAGGAAGTGTCCGCCAGCCAGTTACTCTCCAACCTGGAGGAAGAAATAAGAATGTAAGAGCATGGGAACAGTGAACCATGTGTCAGCTGTGTATGTGTGACCTCCCTTTCGAATTTCTTGGCCAAAATGTCTTATATGGTTGAGGGCCTTTTCCATAGAATTTGCTTGGTTACTTTACAGAGCATGCTGCCAGATCCTACCTCAACTCTCCCCACTTACACAGGCTTGGGACTGGCATGCAGAATGATAACACCAAAGAAGAAGGGATCCAATTAACCTACCAGCGTGTTTTTGGAGTGTAGGAGGGAATCCACACAAGCACTATACAAATAGTGTTCTAGGTGAGAGTCAAACCAAGGACCCCAATTCTAACCACCAATCCATTGTAATAACCATGTGTCAATTAAAGCCCATCACAAGCTGAAACTGTTTTTGTCTAGCTTTGGATATGTGGGTAGGTGCAGTGTGAAGCGGCTGGCACGTGGACCCAACACACAGAGTCCACGTGCATTAACAGGAGTATATTGTAACAAAAGTTCAGCAGTACACAACAGGCCTGGGGAGGAGGCAACCCAACTGGGATCACGTACAAAGGGCAACAGTGAAGAAACAGAAGACCGGAGACCCACAGAGGTCACAGCACCCTGGCTGGTCAGTAGTCAAAGGGGAGGCTTGCCAGGAAGGTTTGCGTAGTCCCTGTGCTTTTCCTACTCCTCTGCAACATTTCTCTGGTTCTAAGTACTGTCCCTGACAGATGGGTGACCTATTCCTACTTAACCACTCACAAAATACGTGACAAACCCAGGATCCAGGTATGGCCACCAAAGTCACACGGGGAACCAGCATCCAATTCAATAGCTGCCTTCCTGTGACTGAGGAAACCACAAAGGAACTAGGTTCCTTTTGACTTCCTTCACCATCTGTATTGTCGTTGCCGTTGAGCGCCACCTGCAGTGGAGAGTGCACCTGTCTACAGAGTTAGGAAGTGTCAAAACCTCTGTCAGGTGTATATTTCTATATGTGTCCTTGCTAAGGAGATCCACCTTAGAGGAGACACCTGTACTTCTAGCACACATATGTCAAACACAAGGCTTGTGGGCCAAATCTGGATCCCCAGGCAATTTCATGTGGCCCTTACACTTTTCCTGCAGCTGCAGAACCCCCTTCATCTCAGCCCCCACCTTTTCTCAGCAGTCGGCAGCTGAGAGGAGGACAGAACTCCTCCTCCAGATCCTACACCTCTGTCAGGGTATCACCAGCACCAGACATGGGCGTCGGCGCGCGCCTATGCGCCGGCGCGCTCCATCGCACACTTCCCAGCAAGTTCGTGGTGTTCCCGGGCGTCAGCGCGGCGCCAGGGCGCACGCGGGTACGCGGCGCTCGGGCGCGCGCGCGGGTGCACGTGCGCGCGCACGGGCGTGCGCGCGTTCGCGATAGCGCCGGTTTGGCGCCAAAATGCATATTTAAATCCCCCTGTGCCTCTGGCACATTGCTGCTTCGTCTCAGCTTGTGATCCGTGTATACCTTGAACCTGTTTGCTGTTACCCGTCTGACCCGGCTTGTTGACTATCCGTCCTGCTCCTATCCGACCCGGCTTGCCTGACTACTCTTCTGCTACCTGCCTGATACCGTTGCCAACCTCCGCCTGCCTACCGACTCTGCCTCTGCCTGCTGCTTGTGCCTGTCTCATACCCGTGCTGACCCGGACTGTCTGACCCTGCTTGTGCCTGCTGTTGCCCTTTGCTGTTGCACCTTCAGCTCCAGCTCCAGTGATCTCTGCATCTACAAGTGTTCCAGTGTGCTGCCTCCAGTGTCTACCTGATCTGCAGTCCAGCCATCCCTGTGGGATCTCTCATCACATCTGCTCCAGAGACTCCGCTCTACAGGCACTCCTACCCCACTGTGCTCAGGAGACCACTGTTCCCACTCCAGTGGCTCCTGAACCAGCGTTGTATGAGAGGTCTTCTCCTACAAGTCAGGCTCTACTACCAGGTACCTAACAGTACGAAGCAGCCATGTCTGAGCCTGCAGGAGATACCTCTCCAATGAAGGAGATATGCACACACCTGGCGGCCCTCACCCAAGCAGTACAAGCCCTTCAGGACAATTACAATAGACTGGAAGGACAAGTTCAGAACCTGGCGGGGTCCAACCCTTCTGCTTCTTCCTCCTCTGCTGCTGCTCCAACACAGACTGCTTCAGGGCCCGCAGTTGTGATGCTCCCACCTGAACCACGGGTCCCCATTCCAGAAAGATTCTCTGGGGATCGGGCTAAGTTTCGGACCTTCCGCAATGCTTGCCAGCTCTTTTTTGCCTTACAGCCCAGAACTTTTTCATTGGAAGCCACTAAGGTTGGATTTGTCATTTCCCTCCTGCAAGGGGAACCTCAGACCTGGGCCCATCGTTTACTTGAAGGAGGCTCGGCTCTAACCCAATCCTCATCCGCTTTCTTCCAAGCCATGGCACAGTTATATGAGGACCCTCAGCAGACTACTTCAGCTGAATCTGCCCTGTTCGCGCTCCAACAAGGCCGCAGACCCGCGGAGGACTATGTTACTGAATTCAGACGTTGGAGCGCGGACACACAGTGGAATGACGCGGCCCTGCGTCACCAGTTCCGCATTGGACTGTCTGAAAGCTTGAAAGACGAACTGGCTCGTGTAGGTGTGCCAAATACTTTAGAGGCTTTGATCACCCTAACCATTCAGATCGATCGTCGCCTCCGAGAACGACGATCTGAACGATCAGTTCAACCAAACCGTCCGACCTGGATGACAGCCCGAGCTCCGATGCCTGCAACACGCTACTCCCCTGCATCCAGTTCTAATCCAGTGCATACCACACCAGATACTTCCGAACCCATGCAACTAGGGGTGATGCGACCTGCCTTATCTTCCGAAGAACGTGCCCGGCGTCGGCAATTAAACCTGTGCCTTTACTGTGGTGGAACCGGGCATTTTGTCCATAATTGCCCAGTTAGAATGAGTAAGTGTCCATCTCCTATACCTACCAGTTTTTCTGCTTTATCTACCAATTCTACCCATCTTGCCGTTCTTCTCTCGTTACAGCTTCAAGAAGAGACACTCCAAGTCAACGCAATTATTGATTCCGGGGCATGCAGCTGCTTTATAGACTTAAGCTTTGCTAAGCAGCATAATATTCCTCTACAGACCAAGACCCATGGACTTTCTGTCTTCCTTGCCGACGGCTCTCGTATCAGATCTGGGCAAGTGACGCAAGAGACTCTGCCTTTACCCACTACAATTGACTCTCAACATAAGGAATTGCTGATCTTGGACGCCATTACCTCCCCTATGTTTCCCATCATCCTGGGCATTCCCTGGCTCCGGGCTCACAACCCACACATCCATTGGGTCTCAGGAGCAGTGGAATTCCTGTCATCTTACTGCCAGGACCACTGTCTGGCGAAGGATCTGGATTCCCAGGCTACCCTGCTATGCCTGGACACCGACCAGAAAAATTGTCAGATCATTCCCAAACAGTATCATAATTACATTGATGTCTTCAGCAAGAAGGGGGCCGACTCTCTTCCACCTCATCGCCCCTACGATTGCCCCATCGAACTGCTGCCGGGATCCGAAATTCCCTTCGGACGCATCTTCCCTCTATCCGAGAAAGAACAAGAAGTGCTGAAGTCTTACATAGATGAAAACTTGGCCAAGGGATTCATTCGACATTCCACTTCTCCAGCAGGTGCGGGTATATTCTTTGTTGCTAAAAAAGACAAATCTCTCCGCCCGTGCATTGACTACCGAGAACTGAATAAGATCACGGTCAAGAATCGGTATCCCCTACCTTTGATACCCGAACTATTTCAGAAATTAAGGACTGCCGTCATTTTCACTAAGCTTGATCTGAGAGGGGCTTATAACCTGATCCGCATTCGGGCTGGGCATGAGTGGAAAACAGCTTTCCGGACCCGATTCGGGCATTATGAATATTTAGTCATGCCTTTTGGACTCTGCAATGCCCCTGCGACTTTTCAACACCTGATTAATGACGTGCTTAGAGACTTCCTAGACCTATTTGTGATTGCATACCTAGATGATATTTTAATCTTTTCAGAATCCTTGGATCTGCATCGAAAACATGTTTGCCAAGTGTTGGGTCGTCTCCGCTTACACAGACTTTATGCAAAAGCGGAGAAATGCGAGTTTGAGCGAGAGAGCATTCAGTTCTTAGGCTTAATCATTTCCTCCACTGGCATCAGGATGGATCCACAGAAGGTGTCTGCTGTTCTGGACTGGCCGGTACCCCTGGACAAGAAGGGGGTGCAACGATTCATCGGTTTTGCAAATTTCTACAGAAAATTTATCAGGGGTTTTTCTGCGATAATCGCACCAATCACTCAACTAACCAAACAAAATACCCGTTTTTCCTGGAATCACCCAGCCCAAGAAGCTTTTGAGAACCTCAAAAGACTATTCACCTCAGCACCCATCCTCAGTCATCCTGAACCATCCTTGCCATTTATTTTGGAAGTGGACGCTTCTGAAATAGCGGTCGGAGCGATACTCTCACAACGAAGGGGCAGTAAAGATGATATGCATCCTGTGGGGTTCTTCTCCCGAAAACTTTCCTCCGCGGAGAGGAACTATGATGTTGGAGACCGGGAGCTTCTTGCCATCAAAACTGCATTAGAGGAGTGGAGGTACCTGCTGGAGGGGGCTATGCATCCAGTACTAATTTACACTGACCACAAAAATCTAGAATATCTACGTTCCGCTAAAAGGCTAAGACCCCGACAAGCCCGCTGGGCGTTGTTTTTTTCACGCTTCTCCTTCCACATTACCTATCGGCCAGGTTCAAAAAATGTCAAACCAGACGCATTATCACGTATGCATGACAACCCAAAAGACTCATCTGCTCCGGATACCATTCTACCGGCAAACAATTTTCTGCTCATTCAAACCGATCTCCTCTCCCAGATTAAAGAAGCTTCCTCTGAATCAGCCAGACCCGCAGGGATTACCTTAAGTAACAGGGACGGACTACTCTGGAAAGGGAGCCAAATTTTTGTTCCTGAGGAGGTTCGGGTCAAGGTCTTAGCACTTCTTCATGACCACCCGCTGGCAGGTCACTTCGGGGTTCGTAAAACCATGGAGTTGGTACAGCGTACCTTCTGGTGGCCCAATTTAAAGGACTTTTGTGAGAAATATGTTAGCTCGTGTCCTATCTGTACCCAGAATAAAACTTCCAGGAGTCGAGCTTGGGGCCTGTTAAAACCCTTACCGGTACCCGATAGGCCTTGGAAAATGATATCCATGGACTTTATTGTAGAGCTGCCATGTTCTGAGGGATGTTCCGCAATTTTTGTGGTAGTTGATCGTTTTACCAAAATGGCCCATTTTCTTCCATTAAGAGGAACCCCGTCAGCTATGGAAACTGCTCACGTCTTCATCAAGGAGATCGTTAGACTCCACGGAATCCCCGTAAACATAACCTCTGACAGAGGGGTACAATTTACCTCACGCTTCTGGAGAGCCCTGTGTGAGTCTTTAAAAATCAAGCTGGCTTTGTCTTCGGCCTACCACCCTCAGACCAACGGCCAGACAGAGAGGACCAATCAGACTCTTGAACAGTATATTAGATGTTTTACTTCCTTTTCTCAAAATGATTGGGTATCCTTGCTGCCCTTGGCAGAATTTGCCTACAATAACGCCAAGCACTCAGCCACTGGTCAATCCCCCTTCTTCGCTAATTATGGGTTCCATCTAACCTTTTTACCTGATTTTCTTCCAGAGTCCTCAGTTCCAGCAGTGCAAAGTACGGTAGACTTCATCAATAGTAACAACCAGATGTTGCAGGAAGCAGTGTCCAAGGCTCAGGCGGACAGCAAGAGGATCTTTGACCGAAGGAGAAGAGGGGAATTGAAGCTTCAGCTGGGCGACCAGGTATGGCTTTCTACAAATAATATCAAACTAGCCTGTCCTTCTAAAAAGTTGGCACCTAGGTTTATGGGACCTTTTCCGGTTAGGAGGAAAATTAATGAAGTCTCGTATGAACTGACTTTGCCTGACTCTCTTAAAATTCATCCTGTGTTTCATGTGTCCTTGCTCAAGCCTGCTGTACCTGATCCCTTTCCTGGTAGAGGAACTAGACCTCCTGAACCTATTTTGGTTGACGGTAACGAGGAATTTGAAGTGGAGGATATCCTCGATTGCAGGAAAAGACAGGGGCAGATCCAGTTCCTAATCAAATGGAAGGGCTACGGCCCAGAAAATAATTCATGGGAACCTGATAGCAATGTGCATGCTAGGCGTTTAGTTCGAGCCTATTTTGCTAACCATCCTGAAAAAAGACTTTTGGGCACCCGGAGGTTGCCCCTTGGGGGGGGGCAATGTCAGGGTATCACCAGCACCAGACATGGGCGTCGGCGCGCGCCTATGCGCCGGCGCGCTCCATCGCACACTTCCCAGCAAGTTCGTGGTGTTCCCGGGCGTCAGCGCGGCGCCAGGGCGCACGCGGGTACGCGGCGCTCGGGCGCGCGCGCGGGTGCACGTGCGCGCGCACGGGCGTGCGCGCGTTCGCGATAGCGCCGGTTTGGCGCCAAAATGCATATTTAAATCCCCCTGTGCCTCTGGCACATTGCTGCTTCGTCTCAGCTTGTGATCCGTGTATACCTTGAACCTGTTTGCTGTTACCCGTCTGACCCGGCTTGTTGACTATCCGTCCTGCTCCTATCCGACCCGGCTTGCCTGACTACTCTTCTGCTACCTGCCTGATACCGTTGCCAACCTCCGCCTGCCTACCGACTCTGCCTCTGCCTGCTGCTTGTGCCTGTCTCATACCCGTGCTGACCCGGACTGTCTGACCCTGCTTGTGCCTGCTGTTGCCCTTTGCTGTTGCACCTTCAGCTCCAGCTCCAGTGATCTCTGCATCTACAAGTGTTCCAGTGTGCTGCCTCCAGTGTCTACCTGATCTGCAGTCCAGCCATCCCTGTGGGATCTCTCATCACATCTGCTCCAGAGACTCCGCTCTACAGGCACTCCTACCCCACTGTGCTCAGGAGACCACTGTTCCCACTCCAGTGGCTCCTGAACCAGCGTTGTATGAGAGGTCTTCTCCTACAAGTCAGGCTCTACTACCAGGTACCTAACAACCTCTCTGTGCAGCTGCAGAACCCACTCATCTTTTCTTCCCTAGGTCTCAACATTCAGCAGACTCCAGAAGCTGACTCCAGCCCTCCTCTGGTCCTCCTTTAGACCCTGCTCTTTCTGTTTCCCAGCTCCGCCTCCAGCTTCTTCCTGTCAAAAGCACAAGGTATGGGGAAGTGCACTGTGATGTAAGGAGGGTGAGAGACTCTTGACTTCTGATGAAGGGGGGGCTCTTGACATCTAATGTAAGGGGGGGGGGGGGGTTCTCTGGCCATCTAGTCTTACAACTAATACTCAATATTCCCATTGCACATGTTCCTGGATGAACCTTCAAAGAGATTTGGGTGCTGTAGCAAAGGCCAGCTAGAGACTGGTTCAAAAGTCACAATGCAGATATTTACCAGCAAACCATGGATCAACAAAATAGAGTCCGAACAGATTTTTTATTGCATCATCATATCACAAAGTGGTGCAACTTTTCGGAGCCAGGCAGAGCCCCTTTGTCAGGCATGTTATTCACATGCCTGATGAAGGGGCCCTGCGTGACTCTGAAATGTTGCACCACTTTGTGATGTGATGATGCAATAAAAAATCAGTTTGGACGCTATTTTGTTGACCCATGGTGTGCTAGCAAATATCTGCATTGGTCCATATACAACTGGCCCCTTGAGGGCAACCATAATGCTGATGCGGCCCACAATGAAATTGAGTTTGACAATCCTGTTCTAGCAGATGTTTACAATGAGATTTCTTTTCACTTTGGAGAGTTTTATTTCAAATATTTGTATTAATATTTTGTATCGCAAACAATATGTAAACAAGTAAAATTGTAAAAATTAAAGTTGTACAGAGCAGACATACAAGTCTTCATAATATTACAAAACCATATACAATATAAGGAAGAGAGAATAAGGTACCACTTAATGTTCTTACTCAATGTAGAGTCAGACTAACGTAATACCCTTTCGCTACTTACTAAGATTATACCCAAGGACAAGAGGGTACATCTGCACACAGGTTACTTTAGCAAAGCTTGGGTCTCCCTGGATTAACCATCCCACTTCCTTAACACCCGGAGTAGACTAACCGGGATGTTCCGCACACCCCACCCCAATGGGAACTTTCTGTAGGAGTGTGCGGAGGACCCCCCGTGTCCGATCCCCGATCCCCAGTACTTGATGATAAAACTCTTGCGGGAGGCAATGCAGGGGAAGTCCTTTTACAGTCAGAAATTTACCCTTGTATGTTATATAAACAATATCTGCACAATAACTATTGACCGTCCGGCGGACGTGGAAGGTCCACCGGAGAATTCCCTTAGTCTAGGAATTCAAGGACCTGTAGGATACAGAGATTTAAGGACAAGAGAGTCCCACCCAAAGGGAGGAAAGAAAACGTGGTAAAAGAAGAGAGGGAGAGGGGAAGGAGGGAGGGGGATTAAAGTGAGTTGGGACCAGTATTGAGGGTGTAATTAGTTCCTCCTCCTGACATACCTGGTAAGAGGTCAATATTCTGAAACCTAGCCCATGGTTCCCAGGTGGACATAAACCTCCCCACCTTGTCATTTAGTTTAGCCACTAGATGTTCTTGGGCCATAATCCATGATATTTTCCTAATACAGCTCTTGAAAGGTACCATTGGTTTCTTCCAACACTTAGCAATGGTGATCTTAGCACCTAGGAATATAAAGAATGAGAGATGTTGAGCTTGTTTAGATATCCCCGGTATATTCTGATTGAGGAGAGCAAAATGTAAATGGGGTGCACCGTTAATTTAGATAAGGTACTGATAATGCGGAAAACTTTCCGCCAAAAGGTTCTGATCCGAGGACAGGTCCACCAGATATGTATCATTGAACCCTCAAGCTCACATTCCCTAAAGCATGGGGGGGAGGCTCCTGGGAACATCCCCGCCAATCTAGCAGGAACGTAGTACCACCTAGAGATAACCTTTATGCTGGCTTCTATAAGAGATATAATACAGATACCTTTAAAGGAGCGAAACCAATATTTATACCATTCTGTCGATGTCCACGTCCGGCCTGTATCCTCCTCCCAGGACTTAGAGTACGCTGGTTTGTCTGATTTTGTCATAAGTGCCGAATAGATCAGGGAAATGCCCCCTTTTTGGTCCTGGGTATTCGCACACCAGTGTTCGTAAGGAGTAATGGATGAAGAATTTGAGTTGTTGCGCCAGATTATGTGGAGAAAATGTGAGATTTGTGTAAATCTGAATTTTTCGGAGTCTGGCATCTCTAGAGCCCTCCGGCAGTATGATATGGTTATTGGACCTGTTGGGGTGAAAAAGTGTCCTATGCGATAAAGTCCTTTATCAGTCCACCATTTAAATGCTTTTATATTTATTCCCGGAGGAAATTCAGAATTATGGAAAATATGAGCTAGGGGTTTCATAGAGGAAGTCAGGGAATTGTGCCTGAACAATTTAGTGCTGAGCGAAATGGAATGCGAGAGAGTTGGGGACATGATTGCTGGTCTGATTTTGGGGTCGCACCATAAGAGGTAATCTAAAGTGTGATGGGGCGTAGCTCTTCTTTCAATAGCGAGCCAATCCGGTTTTGGGCCCTGAGAGAATATCATAGATATTTGAGCCAGTTGCGCCGCTTGATAATAAGCCCAAAGGTTAGGTAGACCCACTCCGCCCTGTGATTTTAGACGCAATAGGGTGTTGGACGAGCATCTATAACCCCTCTTACCCCAGACAAAGCTTATAATATCGGACTGCAGTTTACGTATGAAACTCTTCTTGATTGGGATGGGAAGGGAGCGGAACAGATACAGGAGACGTGGGAGCAGTGTCATTTTAACCGCGTGAACCTTTCCCATCCAGGATAGACCACACTTCGACTATTTATTTATTTCAACCCTGCATTTGCCTAACATGGGTATATAGTTCGCTTTGAACAGATTATCGATGTCTGCTGTGAGGTTGACTCCCAGATATCTAACTGACTTCTTGGCCCAAGGGAAGTCAAAATTGCTCGCCAGTTGGAATAGAAGCCCGGCCGGTACTGAAATGTTCAGCACAGTGGATTTGCCCATATTGACCCTTAAGCCTGACACTGCACTAAATGCATTGAGGGTTTTGTATGTTCCCGGAACGGAGATGAGTGGGGAAGTAACGTATAACATGAGGTCATCCGCGTAAAGGGCACATTTGTGTTCCTGATCTCCGCACTGAATCTCCTTGATGTCTGGGTTTGATCTAAAAGCTATGGCTAAGGATTTGATAGCTATTGCAAAAAGGAGAGGGGATAAGGGACATCCTTGTCTGGTGCCCCTGCCTATAGGGAACGAGGTGGAATATCTACCCATCAATTGTACCTGCGCCGTCGGGTTTGAATACAGAGAGCGAATCAGATTCAGACACTTTGGCCCAAAGCCCCATTTTTGTAGAATATCAAATAAGTAATTCCAGTCTATGGAATCAAAAGCCTTATGCAGGTCAATTGATAACAAAAATCTGGATTGGGGGGGCCTCCATCCCAGTGTGACTGTAGCAGTGAGATAATGTCAATGGTCCGTCTGATCTGATCCGTTCCCTGCCGGCCAGGTATAAACCCCACCTGATCTCTATGAATGTAAGAGGAGATAAAGCTTGAAACTCTATTTGCCAGAATTTTTGTTAATATCTTAATATCATTATTTATTAACGATATTGGACGATAATTTCCCACCTCACTGGGGTCTTTCTCTGGTTTAGGTATCATAGAGATATATGCTGTATTCAGATCTGAACCCAGTGAAGTATCATCTCTAAGAGCATTAAAAAATTTTGCTAGATGTGAGGCTAGAGTTGTGGCAAATTTTTTACAGTAACCCGTGGAGAATCCATCCGGGCCTGGGGCGGAGCCTAATTTTAAAAATTTGATAGTATCTAAGACTTCCGATTGGGAGAAGGAGCTCTCCATCAGATCTCTATGATCCTTAGAGATGGAGGGTAACACTAAAGGATTCAAGAATTCCTGTTGTGTTTTAGTTATCTGTGGAGGGTGCGGCTTATAAAGGTCCTCATAGTATTGGAGGAAGGCCTCCATTATTTTAACGGGGTTCTGAGAAAATTCCCCGGATCGTATCTTTACTTTTGGGAAGGCTAGAGATCTGGGTTTAGGGCTAA
This sequence comes from Lithobates septentrionalis, assembly GCA_037952835.1. Lineage (NCBI taxonomy): Eukaryota > Metazoa > Chordata > Amphibia > Anura > Ranidae > Lithobates > Lithobates septentrionalis. The sequence continues at coordinate 486,422 of JBBDGP010004288.1, forward strand.
GCTTAAGTGCAAGTTTGGAGTCTATTTTGTCTTTTTGAGAGTATAGTTTGGCCCCCGACCATCTAAGCTGTTTCTATGCTGATGTAGTAAGAATCATGTTCAGCTGAGCATGAGCCTTATCTAGTTTTTCTAACAATTCAGGGGACGGGTTTAGCTTGTGAGCTCTTGAGAGGGACTGAAATTCTGCAGTGAGTTTCAGCATGTCTGCTTTATGCTCTAACCTTAGCTAGGCTGTAATTTGGATAATTTTCCCCCTAATCACTGTTTTGTGCGCAGCCCAAACATTCTCGGGGGAGACCTCGTTCGTATCATTTATGTCAAAGTATTCCTTAATAGCTCCTTCTATGATGGTACATTGTATGGGGTCACTTAAGATGGATTCCTGTAATCTCCATCTCGGGGTGTTAGAACGAACCGAAGCTCTTTGAGTGATTAGGGTGACCATCGAGTGGTCCGATAGGGGAGTGTCCACAATCTTAGATTTCAATACCAGCGGGATCGTGTGTGGGTTGATAAAAATGTGGTCTATCCTGGCGTAGGAGCAATGGGGGGGCAGAAAAATGAGCGTAGTCTTTAGAATGTGGATTAGTTTCCCTCCAGATATCTATGAGGCCCTTGTCATGTAGGAGTTTCGCGATTTTAGAGCTTTGCTTAGACGGGCGTTTGGGTTTAGGCATACCGGTGCTTGACTTGTCTAAAGCATGTTGGAGTCCCCGCCCATAAAGACTGTGCCCTTCAAATGTGGTTGTAGCCTATGTAGCAGGGATTCGAAAAAGGCTTTCTGGCCCTTGTTAGGGGCATAATACGAGACGAAGGTGTATAACACCCCATCGATGGTCCCTGAGACTGATATGAAATGGCCCAGTGGGTCCAACACGGCTTCCAAGTCGGCTATGTTAATGTGTTTAGCGAAGCAAATTGCGACTCCCTTCGCTTTGTTTTTAGCTGATGCGAGGAAAAATTGTGGGAACTGATGATGGAGGAATGAGGGTTGGTAAGAGGAGGGGAAGCGAGTCTCTTGTAAGAAGAGGACATCTGTGTGCATGGACTTGTATAACTGAAAAAGTTTTCTAAGTTTTATGGGGGAGTTGAGTCCCTGCGTGTTGTGGGAAATGATCTTAAGAGTATTCGTCTCTATGGTAGAGCTAGCCATTCAATGAGGTTGATTGGTGTATGCTATAGATATATGTCTTACAGACCTGGCTAGAGAAAGGAGCGTCCGTGCAAGTACGTGAGAATACGTTATGCTTGTCAGGTCCTGGGAGGAGTAACCGAGGCCGGACTCTGCATCTGTGAAAGTGGGAGAACAGGAAGGGGGAACTGAGGAAAAAAGAGATGAGTGAGAGTAGGAGAGAAAACACAAGTGTTAGCTTAACCTTCAAATTGTCGAGTATTTGTGAACTCAAAAAACATTGAATACAACTTGGGAGGCACCTGGGTTCCCCCTTATCCCAGGGTAGGATGGGGGACTCCCCCCTACCCCTAAAACCTGAGAGGACTGGTGATCCATTCCTGGGTCAACCGGTATAAGGACCAAAGGCAAAAAAAATTCGCCTTTGGTACCTAATGGAGGTGCAATGAAGCCACCTCTACCCTGCCACCTTAATTATCGAACTGTAAAATAGGAGGATATTAAATGGGTTATAACTTGTTGAGTGCCTTTTCTTAAGCTTTGCTGGAAAAAAGTCTAACTAGCTAGCTTTAATCTCTTCGTGGATATTTTTTTCTTGGTATCTTCAATCTATATTCCTTGCGACACCAGTGCTTGAGACTTGTAATCTGGAATATGGGATCCCTAATTTTTACAGGTTCACCACCAATGAAGTCTACTTTAGCTCCTTCAGATAGTGATGAGACTGGTGGGGTTGAAGCACCAGAAACGACCTCACCATTTTGCACCTCTGGGCATCTTTTCAAAATTCCCACCAGTGCCAGTTCTTACCACAGTAAGGGTTAAGGCTGAGGGATCGAGGGCTCACTCCACACTCTCTTTTCAACAATTCATCACAAAGGAAGCACCATTCCACTGCTATAACTGCTCCTGAAGCACCACATGGATCGCCTTGCCTCCCATTGGCTCTAGTTGCTTAACGCCACCTAGCACAAGATGTTTTCACAAAGACTCACAGAGGACAGTCCCCCTGCCACGGGAAACCTCAGCCCATACTCTCCTTGTACTTCTAGGCGCGTTTACCAGGAGCTACTACCTCCCCATTTCCACCATTGGGTTCCTTTTCAAAATTCCGTGATGCAAATTCCCATAGTAAACCTTGTTGAAATATCCTGCTTATCCGCAAGCATTAATGCCCTGTACACACGGTCGGACATTGATCGGACATTCCGACAACAAAATCCTAGGATTTTCTCTGACGGATGTTGGCTCAAACTTGTCTTGCATACACACGGTCACACAAAGTTGTCGGAAAATCCGATCATTCTGAACACGGTGACGTAAAATGCGTACGTCGGGACTATAAATGGGGCAGTAGCCAATAGCTTTCATCTCTTTATTTATTCTGAGCATGCGTGGCACTTTGTGCTTCGGATTTGTGTACACACGATCGGAAATTCCGACAACGGATTTTGTTGTTGGAAAATTTTTTATAGCCTGCTCTCAAACTTTGTGTGTCGGAAAATCCGATGGAAAATGTGTGATGGAGCCTACACATGGTCGGAATTTCCGACAACAAGGTCCTATCACACATTTTCTGTCGGAAAATCCGACCGTGTGTACGGGGCATAAGAGTTACACATTATAGATGCTTCTAAAAAACTGACTCAAATGATGTGTCAGAGTCCCTAGAGCAATGGTCAGGAGGCTTACCAGGATCATCAAGAAACATTCTCCTGGATCATTACAAAGCAAAGAAGATTGCTGGAAAGCCCCCACTCTCAAGCCTCTGATGAGGAAGAAAGACCGAGATCTAGGTGTATGGAGCAATCTTCTTTGCTTTGGACTGATCCTGCTACTGCCAGAAGATTCCTGCTCCTAGAGACAAGCCCTTTCAGCATTCTGTTGAGCACGGCCATTGCAGGGCCCTATAAAGTGTTTTCCACCAGTAATGCAGATCCTGGAGTGCACTAAGGTTTATGGACTGCTTCTCCATACCCAGAAGCAATTAGATGGGAAAACCTGAGCTCCAATGGACCACACTTGAGACGAGTACAGCAAACAGGATTAGAACCTAGAATTTCATCAGAATATAAACTACCTTTCTTGTTACAGCAAGCTCTTATGTTCCTTCTTGATGATAGAGGCATGTTAACATTTTGACATTGTCCAGCTGTATTTAGATCAAGTGACCTGCCAAGGGAATGATCCATTGATGTAGAAGGAACCACATTTTCCAAAACGTCTTTCAGGACAGCACCCGAGAGATCATGGCTCCTCCTCCCACAGGAAACACCTCATCAATTAAGTCTTTAAATTGGAATCCTCCACGTTGCCTCATCAGTTTTTTGTGTTTCCTCCAGCTGGAGGAACACCTCTGGTGGGAGCCATGATCTCTCAGGTTTATCCTGGGAGACACAGGTTCTCACCTGTTAAGTCTTTTTTAGGCTAGGAGAGTGAGCCTCCCACTTGCCTCTTGATGGATGGTCCCGTGGGCTCCCTCTCCCTCTTCCGTGCTCGGGGAGAGCCTGTACGTCCGGGGGGGCTGCCTCCAATTTTTTTTAGCCTAACGGGCGGCCGTCCTATGTTCCCTTCTACATGAGGGATGAGCGGTGGCGGCCGCCATGTTGCTAGTGGCAGAAGAGCGCTTCAGCCACGTCCTGTAAGGGAGGAGGCAGCACTTCCGGGTCGGCGCGTGCGTCATTTCCGGGCGCAAAGCGCAGTGGGAGAGGGCAGGGTCACCTGGCGCCTTTATTTCCGGTTCCAGGTCAGCGCAGCGGCGTTTTCGAATCTGGAACCGGTCGTTTCACCACGCACCGCAGACAGCTATGGATAGCGATGCAGCGGATAAGGGGGCAAGCCAAGGCGCCAGCAAGGCTAAGGTAAGGGACTGTGTCCTCTATTACACTGGGCCGTTTTCTCCTGTGGGGGGGTAACTCACCTTTCCCCCCCCCCTTCCCCCACCACCCACCCCCCCCACCCCCTCTTCAGAAGGTAGGTTGTAGTGGCTGGATTTAGTATATCTACCCTACAACAGGGGATTAGGTGGTGGTGGCTTGCTGGGCACATGGAAATGAGATGTTTCTTCCTTAGTGCACCTGGGTGTTTTTTACTTGCGCTGTATTACAGCTTTTTAAGCGTGGTTCCATATCTCTTTTCTGTTTGTCCAGGCCAAAGGTTCTGCCCAACCAGTCAAGAAAAGGTGCCCTGTCTGCAAAGAAAAACTAAGCGATGCTTGGACCAAAACGCTATGTGCAGAGTGCATTACAAATTTGGTCAGAGAGGAGACTCCATCCGTTTGTGGCGACTTGGTGTCAACAATAAAGGATGAGCTCCGGGCCACCTTTCAAGCTTTTAGGTCAAACCTAAGAGAGGAGCCAGGTCCCTCTAGGGATACTCTGGTTCCGCAGCCATCTTCAGAACCCCAGAGTGGTTCTCAAATAATTTTTGGGGGTCCGATATCCCAGGACGCTTCTCAAGGGTCCGTTTCCCTCGCTCCAGATGATACAGATTCTGAGGAGGAGGAAAATGAATCAGATGCCGCTTCTAAATACAAATTGTCACTAGAAGAGGTGGGAGGACTCCTGAAGGTAATCCATGCCACTTTGGGGATAGAAGAGGAAAAGAAGGAACTCTCCCTGCATGACCGCATGTATGCTGGTTTAGGAGATTCAAAAGGCCGTTCTTTTCCAGTTCATTCAATTATCACTGATATGATTAAAAAAGAGTGGCTGGAACCTGAGAAAAAGCCTTTCTTTTCCCGGGCTCACAAGAAAAGATTTCCATTTGAAGAAAATCCAGATTCTATATGGAATAAGATTCCAAAATTGGACTCTGCCTTTTCTCAGGTCTCTAAGTCTACGGACCTCGCCTTTGAGGATATGGGCACTCTGAAGGAGCCCATGGACAAAAGGATGGACCTGCTTCTTAAAAGAACCTGGCAATCAGTAATGCACAATCTGAAACCAGCAATGGCAACAACCTGTGTTGCAAGGAACTTAGATCACTGGGTTAACCAGTTGAAAGCCCATGTCATAGCAGATTCCTCAAAACAGGAGATTCTAGACTCTTTTTCAACCCTGTCTGCAGCAATATCATATATTGCGGATGCGTCTGCGGAATCTATCCGCATATCGGCAAGGTCAGCAGCTTTAACAAATTCTGCCAGAAGGGCCTTATGGCTGAAGACGTGGCCAGGGGATGCTGCATCTAAAAATAGACTGTGTGGTATTCCATTTGCAGGTGATCTGCTATTCGGCTCAGAGCTAGAATCCATTCTTGACCGCACGGCAGACAAGAAAAAGTCGTTTCCGGTTAAGAAGAAACAGGTGCAAACCCGTAAGCGTTTCTTTCGGCCCCAAAAAGGTCAGCAGGAAGGAAAAACGCAGGGCAAGAGGAAGTCATGGTCTTCTCAGAAGCCCAAAGGTAGGGGTGGAGTGCTCTTCAATCCTCCTGCGGCCTCCGCAAAACCACAATGACTCCGTCAAGGTCGGGGGAAGACTCCAGGAGTTTCTTCCTCAGTGGAGAGCCATTTCCTCAAATCAATTCGTTGTGAATATGCTCTCCCAGGGGTATGTGATAGAATTCACGGAAGAACCTCCAAGAAGATTCTTGGTGACAAACGTCCCAAGGGACGCAGTCAAGGCTCTCGCCATGAAGTCCCTAATTCAGGAACTGAAAAATCAGAGAGTCATTGTTCCGGTCCCAGCGGGGGAGTTCTTCCAGGGGTTCTACTCACATGTCTTTCTGGTTCAGAAGCCTTCAGGAAAGTTCCGTCTTATCCTGAATCTCAAAATGCTGAACAAATCAGTAGAATACAGAAGGTTTCGGATGGATTCAATATTTTCAGTAAGAAACCTCCTGTATCAAGGGTGCTATATGGCATCAATAGATTTACAAGATGCCTACCTCCACATTCCTATTGCCGCCAGATCGCAGAAATATCTGAGGTTAGCACTGAAAGAAGGGAAGAAGGTGGTACATCTGCAATTCAGAGCACTCCCGTTTGGTCTGTCATCATCCCCAAGGGTCTTCACGAAAATAATGGCCGAAGCTCTGGCGCCTCTGCGTCTAAAGGGGATCTCAGTTATTCCTTATCTGGACGACCTGCTGTTTTTTGCCCAGACCAGAGAAGGTCTTCGGGAAAACTTGCTCAGAGCCCGTGTCCATCTAGAATCCATGGGATGGATTTTAAACCTGCAAAAATCAAATCTGATTCCCTCACAGGAAGTGTTATTCCTGGGTTTCCGTATCAACTCTTTAGAACAAAAAATTTTTCTTCCAGAGGAAAAACAGAAAAAGTTGGTACAAGTGGTGTCACTGCTACAGTCCAATCAAGTTCTATCCATCAGGAAGGTTATGTCAGCATTGGGAACCCTGACCTCTTCCATTCCAGCCATTCAGTGGGCAAAGCTCCATTTCAGATCTCTGCAAAGTTTCCTGTTAAAAACCTGGAATCACCAGCAGGATTCACTAGATTCACTAGTGAAGATACCTACTTCAGTAAAAAGAAGTCTGTGGTGGTGGAAGAACCAGACAAGGTACTCAGAGGGGCTGTTATGGTCCTTCCCAACTCAGGTGAGGTTGACAACAGATGCCAGTGCCTGGGGTTGGGGGGCTCATATGAGCGGTCGGTGGGCCCAGGGCTCGTGGGACACAAGAGATGCGCTGAGGTCCTCAAATTGGAGGGAACTAAAAGCTATAGAAATGGCCTTACTGACCTTTGCGAAAGAAGTCCAGGGGCAACATACTCAGATCCTGTCAGACAACGCCACGGCGGTGGCTTACATAAACAGACAGGGGGGAACCAGAAGCAAAGTTCTGCAGAGCCTGGCAAAAGGCATTCTGAGTTGGGCAGAGCTCCATACTCTATCCTTATCCGCGGTCCATCTAAAAGGGACCCTAAACAGAGTAGCGGACTTCCTAAGCAGGAACAAGATTTTAGAGGCAGAGTGGCAATTGAATCCAGAAGTCTTCCAGTTAATAGTGCAGAAATGGGGGCGCCCAAGAGTGGATCTCTTTGCCACCCAGGAAAACTCACAAATGTCTCGTTTCTTCTCCCTGAACAGGAACGAGGCATCACTGGGAGTGGATGCTCTGGCACAAGATTGGAGTTTTCACCTCTGTTACGCATTCCCCCCGTTTCAGCTTATCCCTCGGGTAATAGCAAAAATCAGGAAGGAGGAGACAACAGTGATCCTAGTCACTCCTTTCTGGCCAAAAAGGCCTTGGTTTTCATCCCTTCTTCAGATGCAACAAGAACCTTACTGGCACCTTCCGTTAAGAAAGGACCTTCTGTTACAAGGTCCTCTGTTTCACCAGGAAGTAGAAAAACTAAAGCTCACAGCCTGGCTACTGAGGAGCAGCTCTTGAAGAGGAAAGGTTTCTCAGATAGGTTGGTAGCTACCCTGCTATCCAGTAGAAAGAAGGTTACAAGAGCAATCTATTCCAAAGTCTGGAAAATCTTCAACTCCTGGTGCACAGCATCTGACAGATCTCCAAAACAAATTTCTTCTGTTCTTGAGTTTCTGCAAGAAGGAGCGGACAAGGGCTTAGCAGTCAGCACCCTCAAAGTTCAAGTGGCTGCGCTGGGGGTATTCCTGGAAAAATCCATTTCATCAGAACCCCTAGTAATAAGATTCTTTAAAGCTCTTACCCGGTCCAGACCAGTGGTAATCAAAAGCTGTCCAGCATGGGACTTATCGGTTGTTCTACAGGCCCTGACCAAGGAACCTTTTGAACCCATTAATTCAGCCTCCCTGAAATTAATTACTTTGAAAACAGTGTTTTTAGTGGCTGTTACAACAGCTCGAAGAGTCAGTGAGCTGCAAGCCCTATCAATCAGGGAACCTTTCTTTTCCATTTTTTCAGACCGAATTGTTCTGAAAACGGATCCTAATTTTTTGCCGAAGGTCGCTTCGATCCAGAATCGAACTCAGGAGATAATACTTCCTACCTTTTGTTCTAATCCATCGGGTAAGAAGGAAGAAGAATTCCATACCCTGGATGTTAAAAGAGCAGTCTTGAGTTACTTGGAAAACACTAAAGACTTTAGATGTTCAGATGCTTTATTTGTTTTATTTTCCGGTAATAAAAAAGGAAGACAAGCTTCTAGAGGAACCATTGCCAGATGGTTAAGAATGGCTATCTCAGAAGCCTATTCCCTTACAGGTCAAGAGAGTCCATTAAATGTCCGGGCTCATTCTACAAGAGCTTTGGCGGTGAGTTGGGCAGAAAAAGCTGGCGCCACCCCCGAACAAATCTGTAAGGCAGCTACTTGGACAAGTCTGACAACCTTTGCCCGTCATTATTGGTTAGACCTCATGACGGCTGGGGACCAGGCTTTTGGAAGGAAAGTCTTACAGGCTGTTGTCCCACCCTAAATGGAGTAAGTCTCGATTATCCTCTCGGGTGCTGTCCTGAAAGACGTTTTGGAAAATTACAAGTTAGACTTACCGGTAACTTGTTTTCCAATAGGCTTTCAGGACAGCAGTAACCCGCCCTTTGTTTATGCTAATGCTGTAATACTATGATATAACTGTCGCTTATGTGTTGCAGCTGGGGCTGGAGTTCTCTACAAACAACTGATGAGGCAACGTGGAGGATTCCAATTTAAAGACTTAATTGATGAGGTGTTTCCTGTGGGAGGAGGAGCCATGATCTCTCGGGTGCTGTCCTGAAAGCCTATTGGAAAACAAGTTACCGGTAAGTCTAACTTGTAATTTTCTGGAACTAAAAGATGTAGACCAGGAGACATAAAACCTAAAATGATAGGAACCTCCACAATATGGGAACACAAGACTTCCCCAGCTCTATAAATGGAAGACGGATTTCACCAGGTCAGAAACCACTCGGTTCTCAGAAATAGAAAATTTGGTCTGATCAGTAACTCTATCAGTTTGTCTGATGACAGCAGAAGGAAATGCTGAGACAGCTTGCGAAAAGACTAGAGCGAGTGCATTGAAGAAGGTGAACCACTGCTACATGACTCTGCTGCAACAACTGAGAGACAGGTAATTTCCTGACTGAGGGACAATGAGGGACATAACACCCTGAGTATCAGTTATAAAACCTAACTTTAACATGTAAACCTTAAAAACATTGACCAAAAACCATTATAGTTATTGATGTGAATTTTCCATCAGATCAGACATGTTGGTGAACATCCAAAACCAATCCCACCAAATGCCTTCTCATTTTCATGTTCTACTCACTCCAGTTCCTCTAATTTGCAGGGGGGACTTGACAAAGCTGTCATCAGGTCACCAAAATGAGGCCCATCCAGCTTGTTACAAGACAACCGAAGTATTCGTAGAGACTTATTGGCACTGATTGCAGGTCCTAAATACGAGCACGCCAGGTCTGTTATTCCAGTGACTACCAATCTACAGGAAGGGAATATAAAACAAATCTGATTAAAAAATAATTTATTCCGTTCGTTTTTAGTGGAGTGCAGATTTCAAGTGTAAATGTACTGTCTATGCCAGTTGTCTCCAAAATGTGGCAACGGGCCAGATGCGGCCCTTTGCTTGCCTTTATCCGGCCCTCAGGGCACTGTTGCTCTCACTGATACAAACAAGGTACAGTTCCTCCCACTGACAACAATGATGAGGCACCATGTCTTCCACTGACATTAACAGAGGGGCATAATACCTCCCACTAACACCAACGAGGGGGGCACTATTCCTCCCACTGATATCAATCATGGGGCATTATTCCTTCCACTGACACAACAAGGGTGCACTATTCCTCCCACTAATACCAATGATGGGGCACTATTCCTCCCACTGATATCAATCATGGGGCATTATTCCTTCCACTGACACCAACGAGGGGGCACTATTCCTCCCACTAATACCAATGATGGGGCACTATTTCTCCCACTATTCCTCCCACTGACACGAATGATGGGGCACTTTTCCTCCCACTGACACGAATAATGGGGCACTATTCCTCCTACTGATACTAATGATGGGACACTATTCCTCCCACTGATACCAATGATGGGGCACTATTCCTTCCACTATTCCTCCCACTGACTCGAATGATAGGGCACTTTTCCTCCCACTGACACAAATGATGGGGCACTATTCCTCCCACTGATACTAATAATGGGGCACTATTCCTCCCACTGATACCAATGATGGGGCACTATTCCTCCCACTGAATCCAACGAGGGGGCACTATTCCTCCCACTAATATCAACGATGGGGCACTATTCCTCCCACTGACACGAATGATGGGGCACTATTCCTTCCACTGGTACCAATGATGAGGCACCATGTTTTCCACTGACATTAACAGTGGGGCATAATACCTCCCACTGAAATCAAGGAGGGGGCACTATTCCTTCTACTGATACCAATGATTGGGCACTATTCCTCCCACTGACACCAATGATGGGGCACTATTCCTCCCACTGATACCAATGATGGGGCACTATTCCTCCCACTGACACCAACAAGGGGGCACTATTCCTCCCACGGACACCAATGATGGGGCACTATTCCTCCCACTGATACCAATGATGGGGCACTATTCCTCCCACTGACACCAACAAGGGGGCACTATTCCTCCCACTGACACCAATGACAGGGCACTATTCCTCCTACTGAAACCAATCATAAGGCACCATGTCTTCCACTGACACTAACAAGGGGGCAATATTTCTCCCACTGATACCAATGACCGGGCACTATTCCCCCCCCACTGACACCAATGATGGGGCACTATTCCTCCCACTGACACCAATGACAGGACACTATTCCTCCTACTGAAACCAATCATAAGGCACCATGTCTTCCACTGACACTAACAAGGGGGCAATATTTCTCCCACTGATACCAATGACCGGGCACTATTCCCCCCCCCCCACTGACACCAACGATGGGGCACTATTTCTCCCACTGATACCAATGTTGGGCACTATTCCTTTCACTGACACCAACAATGGGACACCATCCCTCAGACCAATACCAACAATACCAATGAAGGGGCACTATTCTCCCTAATGAGCATAGGTGCTATGTCATTTTTTTTATTTCCAGTGGCCACCAAGCCTGAAACATTATCCACTCCCACTGATGCTGGGGCATTTTCTACTCCCACGGGCCACAGTCCGGCCCCTCCTAAGGTCTGATGGACAGCAAGTTGGCTCCTGCTACGTATCCTTAATTTAGAGCCAGAGTCTGAAGTTGGGCTTTAACTAAAAAATGTACTATATCCTTTCTATTTTACAACATTATGAATTATACAATCACATACAATAAGACAACTTACTGCAGAGTGTGTATCTTGCAGTCGGGATGTTTTAATGCTGAACATATAAACTTGACTCCGTCATCTCCGAATCTATTGTAACTGAATCTGTAAGGAGTGAATAAGATACATTTCAGTAATTTATACAAAAAAATGCATTGTGCAACTACTCACATATACTGTACTATCCTCCCTGCTCTCTCCTCCTGTCAGCATGCTCATTGTCAGCACATGTGCAATGCAGCACAGCTGATTGGCTCCCAGTATTTCCCTCCATTTCTTTGCCTGTATGCTGCAGTTCACAAAATTAAAGGAGGCTCAATTTAGGTACCCCACACTAGCTGTATTTAAAAATATTTTATTATAATTTTTAAATACATAACTGCATTATTGCAATAAAAAAACATGTTTTTCATTTCATTTTGGTAGGTATAAAATATTATCTATTAATATATTGCACGCTGCTTTGGAGAGCTTTTGCCATCCCTACCCATGTAGAAAAATGCATGCTGTTTACAAAATGCAATAGCTCAAGTGGAAATCTGCATACACAAATGTATCAATCCCATTGGATAGCTAAGTCCAAGCTTTCAAGTAAAGCCAGCTAAAGGCTGTTGTGATACCTCATTAGCTAACCCATAGTGCTCTGGAAATCCTTTGCAATATTGTAAAACCAAGATTGCATATCCTATCCTACCTGTCTCCTATAAAAGAAGTAAAATTAGAGTTTTAGCTTCCCCTTTGCTCCAGCCTGGTATAGGGATTGCTTGTTCAACATAATAATATAGAAGGTTCACTAACTTGGAGGAGTGATTCACAGTAAGGTTGCACAAAAAAGCTTACCATGAAAGTAATAAATAATAAATTTGGATGTTGGACTTATAGAAAATGTCAGCTGCACTGGAAGAGATCTGTAGTAATGGAAGTGGTGGGCGCCTCAGTGTTCCCTCTTCCTATCAGCCTGAAAGTGTGCTCCTTCTTCTCCTTCCCCCCAGAAACACATACATATTGTGTACAGCGCCCCCATAGGACTGACTGGGCTCTACAGTTGCTGGAGGGAGACGGAAGTGGGCAGAGAGCCCAGGAACTCTGAGCTCAGCCTATCCTCCTCTATGCCTGTCCCTGCAAAAGTGACATTGGGGGAGCAGGAACAGTTCAGAAAGGTTGGGGTGCAGGGACATGGGTGCTGGGATACTGAGGGGTTCAGAAAGGTGCAGTGTTTGGTATCTTGGGGTTCAGTAACAGAGGTACTAGGAGGATGGGAGTTATAGAGTCAGGGGTTCAGAAAGGTGCAGTGTCTGCTATGTTTGTGTGCAGTGACAGGGACGCTGGGACTCTGGGAAGTTCAGAGATTCAGAGAAGTGCAGGGTCTGGTAATTTTGGGTGCAGTGACAGGGGTGCAGGAAGTCTGGGAAGTTCAGAGTGAGGGGTTCAGAAAGGTGCAGTGTCTGGAGTGTTGGGGTGCAGTACCAGGGGTGCTGGGAGGTGGGGGGTTTAGAGTCAGGGGTTCTTGGTGGCAGGAGTTGTCAGGAGGCAGGGTGCTGGGGCACTGGGTCTCCATAGGCCCAGTTTCAAAAGCTGTCTATATGTAAGCCTGCAGAGAGGCTTCTCTAAGTGCCACCTGATTTAGCGCCGGTCTCCTGAACTGCATTGCCCGCTGATCTAAGATAAGTGGAAGGGGATTTAGTTAGCATGGGGAAGAAGGTCCTCAGGATTAAGTTATCTATAAGTATAGTTAGCCTTTAGGCCCCCTTCAGACCTAAGCGCTGCAGTAATGTGCGCTTAACCGCAACACATGGTACGCTCTACAGTGTGTTACAGCACTGTTGGTAAATACCAGGTCCACGCTTAGGAGTGTACAGTGTTTGGGATAATCCAAAATGATGCCAATACCTGGCACATATGCAATAGGGAAAGGAAGTTAAACACATTGCCTTCCTTAACATCAAGAACTTTTGACATTTATGAGCTCTTAAGACGTAAGAAGACGTGCATTTATATCGTACCCTATGTTACGTATGTTATGTAGAGCAGGTGCAAATCTCTCAACATCCTCCCCCTGAAGGTTACATCCTCTTAAGCCAAGAACTTCAATCTCTTCAAAGGACTGAAGCATAAAAGACACCACAGAGCAGTCCAGAGGGGTCAGGTTGACTTCACAAAAGGAAAAACATCTGAACAATCCCAGGCATTCTGAACAAAACTCCTTATTTTGTAGCTCAAAGAATTTAAAACATATACTTAAGAGCCTTCTTGTTTCCAAGGTTTCAGGTTCTGTAACTTCTTGTTGAAGCCAAGTGAGGACATCCTTGGCGGCATCAGAAGACAAGTCACCCAGATAAGGCTCCAAAATGGTGCTGGTGGAGACATCGGAGAGGCCACAGAGAAATGAGAGAAATAGTTCACCATAGTTGTTATTGAACGACTTGGCTCTTTCAAGTGAGCTATGTAACTTCTCTGGAGAATAGTCAATATAATGGACCAAGGCGGCCAAAAATTCCTGGGTGATGGGGTGAAGGAAGGAGAAGGATGCCTCGGGGAAATGTGTGTATTCTTTCATAAACTCTGGTAAAAGTTTTGAGGCCGTGTCCACATTAAACTGTGACAAGGTCTGTTTTTCAAATTTGGTAACATGGTTCATAATTCCATGTTCTGCCATCCACCCAATAGATGTCAACAAACTCCGAGCACTGGATTTATCTGGACTATGGTTGGACAGAACATCAGCAATGAAAGCCGCAAAGAGCTGTGTCATAGTTTTTGGCAGTAATGTCTTCTTTTGGTCATTATTGGTTGGTTGGCCTTTGAAGAACTTTGATAACACTGTGCAGATGATCCAGCAATATGATGGGTTGTAACAGAAAGTGTACAGCACACCGTTCTCCCTCAGAAAACCCAAAACCTTGTCTGATATGTCCTTGTTCATGAAGAATCTTTCAATATAAAGCTGACTTTCGTTTGGTAAGAATCCAATGACCTCCAATACTCCCTTGAAAATGCTAATATCCTTTCCCGCTAATCTGTCTGGTTGGCTGGTCATGAGCAAACGGCAGCCCTTGAGTAGAGACCGCTTTGTCAAACCAACCACAACTGCTCTAACATTTTCTACTTGTTTTATATCATGGGATAGGTGGCATGATTTAAAATTTATTTCATGAACACTTTCATCCAGGCCATCAAAGATAAAGAGTATCCTTTCTGGATTCTTTAAAATGTTCCCAAGTTGATTCTCTAGATATGGATATTCCTGAAGGATCATTGACTCCAAGCTGATCTTTTCTAGCTTGTTGAGATCCCGGAACCTTAAGAAGAAGATGAAAGAAAACCTCTGATAGATTTTGCCGTTTGCCCAATCACAAACCAGCTTCTCCAGTAGTGTTGTCTTTCCTATTCCTGGCACACCAGTCATCATCACTGCATGTGGTTCACATTTTAGCCTTTGGCACCAGCGGAACAGTCTGTTAGGAGAAACACATCCTGCAGCAGTTAGTACGTAATTTTTATGTTTTGCTGCTGTCTCTATAAGCTTGTGTTCAGCTGATTTGTAAAAGGGGCGGACATTGGATGCAATCAAATCCATATAACGATCAGAAACATAAAAAGTCTTATTCTGTCCTGTAGATGCTGACGTTTTTGGTATAGCAGTTTCTAGCAAGTGTTGTTTGTGATGTTCCTGTATTTCTGCCAAAGCGAAGAAAGCAAAACATAATAATATCAATAAAATTATAATGAAAAAGCAAAAAAAAATAACCAATGACCCCTGACTTTGACAATGTAGCTTATTTTACTCTATGATTAGGCTCTTAAAGAGAGGGAAAAACATTAGAAGGCAGAGGAGCAGATGCAACATCCTCTGTACTGGAAAGTACTAATACATTTTCATACTAGGCTTTTACGATGGAGTGTGTCATCTTTTTCTTTGTTGGAAGGTTATGGATGACAGAAGTAGGTGTCTATGTACTACATCACACAAGATGCCTACATTACCCATTGGCTGGGGCTAGCGATAAGGGGCTGTTTTTTTCATATTTTACACCAAAACTACCCTTTTGGCGTGCATTAGCTTTCCAATCATCGAATGACCTCCAACATTTACCTTTCAGCTCTGGAGTCAGTGGGTTTCCATTTTGGTCCAGTAATATCTGTTGCATTAGACTGTCCCCTAAACAAAGAGAAATCACAGAATCAGACAATAAGTAATTGGTATTTTAACACTTTTGTCTCTTTTTCTTTGCCATAGATGTGTGACTTACATAAAAAAAGAAATAGAGGGAGAAGAACGAAGGAAAGTCCTTCTAGTGTGGCATTGTTAGTACAAGTTTAATAATAAACAGAATAGCGCAAAAGCTAATAGTATGAACTATTCATCCCAGTGCCATATATACCACCGTATACCTACAAGCAGAAATACACATGGAACCCTTCAGAGAAGAAAGAAGACGGACACAAATTGGAGTGATCAACTTTCATGGATATTTGAGTATCAACTTTGGCGTATACCTCATTTTATATATTTTTTAATATGTTTCGCTTAGTGTTATGTAAAGCTTTATTTTTGCAGTTAACTCTGGACTTAGGGAACTCAGTCAAGTGATTGCCAGACCGTTGTTCCTAATTTTTACAGACAGTCTATTGACTGGAATGGTACCAGCTGATTGGAGAAAAGCCAATGTAGCACCAATATTTAAAAAGGGCCCAAAATACATCCCTGGGAATTACAGACCAGTTAGCCTAACATCAATAGTATGTAAAATCTTGGAGGGGATAATAAGGGACTATATACAAGATTTTAGTAATAAGAACGATATCATTAGCAGTAATCAGCATGGATTCATGAAGAATCGTTCTTGCCAAACCAATCTATTAACCTTCTATGAGGAGGTGAGTTGCCATCTAGATAAAGGAAGGCCCGTAGACGTGGTGTATCTGGATTTTGCAAAAGCCCGACAAAGTCCGACAACAAATGTTCGATGGAGCATACACACTGTCGGACTTTCCGCCAACAAGCTCGCATCCAAAATTTGTTGTCGGAAAATCCGATCGTGTGTATGCGGCATAACACTTTTTCTTTCTTTTTTTCCTTTTTTCATATTAGATGACAACATTAGAGGAGGGGCAATCAGGTAGCGCCTGGATAATATCCTGGTCATCCTTGCCTCTTATATTTTTGTTTCTATCCAAAGCTTTTTTTTTTTTTTCATAATATAGGTCTCAAGGAATGTACTAATTCAACATAAAGAATTTCACATTCTAGTTACCGAAGTTATCCAATTCCTCTCGCAGTGTATACAAATGAGTAGGTGTATCCAAAAACTGTAGATCGTAGATGCCTTCCAAGAACCCCATGATGGCCTCTTTTCCAGCGTTCAGAATATCTTGTACCAGCTTCTCAGAGAACATAAAGGGTCCCAGGTCGCTCCTCATTTCAAGATATAACTAGAATACAATGTTACTGATTTCAGGGAAAATAAACAGAAGCAAAAAATTTGTGAATAATTGGTTTCATCATCCCAAATAGACTCCTCCCTCCACCAAACCGGTTATGTTCAGATGGCTTCATTGAATATTCATGTAGAACAGGGGTGTCAAAGTCAATTTCATCATGGGCCACATCAGCATTATGGTTGCCCTCAAAGGGCTGGTTGTAACCATAAGACTAGATGCCCAGAGCACCCCACCTGCCCCCTACATCAGACCATTCAAAAGACAAGAGTCCCCTAATCTGGAAGCTGGGGGTGGAGCTGGGAAACAGAAAGTGCGGGGTCCGGTGGAGGACCAGAGGAGGGCTGGAGTCAGCTGCCGGAGTCTGCTGAATGATGAGACCAGGGGAAGCCAATACGAGAGGTTGCTGTGGCTGGAGAGAGCTGCAGGTTCTGTAGGAGGAGTTCTGTCCTCCTGTCTGTTGCCGACTGATGTGACAGGGGAGGGGGTGGGGGGCAGATACAAGCTTCTCTATGGCTGCACAGAGAAGCACAGGATCTGTGTCCTTCTCTCTGTTGCTGACTGCTATGAAAAGGTGGTGGTAGAGACAAGGGGGTGCCACAGCTGCAGGAGAGGTGTGAGGGCCCATGAAAAGGCCTGGAGGGCTGGATTCAGCCTTGTGTTTGACACATGTGATTTAGAGACAGACATACACAGTATATGTATATATAGTTTACGTATATATTGGTATTTGTATGTATTTCATTTATCATGGTAAGGACTTAAAAAAAAGTTCATTAGCTTAAAATGTAATTTAGACGGTTTGAACCATGTATTAGAAGGCTAAATGTACAACCAGCCTGTGGGATTTTACATGTGATTACTGCTACCAGTTATTATGGCCGCTAGCAGAAATCACTGTGTTCTGCCGGAGGGGATGGCTTCCCCTGCCACCCTGCCGGGAGAACACAATACATCCGCAGGAGGGAATCCCCCATCCTCCCTTAGACCGCTCTGTAAGTAAGTTGTAATAAAGAGACAGAGAGCCTGAAAGAAAGCAGCTTCTGCTGTCCTCTCTTTAGAAACCTCATGGTGCTCTGGGATTTATTTGTCATAGTTGCATTTTTCCTTTAAATTTTTTTTTTTTTCTGATACTGGTTGTTGATCTATCATTCATAGCTTTGATTGCTGTAAAAGTCCGCACATTTTATTAGTTACCTCCTTATTGAGGATATTCCGAGATGCCATGTACTCCAGCAGGTGTTTGAAATCAGTGGTGGACGCCACAATGTAGATCAGGTCATATTTAAAATACTCGTAGATTAGTTTAAGTTCATTGAAGTCATACTGAGACAGCAGCTGATGGAACTTTTCCTGTGTGTCTGGATAAGGAGAGGGACAGAATGAAAACATTTTTCCTTTCACTTCTATAGATGCGACATAAGTGGGACTTAGCATGGAATTATATTATTCCAGATTTACCATTAGGCATATTAGGCCTTTGTCTATGGTCCACAGAGAGAAAGGGAGTAATTTACTAAAACTGGAGAGCACCAAATCTGGGGCAACTCTGTATAGAAACCAATCAGCTTCCAGGTTTTATTGCCAAAGCTTAATTGAACAAGCTGAAGTTAGAAGCTAATTGGCTACAATGCACAGCTGCATCAGATTCTGAGTGCATTAGTTGTAGTAAACATTTCCCTATATACAAAGAGCCAAATGGCAAAAAATGTATGATTTTGCCCCAAAGAAGTTTGTGTATTTATTAGAGCTTTACCAAAAAGCAGGGGCATTGCTAGGTCTACAAAAGATCTGGGGCTAGAGCCCATAGCAGCTTAGTAAAGAAAGTCATACACTTAGACAGGCATACACATGTATATACAGTAATATACGTGTGTGTGTATTTATATCCCCAGAGTCCCCCCTTACATCAGGGTCCCCAGAGAGTCCCCCCTTACATCAGGGTCCCCAGAGAGTCCCCCCTTACATCAGGGTCCTCAGAGAGTCCCCCCTACATCAGGGTCCCCAGAGAGCCTCCCCCTTGCATCAGGGTCCCCAGAGAGCCCCCCACTTGCATCAGGGTTTCCAGAAAGCCCCCCTTACATTAGGGTCCCCAGAGAGCCCCCCCTTAAATCAAGGTCCCCAGAGAGCCTCCCCCTTAAAATCAGGGTCCCCAGAGAGCCTCCCCCTTAAATCAGGGTCCCCACAGAGCCTCCCCTTGCATCAGGGTCCCCAGAGAGCCCCCCACTTACATTAGGGTCCCCAAAGAGCCTCCAATTGGGGACCCCTGCAGAGACTCGGGGCTATGAGTCCCAGATTCAGGGCTATAGCCCCAAAAGCCACCCCCTAGCAGCGCCACTGCCAACAGGTGACAAGCGATACAACACTCAGGTGTGACACATATATTGAGAATAATAGGATTCTGCATCTTGAGCATTGTAGCGCAACAAAATTGTAGGCTTAAGCTGGCCGTACATTATACAATTTTCATGTACATTTTCCTTTAGATTTACCATCAACTATGTAGTGCAAGGGCCTGCCAGATTGGATGCAAATTAAAAGTGTTGTTTAGGTTTGACCTCATAATATATGCTTTGTGGTAAATCTAAAGGAAAATTGTACAAGAAAATTGTATAATGTATGGTCAGCCAGTCATTTACTGCTCCATCTCACAATGAAAGTCTTTGGGTCGCTGAAATCAACACACTCTTTGCATGGCTGAGATCTTATATCAGCAGCTGATAAGGAGAAAGGCAGAATCAGAGGAAATTGTGTCTTTGCTGCCTCTAGTGGCTACAGGAGTTTAGCACGGAGGTTGAATAAGGCTGAATCAAGAGCAAATCTCCATTTAGTGGTCACAATTTTTGCATGTAATACAATAACAAAAATATGGAAAATCGAGCATTTAAAAAAATGTGAATGTTGCATTAAAAAATAACTTTAAAGGTGAACATTATATTAATAGCCCAAAATGTAGGTTTATCAGCAGGACACTTTACTTTTTCTTTAGGCCTGGTTCACACTAGTAAGGTGCGATTTTGATCCCATTTCAGGTGCAATTATATAATGCGACTTCTTTGTGATTTTGATGAGATTTTAATCCTGTGTGCTTTTCATGCGATTTTATGAACTCTTACTACTACTACTACTTCTTTTGAGGGACCAAGGATTTGTTTTGGAGGAACGTTCAGGTTTAAAAAAAATGAAATCACTTTTTAAGTCAACTCAGAATCACATGTACATACTATTCCAGTGCCTTTCCACTGAAGTCTGAAGTTCACCTCATCTAAAGTCCCAACCCTCCTGTTTTATGTACTTACGCATAGGGATGGAGACCTAGTGTCTCATTTAAAGTCCCATTCTTCTATTTTACCCGATTTAGGGATGGAGGAGCGCTCTGAAGCCTATGGGAAGTCATTTAATCATATATGTGTTGACATTACAATTCTTATTGGGACCACTTTGTAATACTGCTTCATCACATTATTTTTAATATATGGTTTATCCTTGAAGACTGTTCCTTTGTCCTTATTTGCCCCCCTCATTTAAAGTCCCCACTTTCCTGTTTATGTATGTACAGGGATGGAGACCCAGTGTCTCATTCAAAGTCCCACTTCGTCTTATTACTCGATATGGGGATGGAGGTTGGCTTGAGGACATTTGGAAGGTTCACTATCTTGAAAACCACTGTAACAGGGCATTTGCCCTGAATCATTTGTTTCCCTGTGTTTTTTAGGGGTTGCTTAACAGTATACAAGATGTTGTGTCCCATTTTTTCATCTACCTCTTTTGCTTTTGTTTTCCCCTTTTTTGCTTTCCCCTCTCTCCATTTGGGTGCAACCACGTGGTGTGTCTCTGGGGGGTCGGCCTCTGTTTGGCGGCCTTTTGTTCTGTGTCCGGGAGCTGCGAGGCACGGCTGGGATCCCTCCCCTTCCCCCCCTCATTCTCCCTGACGGGTGGTTGGGGCGGTCTTCTCGCTGTGCGTCGGCATCACGCCTCCTCGTTACGCACGTGACCTCTGCTTGAGTGTCACGGCGTCTGACGCTGCGTTTTCCTTCTTGTGCAGACACGTGGATGGCGGCCTCCCCAGCAGCTGTGGGCGGCGGTTGCCGCTGCGCTGGATGGGTCCTCCGTCCGCATGTGTGCCTGCACCGCGTGATGCTGGGGGGAGTTATCTTATTGGGGCGGGGACTGGCCGTATATAGGGTTCCCATTTAGGCTTAGCCTGCTTTCAGGCAGTATGGAGATCACCGGGTCAGTTCCGGTTGGCCACTTCTCACCATCTTAAGGTAAGGGGGGTTTCACAGGGATACTTCTGTATTTTGTTGCAAGCAGGGGCCCCAGTCCTATTTTGGGGCTACATCTTATATTATTCACTTTTATTACTTTAGGACCCTACCCCCACCAATTCCCAGTGTGAATCATTACTTTCTGGGGACCTTTGTGCTGTGTCGGAATCTCCTCTGGCCCCTCTCTCTGAGCTCCTCCCTCAGCTCCCGGGCCCGGGCTATTTGGCTGCCGGCAGTCGTGGACCCCCTTAGTTTCACTATCGCGTGGCATGTGAGTACCCATTGGAGACTAGGGGTTTTGTTTCCTCCTTTGTTATCCTTCCTTTTTTATTCATTTTTTCATTCATTTTACTTTCTTTCTTTTGCTTTTTCTTTTTCATACAGTTTTTACCCCATTGTTCTTTTCCTTTGTAGACCCTGGTGCTATATCGCCCCTGAAGAGTGTTCAATACACGAAACGCGTCGGGCTTACGACATGCACCAGACAATCATATACCTACAAGTATTTTATTACCCTATGACTATTTTAGCCAACATTTTTTCCAGAATAGTATAATTTATCCTGCATCCATTTGGGGGTTGTTTACCATGTTTGCCATGTATCAGTTAGGATGTGACTGCTACACGACTTGTTATGACAATCTACACTTGAACTCCAATTGTGTCCTTGCATTACTATGTATCAATAAAGTGTTTTATGCAATGTTTGACTGTCCCCCTGGCCTTCTTTGCTCACCTCATCTAAAGTCCCAACCCTCCTGTTCCACTGAAGTCTATGGGACCAAAATCACGCTGGAATTGCACCAAAGTAGCTCCAGGAACCTCTTCCAAAATCGCTCTGTGATGTGTTGCATTGATGTAAATGGTTGCCATTCAAAACAAGGTGATTACATTGTCATTCGGTTCTGTTTGACTGAAGTTACATCAGAAATCGCACTAGTGTGAACCAGGGCTTAAAGTCGTTCTAAAGGCAGGCTTATGGCTTTTTACCTTAATGCATTGTATGCATTAAGGTAAAAAACCTCCCCCCACATCCCCCTATAATTTACCTGAACCCCATTGCAATCCAGCAATGTGAATGAGAGCAGCGGCTCTCCCCGGTCTCTCTCTCCTCATTGGCTTACACAGCAGCGGGAGACATTGGCTCCAGCTGCTGTCAATCACAGTCAGTAAGCCAATGAGGAGAGGGTGGGGGGCCAAGCCAATGTCCATTCACAGGAGCACAGCAGAAGTGAGCCTGCTTGAGTGCCCCTATAGCAAAAGGAAGAGGATCCGGCTGCTCTGTGCAAAACTTTTACACAGAGCAGGTAAGTATACTATGTCTTTAGAAACAGTTTAATGCCTTTGAGAGTATAATGATGGCCGAATCAGGAGAATTGCTGGTTCACTAACTATAGCTCTTAATGATGATCAACACAGGCTACACATAAAAATTATATATAGAAGCTTTATTTTACATACTGTATATATTTTTTGTAAGACCTACCATCACTGTATCTTGAAGGCATCTGACCCATCTTCTGTTCTTCAAGAGTAAAATGGTAACTAGACCTTTAAAATGAAAATATAAAATGATGTATAATATATGTGTAGCACACTCCTAGTATGAGATGCTAGGTCAATTTCGTTTTTGGCTCTTCTGTAGTCATTGGAGCAGCTATTGATTTCTCTGGGCTGTCCTAGATTTTACAAGCTGCAAGTTTGATGGTTTCCCTGTGCATTCTGGAGTCTTCTAGAACATAGAGGGCTGGGAAAGTCGAAAGGGCGACTTAAATATTTAGTGTTTTTCAGTTAATCCCTGGGGAGGTGTGGCCTGTAGGTGGCTGGAGGAGAACATAAATAGTCTGAGCTCTAGTCCTGCTGGAGAAGTTTCCAGCCTCAGGGGCTGCTGCCCCTTTGAGGCAGTCTTGCAGAAGTCTGCTGATGGTCATCGAGGTCCCAGCGATAGTACAGCTGGGGGGGCAGGGGCATTTCTATTTACTTCTGGAGCTAAGGTTTTAGGTTTGGAGGACCCATTGAAGAGTGCCTGATGGGAGCTGGGAGGTGTAAAGATAACATGGGAAATTGTGAGTACTGATCCAAGCTCAAGAATCTAGTGATTGTGTACTGTTCTACTTTTGGGGTCTCTGAGACTACTCCTACAGGATCTCAGTTCTGGCCTTCCCATTGATTACAAAGACTGTTTAGAGAAGCCTAGCCTCATCAAGAGTGTCCTCCTGCTATAAGTTCGCATTTTTTTACATTGTTTCTTGGTGTTCCTGACTCTACTCACTTTCCTTCAGCATGGACAGGGCCCCTTTGCCTCATGCATCTGAGCTTTCCTCTACTGCCACTAATGCCATGGATAGGACATCACCAGGACTCATGTTTATAGACATTCCACCAGTGCCTCTTCCATGTGAACAGCAGATCACCTATCCCCCTCTCTGTTTCTGGGTTATCCTGTGGGGTACCTTCTGATTTTGCAATACAACAGGTCCCCAAGGTGTCTCATTACACACAGGTTCTGTGGCCCCATCTGCTTCTCCAGTGGTCTCTACCATCTTTGGACATCGCTGTGGTTTTACTCAACCCACTTTCACTCCAGAAGAACTGCATTACCTGCAGACCAGGCGTTCTTTTATGGTACATATGGAATGATCAACATCCACACAACTTAGAATTTTTGCATAGTTACATTGGTTTAACCTGAACCAATGTAAATAAGCATGTGCCATATCTTGCCAATCACAGGAAGTCGCTGGCTGAGTATGGGTGCCCAGGGCAGCCATCAGAAATTTTTTGGCCCCTTACACAGCTTCAGGCCTGGGCCACCCCGAGCCTGACCACCAACATTCCCCAGGGCTTGCCCATGGGCCATCCCACCAAATCCACACACCGGCCACCTCACCTGTTCGCACTTAACCCCCCTCAATCCTGTATATATGTCAGTCCCCCCTCAATCCTGTATATATGCCAGCCCCCCTCACACCTGTATATATGTCAGCCCCCCCCCCACACACACACACACCTGTATATATGTCAGCCGCCTCCTACACCTGTATATATGCCATCTCCCCCCTCACACCTGTATATATGTCAGCCCCCCCCACACACACACACACGCACCTGTATATATGTCAGCCCCCCCCCACACCTGTATATATGCCAGCCCCCTCACACCTGTATATAGGTCAGCCCCCCACCTGTATATGTGCCAGCCCCCTCACACCTTTTTATATGTCAGCCCCCCTCACACACCTGTATATATGCCAGCCCCCCCCCCACACCTGTATATATGCCAGCCCCCCCACACCTGTATATATGCCAGCCCCCTCACACACCTGTATATATGTCAGCCCCCCTCACACCTGTATATATGTCAGCCCCACCCCCCCACACCTGTATATATGCCAACTCCTCTCAAACTTGTATATATACCAGCCCCCCTCACACCTGTATATATATATGTCAGCCTCCCCACACACACACACACACACACCTGTATATATGTCAGCCCCCTCCTACACCTGTATATATGCCAGCTCCCCCTCACACCTGTATATATGTCAGCCCCACCCCCCCCCACACACACACACGCACTTGTATATATGTCAGCCCCCCCACACCTGTATATAGGTCAGCCCCCACCTGTATATGTGCCAGCCCCCCTCACACCTGTTTATATGTCAGCCCCCCTCACACACCTGTATATATGCCAGACCCCCCCACACCTGTATATATGTCAGCCCCCCTCACACACCTGTATATATGCCAGCCCCCCGCACACACCTGTATATATGCCAGCCCCCCGCACACACCTGTATATATGCCAGACCCCCCCTACACCTGTATATATGCCAGCCCCCCTCACACACCTGTATATATGCCAGCCCCCCTCACACCTGTATATATGTCAGCCCCCCCACCTGTATATATGTCAGCCCCCCCACCTGTATATATGTAAGTCCCACACATACACAAATCTGTAAACACACAAGCCTCTGGCCTCTCCCTGTACACAATCAGCCCCCTCCCTTTCCTTCACAGCCCCTACTTGTAAAGGAAATCTTCCTACCTACTCCCAGCTCGTTTTCACAAAGCTGACATGTTGCTGACACAGAGGAGCACAGTACAGGCAGCTCACACGAGGGGTGCAAATGCATATAGCAGCCAGAGGTGGCAGTAAAGAGTTTGATGTCTGAGCTCAATGACACAGAAGCTGCGAGATCGTTTCTATAGTGCACAACACGTCTCCCCTTCACCCATCCTGACTTCTTCTGGCCCGGGAAGAAAAGAAGAGAAGAAAAGAAGAAGAGAAGAAGATGAAGAAGATGAAGAGAAGAGCGGGAGCCTCCCCCCATGCCATGGGTGCGGAGCGGCCCGAGGAGAAGAAGATAGAAGACGCCGCGGAGGAGATGCTGGACGAGAACGCCGGAGGAAGAACCAGAAGAGCCAGAAGAACCAGAAGAACCAGAAGATGAAGGAAGATAGAAGAAAGAAGAAGTATTTAAATAAAGGAATTGTCAAAAACTGTCTCTTGTCATTTTTAACATTTTTGACAGTTTTTTAGTGAAATGGTAGGGGTACTTTTGTACCCCCTTACCATTTCACACAGGGGGGGGCCGGGATCTGGGGGTCCCCTTGTTAAAGGGGGCTTCCAGATTCCGATAAGCCCCCCGCCCGCAGACCCCCACAACCACCGGCCAGGGTTGTGGGGATGAGGCCCTTGTCCTCATCAACATGGGGACAAGGTGTTTTGGGGGGCTACCCCAAAGCACCCTCCCAATGTTGAGGACATGTGGCCTGGTACGGTTCAGGAGGGGGGGGGCCGCACTCTCGTCCCCCCCTCTTTTCCTGCGGCCTGCCAGGTTGCGTGCTCGGATAAGGGTCTGGTATGGATTTTTGGGGGGACCCCACGCCGTTGTTTTTTTTTTTTTTGGCGCGGGGTTCCCCTTAAAATCCATACCAGACCTGAAGGGTCTGGTATGGAATTTAGGGGGAACCCCACGTCATTTTTTTTTTTTTTTTTGGCTGGGGTTCCCCTTAATATCCATACCAGACCTGAAGGGCCTGGTATGGAATTTAGGGGGACTCCCACGTCATTTTTTTTAAAATTTTGGTTTGGGGTTCCCCTTTGGGGAATTCCCATGCCGTTTTTATCAATGAACTTCTATGTGTATTGTCGGCAATGCAATAGCCGCGGGTAGTTTTAAATGAGTTTTTTCCTTCAAAATGTCATTTTGCTGTCAGACTGTTCTAAACACAGGAAACATGCGCCCCTTTACAGGCATACTATAGACACCCCCCAGGTACGAAATTTAAAGGGATATTACACTTTTACTGTTTGACTTTAAGCATTATTAAAATCACTGCTCCTGAAAAAACGGCCGTTTTTAAAACTTTTTTTTGCATTGATCCATGTCCCCTGGGGCAGGACCCAGGTCCCCAAACACTTTTTATGACAATAACTTGCATATTAGCCTTTAAAATTAGCACTTTTGATTATTCATGTTCGTGTCCCATAGACTTTAACGGTGTTCGCGTGTTCGAACAAACTTTTTTCCTGTTCGCATGTTCTGGTGGGAACCGAACAGGGGGGTGTTCGGCTCATCCCTAGTCCGGACCCCTAGGACGTGCGGCCCCTCACATGTGTACCGGCTGTAGCCCCCTGGTGCCAGGAAATGGTGTCCCCCCCCAGACAGTAAAAACGAATAACGTTACCTGCAATCCTCTTCTAAGATCTGTGCTTTGTTGTTCTTGGTACTTCCTGGTCGGACTCTCACCACACCCAGCAATTTACCTTCCCACACCTGCCTGCGATTCAAAGGTGATGTTTAGATATGCCAATTAACCCTTTCACTGCCAGCACCCTTTTTGCACAAGTATAAAAAAGTTATTTTAGGCCTGAAAATGTGTAACCTCCCCCCCCCCCCCAAACATACACTTTCTTAACGCAGACATCCTAGAGAATAAAATAGCGGGTAATTTTTTTTTATGTTAGTGCAACAGTCTTTGAAATACAAAATGTCAGTATAAATACTTAACCACTTCCGGACCACTGCATGCAGATATACGTTCTCTCTTTGAAGAGGAATATCGATGTTATGGCAGCAGCTAGCTGCCATTTCCCTGGTATCCTCTTCTTCAGCGCATGGTCCGGTTTCCAATAATAGTGGTCTCTGCGGCAGGTTAGCCACGAGATCACTTTTATTGGCGACGGGAGAGGGCCACCCGCCACTCTCCGGTGCCCTCCGCCGCCATCGATAGCGACGGAGACGATCGAACCTTCCCCTTCCTGGGTATGGAGACAAGTGAGGGGAAGATGGCCCCCTAACCGTCTCCATATCATTGCAGGACAGAAGCGACGTCAAAAACGTCACTTCCGCCCATAGCTCTTAAAGGGCCATTTATTTATTTTTTATTTTTTTCAAATAACATTTATTTTTCATTTTTTTAAATTGCATTTTAGTGTAAATATGAGGTCTTTTTGATCCCAGATCTCATATTTAAGAGGACCTGTCATGCTTTTTTTTCTATTACAAGGGATGTTTACATTCCTTGTAATAGGAATAAAAGTGACACAATTAAAAAAAAAAAAAAGAACAGTGTAAAAATAAAAAATAAAAGGTAAAATAAATAAGAAAAAAAACTAAAAAAAATGTAAATGCGCCCCGTCCCGCCGAGCTTGCGTGCAGAAGCGAACGCATACGTGAGTAGCGCCCGCATATGAAAACGTGTTCAAACCACACATGTGAGGTATCGCCGAGATCGGTAGAGCGAGAGCAATAATTCTATCCCTAGACCTCCTCTGTAACTCAAAACATGCAACCTGTAGAATTTTTTATGGAGGTTTTTAAAGTGTAAAAGTTTGTCGCCATTCCACGAGCCTGCGCAATTTTGAAGCGTAACATGTTGGGTATCAATTTACTCGGCGTAACATTATCTTTCACAATATAAAAAAAAATTGGGCTAACTTTACTGTTGTCTTATTTTTTTAAATTAAAAAAGTGTATTTTTCCCAAAAAAATGTGCTTGTAAGACCGCTGCGCAAATACAGTGTGACAGAAAGTATTGCAATGACCGCGGGGTTCTAAGTAATTTTCTAGCAAAAAAAAATGTTTTTAACTTGTAAACAACAAATCTCAGAAAGAGGCTCGGTCCTTAAGTGGTTAATGTTAGTTTTAGAGCAAACAAACACAACATGCAATGCGATTTTTTTTTTTTTGGTGTAGTTGTGCCTTAGCAATTTTAGTGCTGGCCGGGATGACCACAATCTCCAAGGGAAATAAGTCTACACGACAAAGAAAGCTTAACAAACTCTTCCTATTGACCAGCCTGAAAAAGGAGACCTGTGAATTGCCACCGTCAATTTCAGTGCTGGCTGGGATGGTCAGAAGCTCCGAGGGCAATACATATACACTACAAAGAAGGTTTAACTTATGCCGTGTACACACGACTGGATTTTCGATGGACTGAATCACGTCGGACTTTTCAACGGACTTCCGACGGACTTCCGACGGACTTACGTCGAATTGGACTTGTCTACATAAATCACACCAAAGTCCGACGGATTCGATCGTGATGACGTACGACTGGACTAAAATAAGGAAGTTCATAGCCAGTAGCCAATAGCTGGCCTAGCGTCTGTTTTCGTCCGTCGGACTAGCATACAGACGAACTGATTTTTCGACCGGACTCGAATCCATCAGAAAGATTTGAAACATGTTCCTTCAGGTCCGATGAAGCCCACACATGGTCGAATTGTCCGACGGATTTGTTCCGTCGGACCAGTTCGGTCGAAAAGTCCGGCCGTGTGTACACGGCATAACTCTCCCTGCTGATCAGCCTTCAAAAGGGGATCTACGACTAGCAACAATTATTGTGAAATCTCCTCCTTTACTTCTGATATCAGCTCTTCTTGAAAAACGAATAGAGAGTACAGGGTCAGCATCAACAGCAACCACTGTAATGCCCTGTACACACGGTCGGATTTTCTGACGGAAAATGTGAGATCCGTGAGAATAATCTTGATGATTTCAGGAACTTTCTCCGGATGACGGACCCCGTATTTCACCGTTTGTTGGCTTTGCTGACCCCCTATATCAGCAGGCAGGATACCTGCATGAGGCAAGCCATTACTCCGGAGCAGAGGCTCGTCGCCACCCTGCGGTACTTGGCGACGGGGAGAAGCCTGCAGGACCTCAAGTTCTCGACAGGAATCTCCCCCAGGCTCTGGGGATCATTATCCCAGAGACCTGTTCTGCCATCATACAGGTCCTGCAGAAGGACTATATTAAGGTTAGATTTATCCTTTAATCTCACATTTTATTGTATTGAATGTTTGCTAATGTATTGTATTTCTTTCCTCATTCCCTAATTACCATGATTTTAATATGCTGTGAATGTCCCCTTTGTCCTCATGCATACTGGATTTTTATGTATTTTTTTTTTTATCCTTCATACATATTTCCCTTCACTTACCTCCCCAGCATGGTCTCCTGGCCCTATATTCACCTCATGTAGTCACTTAACAATGTATTTTATCAGCTCCATAGTAGTGCTTTACTCCAAACACCCCTAAAATGTTTTTAAATGTGATTTGTAATTTAAATTCAGGCAGAGTGCCAGAGGCTTTTTTTAGGGGTCCCCAAATCATTTGGAACCCTCCCTTCCCCCAACTGCTAAGTCAGCTGATACCAATTCTCTATCTATCCTCAATCATCTATCTGCTGACTTTGCCAAACCCATACGCACTATACCCATCTCTTTAGTGGTCAGATTTATGGATGAATTCCCCAAAGTATGAAGTGCAAGGGCCTGCCTGTATACTTTCAAATGGTACTGTTTAAAGTTCTTGTATCCTATTATTATCTTGATAGGTAATAGCAGAATGTCCAAATGTGCTCAAATGTGTACAGTGTGTATTTATATCCTTGTATTATGACACTTCTTACCTGTCTAGTGTGCTGCCAATAGTGTAACTAATGAGGGGCTGTTCAAAGTAATACCCATTATTTAGGCATTCATCTCTCAATGAAGTGGAGAGGATTACCTGTCCAAGAGCTCCCCCCCCTATAATGTTAGAAATGGCCCAGGAGAGGGGGGGGGGATATGATAGGTGTACCTTATACTTTGGTGTTTAAAAATTCCCATTAATAAATGTTATCTTAATGTTGGCCAAGAATGTTTGTGTCTAATCTGCTTTCCATGTTTTAATGTGCAAAAAGACTAATTTTTTTTGTTTTCCTCAACAGTTTCCTTCCACGCCACAGGAATGGCAGACTGTGGCCTCCCACTTTGCCCAGCGGTGGGACTTTCCTAACTGCGGAGGGGCAACTGATGGAAAACACATCCACATCATCCCACCACCCAACTCGGGGTCATACTATTATAATTATAGGGGTTCAATAGTATTGTGATGTTGGCGGTGGTGTCGGCTACTTATGAGTTCCTGTATGTGGATGTAGGGAAGAAGGCCGGATGTCCGATGGTGGAGTCATCGTCCAGACGGAGTTCTATAGGCGTCTCCAGAATGGCAGCTTGGACTTGCCACCTCCAGAAGACAATGTGCAAGGACTCCCATTCGTCTTCATTGCTGATGAAGCTTTTGCGCTGGGGGACCATCTTATGCGGCCATTCCCGATGAGGACCCTTACCCCGGACCAGAGGGTTTTTAATTACCGGCTGGCCAGAGCCAGAAGAGTGGTGGAGAACACGTTTGGAATCATGGCCAGCCGGTTCCGCCTATTTCTTACACCCATACATATGGCGGAGTACAAACTGAATCACATTATCCTGGCGTGCTGTGTTCTAAACAACTTTTTACGGCAACATTCTGCCAACTATGCTGGCTCAGTTGGGCCTGAAGCCGGAATTCATAATGAACCAACCCTGAGGGTGCTTGAAAGTGGCCGTCCTGGCTTGCCCTCCCTGAGTGCCCTTGATGTCCAGATAAGATACCTTGAATTCTTTGCGGGTAGGCGGGCTATCAATATGCCAGACAATGTGTAAAACCTTTAGCAAATAAAAAAAAAAAATTAAGCAAATCTTTGGTGACATTTACTGCTTGTGTTTGTTTTAGCTGACCCTGACATAAATGTACTGAGTCCTGAAAATGGCGTGATTGTGTAACCTTATACAAAGCACTGTTGGGTGTTATTTACTAAAGGCAAAGACACTTTGCACTACAAGTGCACTTGAAACTGCACTTGTAGTGCAAAGTGGATTTGCCCTTATGAAATAACACCCATTGTCACAGAAAGCAGCAATTAGAGCACCACAAAAGTGTTGTAGCGTTGAGACAATAATCCACACATTCTTGATTAACAATTTTTTTAATACCTGCACAATCACATGTGCATTTTGACAAGGTTTTTAAAACAAACCAACATGTTTGTTGTAAAACAATTTTTGGGGTGGCATTAGAAAAAGTAGAAATGTCCATTTAAGATAAAACAGACATGTTTCAAACCAACAAGAAAGACACAAATCTTGAACTTACAAAGTTCACATTTGGTAGAACTTGAAGGCAATATCAGACATGAGTATTTAGGAACTGTGTTTGATATTGCGTTCAGATGGGGTGAAGTCACCCCAGGAAAAGCCAAATTTTGAAGATGCACACCAATTTACGAATGTCAACATGTGCTAGCTGCCATCACGGGGTATCAAGGGACGTGTTTTGGGGGAGAAACCCCTTCCTCTCAGCTACTTTATTATTAAGGAAGGGGTTGCACCCCCAAAACACGTCCATTGATCTCCCGTGATGGCAGATAGCACATGTTGACACACTGTGTGCCTCTTCAAAATTTGGCTTTTCTACAATTCGACAAAAAATTTTAAAATTGTAGCACACCATAAAAGAAATGGCTTTGGAGGGGTTTTAAACTCTCCCCAAAACATCAATGATGTTCTTATTTTTTTGAATCACATCATTGATATTTTTCTTGATGTTTTCCAGTGCAACATTACACCCCATGATCACCCCAATCAGGATCTGTGCACTTTCCGAGGTGAAATGCCCTGGATCCACAACATTACGATCACCTAAAAATATAGAAACCAAAAAAAACATGTATTATAAATATGCCGGCATCCATCTCTTACCTGAGCCTGTGGTCGCAGACACTCACCTGTTGTGGTGACAATTTCCACCACGTCTTCCTCCTCCTGCTCTGCTTGTCTTTGTGGGATTTCCCCCTTTTCCAGAGGTGGGGGGTCTCTGGTCTCCTCGGATGAGGGGTGTCCTCCGAGTCTTTTCTCCCCTATGTGAAAAAAAAATGGTATACTTAGCACACAGATATTTGATGGCAGAACTATAAATATGAAACATTGCTTGGAAGTGGGGTACAATTGTGGATTTTGGCAGAGTTCCAAGATGTAGAATTTTTTGGGTCCTTTGTCAAACTTCAATACTTTACCTGTTTTTTTTTTGTTTTGTACAAGCTTCACAGATGGAGACACCCCTATAGTATACACTGGAGCACCTGTGTGGGCCACCTAATAAAAAGGGTGTTCTTGTGTCCCACACTAGTGCTCCTGTGTCCAGATGTGTAAACAGCTGCTGAGTGTCCTCTCCTTACACAGAATCTAGTTTGCATTTCATTCTAGTAACAAACCCATCTACACAACCAAATTATTTTCAGACAAGTAGGCCCTAAAAAATGTGGTCAAATGCATATGGCCAAAACAATGGTGTTTTATAGGCCGAAATAAAAATGTTTGATACGAACGAATAATGTGCCCATGAACATGAAAGTTGCCATTTTAAACTGTACAGCAGTTCAGAAAAGCACATGGAGCAGCACGAACGTAATAAACACAAAAAGAATAGGAACACAGCACAACTACTTACTTTTTTGCAGCACTCTCCTGATCCTTCTGTACTGCTCATGTTCTCGTAATTTGAGGTCCGACCACCGCTTTCTGAGCTGATCTTTCGTACCCCGAATTTCCGGTGCAGACTTTTGACTACTTTCGCCATGATCTTGGCCTTTCTGACATTGGGGTTGGGGTAAGGTCCATACTTTCCATCATAGTCGGCCCTCTTCAGGATGTCGACCATCTCCAACATCTCTCCAAAGGACATATTGGATGCCTTAAATCGTTTCCTTCTGGATCCAGACGTTTCCGGATCCGGGCTTACATCCCCCTCCTCCTCGTTGCTATAATTAGCACACACCTGCTGTGTCTCCGCCATGTGCTCTTCCCCCACTGCGCCGAACGAAAAGGGGCGGGGAATAGACTAGAAAGAACGTCAGGGGCGGGCGGAGTTACACACATGCGCAGTGTGTATAAAGCGTAACACGCGTGCGTAGTACGTACGATCTGTGAGCGGAGGGAGGAGTATCAGAGGCATGATAACGAAGGTAAGATCTAAACTTGGGCCTATACTGCTTCTAGATTGAGACCTATATTGTAACAAGATTAGGAGAGTTTTGCCTGACTTTAGGGTTTGTCTTGTGTTGTGTCTTGCAGAGAAAATGGATGGCTTCAATGACCACAACTTCCTCCCCCTGTTCATAGACAAGTACAGGGAGCTGCCCTGTCTGTGGCAGGTCAAACACCCGCATTATAACCATAAACAAAAGAGGCAGGCAGCGCTGGAGAAACTGTTGGAGTTGGTGAAGCCGGTGGTCCCCACAGCAACCATCCCCTATTTAAAAACCAAAATTGGTGGCCTGAGGAGCACTTATCTAAGGGAGCGCAAGAAGGTCACGGATTCCCAGAGATCAGGAGCTGCAGCAGATGACGTTTATGTCCCCAGGCTCTGGTACTATGAGAGACTGCGATTTCTGTCAGACCACATTGAAGTCAGGGAATCCCTCTCAACCCTTCCTTCCACTCTTCCTTCCACCCCAGCTGAGGCTTCCGATGTCCAACCTGGGCCTTCCAGCCAGGAAGAAGTGGAGGAGCCCAGCTGGAGTCAGGTATAGCATTGTTCTACAGATTTCTGGTCAAGAAATAAATGATCTTTATGTCATTATTGATCACTAATTGCTGATTTAATAAAGTGTTTTACATATCAATAGACAGTAGTGGGCAAAAATATTTGGGACAAGAATGAAAAATGCTGGGCTCGGAATGATCATCAGTTATATTTGTTAACATTCAATATGCAACAGTCATGAGGTGACAATTGTGTGTGATTGATAAATAAAAAACTAAAACTATGTCCCTTTTTCATACACAGGAAGACCTCAGCCAGGAGGAGGCTGTGGAATGTGGCAGCCAGGAGGAGGCGGCGCTAAGTTGCAGCCAGGAGGAGGCAGGGCTAAGTGGCAGCCAGGAGAAGCCTGGGACCAGTCGCAGCCTGACCGAATCGCAGGTTCCTCCCCTCCGCCTTCCATGCAAAAGAGCGAGGAAGGCGACTCACATGGATTCAGCGCTCAGGCTCATTCAGGAGGCTTCTGCGTCCCTCAGAGCCTTACCCACTCCTGAAGAGGCCTTTGCCTGCATGGCTGCCACCAAACTGAAGTGCATGCAGGAGGGTCAACGCCTCATGTGTGAGCAACTTATTTATAAAGTCCTAAATAAGGGGGTGAGTGGCGAAATCACACCCAAGACCGATGTGATTGAGTTGGACCATCCTCCTCCTCCTCCTCCTCCTCCTCCTGCTGCCACAACTGCACCACCAGAGCCACAGCGTGGAAGGAAGCGTGGAAGAAAGACCAGAGAGTGATGGCCCTGGGCTCAGTCTGGTCTGGCAAAAGATGCAGTCTCTTGTATGACCACAGCCTGGGGACACAGATGTCATCTGCTGCTTTCATGATCTCTGGAACTTCTGGACCAGACTGCACTCCCTTAGATAAGGACTCAGGCCACCAATTTTGCAGTAAAATAATTGATGTCTGCCCTGGGGGTTAAAGGCTTCACCAATTTCTGCTGTTTCTCCAGTTTTTCCTCCCTCTTTTTTTGGTTGTGAGCCCTTAATAACGGCATTTTTGGTTCAATTATACTCTCCTATGCATGTTTTCCTTCTAAAAAAACCTTTTTGTTGGTGAGGTTTCAGTTACATTTCAAATATACAATGTGAAATTAACAAGGGACACCAACACCAAACAATCTAATTGAGATTCAATAATATAAGATATCAATGGTGTTGTGGTAACTTGACACACAAAACACACCCCAAAAAATTCTTTATTAAAAAGCAAAAAAATTTTTTAACAAAAAACAGCCTTGAAACAAAATTTGTGACAATTAAAAACAAACCAAAAAAAAAATTGGTCAGATGTGACAAATCAAAATATATTGAGGGAATCACAATAAATAATAAAGAAAGAAGTTTGTGAGAAGTCTGTGTGAATATAAGCAGCAAAACTACTTCATTCTTCTCACATTATAAAGAAGAAGAGAGTGCGCTGTATTAAACCATTTTTTACATTGCAGCGTGACGAAAGTGCTGTATCCATTGCGAACGCTGATTTTACCAGACCGAGCTGTTCCGTCTCTGAATTTCTTCTGAGCATGCGTGGCACTTTGTGCATCGGAACTGGCCACACACGGTCGCAATTAACGCGATCGGATTTTGTTGTCGGAAAATTTTATAGCCTGCTCTCAAACTTTGTGTGTCGGAAAATCCAATGGAAAATGTCCGATGGAACCCACACACGGTCGGAATGTCCGACAACACGCTCCGATCAGACCTTTCCCATCGGAAAATCCGACCATGTGTACGGGGCATAATACGTCATACGTTGCACCTTCACTTCCTACTCTCATTTCTGCACCCACCACGATCTGTGGGTATTTGTAGCCCTGAGTGTTCGTTTTTAATTGCCTTTCTTGGCGCTACAGGTTTGCTCGGGCTCACTCAGTACACACACGAAGGGTGGTTGCGCATTAGGTTTCAATCACGCGCTGTTTGGCACATTACTGCACCCACGTTTCTTTAGGTTTGATCATTTGGGGGGAGGGGGGGGTTGGATGGGCGGTACCTATCTTTTCTCAAATGTTTCTTGGTGTAGCCACTCTCTTCTACCAGTTTGAGTCAGGTGTCGGTGCACAATTCGCTCACGCAGATCCATGCGTTGCTGAATACACTTTCCACTTCCATGTTTAAGACGCAGGACAGAATGGAGGTGGTGGAAGCACATGCGGCCAGAACCCAGGTGTCACCTGCACCCCCAGCTCCAGTTCTTCCTAG
Source organism: Lithobates septentrionalis (assembly GCA_037952835.1). Classification (NCBI taxonomy): domain Eukaryota; kingdom Metazoa; phylum Chordata; class Amphibia; order Anura; family Ranidae; genus Lithobates; species Lithobates septentrionalis. The sequence goes on from JBBDGP010004288.1 coordinate 522,630, forward strand.
TGCTCCTGCAGGTAATGTTGCTGTTTCCTTGCCGGTAGCAGCTCCATCACCTTTAGCAACATTTCCGTCTGTGTCACCATCTCATTTCATTCCTGCCAACTTGAAGAAAGACATATTGGAAGGGAAGGGCGTTAATTTGGCTTCCCTGCTGATAGCTTCACAAGATATCACGGAAAACAAGTCCTATGCTTGCAGTGATGTGTCGGTTGTCTTGAAGACTAAAGATCCCAGGCTCAACCGCAAGCATAGTGTAGCGGAATTCGTGCTCGCATTCGGAATCTTCCGTGATATCATTTGTGTGGTCAGTCCAGATAGGAGGATGGAGTTAGATTTGTATCTGTCAGAGAGCTTACCTTGCTGGTCGTGCTGCTGGCCGCCCTGGGGCGCGCTGGCATGCGCATTCCTGTGCATGCTACTGTGCATGCTCCTGCAGGCGTTGGTATGTGTACTGGCATGCATGTGAGCGTCGGCGTGCACGTGCGCGCCGTTGGCGCCAACCAGCCTATTTAGGTTTGCCATGCACTCTACTCTGTGCTGCCTGATCATCAGCTCCCTGTGCCTTAGTTCCTATTGCCTGTCTTGTGTTTCTGTGTACCTGATCTCCTTACGACCCGGATTGCCTTTGGATTCTCCTGTTTGCTGCCCGAACCTGACCTTGGCCTGTTTGACTCCGCTTTTGCCTGCTCCTGTTGTACCTTTACTGCCAGCCTGTTGCTGAACCCTGCTTGTGCCCCGATCTGCCTGTCTTGCTCCTGCTCAGCACCTGTAGCCTGAGTTCCTGACTACTGACCTGGAACTTTGATATGATATGGAACTTTTCTGTAGGCACTTTGCCAGCCAGAATTCCCTGGTATGCAGCACCTGCCAGTCCTCTGTGCATACTTCCACTTGGTGTCCGGTTTTTGAGGCCCCAAGTCCGTCAGGGGTTAGCAAGCAGGGGGCCGGTGTGTCCTCCACAGGACAGTTCGGCATGACTAAGCCGAGTGGAGGTTTCCACTTTAGGGGCTTATCTAGAGGGTCACCCATCCTCTGGTGTCAGGCAATTCTTGTTAGATGGGTTCCACACAGGGTTAATCACGTTGCCTACTGAGACCTTTGAATGTAGGAATCTTTTGTCTGCAGACCACAATGCTTCGCTAGTAGACGATCTGTTGGCTATAGAGGTGGATAAAGGGTTTGTAATTGGGCCATTCAAGTCAGCACCTTTTGGTATGTGGAGGGTCAGCCCGATTGGGGTTGTGTGTGGAAAATTTTCTAATAAACATCGCCTTATTTATGACTTGTCCGCACCTCATTTTTCGCACGTTCCGAGTCTCAATTCACTGATCCCCTCTGGGGAATTTTCGTTGAAATATTCTTCAGTGGATTCAGCCATTCAGCTCATTCTTCAGTTGGGTAAGGTAAGGTAAGCTTGGTTGTCAAAAGCTGACATTGCTGATGCCTTCAAGCTTCTGCCTATTAGTCCTGCGCTTTGGCAATGGCACGGCATCGTATTGCTACCAAATTAACTTTTGGGTCAAAGAGCAGTCCCTGTTTGTTCGACATTTTCTCCCAGGCTCTACATTGGATCTTGGGTCACTGCAAAGGTTGCCCGGTGTGGTACACTACCTTGATGACTTTTTGCTCGTCGAGGACCCTGGCCGACCACCCAGGGATTTTCAGTGTCTCACGGATCTGTTTGCCGAATTGAATGTGCCACTGGCAATTCACAAGGTGGAAGGTCCTGCCAATATCATCATTTTTTTTATGTATCACGTTGGATTCCGATCGCATGATTGCTAGTCTGCGCAAAGAGAAGTTGGACAGAATTCGTCTGACCATACACACATTCGTCCGGTATCCAGTCTGCTCAAAGAAGGAGTTGCAGTTGCTCTTGGGCATGCTAAATCATGCGATGAGGATCATTCCGCAAGGTAGGGCTTTTGTCTCCAGGTTGTTGGCCCTTTTGCCCCTTTTTCAGGATGGTGTTGCAGGTGTCAGCTTGCTAGCGGATGCACGCGCTGACCTGGCCATGTGGGACCAGTTCCTGCGGGACTGGAATGGCATTTCTTTGCTTATTCCCCAGCCTTCCAGCACATTGCCCAGGGTTTTCATTGATGCAGCTGCGTCAGGGGGGTTTGCGTCCATGTGTGGAGTTGAATGGCTGGCTAACCGTTGGCCCCGGGAAGTTTTCCTTTTACCTAAATTTGCACAGACTTCAGCGTTATTTGAAATCTACCCGATTGTGGCGACAGCTGTAACTTGGGGGCCAGGCTGGGCACGAAGTTTAGTCATTTTCTTCACGGACAATCTGGCTACCGCCAACATTATCAACAAAGACAGGTCAGGGTTTCTGGTCATCATGTGCTTCTTGCGCAGGTTGACTTGGTTAGGTTTGGCCTGCAGGTTCCATTTCCAGGGGGAATTCATCAGCAGGGATTTCAATAGGGCGGCCGATGCGTTGTCTCGTTTTAAATTTGATAAATTTTTCTTGCAGCACCCAGAAGCAGAGAGGGTGGGCAAGCTGGTTCCTCCATTTTCCCTGCTCACATGGACTGACAAGGTTCTGGACACAGGCGATCGGTTTGGCCAACGCATCTTTATCCAGCAACACGTTCAAAGCGTACTCCACAGGTTGGATGAAATTTTAGACATTTTTGGGGGTGAAACGTACGTCGGGAGGTTGACGCTCTGACGTCATCGCCATCCTAGTGTGGACGGGTGCTCGCTATGCCAGCCGGCTATTTGCTGTTTTTAATCTACTTATGTAAGTTTTCTACCTTTTTTTTAATTAAACTGTTATGCCAGTATTACACTATGGTCAGTTTCTTTTCATTCACATGCCTGTGAGACGAGAATTTGGGGTCCTTAGTCACACCAGCTGGATTTTCCCATACCAGGACGGAACATAGGCTGGTTTTTGCTTGCCTTGTGGTAAGCGCAATATTTTGTGGTGGCGGATCACTGAGTGTGGTGTCTCTTTCATCTTTACCACCAAGTCTGGTTGTGTCCATTCATGGGCTTCTCTCTGGGATTGATTCTGGTCAATTATCATATATAAAAATTTCCATCTACCGCATATGGACATCACCTTTTGATTCACAGTTATATGTATGGACTTATAGATATTTTTCTGATTATCGCAATGTTTCACATATATACATGAATTTTCTAACAGAGGTTTTTGGGACAACGATATAAGAATATTTCACATATCTGATTCATATATATTTTAGCGCGGTTATTTCTTTTTCTTTTGTCATTTTGGTGCACATCTCGCTGTTTAACTGCTGCTTTTTGGGGGGTTTATCGATTTAGTGGTAGCGTAGTATTTTTTCTTGTTTTTGGAGAATAATACTTGGCTATGTGTTTTACTTCAAAGTACAGTTTGGGAGTAGGCAGTTACATTTTATAAAATACAATGTAAAATTAACAAGGGACACCAACATAGTTGTATCTTTGATCTTAAAAACTACGGGATAATGGTGCTGTGGTAACTTGCACAAATGAAAAAAAAAAAACATAATAATATTATTCTTGATATCACTAGAAAATAAAAGCCTTTGAAAATTCGTTTGCAATAACTCCATCAGTATCACCAGCAAAGCAGCTTCATTATTATCCCATTAAAGAAGAAGAGAAATGTGCGCTGCACTTGGAGATTTCATAATTTGCCGCGTCACGAATGTTAATTCTCCATTACGAACGCTAGTTTACAAGACCGACCGCTTCCGGCTCGTCCTTGCTTCTGAGCATGCGTGTTTGTACTTTGGACTTTTGTCCGACAGACTTGTGTACACACACTCAGAAAAATCCGACAACAGACATTTGTTGACGGAAAATTTGAAGACATGCTAGCCATTTGTTGGCCGAAAGTCCGACAACAATTGTCCGATGGAGCGTACACACGGTCAGATTTTCCGCCAATAGCCTGACATCACACATTTCCCGTCGGAAAGTCCGATCGTGTGTATGGGGCTTTACTCTATAGTAACTCTTCCTCTTTCTCTGTAGCAGCCTTTCTCAACTAGGGTTCCTCCAGAGGGTGCTAGGCGTTCCTTAAGCAATGAGCCATTTCTGCCTCTTAGCAGTGGTATATTATGGTTTTGTGCTGCCCTAGGCAAGCCTAAAATTGGGTGCCCCCTCTCCCCCCCATCTAAATTTGTCCCACCTCAGCCACAGTATGCCTTTCTTGTCTTAGGGTCCGATGGAGAACAGTGAACAGCTGCGGGTTTCCTCATCAGACCTTAAGACATAATTCGTCCAAGCGCCATCTAAAGAATTACTGCCCATGATCTGATGTTCACTGTGATACCTCACATGTGTGGGACGATCACTGCTTGTGTGCATGCGGGACCGACACGTGCGTTCGCCTTTGGAAGACGGGGGGGAACTTCACTCCGCACATGTCATCACTTCACTCCGTGTGTGTGCATTACAGGCCCTGCTCTTCCATACGCAATTTCCACCATGCACCCTTTTAAGCAACTTCAGTAACCAGGCAAGAACAAAGTTTCAAAAGCTTTACTGGAAACTCTCAGCATAACAGTTCCAAAACGAAGTGCACAGTCTTTTCTCTAAACTAATCCCTAACTCAGGGTTGTGGCTGCCCCAGCATACCTGTACAGACAAGAGTATATACAAAGCAAAGTTCACAGTGGTAGATCTCCATAGCTGGTGTTCTTCAGGGAGGACTACAGGTCCCAGCAATCCCCCTACGGTGTGGAAGGTTCATAGGGGTAGGCAAGGCTCTCTCTGGCAGCTGCAGCAGCTCTGTGATGTGGCTGGAGATAACATGTTGTGGCTTGACTGTGTCTCCTCTCCCATGCAGATTGTCTTACTGGGCAAAGCCCTCCCCCCTTTTATATCAGCACAGGGAGAGAGGCACAGCTCAGTAGAAAAGGCAGAAAAAAGGTTAACTTCCGGCTGGGGAAGCAGCTGTCCCATTAACCAGCATTTCAACCTACTTACAAGCAATCATAGCTTTGTCCCTTGATTCATGGGCCCTTGAAAAATTGGTTCCCAGCTACACTTAATATGGTTCCTTTACCACCTTCCCGCCCGGCCTACAATAAAATGATGGTGTCTGTAAAATTCCATTCTCTCATTGATCAGTCAACTCCAGTCATGTTGATTAGAAGACTGATTTATTACAAATGTATCGATACATAGGGATGAACTTTCACAGCAAGGAGTTCCGTGCAGAGTCATACAGGAACCCTTTACACATGCTATTTTATAGCAGTATTTGGCAAGCTGCCATTGGCTAAGGCACACTGATGACTAATGGTGCATTGTCAGCTTTATTGCCAAAATTCAGTGTGCCTTTCACAATATTTATTAATATGGTAAACTTTTGCTAGTTCTTTTAAGTATTGTTTTAGGCGTTAGTCGGAAATAAGCAGGTTGCATAAACAATAAGTCAGCGCCATTTTAGCTAGAAAAAGAGCATATATGGAACAAGGCAAATGTCGATATCATCTGTAATTCTTTGCACATTTCTTATCATTCCCTTCTCTGATATCTATATTTGCTTTCTCAATTTATTACTTCAGTGCAGGTCCGTTCCACAATTGGGTTTTCAGACCTTACTTCATTGAGAGGAGTACTCGCATCATCATAGATATCTTCTCCTTGGGGAACTGCGGGGTACATTATCCTGGTCATAATTGTCTCAATTAATCTTTGAGAGAGTCCACAGATACAGGGAATACAACAACATCCACAAATGACTAAGATGGCTAAAACCACGGCAATAGAGATCAAACATGAGGTGGCAAGTCCAGTCCATTTCCCAAACCAACCTTCAAGCCAATTTGTGAATGGATCTTTAATACCCGAGTTTTCTGCTAATTCCTTCGATAAAGCTGTCAATCCTTCGAGGGCTCTAGTCCCTGTTCCTCCAGGAGCTGTATTGTTAGGAATAAAGATGCAACACATACCGCCAAACATTTTACAGACCCCTCCTCTTTCTGCTAGGACCATATCTAATGCCACCCTATTCTGCCATGCCGTCAGAGAGGTAGGGGCTAATTGCTCTGCCAATCCCTTAACTGCATCCCTGGTGTAGTTTACAAACCTTTGTTGGTTATAGTATATATAGTTAACCCAGTCAACATTTTTGTTTACTGTCACCCACCAAAGAAGAGACTCAAATCCAGCTGCCACTTGGTTCCTAGCCTTAATCTCGCTCGGCACTCCACGTGGAACCCAAATCTCATCTATGTAGATCTGGGGGTCTAAAGACCATGCAGGAGAGGTGTCCCTTCTGCTCCTCCGGTGACCCTTCTTCCAAGGGGACTCTGACAGTAAGCGCAGAGACATTGCCAGCTGTACCAGTGCACAATCCCCTCGGGAATTGGCTGGGATTCTCGCTCTGAGCCTCTTATCTCCGCATAACCACCAGACGTCCACCCTCTGGGTGTCGTGCTCCACCCAGTCATTACCCTCTCCCTTTACAATCTTGTTAATCCTCTCCATGCAGTAGTCAACCGGTAAAGACCCCAAATCTGTGCCACCCTCATTCCCCGGAAGTGCAAAACAAGTAAAGTTGCCAGGGTATGCCGTGACAGCAGGGGGTATCTAAGGTCTCTGAACCTGGGGAAACAACAAACTTAACGTGTGACAGAGAGTGTTGGTGTCAGGTTTTTATGTTTTTTATTTATATAGCTTTAGCATACACCCTAAACCATCTGGATCTGTATTGTTATTTAAGGGAAAAGGCACTGTAGCCAGCTGAGGTCTGGCCCCTACACAGACCAAGCAGTTCTCTTTTTTTAAGGATGTTAGCAGTATAGATTAACCATTCAAGCCATTCATTCTTATCCTGGTATCCTGTTTCTATTGTTATAGCTTCTTCCACTGTGAGATTGGTGAATCTCACTGTGGGTCCTAATACCTCTACTTTAAGTCGGTCCTCATTATCTAATTCTTTCTTCTTGTTTGTCTCATTCTTTGGTTTGACTTCAAGGAAGAATTTTCCCAAAGGGTCAGTTCCTGATATCCAAGCTCCTAAACGGTATAACGTCTGATCTTCTGGTTTGGGGTCCTTCAGGGAAATCAATAATATATTGCAATTCTTTGGTTCTGTACAGGGAGAGTGGGCTGCTTTTAGTTATGGTTAATCTATTCTTTAAATCTCCTGCTGCTGGGATCTCATATCCCCAATCCTGGGCTGCAGTTGTCCACATGACTGAATCCCAAGTAGTACACCCGGTAGTTCCAGCCAGGTAGCACACGTATTTGTCTGCCCAGGTCAACTTGCTTGCTTCTACCTTATCTCCACAATCTGTCATCTGGCAGAAATCCACCTGTATAGTACTGGAGGTTCCTTCAACAAAGGTGAGGTTCAATGCTCTTCCAGTCTCTTCCCAATTGATTGGTTCCACTATCCTCCCATGTCTCCTACCTCCCCGTATAGAGGCCTCTCCTAGAGTCACCAATGCTCCCATGAGGAACAAAATCCCTACCATCCTATCTGAAGTGAGGGGGGCCTAAATAGGGCCTTTTCTTCACCAAGGTTGAGACAAGCAGACCTTTTATCTGCCTCCCTTTGTAGTTGGACTTTCCCCCTCCTTCAGTCTCTCTGTCCCTACTCTGCCTATGTTTACCTTTTTACAGTGGGATTGGTGAATCCAGATAGTCCTTTCAGCAATTCTTACTGCAGTGGGAGTAGTAAGGAGTACTTAATATGGCTTGTCCCACTTAGGGGAGTGCCAATGCTTCTTTCTGATCACCTTGATGAGGACCCAGTCTCAGATTTGTACTTTGTCTTCTCCTATAGGCTCTCCTTCTGGAATGGAACACTCTTGGTTAATTTGTTTCTGTTTTAATAACCTTGACATGTATTCTGCTAAGGTTCTCTCCCCTTCCTCTGTGTGGGTTTCATTTGGTAATAAAGGTATTTTTTAAGGTCTACCATACATCATTTCAAATGGACTCAGCCCCTCTTTAGTGAGGGTGTTGTACATGCTTAAAATAGCTAGTGGGAGACAGTACATCCAATTTTTCCCTGTCTCTTCCATAGCCTTTTTTAGCTTTCTCTTTAATATCCCATTATGTCTTTCTACGAGCCCTGCTGACTGAGGGTGATATGCACAGTGATTCTTTACTTCTATACCCATCACTTCTGTTAGGTGTTTTATGGTCTTATTTACAAAATGTGGACCATTATCACTATAAATCTTCTCTGGTATCCCAAATCGTGGAATGATATCTTTTAGTAAGGCTTTGGATACTGTTAAGGCGTCAGCACTTCCTGTGGGGAATCTCTACCCATTTGGTCAATGCATCACAAACAATATTTCTTCCTTTCACATTTGTCTAATTCAATAAAATCCATGCAACTGTGTTGGAATGGATATTGCAGTGTGGGGAACTTCCCTTCCTGTGGTCTTTTGCCTCCCTGAGCATTGTGTCTTGCACATATAATGCATTGAGAACAAATACATTTTTTAGTAGTTTGTGAAGCCATAGGCTGTACATACCTTATTTAACATCTCAGTCATCCCCCTGTTTGACACATGAGTTACTCCATGTGTCAATACTGCTGCATACCTAAATAAGGATTTTGGCAATACCAGCTTTCCTTCAGGTGATGTGTAGATGTTATCTATTATTGTGCAACCTTTTTTTTCCAATATTGCTTCTCCCCAGGGGATACATTCTGCTGTATATCAGTAAGAACGGTATGATCTATCTCTATGATTTCCCGTTCTGTCATTATTTGATGTGTTTCTTGTGCCGCTATTTTAGCCTCTTCATCTGTCCTTTTATTTCCTTCCCGAGATGAGCTCTGTATGTTTTGTGTGTGCTTGACATTTGCAGATTGCAAGCTCTTTTGGTAACTGTATTGCATCTAGGAGTTCTAGACTTATGAGCTAGAAAGGACTTGTTTTAGGTCAGTAAAGGCTGTCTCTGTTTCTTCACTCCATTTTTATAGCGTCCTTTGGGGCCATAGGGTTCCCATGTATGGCATGGACCAACGGGGCGTGGTCAGTATTGAATACCCGGAAATCCAAGCTCTACAAAAAATTGTGATGCCTAAAAAAGACATCATTTGTTTCTTTGTTTCTGGCTTCAGCACCTGGAGGAGGGCTCAAATTCTCTCCTCATCCAGGTGTCGACCTTCTTTTGAGATATTATACCCTAAGTATTTGACCTGCTGTTGCCACAACTGGAGTTTAGTTTTATTTACCTTATGCCCTTGGTATAACTGCCTGGTTAACAGCTTGTAAATCCTGTACCATTCTCCAGCTTGTGGAAGGCGGAGCCTTCTTAACAGGAAAAAGAGGGGTATTGCAGGGGCTATACCCTCCTCTGCTTCCTTCTTAAGGAGGTATCTCCTTCATCACCTTGCACAAAAAACTTTACTTTCACATTTTTTTTTTTCTTTCCATCGCTTTCAAATACTTCTCAGAATGCTTAACATATTGCAAAACTTCTAAAACTGATGCAGTTCGGTAAGTAACCATGTTTTTAACAATGTAATCCTTACGATCCTGTTTTAATCCATTAACAAAAGCTATCTTTAGCTATTGTTGATATGCACTATTCACATCCTCAGCTTCGGGGAGCCCAGAGAACACTTTAAAAACTTCTCGTAGTTTATTTAGATAATCCTTGACACTTTCCTTGTCTTCCTGTACAGTCATATTAATCTTTTGCCAGTCAGTTCGTTATACCCATCGGAGAATGCATCTCTGATAGAAGGCAGTCAATCTGTCTGTCAAACCTTGGCTATCAAGGGCCAGTGGTTCCCCTCTTTGTTGAGGGGGCACTGTGGCTACACAGGGGTCCCAATTTCCCTTTACTGATGCCCAATCTGATCCTAGAACCCTCCTTAAGGCCCTTTCCACTTCGACCCCAGTTTAGCCTATAACTGTTCCTCAGACCTTCTATATTTTCAATGATTTCTGGGGCCTCAAACTTAGAATGTTTAATATGCTTGGTAGCCTTCTGCAGGTCACTCTCAGTCCATGGTCTAAAAAGAGTCATAGTTAGGGGCTGACCGCTTTGTCTACCTCTTTGTCCACTAGAGGTGGTTGGGCTTGGCATTCCTCTTTTGTTTTCCTTCCTTCTATTCTAATTCTAGCGTGCTCAAACCAGTATTCCGCCATTTCTAATCCATACCTTTTTTTTTTTAATCTTTGGGTCCTAACAATTTAAGTATATCCACCAACTCCTGACACCCTTTCACAGTTAGTTTACCATTGAATCCCAACTTCCTTTCCCACTTACCACAATATTTAACAGACTTTGGTTATTTGCTATGCATACATTTCTTATCTCCTTCTAATGGCGCATTAGGAACACAACAGCAGCATAAGGCACAAGACATTCTTTTACAGAAACTATTCCCCATGTCTCTGTTTTTTTAATCCCTTGAGTTTAGAATACAAGACTGGTAATTCTACTCTCGAACTTTGCCAAAATCTATATAAAACAGCAAGCAAAGTCCAAACTCTCCAAACAGGAAATAAATATATATATATATATATATATATATATATATATACAGTGCCTTGCGAAAGTATTCGGCCCCCTTGAACTTTTCAACCTTTTGCCACATTTCAGGCTTCAAACATAAAGATATAAAATTTTTATTTTTTGTGAAGAATCACCAACAAGTGGGACACAATTGTGAAGTGGAACGAAATCTATTGGATTGTTGAAACTTTTTTAACTAATAAAAAAATGAAAAGTGGGGCGTGCAAAATTATTCGGCCCCCTTGCGTTAATACTTTTTAGAGCCACCTTTTGCTGCGATTACAGCTGCAAGTCGCTTGGGGTATGTCTCTATCAGTTTTGCACATCGAGAGACTGAAATTCTTGCCCATTCTTCCTTGCAAAACAGCTCGAGCTCAGTGAGGTTGGATGGAGAGCGTTTGTAAACAGCAGTTTTCAGCTCTTTCCACAGATTCTCGATTGGATTCAGGTCTGGACTTTGACTTGGCCATTCTAACACCTGGATACGTTTATTTGTGAACCATTCCTTTGTAGATTTTGCTGTATGTTTGGGATCATTGCCTTGATAAATCTCCGTCCCAGTTTCAGGTCTTTTGCAGACTTCAACAGGTTTTCATCCAGAATGGTCCTGTATTTGGCTGCATCCATCTTCCCCTCAATTTTAACCATCTTCCCTGCTGAAGAAAAGCAGGCCCAAACCATGATGCTGCCACCACCATGTTTCACGGTGGGGATGGTGTGTTGAGTGTGATGAGCTGTGTTGCTTTTACGCCAAACATATCGTTTTGCATTGTGGCCAAAAAGTTTGATTTTGGTTTCATCGGACCAGAGCACCTTCTTCCACATGTTTGGTGTGTCTCCCAGGTGGCTTGTGGCAAACTTTAGACGAGACTATTTATGGATATCTTTGAGAAATGGCTTTCTTCTTGCCACTCTTCCATAAAGGGCAGATTTGTGCAGTGTACGACTGATTGTTGTCCTATGGACAGACTCTCCCACCTCAGCTGTAGTTCTCTGCAGTTCATCCAGAGTGATCATGGGCCTCTTGGCTGCATCTCTGATTAGTCTTCTCCTTGTCTGAGCTGAAAGTTTAGAGGGACAGCCAGGTCTTGGTAGATTTGCAGTGGTCTGATACTCCTTCCATTTCAAAATGATCTCTTGCACAGTGCTCCTTGGGATGTTTAAAGCTTGGGAAATCTTTTTGTATCCAAATCCGGCTTTAAACTTCTCCACAACAATATTACGGACCTGCCTGGTGTGTTCCTTGGTCTTCATGATGCTCTCTGCGCTTTCAACAGAACCCTGAGACTATCACAGAGCAGGTGCATTTATACAGAGACTTGATTACACACAGGTGGATTCTATTTATCACCATCAGTCATTTAGCACAACATTGGATCATTCAGAGATCCTCGCTGAACTTCTGGAGTGAGTTTTCTGCACTGAAAGTAAAGGGGCCGAATAATTTTGCACGCACCACTTTTCAGTTTTTTATTTGCTAAAAAAGTTTAAAATATCCAATAGATTTCGTTCCACTTCACAATTGTGTCCCACTTGTTGGTGATTCTTCACAAAAAATAAAAATTTTATATCTTTATGTTTGAAGCCTGAAATGTGGCAAAACGCTGAAAAGTTCAAGGGGGCCGAATACTTTTGCAAGGCACTGTATATACTTACATATACACACACATACACATACATATATATATACATATAAAAACAACTTATACCTTTACCTTATATACTACAAAGTACAGTTGGTCAAAACAAACAGTATTATAATGCCGCGTACACACGGTTGGACTTTCTATCCTACTTGGTCCGGCACACTTTCCGACGGACTTTGTCCGCCAGGTGCGCCGGACTCTAAAACGGACGGACTTGCCCACACACGCTGGGACTTTCCGGCGGGCTAAGTCCGCCCGTCTTTCCGACGGACTTTCGCCGGAGTTCCGGCGGACTTTCAGAATGAACGGACTTGCCCACACACGGACAAGTCCGTTCATTTTGAACGTGACTCAGGTGCGACGGGACTAGCAAAGGATGTCAATCTTGCCGCTTTTATCGGCGAGATTGACACCTTGCGAGCCCCGTCGTGGGGCATACCAGGCCCTTAGGTCTGGTATGGATTATAAAGGGAAGCCCCTACGCCGAAAAAACGGCGTGGGGTCCCCCCTAAAATCCATACCAGACCCCGATCCGAGCACGCAGCCTGGCCGGTCAGGAAAGGGGGTGGGGACGAGCGAGCGCCCCCCCCCTCCTGAACCGTACCAGGCCGCATGCCCTCAACATGGGGGGTGGGTGCTTTGGGGGAGGGGGGCGCCTTACGGTGCCCCCCCACCCCAAAGCACCTTGTCCCCATGTTGATGAGGACAAGGGCCTCTTCCAGACAACCCTGGCCGTTGGTTGTCGGGGTCTGCGGGCGGGGGCTTATCGGAATCTGGGAGCCCCCTTTAATAAGGGGGCCCCCAGATCCCGGCCCCCCACCCTATGTAAATGAGTATGGGGTACATGGTACCCCTACCCATTTACCTAGGAAAAAAGTGTAAGTAATAAAACACACTACACAGGTTTTTAAAATATTTTATTAAACAGCTCCGGGGGGGGGGGGGGATCTTCCTCCGGCTTCGGGGGTCTTCTTCCGGCTTCGGGGGTCCCTCCGCTTCATCTTCTCCCGGCGTCCGGTTGGTTCTTCTCCGCTCTCTTCTCCCGGTGTTCCAGTTCTTCGGCCGGCTCCTCTGCTGTGTTCAGGTAGCTCTCTTGCCAGCAGAGGTCCGGACTTCTGAGCTGCTGGGCTTCTTCTCTTCTCTTCTCTTCTCTTCCCCCAGATGTTGACACGACGCTCTCTCCGGCTGGACTGGTCTCTGAGGGCTGCGTTGTGACTTATATAGGCGGAGACCCCGCCCCCTTTTGATGTCACAGTCCCTGGGCATGCTGGGACTGTGACGTTTTAGGGGGCGTGGTCGACCCCGCCCCCTAAAACGTCACAGTCCCAGCATGCCCAGGGACTGTGACATCAAAAGGGGGCGGGGTCTCCGCCTATATAAGTCACAACGCAGCCCTCAGAGACCAGTCCAGCCGGAGAGAGCGTCGTGTCAACATCTGGGGGAAGAGAAGAGAAGAGAAGAGAAGAGAAGAAGCCCAGCAGCTCAGAAGTCCGGACCTCTGCTGGCAAGAGAGCTACCTGAACACAGCAGAGGAGCCGGCCGAAGAACTGGAACACCGGGAGAAGAGAGCGGAGAAGAACCAACCGGACACCGGGAGAAGATGAAGCGGAGGGACCCCCGAAGCCGGAAGAAGACCCCCGAAGCCGGAGGAAGATCCCCCCCCCCCCCCCGGAGCTGTTTAATAAAATATTTTAAAAACCTGTGTAGTGTGTTTTATTACTTACACTTTTTTCCTAGGTAAATGGGTAGGGGTACCATGTACCCCATACTCATTTACATAGGGTGGGGGGCCGGGATCTGGGGGCCCCCTTATTAAAGGGGGCTCCCAGATTCCGATAAGCCCCCGCCCGCAGACCCCGACAACCAACGGCCAGGGTTGTCGGGAAGAGGCCCTTGTCCTCATCAACATGGGGACAAGGTGCTTTGGGGTGGGGGGGCACCGTAAGGCGCCCCCCTCCCCCAAAGCACCCACCCCCCATGTTGAGGGCATGCGGCCTGGTACGGTTCAGGAGGGGGGGGGCACTCGCTCGTCCCCACCCCCTTTCCTGACCGGCCAGGCTGCGTGCTCGGATCGGGGTCTGGTATGGATTTTAGGGGGACCCCACGCCGTTTTTTCGGCGTAGCGGGCTTCCCTTTATAATCCATACCAGACCTAAGGGCCTGGTATGCACCGCGCTCGCCGCAATAGGAAGATTTGTTTTTCCTATTGCAGCGAGCGCGAGATGCAATACCCTGCCCTCGTGTCGTATTTGGTCTGTCGGACCAGCATACACACGAGCGGGCTTTCCGTCGGACCAGCACACACACGAGCGGGCTTTCCGTCGGACCAGCACACACACGAGCGGACTTTCCGCCCGAAACTGAGTCCGACGGAAAGATTTGAAACTTTCTTCAAATCTAGGTCCGGCGGGCTTTTGGGAAGAAGTCCGCCGGAAAAGTCCGCCGCCGCCCACACACGGGCGGATTGTCCGGCACACTCTGGTCCGCCGGACCAAGTATGCCGGAAAGTCCGACCGTGTGTACGCGGCATTAGTCTTCTGATCAGAATTTTTTTTTTTTTTTTTTTACACACACACACACACACACACACACACACACACACACACAAAAGAGGAAGTGCACTTTGGTGTCCGTGAGGGGGGGAAGGAGATTTTTTTTTTTTTTTAACCACAAGTTTGCAGCCAGACAGATCATAAAGCAGGCCTTTTATCAACCTGTAAACCACCAGACTAGCAACCCTTGGATCACAGTAACAATAAGAATATAGGAAAAGCAAAAATATCAAGACTCCCCACACTCTGGGGAGAATCAAAAAAATAGGTAAAACCCGTCACTGCAGTAATGTTGTTCAGTGAAGTTATAAAGTTAGCAGTAAGCTTAAACATGAGGAGGAAAGAGTGAGAGTAAGGGCCCTTTCACACTGGGGCGGGGGCAGCGCCGGCGGTAAAGCGGCGCTATTGTTAGCGGCGCTTTACCGTCGGTTTGCGGCCGCTAGCGGGGCGGTTTTACCCCCCTGCTAGCGGCCGAGAAAGGGTTAAAACCTCTGCAAGGCGCCTCTGCAGAGGCACTTTGCCAGCGGTATAGCCGCGCCGTCCCATTGATTTCAATGGGCAGGAGCGGTGAAGGAGCGGTATACACTCTGCTCCTTCACCGCTCTGAAGATGCTGCTAGCAGGACTTTTTTCCTGTCCTGCTAGCGCACCGCTCCAGTGTGAAAGCCCTCGGGGCTTTCACACTGGAATGAAAGCAGCGACACTTTCGGGTCAGTTTGCAGGCGCTATTATTAGCGCAATAGCGCCTGCAAACCGCCCCAGTGTGAAAGGACCCTTAGTCTCATGATTTAACAAATGCAGCAAAAGGAAAGGAACAGTGCAAGAAATAGGGCTCTCGAGAGAAAAAGAGAAAAACAATCGATCTATGGGGGAAGTGTTTCTGATCCAGTTAGATTGATTTCTGCTCGTACATTCACTTCCTCTTTTGTCCCAACCACCACTCAGTTAGAAAAAAACCTGAAATGGCCACTGTGACTCTCTGTAATCTATCCAGATTACTTGTAGTCACAATTCACAACAATTATCAATCATCTATCATCTTTCGGTACCTTCAAATTTTTGTAATCTGTCTCGGACAGCGGGCTACGTCTACTTACCATAGGCAACGTCCCCAAGTGCCTCTGTCTTTGGCCCCTGTGTCACCTAGATCTTATACGATCAACTACAGTGCCGGCATACTCAATAAAAACCCAAATCACTTCGAGTAGAAGAGAAAAGAAAAGATCTATCTTACCTTTCACAGACCCGGAGGACTGGATCAGATGTCCAGGAGTAGAAGTCAGGTGTGGATCCCGGAGCCGACCAGCCTCTTTTTACCACCTAACTTGAGTGGGAGGACCTAGGTCTCGGCAAGAGGGAGTCTGATACTCACCGATATTTTGGACAGAACCGTTCGATCCACCACCTAATCCTTACTTCCGGCTCGAAAGACCATAATGTCTGTAAAATTCCATTCTCTCACTGATCAGTCAACTCCGGCCATGTTGATTAGAAGACAGATTTATTACAAATGTATCGATACATAGGGATGAACTCTCACAGCAAGGAGTTCCGTGCAGAGTCATACAGGAACCCTTTACACACGCTATTTTATAGCAGTATTTGGCAAGCTGCCATTGGCTAAGGCACACTGATGACTTATGGTGCATTGTCAGCTTTATTGCCAAAATTCAGTGTGCCTTTCACAATATTTCCTAATATGGTAAACTTTTGCTAGTTCTTTTAAGTATTGTTTTAGATGTTAGTCGAAAATAAGCAGGGTGCATAAACAATAAGTCAGCGCCATTTTAGCTAGAAAAAGAGCATATATGGAACAAGGCAAATGTCGATATCACCTGTAATTCTTTGCACATTTCTTATCAGATGGCCCAACGGGACATTCTACATTCTGGGTGGATTTCATATGACCCAGATCGATAAATGTCCCGCTGGGCTGTCATTTTACTGTAGGCTGGGCGAGAAGGTGTTATAGGAGCCATATCAAGTGATAACAGATCAGTATATTGGCACCCTGCTGGTACCATGTGATCACTTTAACCAATCACAGCAGATCACATGACAATTGTACATATTGGATGGCTTCCATTCAAGGAGTACTATTGTGTTGATCTTTGTGATTGGTCACAGTGATCACATGGTACAGACAGGGCCTGTCACAGCCCATCTGTACCATGTGATTAGCTGTGGCCAATCACAGCTTATCACATTAGTAAACACTGAATGAATAGATTTTGTTCAGTAAAAATGGTTGCTTATAACAGTAATATTCAGTGTGTAAAACAAAAAAAAAATGGTACCACTGTAGTGCTCTGGTCTAAGTATGAAAAATAAAAATCGTAAAAGAAGCAAACAATATATTAAATTTAAAAAATATATATATATATATATATATATATATATATATATATATTTTTTTTTTTTTTCTTTATATACCAGTCAGTGTCACTGATCACTGCCACACCAGTTATGTGATAATGCTGTACTGCACTGGTGAAAGTGTGTAAAAAAAAAAAAAAAAAGGATGAAAAACACATTTTTTTTTAATATTATTTATTTTTTCCCAAATAATTGTGACAAAAAAATTACAACTTCAAAAAACTCACAATGCCTCTTACCAAATACCTTGGACTGTCTATCTGGGGTCATTTGGGGGAGGGGGTATCTGTACTGTTCTTGCATTTTTTGGGCCTTAAGAAATGAGATAGGCTGTCAGTACATCAGGATTGATCAATTTATAGATATATATCTTAGTTTGCGGACTCTATAACTTTCCTGCAGACTAAATAATATACACTGATTTGGATTATTTTCACCAAAAAGATGTAGCAGAATACATTTTAGCCTAAATATATGAAGAAAGATAATTTATTTACAAAATGTTATAACAGAAACGAAGAAAAAGGCATGTTCTTTAAAATTTTCAGTCTTTTTTTGTTTATTCAGCAAAAAAAACAAAAACCCAGCGGTGATTAAATACCATCAAAAGAAAGCTCTATTTGTGTGAACGAAATGATAACAATGTCATATGCTTACAGTTTTGCTTGACCGCGCAATTGTCATTCAATGTGTGATAGTACTGAAAGCTGGTCCGGGCAGGAAGGGGGTTAAAGTGCTCGGTTTTGAAGTGGTTTAACCACTTGCCGCCAAATCAGGCATCACCCTGGTACCGTTTTTTTAGAGCGGACAGTCCACTCTCTTGTAATAGCAATCAGAGTGACTAACTAGCCACTCGATTGCTGTTACAAGTAGTGGGAAGGGACGTCCCCCACCCTCCCGCCACCATCCTCAGCTCTCTCTGGCTCAACCCGTACCACCGTGAGACCCGAGCTACCAGCTTGCATGTCCGCCGGCTGGCCAGAGACCCATACAAAGCCAGAATCTGCTTTGATCGGGGCTCCGCTATGGCAATCTGGAAGCGATGACATAACATCACTTCCAGTTTACCTGGCTGCCATCGGCGGCATTTTTTGAAAATCGAAATATTCAAAAATGCTGATCTTGGCGTTTTGAATGCTTTCAAGTTAGAGCTGCACAATTAATCATTTAAAATCGAGATCACAATTTTTTCCCCCTCGCCATCTTAACAAAGCATTTTCCCGATTCTATGCAGAGTTCTCTGCTCAAGCCGACAGCTGTCAAAAAAAAAAAAAAAAAAAAGGCAGTCTGCCAAGTTTCACAACATTCCTCAGCCACTGAACTAACTATAAACATTGTAACGTTTTGTTCTTTTGATCAAAGGAATGAACTTCAAGCTTCTAAATGAGAGAAGTTTATCCACTTAAAGACTAAACCTTTTTCTGACACTTTTCGTTTCGTTAAAATCATTATTTTTTGCTAGAAAATTACTTAGAACCCCCAAACATTATATATATTTTTTATCACCCTAGAGAATAAAATGGTGGTTGTTGCAATATTTTATGTCACACTGTATTTGCGCAGAGGTCTTTCAAATGCAATATTTTTGGAAAAAAATACACTTTAATGAACTAAAAAAACAAAAAAAAAAAACGAAACAGTAAAGTTAGCCCAATTTCTTTGTATAATGTGAAGGATGATGTTACACCGCGAGAATCGTGATCTTTATTCTAAGCAAAAAAATTGTGATTCTCATTTCTCCCAGAGTCATGCAGCTCTATTTCAAGTACAGAGAAGGGATTTGGGATCTCTCCATAGAGCACTTGTGACATGCCTATTGCTGTCACAAGGATGTTTACATTCTTTGTGACAGCAATAAAAGTGATAGAAAAAAAATAAAACATTAAAGCAACAGTGTAAAAAAAAAAAAAAGAAAACATTTTTTAAAGTGCAAACAGCGATCATAAAACAAATGTGAGATATCGCCGCGAACATCGGACCATGGGCAGTAATTCTAGCACTAGACCTCCTCTGTAGATATAAAGTGGTAACCTGTAAAGGCTTTTTAAACATGGCCTATGGATAGTAAGATTTACGGCGTTTGTCGCCACTGTGCGGGCATGCGCAATTTTAAAGTGTGACATGTTTGGTATCTATTTACTCGACATGACATCATCTTTTATATTTTACAAAAAACATTGGGTTATGCTTTGTGTGTTTTTGCATCCAAATTGAAAAAAGTGTATTTTTTCCCCCTAAAATTGCATTTGCAAAATCGCTGCGCAAATACCGTGTGACATAAAAAAATTTGCAAAACCCACCAATTTATTCTCTAGGGCCTCTGCTTTAAAAAATATATAATGTTTGGGCGTTCTAAGTAATTTTCTATAAAAAAAAACAAACAAACTTATTTTCACATGTATACAAAAAAAGCCCGGTACAGTATACATCTCATCAGGGGCAGCCTATCCATTGTGGGTGCATGGGCGCCGCCTCCCCTATCCACCGCCCTCCCTATCCATGTGCCCCGCCCTTTCAGGACACCGGGCGCATGAATTCCTATGGCGGGGGGGGGGGGTGTTTTTTGAAACACCTGATTAGAGACAGAGAGGCTCTAATAGGCTTCAAAATAGGATGGGCTCGGGGCGCAGAGCATTGCGTCTGGAGCCCACTCAGTTGTGTTGCAACAGCAAATACATTTTCTATGTTGCAACACAGATCCTCCTCTCTGCCAATCGGGAAGCGGGTCTGATACCCGTCACCCGATTGGCTGAAAGGACAGGTGATCCTTATTGGACGCCTAGGAGGAGGGGAGGAGATGCGTGGCAGAAGCGAGGAAGAACAGACAGAGGAACAGACAGAGGAGCCGCTGCCCGATGCCCGCCGCAGCTTGTTGTCCGCCGATGCTCTGATCCCCACCGCTGCCTGATGTGTCCGCCGGTGCCCGATCCCCATCGCTGCCCGATGTGCCCGCCGATGCCTGTTCCCGCCACTGCCCACCGCTGCCCGATGTGCCAGCCGATGCCGAACCCCATTGCTGCCTGATGTGCCCGCCGATGCCTGATCCCCGCCACTGCCTGGTGTGCCCACCGCTGCCTGATGTGTCCGCCGATGCCCGAACCCCACCGCTGGCCGATGTGCCCGCCGCCTAGATGGGGTAAGTGGA
Organism: Lithobates septentrionalis; assembly: GCA_037952835.1. Classification (NCBI taxonomy): domain Eukaryota; kingdom Metazoa; phylum Chordata; class Amphibia; order Anura; family Ranidae; genus Lithobates; species Lithobates septentrionalis. The sequence continues at coordinate 542,815 of JBBDGP010004288.1, forward strand.
GGTGGACCAGCAGACAGAGGGGGGGGGGTTGAGGTGCCACTGGGGAGGAGGGTGGATGTTAGATGAAGGCAACTTCACGTTTCATTGCCAAAGGGAACGTTCACATGTCCATAGAGTTCAATAAACTGAAATATAAAGGCCTGGTTTCTGATTATGCAGCTCTAGCAATGAACTCATGTCTTCATGGCGCCTGAGACTAAAAAAGAGTCTAGAAAGATGAAAAAGAGAAAATAAGCAGATGTTAAAATATTTTCACAGTTATAAGAAAGCAAAACTTTAAAACAAGCCACAATGTACTTTAAAAAAAAAATGTATAGGACAACGTAAGACAAAGCTTTTTCTTTATGTAGAGCTACCCCTGCAGGAGCCGCTGGATATCCGGCCCCCTTATTCCTGCACAGCCAGGCAACTCGCATTTTCTGACTCTCACTCAAAGACAAGGAAACTGTCCAGGAACTTGTTTTATTGGGAAAACAAGTTGGATAAGGTATGGGATACCCAATTTGACTTGAAGAGCAACGATGAGGACAACTTTTGCATTCGGAACAGCGACAGTCTCTATGAACTTGGCAATGGAATCTCCCCTTACAGAAGCTCTGTTTCCCAGAGTAAAATGTTAGCAGAATCTCAACAGCGCAATGGTGTAGTGGTTAGCACATTCACCTAGCAGCAATAGGGTCGCTGGTTCAAATCCCAATCACGACACCATCTGCCTGGAGTTGTATGTTCTCCCTGTGCCTGCGTGGGTTTCCTCCGGGTACTCCGGTTTCCTCCCACACTCCAAAGACATGCTGGTAGGTTAATTAGATCCTGTTGAAAAATTGGCCAAATATTTGTATGTGTATGTGTTTGTAAGCGTGTCAGGACCCCATGGGGCAAAAGGACTGTGCTATACTGCAGATGGACACCGGCAGAAAAAAGCGCCCTGAGGCGATTCAGTTCGCATAGGTAGTGCTATACAATTCATTCATTCATTCATGCAGGACCCCTATGCCCCCCAAATTGGGTATCTCCACTGGGCTGCTTAGTGAAGGGATCTAAGACAAGGCAATGGGTCACAGCTTGCTAGCACAGTCCATTAAAAGCTTGCTTACATTTGGCAGCTTTAACCTTTTCTGCCCTGGTGGAATCACATCATCCTTACTGAGGATACTTTGGACGTGTTCATCGATTCTGACTTTAAGTTGTCTCTTGGTCTTACCCACGTAGTTCTTGACACAGGGGCAAGTAAGCATATAGATTACTCTGGTGGTATTACAATTAATGAAGTTATTGTTTTTAAATTGTTTCTTCCCATCAGAATCGGGGGAACACGTCCGTTCGTTCTACATATTTACAAACAGAGCACCTGCCACATCTGTACATGCCTTTCAAGGGTGGGAGTTGGGTTAACCAATTGGGAGTAGGGGATCTCTGGTATTCAGAGTGGATAAGGATGTCTCGAAGGTTCCTAGAGCCACGAGCGGTGAGGAGAGGGCGGTTGCCCACAATATTTCCAAGAATGAGCGATTCAGCCAAAATGTGCCAATGTTGACTCAAAATCCCCTTAATTTGGTCCCAATGGGCACCAAATTTGGTGATAATCCTAATTGGATCCTGTGATTTATTCAGGGGATACACGTTGATCCACCCACAAGCCAAGAGGATTCCTCTGCCATCTCCACGAGTGCCACAGGAGAGCCCTGAGACTCTGTGACGGCCGCGCCGTCTGGGCCACTACTTCACCTAACACCTCTCCACCTGACTGGCACTATATGGACTTAATTGGCGATATCCTGCATCAAGAAGGAAGCCATCCTGATCAGCTGTTGGGAGATTAACAAGCAGTAACCGCTCGTTCATCTGTCCAGTGATGCAGTCCGATATCCACATAGCGGTGAGATCTTACTTTTTACACCTCCCAATTGGGAGGGTATTACACGTATAATCATACCGCTCTCCCGCAGACTTCTATCAATCTGCTGACACTGGTGTCCCCGAACCTGCTTTTGCTCCCATGCAATTACAGCCCGGTTGCAGGAATTCCCCTTATGTATATCCCTCTCCACTTGGACCTGTAATATTACAGTGAATTATGTGTCTAAGGACTTATTACGAACTGTCCACACCACTAGTCAGTCTGCTGCAGTTCCTGACACCCTTTGGTCATTAATTTAGTGTATAAGAGGCATACATAACCGTATGGTTACCTACATTCCCCTTCAGTTTATTTAACTCATACTGGTGCTACTTGAAGGACAATCATCTTTAACCCTTAGATGATCCAATAGTGACCATTACTCTCATCAGCTATTATATATGGGGGGGATTGTATGGATTAGTGTGTGGTGGCCATCTGTATGTGTGTATACAACGTTGTCTATTTTAATGAATTGTTGGTGGTACTTTTTACATTTTTTTTTAATTATTTTGTTTGATCTGTGTTTAAGTGAATTGCTAAAAAACTTTATATTTTTTTGCTAATTGCCTGTTCCTTTCTGAAGAATTGCTTTTTTTAGGAATTATCTCTCAAATTCTTTTCCCCCTTTTTCTAAATGTTCAAAGATGATCCATCCAGTTGACATTTCTAAAACTTTTTACCAAATCATCAAAAAACCGACATCTCATCATCATTGTCTGGTCTTGGTTCTACATACCTGACCCGCTTCAGGTTGGGTGATTTCAGGATGAGTTCTCGGAGGTAAGGGGTTGCGGCACTTGGAGGGATGTTGATACTCAGTAGGGATGAGCTTCGTGTTCGAGTCGAACCCATGTTCGACTCGAACATCGGCTGTTCGACCGTCCGTCGAATTGCGAACGATATGGGCCGTTCGCGCCAAATTCGTGTGGCGCGTCACGGCCCATAATTCACTGCGGCATCGCAGTGCATTGCTGGCTGATGATTGGCCAAGCATGCACTATGACCCGCATGCTTGGCCAATCACAGCGCCGTCAGTAGAGAGAGCTGTAATTGGCCAAAGCCAGGGTGGCTTTGGCCAATTATGGCTCAGGGGATTTAGTACACACCCCACACTATATAAGGCCGCCTGCACGGCGGCCCTGTGTAGTGTGTGTTCCGGTGTGCTGAGAGATAGAGAGAGAGAGAGACAGTGTCATTTGATTTGAGTTAGATAGATTAGGCAGAACAGTCAGTCAGTTAGCTGCACTTACAGTGTATTGTGTATATATATGCATCCCAGGTGTTGCATATATATATATACACTGTATTCAGTTTAGCTAGATCCGTTCCTGTTATCTTCTATCTAGACTATTTAGTGCAGTGTGTCCTGCTCACAGTGTTCAGCTAGATCCGTTCCTGCTATTTACATTCAGTGCAGTGCGTCCTGCTCACAGTGTTCAGCTAGATCCGTTCCTGCTATTTACATTCAGTGCAGTGCGTCCTGCTCACAGTGTTCAGCTAGATCCGTTCCTGCTATATACATTTAGTGCAGTACGTCCTGCTCACAGTGTTCAGCTAGATCCGTTCCTGCTATTTACATTCAGTGCAGTGCGTCCTGCTCACAGTGTTCAGCTAGATCCGTTCCTGCTATTTACATTCAGTGCAGTGCATCCTGCTCACAGTGTTCAGCTAGATCCGTTCCTGCTATTTACATTCAGTGCAGTGCGTCCTGCTCACAGTGTTCAGCTAGATCCGTTCCTGCTATTTACATTCAGTGCAGTGCGTCCTGCTCACAGTGTTCAGCTAGATCCGTTCCTGGTATTTACATTTAGTGCAGTGCGTCCTGCTCACAGTGTTCAGCTAGATCCGTTCCTGCTATTTACATTCAGTGCAGTGCGTCCTGCTCACAGTGTTCAGCTAGATCCGTTCCTGCTATATACATTTAGTGCAGTACGTCCTGCTCACAGTGTTCAGCTAGATCCGTTCCTGTTATCTTCCTACTGACAGGCAGGCTTGTCTGGTTACAGTATATAAAGCTACCTGAAGAAAATTACAGGTGTTCTTTTTGATCCTATTAGTACCACGGTCAGGCAGCTAGACTATTTACATTTAGTACAGTGTGTCCTGCTCACAGTGTTCAGCTAGATCCGTTCCTGTTATCTTCCTACTGACAGGCAGGCTTGTCTGGTTACAGTATATAAAGCTACCTGAAGAAAATTACAGGTGTTCTTTTTGATCCTATTAGTACCACGGTCAGGCAGCTAGACTATTTACATTTAGTACAGTGTGTCCTGCTCACAGTGTTCAGCTAGATCCGTTCCTGTTATCTTCCTACTGACAGGCAGGCTTGTCTGGTTACAGTATATAAAGCTACCTTAAGAAAATTACAGGTGTTCTTTTTGATCCTATTAGTACCACGGTCAGGCAGCTAGACTATTTACATTTAGTACAGTGCGTCCTGCTCACAGTGTTCAGCTAGATCCGTTCCTGCTATATACATTTAGTGCAGTACGTCCTGCTCACAGTGTTCAGCTAGATCCGTTCCTGTTATCTTCCTACTGACAGGCAGGCTTGTCTGGTTACAGTATATAAAGCTACCTGAAGAAAATTACAGGTGTTCTATCCCAGCTTAGTGCAGCTACAGGCCATTAGTATGTCTGGAAGGCCAAGAAGGAGAGGCAGACAGTCACAAGCCAATAAGAGAGGGCAAGCAGGCTCTGTGTCTAGTGCTGGTCGTGGAGACGGTGCATCCTCATCAGCACGTGGCCATGGGACACGCTTGGCCTTTTTTTCGGCAGCTGGCCGTGTTGAGCCGCAACATGCGGAAGACTTGGTCGAGTGGATGACCAAGCCGTCCTCATCCTCCTCATCCTCTCTCACCCATGCCCAGGGTGCTTTGTCTGGCAAAGCAGCGGCCTCTTCCCTCAGCTCAATGTCATCAGTGACTCCTTCCCTAGCTCCACCATGTCCTCATGAGGATTCCCTCGAACTGTTTGACCACAGTGTTGGGTACATGCTCCAGGAGGATGCCCAGCGTTTGGAAGGCTCTGATGATGATACTGAGCTCAATGAAGGCAGTAACATGAGCACGGACAGAGGGGGTGCCCAAGAAGGACAGCAATCTGGCAGTCATGCTCCCCCTGCTGCAGCATACTGCCAGGTTTGCTCCAGTGATGAGGAGGGAGGGGATGATGAGGTCACTGACTCAACGTGGGTGCCTGATAGGAGAGGGGAGGAGGAGGAGGAGGAGGAGGTGGCACATCACCAACTAGGCAGGATGCCCTCCAGGGGCCAGCCTAAGGGCAGCACATTGACTGCATCACACCCCAAAGCTCCACATGTGCAGGGCGCTGCAGTCTCTGCGTGTTATTCAAAAAGTTCTTTGGTGTGGGCCTTTTTTGAGACGAGTGCATCAGATCGCACCGCTGCTATTTGCAACATATGTCTCAAGCGTATCTCGCGTGGCCAAAACATCTCCCGCTTGGGTACCACATGCTTGACCAGACATATGTTGACCTGCCATGCAGTTCGTTGGCAAGCGTATCTGAAAGACCCACACCAAAGAACAAAGAGGATCTCTCCTTGCTCCTCATCAGCTGAGATTTCCAACCCCACTAGACCTTCAGTCCTCTCTGAGACCTGCAGTGAGAGGAATGAAGGTGTAGAATTAGGTGTGTCACAGCCAAGTACTTGTGGGCAATCTGCTTTTGGTACACCGACGTCAGATTGTACCAGGCAAATTTCCCTGCCCCAGCTGCTGCACCGCCGAAAGAAGTTTGCTCCCAGCCATCCACATGCCCAGCGGTTGAATGCTAGCTTGGCAAAATTGCTAGCACTTCAACTGCTGCCTTTTCAGTTGGTAGACTCTGCCCCCTTCCGTGAGTTTGTGGAATGTGCGGTTCCTCAGTGGCAGGTACCCAAACGCCACTTTTTCTCACGGAAGGCGATTCCGGCTCTCTACCGGCATGTGGAAGGCAATGTCCATGCCTCGCTGGACAGGGCGGTCAGCGGTAAGGTGCATATTACCGCTGACTCATGGTCCAGCAGGCATGGACAGGGACGTTACTTAAGTTTCACGGCGCATTGGGTGACTCTGCTGGCAGCTGGGAAGGATGCAGGACAAGGTGCAGTAGTGTTGGAGGTTGTTCCGCCACCACGCCTCCAAAATGCTGATTGTGACACACCTCTCTCCTCCACCCCCTCCTCTTCTTCTTCCTCCATGGCCTCTTCCTCGGAACCAGCGGTGCTCCGTAGGCGTTCAAGGGGCTACGCAAGTACGCAGGCCAAAAGATGCCATGCGGTGCTTGAGCTGGTGTGCTTGGGGGACAGGAGCCACACTGGGGCAGAGGTTCTGTCAGCTCTGCAGGGGCAGGTTCAGAGGTGGTTGACGCCACGCCAACTTAAGGCAGGAATGGTGGTTTGCGACAATGGCACCAACCTCCTCTCTGCCCTCCGACAGGGACAACTGACCCATGTGCCCTGTTTGGCTCACGTCCTTAACTTGGTGGTGCAGCGGTTCTTGGGCAGGTACCCGGGCTTACAGGATGTCCTGAGGCAGGCCAGGAAAGTCTCTGTGCATTTCCGCCGGTCATATAATGCCAGTGCTCGGCTGACGGACCTCCAAAAGGAGTTTAACCTGCCCAAGAACCGCCTAATCTGTGACATGCCCACCAGGTGGAACTCGACGTTGGCCATGCTGCAGCGGCTGCACACGCAGCAGAGGGCCATCAATGAGTACCTGTGCGACTATGGCACCAGGACAGGGTCAGGGGACCTTGGTTTTTTTTCCCCACGCCAGTGGGCCATGATCAGGGATGCATGCACTGTCCTGTCACCATTCGAGGAGGCCACGAGGATGGTGAGCACTGACAGTGCATGCATCAGTGACACTGTCCCCCTTGTCCACCTGTTGGAGCACACGCTGCGTGGAATAATGGACAGGGCACTTGAGGCAGAACAGAGGCAGGAAGAGGAGGACTTCCTTAGCTCTCAAGGCCCCCTTTATCCAGACAGTGTTCCTGCGTGCCCGCCGATCACACAGGAAGAGGACGAGGAGGAGGAGGAGGAGGAGGAGGAAGATTGTGTCAGTATGGAGGTGGAGCCTGGCACTCAGCATCAGCAGTCTTTAAGGGATCAGTCCCAAGGAACACATGGACTTGTACGTGGCTGGGAGGAGGTGGCTGCGGACGTTGTTGTCCTTAGTGACCCAGAGGACTCCGGACCGAATGCCTCAGCAAACCTACGCTGCATGGCCTCCCTGATCCTGCAAAGCCTGCGTAAGGATCCTCGTATTCGTGGTATCAAGGAGAAGGACCAATACTGGCTGGCAACCCTCCTTGATCCACGTTACAAGGGTAAGGTTGCGGACCTTATCTTGCCATCGCAGAGGGAGCAGAGGATGAAACATCTTCGGGAGGCCTTGCAGAAAGGTCTGTGCAACGCGTTCCCAGAGACTGGGAGGTTACAAACTCCTGTTTCTGGACAACGTGTTGCTGAGGCTTCGGTCAGTCAAAGAAGGAGCGGTGGAGAAGGTGGCCGTCTGACCGATGCGTTCAGACAATTTTTTGGTCCGCAGCCCCAAGGTATGATCGGTTCCAGCAACCATCGCCAGCGTCTGTTTTACATGGTGCAGGAATACCTAGGGGCAAGATCAGACTTGGACACCTTTCCCACCGAAAATCCTCTGGGTTACTGGGTCTTGAGGATGGATCACTGGCCAGAGCTTGCACAGTATGCAATTGAGCTACTGGCCTGTCCTGCATCCAGCGTTCTTTCGGAACGTACATTCAGTGCTGCTGGAGGCGTGGTAACCGATCACAGGGTGCGTCTGTCCACTGACTCGGTCGATCGGCTGACCTTCATAAAAATGAATCAGTCTTGGATCACCACCAGCTACCAAGCACCTGATGCTGATGTAACTGAATAATTTTTTTCAGATCCCTTCAAAGACTGCCTATGCTGATGCTGAGTGATTATCCCTGAGTAATTATCCTCTTCCTCCTCAATCATCACGCTGATAGCTTGTAAGAACATTTTTGGTTCTGGGCGCCACCACCAGTGCCTAAGACACAATTTTTCAGCCCCTGTATAACAGGGGCGTGTAATTACAATTTTTGATGTAATACTTTGCAGCACGGCTCGTTCCTGCATTCCAACTAGAGTGTCTGTGAGGGGTTGCAGTGTTGTGGCACCAGCACCAGTGCCTAAGGCCCAATTTTTCTGCCCCTGTCTAACAGGGGCGTGAAATTACAATTTTTGATGCAATACTTTGCAGCAGGGCTCATTCCTGCGTTCCAACTAGAGTGTCTGTGAGGGGTTGCAGTGTTGTGGCACCAGCACCAGTGCCTAAGGCCCAATTTTTCTGCCCCTGTCTAACAGGGGCGTGAAATTACAATTTTTGATGCAATACTTTGCAGCAGGGCTCGTTCCTGCGTTCCAACTAGAGTGTCTGTGAGGGGTTGCAGTGTTGTGGCACCAGCACCAGTGCCTAAGGCCCAATTTTTCTGCCCCTGTCTAACAGGGGCGTGAAATTACAATTTTTGATGCAATACTTTGCAGCAGGGCTCGTTCCTGCATTCCAACTAGAGTGTCTGTGAGGGGTTGCAGTGTTGTGGCACCAGCACCAGTGCCTAAGGCCCAATTTTTCTGCCCCTGTCTAACAGGGGCGTGTAATTACAATTTTTGATGCAATACTTTGCAGCAGTGCTCGTTCCTGCGTTCCAACTAGAGTGTCTGTGAGGGGTTGCAGTGTTGTGGCACCAGCACCAGTGCCTAAGGCCCAATTTTTCTGCCCCTGTCTAACAGGGGCGTGTAATTACAATTTTTGATGCAATACTTTGCAGCAGGGCTCGTTCCTGCGTTCCAACTAGAGTGTCTGTGAGGGGTTGCAGTGTTGTGGCACCAGCACCAGTGCCTAAGGCCTAATTTTTCAGCTCCTGTTCAACAGGGGCATGTAATTACAATTCTTGATCTAATATTTCACAGCAGGGCCCTGTGAGGGCTTACAGTGTTTTGGCCACAGCAACACCTAAGGCCCAAATTTCTGCTGAGTATATAGGGCAGGACCCTACTTTCAAACATCTAACTTACAAACGACTCCTACTTGCAAACGGAAGGAGACAACAGGAAGTGAGATGAAATCTACCCATAGGAAGGGAAATTCTCTCATGTAAGAGTTAATATGGGAAAACAATTTCTCCTTTCCACTGATGCTTTCCAATCCTTGTTCCACAAAAAAAACCAAATTTTCAAAAAACATTTTTCATTGGGACAAAAAAGTGAGGTGAAATCTTCTGAAGAGGAGGAAAGACGCAAAACAAATGTCACAGGGGTGATAACCCTTCCCTATGTTTTCCAAAAAGCTTAGAAAAGATTTTTTGGCTGGAGCTAAACACATTAAAAATGTTCAAAATTACAAACAGATTCTACTTAACAACAAACCTACAGTCCCTGTCTTGTTTGCACCGCCTGTATACTGCTGTTCAGAGTATATAGGGACCTTTCCTTATTTTAATTTGGGTGCGGGGTTCCCCTTAATATCCATACAAGACCCAAAGGGCCTGGTAATGGACTGGGGGGTACCCATGCCGTTTGTCTCACTGATTTTCATCCATATTGCCAGGACCCGACATGACATTAAACCCGCAAGCAGTTTTAAATGAGATTTTTTCCTTTAAAAATGACATTTGGTGCAGGGACTGTTCTAAACATGGGAAACACGCGTCACTTTACAGGCATACTATAGACACCCCCCAGGTACGATATTTAAAGGAATATTTCACTTTTTTTTTTTTTACTTTAAGCATCATTAAAATCACTGCTCCCGAAAAAACGGCCGTTTTTAAAAGTTTTTTTTGCATTGATACATGTCCCCTGGGGTAGGACCCGGGTCCCCAAACCCTTTTTAGGACAATACCATGCAAATTAGCCTTTAAAATGAGCACTTTTGATTTCGAACGTTCGAGTCCCATAGACGTCAATGGGGTTCTAACGTTCGTGCGAACTTGCGGTCCGTTCGCGGGTTCTGGTGCGAACCGAACCGGGGGGTGTTCGGCTCATCCCTAATACTCAGCTCTAGATATGTGAGGTTCTTATTGTTACTCAGAGGCATAATCAATGGGAGGTGTTCATCATCTAGGAAATTATCCCGTAGCCTGTCCAAGAGGAGAGAAAAGTGTCATGTCTACCCCAAATCAGTTTTCCTAATTTTTAAAAGTAATATAGAGCGTTTACAAGTTTAGCTTTTCTTCTTTACATTTCTCTCTTTTTCTTCTTTGCTCCCTTCCAATACCCTATAATTTCCTTCAAGCGTTCCACTTCTCTCCCCCCCCTTTCCTCTCATCTTCTTTCCCTCCCCCACTCCTCTCTTCTTTTTCCCTCTCCCTTTCCGCTCTTCTTCTTTCACTCCCCCTCTCTTCTCCTCTCCTTCTCCCTTTCCCTTTCCTCTTTTCCCTCTTCCTTTCTTTCCTCTCCCTCTCCCTTTCCTTTCTTCTCCATTTCCTCTTCTCATTTCCCTCCTACTTTGCTCTCTTTTCCTTACCCTCTCTATGTACTCTCTTCTCCTTTCCCTCTCCTCTCTTCTACTTTCCCTTTCCCTCTGCTCTCTTCTACTTTCCCTCTCCCTTTCCTCTCTTCTCCTTTCCCTCTCTCTTTTCTCTCTTCTCCTTTCCCTCTCTCTTTCCTCTCTTCTCCTTTGCCTCTCCCTTTCCTCTCTCTTTCTTTCTTCCCCTTTACCTCCTACTTTACTCTCTTTTCCTTACTCTCTCCCTTTCCTCTCCTCTCCTTACCCTCTCCCTTTCCTCTCTTCTCCTTTCCCTCTCCCTTTCCTCTCTTCTCCTTTCCCTCTCCCTTTCCTCTCTTCTCCTTTCCCTCTCTCTTTCCTCTCTTCTCCTTTCCCTCTACCTTTCCTCTCTTCTTATTTCCCTCTCTCTTTCCTCTCTTCTCCTTTCCCTCTCCCTTTCCTCTCTTCTCCTTTTCCTCTCCCTTTCCTCTCTTCTCCTTTCCCTCTCCCTTTCCTCTCTCTCTTTCCTCTCTTCTCCTTTCCCTCTCCCTTTCCTCTCTTCTCCTTTCCATCTCCCTTTCCTCTCTTCTCCTTTCCCTCTCCCTTTCCTCTCTTCTCCCTTCCCTCTCCCTCTCCTCTCTTCTCCTTTCCCTCTCCCTTTCCTCTATTCTCCTTTCCCTCTCGCTTTCCTCTCTTCTCCTTTCCCTCTCTCTTTCCTCTCTCTTTTCCTCTCTTCTCCTTTCCCTCTACTTTTCCTCTCTTCTTCTTTCCCTCTCTCTTTCCTCTCTTCTTCTTTCCCTCTCTCTTTCCTCTCTTCTCCTTTCCCTCTCCCTTTCCTCTCTTCTCCTTTCCCTCTCTCTTTCTCTCCCTTTCCTCTCTTCTCCTTTCTCTCTTTCCTCTCTTCTCCTTTCTCTCTCTCTTTCCTCTCTTTTCCTTTCCCTCTCTCTTTCCTCTCCTCTCCGTTCCTTCTCTCTTTCATCTCCTCTCCGTTCCCTCTCTTCTCCTTTCACTCTCCCTTTTCATTTTCCTTTCTCCCTAATATTTCTTCCTTCGTTCTTTTCTTTCCTACCACTCTTCCTTCCCCTCTGTCCTTTATTTCCTCCTTTCCTTATCCTTCCCATCCTACCAAAGTAGCAGGTTCTTTTTAATGATGGCCCATACATCTGCCTATACTTTCCTTTTCTTTTTCTCCCTCAGTGTTCCATTTTCCCAAAGGAAGAAGAAGAAGAAAAAGGACTCGCCCCCATGTTACACTGCTGGTTGCCAATAACATATGAATCATCATGGTAATAAGAAGGGCAGCAGTCAAATGTTCTGTACAATGTTGGTATACTCACATCAACTGCTCCACAGTGCAGGTTGGACTGGACAAAGCCTCCATCAAGTCACCAAAGTAAGGACAGATCAAAGAATTAAATGATAGGACGAGTTTCTTCAGAGATTTGTTACTTCTTATTCCTGATGCCAAAAGAGGGCAGGAAGTGTCCGCCAGCCAGTTACTCTCCAACCTGGAGGAAGAAATAAGAATGTAAGAGCATGGAAACAATGAACCATGTGTCAGCTGTGTATGTGTGACCTCCCTTTCGAATTTCTTGGCCAAAATGTCTTATATGGTTGAGGGCCTTTTCCATAGAATTTGCTTGGTTACTTTACAGAGCATGCTGCCAGATCCTACCTCAACTCTCCCCACTTACACAGGCTTGGGACTGGCATGCAGAATGATAACACCAAAGGAGAAGGGATCCAATTAACCTACCAGCGTGTTTTTGGAGTGTAGGAGGGAATCCACACAAGCACTATACAAATAGTGTTCTAGGTGAGAGTCAAACCAAGGACCCCAATTCTAACCACCAATCCATTGTAATAACCATGTGTCAATTAAAGCCCATCACAAGCCGAAACTGTTTTTGTCTAGCTTTGGATATGTGGGTAGGTGCAGTGTGAAGCGGCTGGCACGTGGACCCAACACACAGAGTCCACGTGCATTAACAGGAGTATATTGTAACAAAAGTTCAACAGTACACAACAGGCCTGGGGAGGAGGCAACCCAACTGGGACCACGTACAAAGGGCAACAGTGAAGAAACAGAAGACCGGAGACCCGCAGAGGTCACAGCACCCTGGCTGGTCAGTAGTCAAAGGGGAGGCTTGCCAGGAAGGTTTGCGTAGTCCCTGTGCTTTTCCTACTCCTCTGCAACATTTCTCTGGTTCTAAGTACTGTCCCTGACAGATGGGTGTCCTATTCCTACTTAACCACTCACAAAATATGTGACAAACCCAGGATCCAGGGTTTTAAATAGACTCGGCCTGACCCAAGATGGCCACCAAAGTCACACGGGGAACCAGCATCCAATTCAATAGCTGCCTTCCTGTGACTGAGGAAACCACAAAGGAACTAGGTTCCTTTTGACTTCCTTCACCATCTGTATTGTCGTTGCCGTTGAACGCCACCTGCAGTGGAGAGTGCACCTGTCTACAGAGTTAGGAAGTGTCAAAACCTCTGTCAGGTGTTAATTTCTATATGTGTCCTTGCTAAGGAGATCCACCATCTTTATTTGTCTTGATCAGCATTGTTACCCGGACAAAAAAACAATGGGAAATCCCAAAATGTACAGCTCTCTTTGGAACAAGAGGTGAGTAAAGATTTCAGAGGAGACACCTGTACTTCTAGCACACATATGTCAAACACAAGGCTTGTGGGCCAAATCTGGATCCCCAGGCAATTTCATGTGGCCCTTACACTTTTCCTGCAGCTGCAGAACCCCCTTCATCTCCGCCCCCACCTTTTCTCAGCAGTCGGCAGCTGAGAGGAGGACAGAACTCCTCCTCCAGATCCTACACCTCTCTGTGCAGCTGCAGAACCCACTCATCTTTGCTTCCCTAGGTCTCAACATTCAGCAGACTCCAGAAGCTGACTCCAGCCCTCCTCTGGTCCTCCTTTAGACCCTGCTCTTTCTGTTTCCCAGCTCCGCCTCCAGCTTCTTCCTGTCAAAAGCACAAGGTAAGGGGAAGTGCACTGTGATGTAAGGAGGGTGAGAGACTCTTGACTTCTGAAGAAGGGGGGGCTCTTGACATCTAATGTAGGGGGGGGGGGGGTTCTCTGGCCATCTAGTCTTACAACTAATACTCAATATTCCCATTGCACATGTTCCTGGATGAATCTTCAAAGAGATTTGGGTGCTGTAGCAAAGGCCAGCTAGAGACTGGTTCAAAAGTCACAATGCAGATATTTACCAGCACACCATGGATCAACAAAATAGAGTCCAAACAGATATTTTATTGCATCATCATATCACAAAGTGGTGCAACTTTTCGGAGCCAGGCAGAGCCCCTGGCCCCTTGAGGGCAACCATAATGCTGATGCGGCCCACAATGAAATTGAGTTTGTCAATCCTGTTCTAGCAGATGTTTACAATGAGATTTCTTCTCACTTTGGAGAGTTTTATTTCAAATATTTGTATTAATATTTTGTATCGCAAACAATATATAAACAAGTAAAATTGTAAAAATTTAAGTTTTACAGAGCAGACATACAAGTTTTCATAATATTACAAAACCATATACAATATAAGGAAGAGAGAATAAGGTACCACTTAATGTTCTTACTCAATGTAGAGTCAGACTAACGTAATACCCTTTCGCTACTTACTAAGTTTATACCCAAAGACAAGAGGGTACATCTGCACACAGGTTACTTTAGCAAAGCTTGGGTCTCCCTGGATTAACCATCCCACTTCCTTGACAGCCGGAGTCGACTAACCGGGATGTCCCGCACACTCCACCCCAATGGGAACTTTCTGTAGGAGTGTGCGGAGGACCCCCCGTGTCCGATCCCCGATCCCCAGTACTTGATGATAAAACTCTTGTGGGAGGCAATGCAGGGGAAGTCCTTTTACAGTCAGAAATTTACCCTTGTATGTTATATAAACAATATCTGCACAATAATTATTGACCGTCCCGCGGACGTGGAAGGTCCACCGGAGAATTCCCTTAGTCTAGGAATTCAAGGACCTGTAGGATACAGAGATTTAGGGACAAGAGAGTCCCACCCAAAGGGAGGAAAGAAAACGTGGTAAAAGAAGAGAGGGAGAGGGGAAGGAGGGAGGGGGATTAAAGTGAGTTGGGACCAGTATTGAGGGTGTAATTAGTTCCTCCTCCTGACATACCTGGTAAGACATACCTGACATACCGGTGTCGCTCCCCGTCGCTGAAGACGTCAGAGGACGAAGCGCGCACGACGGATCTACGCTTCCCAAATCACTTCCTGACAGACCTGTGGGTGGATCAGACATTTGTCCAGCTGACCGCTACTTCCCCCACTTGTATCTGCTTTGCTTACAGTGACTGTGGACACCATACAAGACAGTATCTGAGCATCATCCTCCCCCCAGTGGTCAAGGGAGGAACAGCGGAATACTGTGCTTGGATGTGTTTTTAATCTTTTAAACGTTTTTATATTTTACTTTGGAACATTCTGGATTTCTTTATACACATAATTTTATAAAATAAATACACCTTTGAGACTTTATCACACTATGGAAGTCTCCTTTTCTTTGACACATGAGGATTAAGATCCACCGGGACACAACTGGAGATATGACAGCAGTGAACAGAAAAGCTATTGTATAGGACTACAGGCCTGACACCCCTGCAGGGGTTCCTACCTTTGGTGAGTGAGCATTTTGAGGGGGGTCACAGAAGTCACCACCCTACGCTGTACGCACGAAAGTTACCTGGTGAACAACCTGATTGCTGCATGCACTGCATGGGACTGTCATTAATATGCTTTGATCTCCATAGTATACAGACTCTGCATTGAAACATAGATATACATGCTATTGATGTATGAGGGGAAAAATCTTTGCTTTTGTTTACAGGATATAACATATATGTGCTGATATATGGTTTTTTATGCACAGAGTATGCTGTCTGTAGTTCCTGATCTAGAGATAGTACACTGACCTATCGGGAACATATGGGCTGCAGTGCAGACAGATGCTTGGTGATAGGTTTTATATATCTCCTAGTAGGCTGCATGTAAGCCCATGCTGACTCTTATCTATATGTTTTAGTCAGTTTCTACCTTTACTAATCCGTGACAACATCATAATTCCCCTTCATATAGAAAAACGTTCTCACATACAAGCGTTTATATACATATATATATAAAAAAAAACGTTTTTCATATAATGTTTCCTGTACATGCTTAGCCATACAGGTTTTTGAGGTCGCGCCGTTTTATCCCTATAATATTCTTCAAACAGCTTCTAAAAAACTGACTCAAATGATGTGTCAGAGTCCCTAGAGCAATGGTCAGGAGGCTTACCAGGATCATCAAGGAACATTCTCCTGGATCATTACAAAGCAAAGAAGATTGCTGGAAAGCCCCCACACTCAAGCCTCTGATGAGGAAGAAAGACCAAGATCGAGGTGTATGGAGCAATCTTCTTTGCTTTGGACTGATCCTGCTACTTCCAGAAGATTCCTGCTCCTAGAGACAAGGTCTTTAAGCATTCTGTTGAGCACGGCCATTGTGGGGCCCTATAAAGTGTTTTCCACCAGTAATGCAGATCCTGGAGTGCACTAAGGTTTATGGACTGCTTCTCCATACCCAGAAGCAATTAGATGGGAAAACCTGAGCTCCAATGGACCACACTTGAGATGAGTACAGCAAACAGGACTAGAACCTAGAATTTCATCAGAATATAAACTACCTTTCTTGTTACAGCAAGCTCTTATGTTCCTTCTTGATGATAGAGGCATGTTAACATTTTGACATTGTCCAGCTGTATTTAGATCAAGTGACCTGCCAAGGAAATGATCCATTGATGTAGAAGGAACCACATTTTCTGGAACTAAAAGATGTAGACCAGGAGACATAAAACCTAAAATGATAGGATTCTCCACAATATGGGAACACAAGACTTCCCCAGCTCTATAAATGGAAGACGGATTTCACCAGGTCAGAAACCACTCGGTTCTCAGAAACAGAAAATTTGGTCTGATCAGTAACTCTATCAGTTTGTCTGATGACAGCAGAAGGAAATGCTGAGACAGCTTGCGAAAAGACTAGAGAGAGTGCATTGAAGAAGGTGAACCACTGCTACATGACTCTGCTGGAACAACTGAGAGACAGGTAATTTCCTGACTGAGGGACAATGAGGGACATAACACCCTGAGTATCAGTTATAAAACCTAACTTTAACATGTAAACCTTAAAAAACATTGACCAAAAACCATTATAGTTATTATCCCTTCCAAGAAGTTGATGTGAATTTTCCATCAGATCAGACATGTTGGTGAACATCCAAAACCAATCCCACCAAATGCCTTCTCATTTTCATGTTCTACTCACTCCAGTTCCTCTAATTTGCAGGGAGGACTTGACAAAGCTGCCATCAGGTCACCAAAATGAGGCCCATCCAGCTTGTTATAAGACAACCGAAGTATTCGTAGAGACTTATTGGCACTGATTGCAGGTCCTAAATACGAGCATGCCCGGTCTGTTAGTCCAGTGGCTACCAATCTACAGGAAGGGAATATAAAACAAATCTGATTAAAAAATAATTTATTCTGTTCGTTTTTAAGTGGAGTGCAGATTTCAAGTGTAAATGTACTGTCTATGCCAGTTGTCTCCAAAATGTGGCAACGGGCCAGATGCGGCCCTGTGCTTGCCTTTATCCGGCCCTTAGGGCACTGTTGCTCTCACTGATACAAACAAGGCACCATCACTGACACCAATGATGAGGCACCATGTCTTCCACTGACATTAACAGGGGGGCATAATACCTCCCACTAACACCAATGAGGGGGGCACTATTCCTCCCACTGATATCAATCATGGGGCATTATTCCTTCCACTGACACCAACAAGGGGGCACTATTCCCCCCACTAATACCAATGATGGGGCACTATTCCTCCCACTGATATCAATCAAGGGGCATTATTCCTTCCACTGACACCAACGAGGGGGCACTATTCCTCCCACTAATACCAATGATGGGGCACTATTTCTCCCACTATTCCTCCCACTGACACGAATGATGGGGCACTTTTCCTCCCACTGACACGAATAATGGGGCACTATTCCTCCTACTGATACTAATGATGGGACACTATTTCTTCCACTGAATCCAACGAGGGGGCACTATTCCTCCCACTAATATCAACGATGGGGCACTATTCCTCCCACTGACACGAATAATGGGGCACTATTCCTTCCACTGGTACCAATGATGAGGCACCATGTCTTCCACTGACATTAACAGTGGGGGATAATACCTCCCACTGAAATCAAGGAGGGGGCACTATTCCTCCCACTGACACCAATGATGGGGCACTATGCCTCCCACTGATACCAATGATGGGGCACTATTCCTCCCACTGACACCAACAAGGGGGCACTATTCCTCCCACGGACACCAATGATGGGGCACTATTCCTCCCACTGATACCAATGATGGGGCACTATTCCTCCCACTGACACCAACAAGGGGGCACTATTCCTCCCACTGACACCAATGACAGGGCACTATTCCTCCCACTGAAACCAATCATAAGGCACCATGTCTTCCACTGACACTAACAAGGGGGCAATATTTCTCCCACTGATACCAATGACCGGGCACTATTCCCCCCCCACTGACACCAATGATGGGGCACTATTCCTCCCACTGATACCAATGACAGGGGCACTATTCCTTTCACTGACACCAACAATGGGACACCATCCCTCGGACCAATACCAACAATACCAATGAAGGGGCACTATTCTCCCTAATGAGCATAGGTGCTATGTCATTTTATTCCCAGTGACCACCAAGCCTGAGACATTATCCACTCCCACTGATGCTGGGGCATTTTCTACTCCCACGGGCCACAGTCCGGCCCCTCCTAAGGTCTGATGGACAGCAAGTTGGCTCCTGCTACGTATCCTTAATTTAGAGCCAGAGTCTGAAGTTGGGCTTTAACTAAAAAATGTACTATATCCTTTCTATTTTACAACATTATGAATTATACAATCACATACAATAAGACAACTTACTGCAGAGTGTGTATCTTGCAGTCGGGATGTTTTAATGCTGAACATATAAACTTGACTCCGTCATCTCCGAATCTATTGTAACTGAATCTGTAAGGAGTGAATAAGATACATTTCAGTAATTTATACAAACAAATGCATTGTGCAACTACTCAGATATACTGTACTATCCTCCCTGCCAGAGAATGTATAATGGTGTTCAGCTTTGTGATCCAGGCACTTCTGCCAGATAGCACAGCCAGGCCCTCAACCTCCCCAGAGGTACACTTGGTCAAGTACATATGCCCAGCCTGCTGACTGGCCAGTGAAGGAGTAGCAGAAGACTGATGTAGATATCCCTCCGCTCATTTTGCTCTCTCCTCCTGTCAGCATGCTCATTGTCAGCACATGTGCAATGCAGCACAGCTGATTGGCTCCCAGTATTTCCCTCCATTTCTTTGCCTGTATGCTGCAGTTCACAAAATTAAAGGAGGCTCAATTTAGGTACCCCACACTAGCTGTATTTAAAAATATTTTATTATAATTTTTAAATACATAACTGCATTATTGCAATAAATACCATGTTTTTCATTTCATTTTGGTAGGTATAAAATATTATCTATTAATATATTGCACACTGCTTTGGAGAGCTTTTGCCATCCCTACCCATGTAGAAAAATGCATGCTGTTTACAAAATGCAATAGCTCAAGTGGAAATCTGCATACACAAATGTATCAATCCCATTGGATAGCTAAGTCCAAGCTTTCAAGTAAAGCCAGCTAAAGGCTGTTGTGATACCTCATTAGCTAACCCATAGTGCTCTGGAAATCCTTTGCAATATTGTAAAACCAAGATTGCATATCCTATCCTACCTGTCTCCTATAAAAGAAGTAAAATTAGAGTTATAGCTTCCCCTTTGTTCCAGCCTGGTATAGGGATTGCTTGTTCAACATAATAATATAGAAGGTTCACTAACTTGGAGGAGTGATTCACAGTAAGGTTGCACAAAAAAGCTTACAATGAAAGTAATAAATAATAAATTTGGATGTTGGACTTATAGAAAATGTCAGCTGCACTGGAAGAGATCTGTAGTAATGGAAGTGGTGGGCGCCTCAGTGTTCCCTCTTCCTATCAGCCTGAAAGTGTGCTCCTTCTTCTCCTTCCCCCCAGAAACACATACATATTGTGTACAGCGCCCCCATAGGACTGACTGGGCTCTACAGTTGCTGGAGGGAGACGGAAGTGGGCAGAGAGCCCAGGAACTCTGAGCTCAGCCTATCCTCCTCTATGCCTGTCCCTGCAAAAGTGACATTGGGGGAGCAGGAACAGTTCAGAAAGGTTGGGGTGCAGGGACATGGGTGCTGGGATACTGAGGGGTTCAGAAAGGTGCAGTGTTTGGTATCTTGGGGTTCAGTAACAGAGGTACTAGGAGGATGGGAGTTATAGAGTCAGGGGTTCAGAAAGGTGCAGTGTCTGCTATGTTTGTGTGCAGTGACAGGGACGCTGGGACTCTGGGAAGTTCAGAGATTCAGAGAAGTGCAGGGTCTGGTAATTTTGGGTGCAGTGACAGGGGTGCAGGAAGTCTGGGAAGTTCAGAGTGAGGGGTTCAGAAAGGTGCAGTGTCTGGAGTGTTGGGGTGCAGTACCAGGGGTGCTGGGAGGTGGGGGGTTTAGAGTCAGGGGTTCTTGGTGGCAGGAGTTGTCAGGAGGCAGGGTGCTGGGGCACTGGGTCTCCATAGGCCCAGTTTCAAAAGCTGTCTATATGTAAGCCTGCAGAGAGGCTTCTCTAAGTGCCACCTGATTTAGCGCCGGTCTCCTGAACTGCATTGCCCGCTGATCTAAGATAAGTGGAAGGGGATTTAGTTAGCATGGGGAAGAAGGTCCTCAGGATTAAGTTATCTATAAGTATAGTTAGCCTTTAGGCCCCCTTCAGACCTAAGCGCTGCAGTAATGTGCGCTTAACCGCAACACATGGTACGCTCTACAGTGTGTTACAGCACTGTTGGTAAATACCAGGTCCACGCTTAGGAGTGTACAGTGTTTGGGATAATCCAAAATGATGCCAATACCTGGCACATATGCAATAGGGAAAGGAAGTTAAACACATTGCCTTCCTTAACATCAAGAACTTTTGACATTTATGAGCTCTTAAGACGTAAGAAGACGTGCATTTATATCGTACCCTATGTTACGTATGTTATGTAGAGCAGGTGCAAATCTCTCAACATCCTCCCCCTGAAGGTTACATCCTCTTAAGCCAAGAACTTCAATCTCTTCAAAGGACTGAAGCATAAAAGACAGCACAGAGCAGTCCAGAGGGGTCAGGTTGACTTCACAAAAGGAAAAACATCTGAACAATCCCAGGCATTCTGAACAAAACTCCTTATTTTGTAGCTCAAAGAATTTAAAACATATACTTAAGAGCCTTCTTGTTTCCAAGGTTTCAGGTTCTGTAACTTCTTGTTGAAGCCAAGTGAGGACATCCTTGGCGGCATCAGAAGACAAGTCACCCAGATAAGGCTCCAAAATGGTGCTGGTGGAGACATCGGAGAGGCCACAGAGAAATGAGAGAAATAGTTCACCATAGTTGTTATTGAACGACTTGGCTCTTTCAAGTGAGCTATGTAACTTCTCTGGAGAATAGTCAATATAATGGACCAAGGCGGCCAAAAATTCCTGGGTGATGGGGTGAAGGAAGGAGAAGGATGCCTCGGGGAAATGTGTGTATTCTTTCATAAACTCTGGTAAAAGTTTTGAGGCCGTGTCCACATTAAACTGTGACAAGGTCTGTTTTTCAAATTTGGTAACATGGTTCATAATTCCATGTTCTGCCATCCACCCAATAGATGTCAACAAACTCCGAGCACTGGATTTATCTGGACTATGGTTGGACAGAACATCAGCAATGAAAGCCGCAAAGAGCTGTGTCATAGTTTTTGGCAGTAATGTCTTCTTTTGGTCATTATTGGTTGGTTGGCCTTTGAAGAACTTTGATAACACTGTGCAGATGATCCAGCAATATGATGGGTTGTAACAGAAAGTGTACAGCACACCGTTCTCCCTCAGAAAACCCAAAACCTTGTCTGATATGTCCTTGTTCATGAAGAATCTTTCAATATAAAGCTGACTTTCGTTTGGTAAGAATCCAATGACCTCCAATACTCCCTTGAAAATGCTAATATCCTTTCTCGCTAATCTGTCTGGTTGGCTGGTCATGAGCAAACGGCAGCCCTTGAGTAGAGACCGCTTTGTCAAACCAACCACAACTGCTCTAACATTTTCTACTTGTTTTATATCATGGGATAGGTGGCATGATTTAAAATTTATTTCATGAACACTTTCATCCAGGCCATCAAAGATAAAGAGTATCCTTTCTGGATTCTTTAAAATGTTCCCAAGTTGATTCTCTAGATATGGATATTCCTGAAGGATCATTGACTCCAAGCTGATCTTTTCTAGCTTGTTGAGATCCCGGAACCTTAAGAAGAAGATGAAAGAAAACCTCTGATAGATTTTGCCGTTTGCCCAATCACAAACCAGCTTCTCCAGTAGTGTTGTCTTTCCTATTCCTGGCACACCAGTCATCATCACTGCATGTGGTTCACATTTTAGCCTTTGGCACCAGCGGAACAGTCTGTTAGGAGAAACACATCCTGCAGCAGTTAGTACGTAATTTTTATGTTTTGCTGCTGTCTCTATAAGCTTGTGTTCAGCTGATTTGTAAAAGGGGCGGACATTGGATGCAATCAAATCCATATAACGATCAGAAACATAAAAAGTCTTATTCTGTCCTGTAGATGCTGACGTTTTTGGTATAGCAGTTTCTAGCAAGTGTTGTTTGTGATGTTCCTGTATTTCTGCCAAAGCGAAGAAAGCAAAACATAATAATATCAATAAAATTATAATGAAAAAGCAAAAAAAAATAACCAATGACCCCTGACTTTGACAATGTAGCTTATTTTACTCTATGATTAGGCTCTTAAAGAGAGGGAAAAACATTAGAAGGCAGAGGAGCAGATGCAACATCCTCTGTACTGGAAAGTACTAATACATTTTCATACTAGGCTTTTATGATGGAGTGTGTCATCTTTTTCTTTGTTGGAAGGTTATGGATGACAGAAGTAGGTGTCTATGTACTGCATCACACAAGATGCCTACATCACCCATTGGCTGGGGCTGTTTTTTTCATATTTTACACCAAAACTACCCTTTTGGCGTGCATTAGCTTTCCAATCATTGAATGACCTCCAACATTTACCTTTCAGCTCTGGAGTCAGTGGGTTTCCATTTTGGTCCAGTAATATCTGTTGCATTAGACTGTCCCCTAAACAAAGAGAAATCACAGAATGAGACAATAAGTAATTGGTATTTTAACACTTTTGTCTCTTTTTCTTTGCCATAGATGTGTGACTTACATAAAAAAAGAAATAGAGGGAGAAGAACGAAGGAAAGTCCTTCTAGTGTGGCATTGTTAGTACAAGTTTAATAATAAACAGAATAGCCCAAAAGCTAATAGTATGAACTATTCATCCCAGTGCCATATATACCACCGTATACCTACAAGCAGAAACACACATGGAA
Source organism: Lithobates septentrionalis (assembly GCA_037952835.1). Lineage (NCBI taxonomy): Eukaryota > Metazoa > Chordata > Amphibia > Anura > Ranidae > Lithobates > Lithobates septentrionalis. Next base: position 565,795 of record JBBDGP010004288.1, read on the forward strand.
CCCTTCAGAGAAGAAAGAAGACGGACACAAATTGGAGTGATCAACTTTCATGGATATTTGAGTATCAACTTTGGCGTATACCTCATTTTTATATATTTTTTAATATGTTTCGCTTAGTGTTATGTAAAGCTTTATTTTTGCAGTTAACTCTGGACTTAGGGAACTCAGTCAAGTGATTGCCAGACCGTTGTTCCTAATTTTTACAGACAGTCTATTGACTGGAATGGTACCAGCTGATTGGAGAAAAGCCAATGTAGCACCAATATTTAAAAAGGGCCCAAAATACATCCCTGGGAATTACAGACCAGTTAGCCTAACATCAATAGTATGTAAAATCTTGGAGGGGATGATAAGGGACTATATACAAGATTTTAGTAATAAGAACGATATCATTAGCAGTAATCAGCATGGATTCATGAAGAATCGTTCTTGCCAAACCAATCTATTAACCTTCTATGAGGAGGTGAGTTGCCATCTAGATAAAGGAAGGCCCGTAGACGTGGTGTATCTGGATTTTGCAAAAGCATTTGACACAGTTCCCCATAAACGTTTACTGTACAAAATAAGGTCCGTTGGCATGGACCATAGGGTGAGTACATGGATTGAAAACTGGCTACAAGGGCGAGTTCAGAGGGTGGTGATAAATGGGGAGTACTCAGAATGGTCAGGGGTGGGTAGTGGTGTCCCCCAGGGTTCTGTGCTGGGACCAATCCTATTTAATTTGTTTATAAACGACCTGGAGGATGGGATAAACAGTTCAATCTCTGTATTTGCAGACGATACTAAGCTAAGCAGGGCAATAACTTCTCCGCAGGATGTGGAAACCTTGCAAAAAGACCTGAGGTTCAATGTAGAAAAATGTAAAATAATGCATTTGGGTGGCAAAAATATGAATGCAATCTATACACTGGGGGGAGAACCTCTGGGGGAATCTAGGATGGAAAAGGACATGGGGGTCCTAGTAGACGATAGGCTCAGCAATGGCATGCAATGCCAAGCTGCTGCTTATAAAGCAAACAGAATATTGGCATGCATTAAAAGGGGGATCAACGCAAGAGATAAAACGATAATTCTCCCACTCTACAAGACTCTGGTCCGGCCGCACCTGGAGTATGCTGTCCAGTTCTGGGCACCAGTCCTCAGGAAGGATGTACTGGAAATGGAGCGAGTACAAAGAAGGGCAACAAAGCTAATAAAGGGTCTGGAGGATCTTAGTTATGAGGAAAGGTTGCGAGCACTGAACTTATTCTCTCTGGAGAAGAGACGCTTGAGAGGGGATGTGATTTCAATTTACAAATACTGTACTGGTGACCCCACAATAGGGATAAAACTTTTTTGCAGAAGAGAGTTTAATAGGACTCGTGGCCACTCATTATAATTAGAAGAAAAGAGGTTTAACCTTAAACTACGTAGAGGGTTCTTTACTGTAAGAGCGGCAAGGATGTGGAATTCCCTTCCACAGGCGGTGGTCTCAGCAGGGAGCATTGATAGCTTCAAGAAACTATTAGATAATCACCTGAATGACCGCAACATACAGGGATATATAATGTAATACTGACACATAATCACACACATAGGTTGGACTTGATGGACTTGTGTCTTTTTTCAACCTCACCTACTATGTATGTAACTATGTAGGTGCCTATAGCTCACAAATGTAGCTTCTATAATGTAACTGTAATGCCCCGTACACACGATCGGACTTTCCGACAATAAAACTGCGGAATTTTGTTTGAAGGTTGTTGGCTCCAACTTGTCTTGCATACACACGGTCACACAAACGTTGGCCAACAATTATGAACGTAGTGACGTACAAGACATACGGCGAGCCGATAAAAAGGAAGTTCAATAGCCACCCTTTGGGCTCCTCCTGCTAATGTTGTGTTTGGTGAGCATTGATTCCGAGCATGCATGGACTTTTGTGCGACGGAATTGTGTACACACAATCGGAAAGTCCGACAACAAAAATTTGTTGGCGGAAAATTTGAGAACCTGCTAGCCAACATTTGTTGGCGGAAAGTCCGACAACAAATGTTCGATGGAGCATACACACTGTCGGACTTTCCGCCAACAAGCTCGCATCCAAAATTTGTTGTCGGAAAATCCAATGTTGTGTATGCGGCATAACACTTTTTCTTTCTTTTTTTTCTTTTTTTATATTAGATGACAACATGAGAGGAGGGGCAATCAGGTAGCGCCTGGATAATATCCTGGTCATCCTTGCCTCTTATATTTTTGTTTCTATCCAAAGCTTTTTTTTTTTTTTCATAATATAGGTCTCAAGGAATATACTAATTCAACATAAAGAATTTCACATTCTAGTTACCGAAGTTATCCAATTCCTCTCGCAGTGTATACAAATGAGAAGGTGTATCCAAAAACTGTAGATCGTAGATGCCTTCCAAGAACCCCATGATGGCCTCTTTTCCAGCGTTCAGAATATCTTGTACCAGCTTCTCAGAGAACATAAAGGGTCCCAGGTCGCTCCTCATTTCAAGATATAACTAGAATACAATGTTACTGATTTCAGGGAAAATAAACAGAAGCCAAAAATTTGTGAATAAAAGTTTCATCATCCCAAATAGACTCCTCCCTCCACCAAACCGGTTATGTTCAGATGGCTTCATTGAATATTCATGTAGAACAGGGGTGTCAAAGTCAATTTCATCATGGGCCACATCAGCATTATGGTTGCCCTCAAAGGGCTGGTTGTAACCATAAGACTAGATGCCCAGAGCACCCCACCTGCCCCCTACATCAGACCATTCAAAAGACAAGAGTCCCCTAATCTGGAAGCTGGGGGCGGAGCTGGGAAACAGAAATTGCGGGGTTCGGTGGAGGACCAGAGGAGGGCTGGAGTCAGCTGTCGGAGTCTGCTGAATGATGAGACCAGGGGAAGCCAATACGAGAGGTTGCTGTGGCTGGAGAGAGCTGCAGGTTCTGTAGGAGGAGTTCTGTCCTCCTGTCTGTTGCCGACTGATGTGACAGGGGAGGGGGTGGGGGGCAGATACAAGCTTCTCTATGGCTGCACAGAGAAGCACAGGATCTGTGTCCTTCTCTCTGTTGCTGACTGCTATGAAAAGGTTGTGGTAGAGACAAGGGGGTGCCACAGCTGCAGGAGAGGTGTGAGGGCCACATGAAAAGGCCTGGAGGGCTGGATTCAGCCTTGTGTTTGACACATGTGATTCAGAGACAGACATACACAGTATATGTATATATAGTTTACGTATATATTGGTATTTGTATGTATTTCATTTATCATGGTAAGGACTTAAAAAAAAGTTCATTAGCTTAAAATGTAATTTAGACGATTTGAACCATGTATTAGAAGGCTAAATGTACAACCAGCCTGTGGGATTTTACATGTGATTACTGCTACCAGTTATTATGGCCGCTAGCAGAAATCACTGTGTTCTGCCGGAGGGGATGGCTTCCCCTGCCACCCTGCCGGAAGAACACAATACATCCGCAGGAGGGAATCCCCCATCCTCCCTTAGACCGCTCTGTAAGTAAGTTGTAATAAAGAGACAGAGAGCCTGAAAGAAAGCAGCTTCTGCTGTCCTCTCTTTAGAAACCTCATGGTGCTCTGGGATTTATTTGTCATAGTTGCATTTTTCCTTTAAATTTTTTTTTTTTTCTGATACTGGTTGTTGATCTATCATTCATAGCTTTGATTGCTGTAAAAGTCCGCACATTTTATTAGTTACCTCCTCATTGAGGATATTCCGAGATGCCATGTACTCCAGCAGGTGTTTGAAATCAGTGGTGGACGCCACAATGTAGATCAGGTCATTTTTAAAATACTCGTAGATTAGTTTAAGTTCATTGAAGTCATACTGAGACAGCAGCTGATGGAACTTTTCCTGTGTGTCTGGATAAGGAGAGGGACAGAATGAAAACATTTTTCCTTTCACTTCTATAGATGCGACATAAGTGGGACTTAGCATGGAATTATATTATTCCAGATTTACCATTAGGCATATTAGGCCTTTGTCTATGGGCCACAGAGACAAAGGGAGTAATTTACTAAAACTGGAGAGCACCAAATCTGGGGCAACTCTGTATAGAAACCAATCAGCTTCCAGGTTTTATTGCCAAAGCTTAATTGAACAAGCTGAAGTTAGAAGCTAATTGGCTACAATGCACAGCTGCATCAGATTCTGAGTGCATTGGTTGTAGTAAACATTTCCCTATATACAAAGAGCCAAATGGCAAAAAATGTATGATTTTGCCCCAAAGAAGTTTGTGTATTTATTAGAGCTTTACCAAAAAGCAGGGGCATTGCTAGGTCTACAAAAGATCTGGGGCTAGAGCCCATAGCAGCGTAGTAAAGAAAGTCATACACTTGGACAGGCATACACATGTATATACAGTAATATACGTGTGTGTGTGTGTGTATTTATATCCCCAGAGTCTCCCCTTACATCAGGGTCCCCAGAGAGTCCCCCCTTACATCAGGGTCCCCGGAGAGTCCCCCCTTACATCAGGGTCCCCAGAGAGTCCCCCCTACATCAGGGTCCCCAGAGAGCCTCCCCCTTGCATCAGGGTCCCCAGAGAGCCCCCCACTTGCATCAGGGTTTCCAGAGAGCCCCCCTTACATTAGGGTCCCCAGAGAGCCCCCCCTTAAATCAAGGTGGTCCCCAGAGAGCCTCCCCCTTAAAATCAGGGTCCCCAGAGAGCCTCCCCCTTAAATCAGGGTCCCCGGAGAGCCTCCCCCTTAAAATCAGAGTCCCCACAGAGCCTCCCCTTGCATCAGGGTCCCCAGAGAGCCCCCCACTTACATTAGGGTCCCCAGAGAGCCTCCAATTGGGGACCCCTGCAGAGACTCAGGGCTATGAGTCCCAGATTCAGGGCTATAGCCCCAAAAGCCACCCCCTAGCAGCGCCACTGCCAACAGGTGACAAGCGATACAACACTCAGTTGTGACACATATTGAGAATAATAGGATTCTGCATCTTCAGCATTGTAGAGCAACAAAATTGTAGGCTTAAGCTGGCCGTACGCTATACAATTTTCATGTACATTTTCCTTTAGATTTACCATCAACTATGTAGTGCAGGTGCCTACCTGATTGGATGCAAATTAAAAGTGTTGTTTAGGTTTGACCTCATAATATATGCTTTGTGGTAAATCTAAAAGAAAAATGTACAAGAAAATTGTATAATGTATGGTCAGCCAGTCATTTACTGCTCCATCTCACAATGCAAGTCTTTGGGTCGCTGAAATCAACACACTCCTTGCATGGCTGAGATCTTATATCAGCAGCTGATAAGGAGAAAGGCAGAATCAGAGGAAATTGTGTCTTTGCTGCCTCTAGTGGCTACAGGAGTTTAGCAGGGAGGTTGAATAAGGCTGAATCAAGAGCAAATCTCCATTTAGTGGTCACAATTTTTGCATGTAATACAATAACAAAAATATGGAAAATCGAGCATTTAAAAAAATGTGAATGTTGCATTAAAAAATAACTTTAAAGGTGAACATTATATTAATAGCCCAAAATGTAGGTTTATCAGCAGGACACTTTACTTTTTCTTTAGGCCTGGTTCACACTAGTAAGGTGCGATTTTGATCCCATTTCAGGTGCAATTATATAATGCGACTTCTTTGTGATTTTGATGAGATTTTAATCCTGTGTGCTTTTCATGCGATTTTATGAACTATTACTACTACTACTACTTCTTTTGAGGGACCAAGGATTTGTTTTGGAGGAACGTTCAGGGTTAAAAAAAAATGAAATCACTTTTTAAGTCAACTCAGAATCACATGTACATACTATTCCAGTGCCTTTCCACTGAAGTCTATGGGACCAAAATCACGCTGGAATTGCACCAAAGTAGCTCCAGGAACCTCTTCCAAAATCGCTCCCTGATGAGTTGCATTGATGTAAATAGTCGCCATTCAAAACACGGTGATTACATTGTCATTCGGTTCTGTTTGACTGAAGTTACATCAGAAATCGCACTAGTGTGAACCAGGGCTTAAAGTCGTTCTAAAGGCAGGCTTATGGCTTTTTACCTTAATGCATTGTATGCATTAAGGTAAAAAAACCTTCTGGGTGCAGCTCCCCCCTCATCCCCCCTATAATTTACCTGAACCCCATTGCAATCCAGCAATGTGAATGAGAGCAGCGGCTCTCCCCGGTCTCTCTCTCCTCATTGGCTTACACAGCAGTGGGAGACATTGGCTCCTGCTGCTGTCAATCACAGTCAGTAAGCCAATGAGGAGAGGGTGGGGGGCCAAGCCAATGTCCATTCACAGGAGCACAGCAGAAGTGAGCCTGCTCGAGTGCCCCCATAGCAAAAGGAAGAGGATCTGGCTGCTCTGTGCAAAACTTTTAAACAGAGCAGGCAGGGCCGTCTTTAGCGCAGGGCAAACGGGGCACTTGCCCTGGGCCCAATCTTTGTTGGGGGGCCCGTGCTAGCTGTGAATTGGGGCCCCGATGACAGCTTTGAAGACCGCGCAGAGGATACGGCAGGATGTATTCCACGCTAGCCAGCTGAGAGGGGGCGGGGCCGGGAGCTCCACTGACGCTCCGACCCCGCCTACGTGCAGTCTGTATACTCGGAAAAGAGGGTCTGTAGTGAGAGCCAGTGATCGGAGTGGGAGCATCAGTGGAGCTTCCAGCCCCGCCCCCTCTATACTGGCTGGTGAATATAGACGTCCGGGGGCGGGGCCGGGAGCTCCAATGACACTCCCACTCCGATCACTGTCTCTCACTTGAGACGTTCTATTCCGAGTACACAGGCTGCACGTGGGCGGGGTCAGAGCGTCAGTGGAGTTCCCGGCCCCTCCCCTCTCAGCTGGCTAGCGCGGGAATAGATCCACCCGTGTCTTCTGTGCGCTCTGCAAAGCTGTCATAGGGGCCCCAATTCACGGGTGACGCTGGCCCCCCAACAAAGCATCAGTGTTGTAGTGAGAGCAGAGAGTGGAAGCCCCGCCCACACACCTGAATGTATGTAGTTAGTTTGGCTGGCCAGGTATGTCCTTACACCCATAAAATGCTTGAATGTTTAAACCCTGAGCTGTTATTCAACTGTAAAGCTGTGCATTGCTGAAAGTTCTCTGACCATCTCCTGTATAATGTCTGCAGTCTCTGATTGTCTCCTGCAGTATGTCCGCAGTCTTTAATTGTCTCCTGCAGTATGTCCACAGTCTCTGGTAATCTCCTGCAGTATGTCCGCAGCCTCTAATTGTCTCCTGCAGTATGTCCGCAGTCTCTGGTAATATCCTGCAGTATGTCCGCAGCCTCTAATTGTCTCCTGCAGTATGTCCGCAGCCTCTGATTGTCTCCTGCAGTATGTCCGCAGCCTCTAATTGTCTCCTGCAGTATGTCCGCAGTCTCTGGTAATATCCTGCAGTATGTCCGCAGCCTCTAATTGTCTCCTGCAGTATGTCCGCAGCCTCTGATTGTCTCCTGCAGTATGTCCGCAGCCTCTAATTGTCTCCTGCAGTATGTCCGCAGTCTCTGGTAATATCCTGCAGTATGTCCGCAGCCTCTAATTGTCTCCTGCAGTATGTCCGCAGCCTCTGATTGTCTCCTGCAGTATGTCCGCAGCCTCTGATTGTCTCCTGCAGTATGTCCGCAGCCTCTAATTGTCTCCTGCAGTATGTCCGCAGTCTCTGGTAATATCCTGCAGTATGTCCGCAGCCTCTAATTGTCTCCTGCAGTATGTCCGCAGTCTCTGATTGTCTCCTGTAGTATGTCCGCAGTCTCTGATTGTCTCCTGCAGTATGTCCGTAGTCTTTAATTGTCTCCTGCAGTATGTCCGCAGTCTCTGGTAATCTCCTGCAGTATGTCCGCAGTCTCTGATAATCTCCTGCAGTATGTCCACAGCCTCTAATTGTCTCCTGCAGTATGTCCGCAGTCTCTAATTGTCTCCCGCAATATGTCTGCAGTCTCTGGTAATCTCCTGCAGTATGTCCACAGCCTCTAATTGTCTCCTGCAGTATGTCCGCAGTCTCTAATTGTCTCCCGCAATATGTCTGCAGTCTCTGGTAATCTCCTGCAGTATGTCCACAGCCTCTAATTGTCTCCTGCAGTATGTCCGCAGTCTCTGGTAATCTCCTGCAGTATGTCCGCAGTCTCTGGTAATATCCTGCAGTATGTCCGCAGCCTCTAATTGTCTCCTGCAGTATGTCCGCAGTCTCTAATTGTCTCCCGCAATATGTCTGCAGTCTCTGGTAATCTCCTGCAGTATGTCCACAGTCTCTGGTAATCTCCTGCAGTATGTCCACAGTCTCTAGTAATCTCCTGCAGTATGTCCGCAGTCTCTAGTAATCTCCTGCAGTATGTCCGCAGTCTCTGATAAACTCCTGCAGTAAGTCCACAGCCTCTAATTGTCTCCTGCAGTATGTCTGCAGTCTCTGGTAATCTCCTGCAGTATGTCCGCAGTCTCTGATAAACTCCTGCAGTATGTCCACAGCCTCTAATTGTCTCCTGCAGTATGTATGCAGTCTCTAGTAATCTCCTGCAGTATGTCCGCAGTCTCTGATAATCTCCTGCAGTATGTCTGCAGCCTCCAATTGTCTCCCGCAATATGTCTGCAGTCTCTGGTAATCTCCTGCAGTATGTCCGCAGTCTCTAGTAATCTCCTGCAGTATGTCCGCAGTCTCTGATAATCTCCTGCAGTATGTCCACAGCCTCTAATTGTCTCCTGCAGTATGTCTGCAGTCTCTGGTAATCTCCTGCAGTATGTCCGCAGTCTCTGGTAATATCCTGCAGTATGTCCGCAGCCTCTAATTGTCTCCTGCAGTATGTCCGCAGTCTCTAATTGTCTCCTGCAGTATGTCCGCAGTCTCTGGTAATCTCCTGCAGTATGTCCGCAGTCTCTAGTAATCTCCTGCAGTATGTCCGCAGTCTCTAGTAATCTCCTGCAGTATGTCCGCAGTCTCTGATAATCTCCTGCAGTATGTCCACAGCCTCTAATTGTCTCCTGCAGTATGTCCGCAGTCTCTGGTAATATCCTGCAGTATGTCCGCAGCCTCTAATTGTCTCCTGCAGTATGTCCGCAGTCTCTAATTGTCTCCTGCAGTATGTCCGCAGTCTCTAATTGTCTCCTGCAGTATGTCCGCAGTCTCTGGTAATCTCCTGCAGTATGTATGCAGTCTCTAGTAATCTCCTGCAGTATGTCCGCAGTCTCTGATTGTCTCCTGCAGTATGTCCGCAGTCTCTGATTGTCTCCTGCAGTGTGTCCGCAGCCTCTGATTGTCTCCTGCAGTGTGTCCACAGCCTCTGATTGTCTCCTGCAGTGTGTCCGCAGCCTCTGATTGTCTCCTGCAGTGTGTCCGCAGCCTCTGATTGTCTCCTGCAGTGTGTCCGCAGTCTCTGATTGTCTCCTGCAGTATGTCCGCAGTCTCTGATTGTCTCCTGCAGTATGTCTGCAGTCTCTGGTAATCTCCTGCAGTATGTCCGCAGTCTCTGATTGTCTCCTGCAGTATGTCCGCAGTCTCTGATTGTCTCCTGCAGTATGTCCGCAGTCTCTGATCCTCTGCTATAGTATGTCTGCACTCTCTCACACTCTCCTGTAGTATGTGTATTAATGTGCCCCTTTACTTGCTCAATTATTTGGGATTGCTCCACTGCTCAGTGAGAGATAATGATGTGCAATAACCTCTAGCAACCAATCAGCGAACAGTAGTGATCAGTAAGTGGTAATGATGTGCTGTAACCCCTAGCAACCAATTAGTGAGCGCTAATAATGTACATTAACCTCTAGCAACCAATCGGCAAGCAGAAATGTCCGCAGTCTCTAATTGTCTCCTGCAGTATGTCCGCAGTCTCTGGTAATCTCCTGCAGTATGTCCGCAGTCTCTGGTAATCTCCTGCAGTATGTCCGCAGTCTCTAGTAATCTCCTGCAGTATGTCCGCAGTCTCTAGTAATCTCCTGCAGTATGTCCGCAGTCTCTGATAATCTCCTGCAGTATGTCCACAGCCTCTAATTGTCTTCTGCAGTATGTCCGCAGTCTCTAGTAATATCCTGCAGTATGTCCGCAGCCTCTAATTGTCTCCTGCAGTATGTCCGCAGTCTCTAATTGTCTCCTGCAGTATGTCCGCAGTCTCTAATTGTCTCCTGCAGTATGTCCGCAGTCTCTGGTAATCTCCTGCAGTATGTATGCAGTCTCTAGTAATCTCCTGCAGTATGTCCGCAGTCTCTGATTGTCTCCTGCAGTATGTCCGCAGTCTCTGATTGTCTCCTGCAGTGTGTCCGCAGCCTCTGATTGTCTCCTGCAGTGTGTCCACAGCCTCTGATTGTCTCCTGCAGTGTGTCCGCAGCCTCTGATTGTCTCCTGCAGTGTGTCCGCAGTCTCTGATTGTCTCCTGCAGTATGTCCGCAGTCTCTGATTGTCTCCTGCAGTATGTCTGCAGTCTCTGGTAATCTCCTGCAGTATGTCCGCAGTCTCTGATTGTCTCCTGCAGTATGTCCGCAGTCTCTGATTGTCTCCTGCAGTATGTCCGCAGTCTCTGATCCTCTGCTATAGTATGTCTGCACTCTCTCACACTCTCCTGTAGTATGTGTATTAATGTGCCCCTTTACTTGCTCAATTATTTGGGATTGCTCCACTGCTCAGTGAGAGATAATGATGTGCATTAACCTCTAGCAACCAATCAGCGAACAGTAGTGATCAGTAAGTGGTAATGATGTGCTGTAACCCTAGCAACCAATTAGTGAGCGCTAATAATGTACATTAACCTCTAGCAACCAATCGGCAAGCAGAAATGATGTGTTGTAACCTCTAGAAACCAGCCAGTGAGCAGTAAGGATAGGCTGTAAGCTCTGGCAAACAATTGCAATCGCTGCGTGATCTGCTCCAGTAAACTGATTTTGAGTCTGCCTGCTATTTTTTTGTATGTCTCAGAATGGAGGGGGGGGGGGGGCCCAAGAAAATGTTTGCCCAGGGCCCAATCAAAATTAAAGACGGCCCTGAGAGCAGGTAAGAATGCTATGTCTTTAGAAAAAGTTTAATGCCTTGGAGAGGACAATGATGGCCGAATCAGGAGAATTGCTGGTTCACTAACTATAGCTCTTAATGATGATCAACACAGGCTACACATTAAAACGATATATAGAAGCTTTAGAACAGTGATGGCAAACCTTGGCACCCCAGATGTTTTGGAACTACATTTCCCATGATGCTCATGCACTTTGCAGTGTAGTTGAGTATCATGGGAAATGTAGTTCCAAAACATCTGGGGTGCCAATGTTCGCCATCACTGCTTTAGAATATAGAAGCTTTATTTTACATACTGTATATATTTTTTGTAAGACCTACCATCACTGTATCTTGAAGGCATCTGACCCATCTTCTGTTCTTCAAGAGTAAAATGGTAACTAGACCTTTAAAATGAAAATATAAAATGATGTATAATATATGTGTAGCACACTCCTAGTATGAGATGCTAGGTCAATTTTGTTTTTAGCTCTTCTGTAGTCATTGGAGCAGCTATTGATTTCTCTGGGCTGTCCTAGATTTTACAAGCTGCAAGTTTGATGGTTTCCCTGTGCATTCTGGAGTCTTCTAGAACATAGAGGGCTGGGAAAGTCGAAAGGGCGACTTAAATATTTAGTGTTTTTCAGTTAATCCCTGGGGAGGTGTGGCCTGTAGGTGGCTGGAGGAGAACATAAATAGTCTGAGCTCTAGTCCTGCTGGAGAAGTTTCCAGCCTCAGGGGCTGCTGCCCCTTTGAGGCAGTCTTGCTTAAGTCTGCCGATGGTCATCGAGGTCCCAGCGATAGTACAGCTGGGGGGGGGCAGGGGCATTTCTATTTACTTCTGGAGCTAAGGTTTTAGGTTTGGAGGACCCATTGAAGAGTGCCTGATGGGAGCTGGGAGGTGTAAAGATAACATGGGAAATTGTGAGTACTGATCCAAGCTCAAGAATCTAGTGATTGTGTACTGTTCTACTTTTGGGGACCAGTGGTAGCTCTTTCTCTGAGACTACTCCTACAGGGTCTCAGTTCTGGCCTTCCTATTGATTACAAAGACTGTTTAGAGAAGCCTAGCCTCATCAAGAGTGTCCTCCTGCTATAAGTTCGCTTTTTTTTTTACATTGTTTCTTGGTGTTCCTGACTCTACTCACTTTCCTTCAGCATGGACAGGGCCCCTTTGCCTCATGCATCTGAGCTTTCCTCTACTGCCACTAATGGCATGGATAGGACATCACCAGGACTCATGTCTAAAGACATTCCACCAGTGCCTCTTCCATGTGAGCAGCAGATCTCTTATCCCCCTCTCTGTTTCTGGGTTATCCTGTGGGGTACCTTCTGATTTTGCAATACAAAAGGTCCCCAAGGTGTCTCATTACACACAGGTTCTGTGGCCCCATCTGCTTCTCCAGTGGTCTCTACCATCTTTGGACATCTCTGTGGTTTTACTCAACCCACTTTCACTCCAGAAGAACTGCATTACCTGCAGACCAGTTCTTTTATGGTACATATGGAATGATCAACATCCACACAACTTAGAATTTTTGCATAGTTACAATCACAGGAAGTCGCTGGCTGAGTATGGGAGCCCAGGGCAGCCATCAGAAATTTTTGGGCCCCTTACACAGCTTTAGGCCTGGGCCACCCCGAGCCTGACCACCAACATTCCCCAGGGCTTGCCCATGGGCCATCTCATCAAATCCACACCGGCCACCTCACCTGTTCGCACTTAGCCCCCCCCCCCCCTCAATCCTGTATATATGTCAGTCCCCCCCTCAATCCTGTATATATTACAGCCCCCCTCACACCTGTATATATGTCAGCCCCACCCCCCCACACCTGCATATATGCCAACCCCTCTCACACTTGTATATATACCACCCCCCTATATATGTCAGCCTCCCCCCACACACACACACCTGTATATATGCCAACCCCTCTCACACTTGTATATATGCCAGCTCCCCCTCACACCTGTATATATGTCAGCCCCCCCACACACACGCACCTGTATATATGCCAGCCCCCCCACACCTGTATATATGCCAGCCCCCCTCACACCTGTATATAGGTCAGCCCCCCCACCTGTACATGTGCCTGCCCCCCACACCTGTTTATATGTCAGCCCCCCTCACACACCTGTATATATGTCAGCCCCCCTCACACCTGTATATATGTCAGCCCCCCCCACACCTGTATATATGCCAGCCCCCCTCACACACCTGTATATATGCCAGCCCCCCTCACACACACCTGTATATATGCCAGCCCCCCTCACACACCTGTATATACGCCAGACCCCCCCCCACACACCTGCATATATGCCAGACCCCCCCCCACACCTGGATATATGCCAGCCCCCCTCACACACCTGTATATATGCCAGCCCCCCTCACACACCTGTATATATGCCAGCCCCCTCACACCTGTATATATGTCAGCCCCCCCCACCTGTATATACGTCAGTCCCACACATACACAAATCTGTAAACACACAAGCCTCTGGCCTCTCCCTGTACACAAACAGCCCTCCCTTTCCTTCACAGCCCCTACTTGTAAAGGAAATCTTCCTACCTACTGCCAGCTCGTTTTCACAAAGCTGACATGTTGCTGACACAGAGGAGCACAGTACAGGCAGCTCACACGAGGGGTGCAAATGCATATAGTAGCCAGAGGTGGCAGTAAAGAGTTTGATGTCTGAGCTCAATGACAAGCTGCGAGATCGTTTCTATAGTGCACAACACGTCTCACCTTCACCCATCCTGACTACTTCTGGCCCGGGCGGGCCCCTCACAGTTGTATCAGGTGTACCCCCCTGACGGTTGCCAGGTGGGTGCCATTCAGAGAACACCTCAGATTTTCTTAATGAGGGTCCATAAACACTGGCTTAAAAAAAACACTGCTCCTAGAGGAATTCAGCATTTTGCCTGTAGAAGCAACTAATGTTATCCTATGCGTCCGTTTACACTTTATTAGCAGCAAAATGTTAGAAACACAAAATACCACTATAGACTAAGTTCATCTGGACTGTATCTCCAGTTAGATCTCCTTAGCTTGTATGCTTTGCTGCTCTGCCTATTTATTGTTTGAGTGTTTTACAGTCAATAGCAAAATTCCCCCGTGTCTCTAATATGTCCTTTATACAGTGGCAGGCAGGGCAGCCATCAGAAATGGTGTGGCCCCTTACACAGCTTTAGGCCAGGGCCCCCCCGGGGGCCTGACCGCCAACATTCCCCAGGGCCCGCCCACTGGCTGTCCTATCGAATCCGCCCACTGGCCATCCCACGTCCTCTTCCTTCTCCATCCCATGTTCTCTGTCCCGTGTTCTCTTCGTCCTCCTGCAATCCCATATCCTCTTTTCCATGTCCTCCTCCTCCAGTTCCATCTTCACCCCCAGTCCCATCTCCACCCTCTCCAACTTCTCCACCCTCCCCTGCATTCTGGCAGCCGGTCCGCTCTGACAGCAGCTGCCTTGTGTTAAAGATAACCCGGGTTGTGACCTGTGGTCCGGGCCCCTCGGACGTGCGGGCCCCTTACATGTGTACCGGCTGTAGCCCCCCGGTGCCAGGAAATGGTGTCCCCCCCAGACAGTAAAAATTAATAACGTTACCTGCAATCCTCTTCTAAGATCTGTGCTTTGTTGTTCTTGGTACTTCCTGGTCGGACTCTCACCACACCCAGCAATTTACCTTCCCACACCTGCCTGCGATTCAAAGGTGATGTATAGATATGCCAATTAACCCTTTCACTGCCAGCACCCTTTTTGCACAAGTATAAAAACATTATTTTAGGCCTGAAAATGTGTAACCCCCCCCCCCTAAACATACACTTCACTTTTTTAACGCAGACATCTTAGAGAATAAAATAGCGGGTGATTTTTTTTATGTTAGTGCAACAGTCTTTGAAACACAAAATGTCAGTATAAATACTTAACCACTTCCGGACCGTCGCACGCAGATATACGTTCTCTCTTTGAAGAGGAATATCGATGTTATGGCAAAAGCTAGCTGCCATATCCCCGGTAACCTCTTCTTCAGCTCATGGTCCGGTTTCCGATAATGGTGGTCTCTGCGGCAGGTTTGCCACGAGATCACTTTTATTGGCGACGGTCCTATTAGTGCCCTCCGCCGCTTACTAGAGCCATCGATAGCGGCGGAGACGATCGGATCCTTCTCCTTCCTGGGTATGGAGACAAGTGAGGGGAAGATGGCCCCCCAACCGTCTCCATACCATTGCAGGGCAGAAGCGACGTCAAAACGTCACTTCCGCCCATAGCTCTTAAAGGGCCATTTATTTACTTTTTTCAAATAGCATTTATTTTTTATTTTTTTTAATTACATTTTAGTGTAAATATGAGGTCTTTTTGACCCCAGATCTTATATTTAAGAGGACCTGTCATGCTTTTTTTTCTATTACAAGGGATTTTTACATTCCTTGTAATAGGAATAAAAGGGACACAATTTATTTTTTCAAAGAACAGTGTAAAAATAAAAAATAAAAGGTAAAATAAATAAGAAAAAAACGAAAAAAAATGTAAACGCGCCCCGTCCCGCTGAGCTTGCGCGCAGAAGCGAACGCATACGTGAGTAGCGCCCGCATATGAAAACGGTGTTCAAACCACACACGTGAAATATCGCCGCAATTGGTAGAGCGAGAGCAATAATTCTAGCCCTAAACCTCCTCTGTAACTCAAAACATGCAACCTGTAGAATTTTTTAAACGTCACCTATGGTGATTTTTAAAGGGTAAAAGTTTGTCGCCATTCCACGAGTTTTCGTCCGTTGGACAAGCATACAGACGAATTGATTTTTCGACCGGTCTAAATTCCATTGGAAAGATTTGAAACATGTTCCTGCAGGTCCGATGAAGCCCACACATGGTCGAATTGTCCAACGGATTCGTTCCGTCGGACCAGTTCGGTCGAAAAGTCCGGCCGTGTGTACACGGCATAACTCTCCCTACTGATCAGCCTTCAAAAGGGGATCTACAACTAGCAACAATTATTGTGAAATCTCCTCCTTTACTTCTGATATCAGCTCTTCTTGAAAAACGAATAGAGAGCACAGGGTCAGCATCAACAGCAACCACTGCAATGCCCTGTACACACTGTCGGATTTTCTGATGAAAAATGTGTGATAGGACCTTGTTGTCGGAAATTCCGACCGTGTGTGGGCTCCATTGCCCCGTACACACGGTCGGATTTTCCGACGGAAAATGTGTGATAGGACCTTGTTGTCGGAAGTTCCGACCGTGTGTAGGCTCATCACACATTTTCCATCTGAATTTCCGACACACAAAGTTTGAGAGCAGCCTATAAAATTTTCCGACAACAAAATCCGTTGTCGGAGATTCCAATCGTGTGTACACAAATCCGACGCACAAAGTGCCACGCATGCTCAGAATAAATTAAGAGATGAAAGCTATTGGCTACTGCCCCGTTTATAGTCCCGACGTACGTGTTTTACGTCACCGCGTTCAGAACGAACGGATTTTCCGATAACTTTGTGTGACCGTGTGTATGCAAGACAAGTTTGAGCCAACATCCGTTGGAAAAAATCCATGGATTTTGCTGTCGGAATGTCCGACCGTGTGTACAGGGGATAAACCTTAACAATTGAACAATGGATATGCATGACTGTTGAATAACAGATGTGTTTAACTCCCCATAAACTGTATACCCCTTTCCCCCTCCTAATTAACCGAGACCACACCGTGTTCATGGGGTAACAAAGGCCGTAGCAGCCTACTTTATTTAACCAAAATAATGAGTCAAATATAAAACATATAAACGTATAAATATAAAGAAAACATATCTGTTATAAACCTATGAAAATCTAACGTTGGTCTGAGCAGGAAATTAGTAAACCTCTGTGTTGAAAACCTTCTTGCACTGCAGTCCCTCTCAAATGTATTATCCCTGCCTCAAGCCGACAAGCTGGCTCAAAGACTACCCCTGACCGCAGTGCCCCATTCTCACTTCCCGGCTAACCTCCGTTAACCGGGAACCACCATCAGGACCCCTCCAACGATGGTCCCGATCTCATCCTTCTGATATCTTCTTTCCCTGCACAGACCAACGTCCGCCACCGCTACGACATCCTAACGCCTGCACCTGCGAAGAAAGAAAGAGAAAAACCCTTCCTGATAGACACAACTCTATCCCTAGGGAGGGTGGGTGGGAACTTTCCACCCCGCTCTGGTGACTCATCCCAGGCGGGGTCCCCTATAAATATTCCTGCAGCCCCTCCCCTACGGCCCTATACTAACCACCCCTAATAAGATTAGTTAATCCCTGTTAACCCTGTCATGCCCGCCCTGCGCTTATTGCTTGGTTGCTGTTGCTCCGGGCTTACTTGACTGTTGAATAACAGATGTGTTTAACTCCCCATAAACTGTATACCCCTTTCCCCCTCCTAATTAACCGAGACCACACCGTGTTCATGGGGTAACAAAGGCCGTAGCAGCCTACTTTATTTAACCAAAATAATGAGTCAAATATAAAACATATAAACGTATAAATATAAAGAAAACATATCTGTTATAAACCTATGAAAATCTAACGTTGGTCTGAGCAGGAAATTAGTAAACCTCTGTGTTGAAAACCTTCTTGCACTGCAGTCCCTCTCAAATGTATTATCCCTGCCTCAAGCCGACAAGCTGGCTCAAAGACTACCCCTGACCGCAGTGCCCCATTCTCACTTCCCGGCTAACCTCCGTTAACCGGGAACCACCATCAGGACCCCTCCAACGATGGTCCCGATCTCATCCTTCTGATATCTTCTTTCCCTGCACAGACCAACGTCCGCCACAGCAGGCAAGGGTAATTCCCTTACCCTTGGCTGCCCCTCCACACCCGAAGCGCTCGATGTATGCCATCCTGAAGGCCCAAAGCCCACATATCTATGCCAACTTCGTTTAAATGTACCCCGTCTTTTTTTAAATATCTCCAGGTCTCGAATTCCAGCTCTAGGTGACGTATGGCCAACCCTCCTTTCTGAACCATGAATTTGCTAACTTCCCTATTAATCTTTCTCCTGGCTCTATTAATACCTTCTACCGATCTGGCCATTCTCCATGTCGTACGCGCCACGATATCTGACCATACGACGACCATATCAGGAAATTGCTGCATCAAGCGGTCAATATCTGATTTGATGTCCCGTGTGATGTCTAACATGGACCTAATCCCCAAATCATTGCCGCCCACGTGTAATACTAGCACATCAGGCGGTCTGTCCCTAGCAGCATAACGCTGCACCTCGGGAACTAAACGTCCCCACAACATTCCCGGGACTCCAAACCATTTTATGTAGGCTTCCTTTTTGTTAAAACCCAACTGCCTACCCTCGTACCTCACATCCCCTCTCCGTGCCCCCCAGCAGACATAGGAATGGCCCATGATCCAGACCATCCCGGTTGCCGAACCTGAAATTAAAGAGGAAAAAACAACATACACTATAATACAACCAGCATTTTGACAACAAAACCCCGGGCAGACTGAAGAGTCCTGCCCACTTGTTTACCTCACAAACCTACCACCATGTGGGGCCTAACGTAAGACCTGAACCTGTTCGACTCCCACCTCCCAATCCTTTTCACCGCCTCCATATCCATCCCTTGCCTTGCAGCTTCTGTTGCTGCTCCTATCCTGAATGAGTGGGATGAAAAAGCTTTGCCATCCAAACCCAAGCTCTCCAAGCATTTTCTGAATATAGCCCCAAACTGAAAACGTGACAACGGCGTCCCGTCCTCGTGTACCAAGAACGCGCCCAGCCCCGCCGGGCGAACCCGCCTAAAAACCATTACTGCTTCTATTGGACATAAAGGCGAGTCCGGAATTGGAAACACCTGAACTAGTTTCCCCTTACCCTCTTGATCCGTTTTCGATTTTTTAAACCACAAGGACAGCCTGCCCCTGCTGCACTCCACCTCCTGACTCCCCAGTCCCCCATGTACTTTCTTTGACGGGCTAACCAGTTCCCCAATTCTAAATGCCCCAAAAAACGCCAACAAAAACGCGACCGTGAATAATTTTGTCTCAAATTCCGATGAACACACCACCCGCAATTTGTCTACTACACCTTTGAGAATCTCAAATGTCACGGGCTTCCTGTGATCCTTCCGCATCACCGATCGCCTATAACCTTTTACGGCCTGTCTAACCCAGAAATCTTTTGTAAAATCTGGCTGCCCCTGTAATTTGAACAGGAAGGCTAAACCTGCCAGTTGGGCATTCACTACAGATGCAGACACCCCCTCCTCCATTTTTCTGGCTACGTAATACAAAACAAGTGACCGTCCTGCTTGCCCATTGGGGTCCTCACCCACCTCCTGTATGAACGCTAACCACTCCTTCCAGACCCTCGTGTATGCTGACCACGTGGACCCACTTACCGACCGCTTTATCCATCCCGCGATGATTCCAACGCTATCCCCCACAACCATTCGGGACAAGGCACTCCGTGTTGCTCCGCGTCCGGCGCCAACTCTCGGAACCTGTCCCACTGGAAGCGAGATAAAGCATCGGCTATCACATTTTCTACTCCTGGCAGGTGGACAGCGTGAATGAAAACATTCAGTTGCAAGCATCTCAGCACCAAATGTTGCAGTAATCTAATAACCGGCGGGGAAGACGCCGTATTCTTATTGATCACCTGTACTACCCCCAGATTATCCCCATGGAATCGCACTTTCAGATCCCTGAAAGATGCACCCCATAGTTCCACTGCCAGCACTACTGGAAACAATTCCAACAGCACCAAATTCTTTGTGAGGCCTGCCAATATCCAGGACTGCGGCCAGGGACCTGCACTCCATTGGCCCTGGAAGAAAGCTCCAAACCCTGAGGCCCCCGCTGCGTCCGTATAGAGCTCCAGGTCGAAATTACTGACCGGTCCCGCCATCCACAACGCCCTTCCATTGAATGACTCCAAAAAGGTATGCCATACCTTTAGGTCGTCCCTATGTGCCTTGACCAGGCGTACAAAATGTCTCGGGGACTTAACGCCACTCGTGCTAGCTGCCAGCCGGCGACTGAACACCCTCCCCATAGGCAATATGCGGCAGGCAAAATTGAGCTTGCCTAACACCGATTGCAATACGCGCAATTGCACTTTTCGCAATCCAATCAGCCGCGCAATCTCCGTTTTCAGGTCTGCCAACTTTGACTCCGGCAACCTGCATTCCATGGCCTCCGAATCCAGGACGATGCCCAGAAACGTAATTTCCGTACAAGGTCCCACAGTTTTTTCAGGCGCCAAGGGAATGCCAAAATTGTCAGCTATGTGTTCCAGCGTTGCCAAGAGCACCGCGCATATCCTCGACTCTGCCGGTCCTATGCATAGGAAGTCATCCAGGTAATGAATTATAGAATTCAAACCCGAAACCTCCCTTACCACCCACTCAACGAAAGAGCTGAATTGCTCAAATATCGCACATGATATAGAGCAACCCATCGGAAGGCATTGGTCGACGTAGAACTCGTCGTCCCAATGACATCCGAGCAACCTAAAACTTTCGGGATGTACCGGTAGCAGCCGAAAGGCCGATTCAATATCAACCTTAGCCAACAGAGCCCTTTTACCGTACCGGCGCACCCACCCTACGGCTGCATCAAAGGACGTGTATGTCACTGAGCATGCTTCCTGATCTATGGCGTCATTCACCGACCCCCCTTTCGGAAAAGACAGGTGATGGATGAGCCTGAATTTATTGGGTTCCTTTTTTGGCACTACCCCCAGTGGCGACACCACCAGATCTGCCAAAGGCGCTGACGAGAAAGGCCCCGCCATCCTCCCCATTGCAACCTCCTTACGTAGCTTTTCGTGAACCACGTCCGGGTGTTGCAAGGCGGACCGAAGATTGGGTGGAACGGGAGGAACTACCGCCAGTGAACAGGGGATACGAAAGCCAACGGAGAAGCCTTCTTCCAATAGTTTTGCCGCTTTCTTATCCGGATACTTACCGAGAAACGGCCGCATCCTTCCCACTCTCACCGGAGTCCTCCCTCTTGTGTCCAGTGTCCCCTGAGCGACCCTTAGCTGGTTTGAAGCACTTAGTTGCTGAGTGTGCTCCGTTGCACCCCGAACACTCATGCTTGAACCTGCAAGAGTTTCCGAACCTGCATGTTCCCGAATTAAACTGCCAGCACACCCCTTTCTTGTTTCCGGCCGACTGTCCCTGTGCTGCTGGTCCGCCGGCCCCTCCCTGAAAAAACTGGTTCGGTGCCCGCGCCGAGGTCATCAATCGCATCCATAGGCTTATATCCTTGTGGTCCCAGCGTAGCTCTTTCCGCACCGCCCTCCTTTGCCGAAACTGCTCATCATACCTCAGCCACGCAGTACCCCCATAAACTCTATATGCTTCCCCAATAGAATCCTGATAACAAAACAGCGCCGAACAATGTTCGGGTTGTTTTTCCCCGATGACACTTGCCATTATGGCGAACGCCTGCAGCCAATTGGTAAATGTACGCGGGATTAACCGGTATCTCCTTTTTTCTTCGTCCTCTTTTTTAGAATCGTCAGGTTTTACTCTATCCAAATTGAATTTTTCTAAAGGGAGTAAAGAAAAAATCTCCACATACTCACCTTTCCATAACTTTTCTCTAACCTCCTGCTTCAGATGTGCCCCTAACGGCCCTTCATAACACACATATACTTCACATTTTGCTGCATCCGCAATTCTAATTATATCCTGCCTCGCTACTGTCTCACTGGCCACCGCCGTCTTGCCTACTTCCTGAACCACTACCTCACTTCCACCTTCCTTCGCGGGCGCTGAGCCGGCCCCTGCGACCGCTGGCATTTCCGTATGCCCCCCTGCCTCAGCGTGTTCCCCCGATCCTCCTCTAGGTGGGACCCAGGCTGCCGCCGGCCCCACTGCTGTTTTACCCGCCTGCTCAAACCTCTGGACTAGGTCTTTGATTCCTTCCAAGAAACCTAGTAAACCTGCAGCTCCCAGAGGGTTCTCCCCCGCCCCCCCCCTAGGTGTCCCAGACCCAGAAACCCTGCTAGGCCCACCACCCTCATGTAAAGTTGTCTCAGGTGTAATAGGTGCTGACTTACCGGGCTGCATAGGTGACGCCCCATCAGCCGATCGTCTGCTGTCCCCTTCTGCTGTTCTCCCTGCGCGGGGGGCTGCTTCTTCTTCCGACTCTGAGCGCTCCTCCGAAAGGTTCAGCACCATGTCTTCCTCCTCTTCCGATGAAAGCCGGTCGGGCCTGCTGGCTGTAGCTGCCGCCGCCATCTTCCCCCTCCTCTGCGCAGCGCGTCCGTGTGGAGACTTCTGGACAGCCTTACCAGGACCGGCGTGCGTAACCTCAGTCCTGGCGGCCTCCGCTCTGCCCCTTCTCAGCTCCCTACGTTCTGTAGCAGGCCGCTGTGGATCTCCTGCCGCTGAAGGCCCGGAGGTCCCGTCAGTATTCCTCCTCTGCGCGTTACCCCGATTCGACACTGGAAGCCTGGGGGAGGGGCCAGCGCGCACGCGTTCGCCGGGTCTGCTAGGCCGCACTGAAGCCCTGTCTTTTCCTTGCTTCTCGCCGCCCGTTCTCAACTCCCTGTCGTTCGTTCTCACCGGGCTGCCGCTGCTAGTGCGCGCCGTCCGTTTGGGGGGTGGGCCCGCCGCCGAATCTCCTCGACTCCCCCTTGCTTGCCTTTGATCCTCCCTTCGCTGCTCCGGCGAATACCGCTCCGGAGGTCTTGCCCTGTGGGCTCTAGTCATGCTCCCTCCTGCCAGTTCGGACGCCGCCTCTGTCCCTGTGAGTGCCGTACCTATAGCCGCCTGGAGCCACTCGGGACCCCGCACTGCCGCTTCTTCTCTAAGCTGGGCCAGGAGTCTCTCCACCTCCGACATGTTGCTTCTCTCCCTGAACTTTCCACCCCGCTCTGGTGACTCATCCCAGGCGGGGTCCCCTATAAATATTCCTGCAGCCCCTCCCCTACGGCCCTATACTAACCACCCCTAATAAGATTAGTTAATCCCTGTTAACCCTGTCATGCCCGCCCTGCGCTTATTGCTTGGTTGCTGTTGCTCCGGGCTTACTTTACCTGCACACATATTTTTTATGTTTGAAGTTCCTCAACAACCCCCCTAGCCGGATTTCATTTAAAAGGAAAAATATATATATAGGGATGGACTCCTAAAGATTATTCTGATGTAGATAATGGGAAGAGAGTTTCATTTTTTCAAATGAGACTTTGCTCCTGAAATTGTGTAGGTTGCATGTGTGTTTAATATGTTTTCCTTTTCAGGAACCATTTTGAACTCCTATCAAGCTGTTAGGCTTTTTCAGCTAAGATAGATAGTGGGGTTATGTATAGTCATAGGATGGTTTTGTTTACGGATGTGAACATATTGTTTTACTAATGTTAATCTTGTAATGTCTTTCTACTGTCTTTTCTTCTTCTTTACCTAAATCCAAGTTTTAAGCTCAAATACCTGCTCTCAGGCTTGGGAGTTATTATTTTTGTGACAGACGTTGAGGACAACGTCTATTTTACTGGGGGGAGTATGTAGCGCTGGTAGATTTTAATCTACCACTGATAGGTAAATCTAGTGGGTCGCTTATTAGAGGAAGTTAGATTTCCCTCTGTTCCAGCTTGGCTGACGCTGCGTGTGGTTCCACATTGTGCCGGTGGGTGTCGTTGTCACCATGGGCTGGTGTTGGAAGAGCAACGTGTTGAAGCGGATGAGTGCTCCTCTGTTCCGGGGATAACTCGGTGGAGGTGGTCCTCCGAGTTGCATTCTGGGAGAGGGTATTTATGGGATAGACTCCATGTTTTAGGGTTCGTTTTTCAGCCACCTGCTGGCCCTCCTGGCCGACAGGTATGTGTTAGGAGTATCACCTCGTGGTCCTCCGTTCCGGAGGCCCACATCGCTGCGGCGTGTGGGTGGGCCCAGAAGCCTGTCTGGGGCCTACCACAGCAGCAGAGGACTGGTCCTGAGCTGTCTATCCTGAGTGAAGAAGCTGGACAACCGAGAAGATCTCAGGGGAGGACCCGTCATGGAAGGATCACGCAGAGTGCTCGTCTGGAGAGGGGCCTGGTGACTCGGTTGGAGGACGCATCCTGAAGTAATCTTACAGTATAGTACTGCCGGGTTGGCTTAAAGGTTCAAGTACTGTGTCTGACATTCATCACAAACCAATACATCCTGTGGCAGAGGATTGTACAGGTTCTGTTTCAAACAAGTCTGTGGCAGAGACTTTAGTTCGTGCTACGTGCTAGCTTCTAGACAAGTGAGAGAGGTCTATCCAGGCGGGCAAAGATTGAATCCCACTGGAGAAGCGCTTTCAACTACAAGTGATCAATTCCAGAGAAATGTTCTAAAGAATACTAAGGAAAGGTATTTGAGCTTCCCGGCAGCTTTCCTTCTACCTCTTTCCTGCTACTTCCCTTATTTGTTTATTAAAGCATTGGAAAACCTACTCAAGTTTTTGGTGCTTATATCGTTCAGAGGTAAACTCAACGGAACCCTAGACCCGGTGCCGGTGAAACAGAGGTATCGAGAGTGAAGGTAACAAGCCCGCTTAAACCAGCAGCTCCACCGAGAGTTATATATATATAAAATACACACACAAGGGGTGTTTGAGCTTTGGGGTGCACACCTATGTTGAGCACTGTGTCTACATAATGCCGCGGGGAGTAAGGGACGGGTGTCATGACCTGGAAGTGGTTGTAAACAAGTAACTGTGCAATAAATTGAAAGCGTCCATGGTAGACATTACTGGATGACCGTGAACAGTTTTAGGTAGCTGGAAAATCCCCTGTTTATAAAGCCAAGTCAATTTGGTTGGAGCTTACACATGGTTAAACCCCTAGGTGTCAACGGCGCCAACAGGCCGCATATTTGCGTACCAATTAGCAGACACAGCTGTCCTGAGACTGCACACCCTGCACGCTCCCGGCACAGTTACCAGTGGCTAACAGAACGCAGCCAATCCCAGCAGTCATGTGATCATAAACCCCGCCCTCCCGGCATCTCAAATCCCTTAAAGGCCTGGGAGGTGCCAGTGCAAAGGGGTTAAGGACTCTCACCCCTGTCTTCAATATAACTGATGATCATTCTGGTGAGTTAACGGACCAGTGGGCAAGCAAAGGGAAGGTGAGATGTGAGTATGTGAGTAGCAGAGGTTATGAGGTGAACGTATTAATTTACCCTCCAAAAGTGTAGCGCTACCCCCGTAGGAGTCACTGGATTTCAGGTCTGTTTCCTCCTCACAGCACCCACTGGCCGTTTTGCTCTTGCTCCTGGCTGCACCTGGACCTGACTGGTGGGGTATAGGGAGTCCCAGAGCAAAAGAAGAAAAGGAATGAACATAGGGACAGCATGACAGAGGTGGACAGTAAACAGGCATTTAGGGGCATAAGTTAGTGTAGCCCTTTAAGGCAGGTGGGGGTGGCCAGAAGCTGGGAGGGGTCCTGGGAAGTTTAGGGGGGAGGAGTGGAGCAGTGGGCAGTCAGTCGGGAGAGGAAAGCATTAGCAGAAGCTTCTCACCCAGCCTCCATATGTTTTTTGGCGGTGTTCCATTGAGGCAGCCTGGCAGTGGTGGGTCTTTGGAGGAGCAGAAAAAGGCTGGAAGAGAAAATGGTTGGGACCCATCTGGGATATGGGGTTCTCGGGTACATTACAGTTAATGAGGGTTTTTACTAGGCATGGGTAAAATGTACCGTATATACTCGAGTATAAGTCGTCCCGAGTATAAGTCGAGGCCCCTAATTTACCACAAAAAACTGGGAAAAATTTATTGACCCGAGTATAAGACGAGGGTGAGAAATGCAGAGGGTCAACAATGCCCATCTGCAGCTGCCTGCCTCCCTGTGTCCTGTGCAGCCTACCTGTACCCTGTGCATGTGTCCTGTGTCCTGTACATGTGTATGTGTCCTGTACATGTGTGTCCTGTACATGTGTGTCTTGTGTCCCTGTGTATATGTGTGCATGTGTCCTTTGTGCATGTACAGCCTACCTGTGTCCTGTGCAGCCTCCCTGTGGCGATCTTCATCCTCCCTGTGGCGATCTCCATCCTCAAACGGCGGCCGGCGTGTGATGATAGTGTTCGGCGGCCATTCCACAGTTCAAAAGCCGCGCCTCCTTCTCGTCTGTGATAGGCTGACCGCTGACTGCCTATCACAGACATTCTCTCATTCTCATACCACGGACGAGGATGAGAGAATGTCTGTGATAGGCTGTACACTGACAGCTGTTCAGCCTATCACAGACGAGCAGGAGGCGCGGCTTTTGAAAGCTGCAATAGCCGTCGAACACTATCATCACACGCCGGCCGCCGTCTGCCTGCATGACACGCTGATCATGCAGACAGACGGCGGTGACTCGAGTATAAGTCGAAGGGGACACTTTCAGCCCAAAAAAAAGGGCTGAAAAATTCGACTTATACTCGAGTATATACGGTTACTGCGGATGATGAGTATCGTCTCCGAGTTGGTGTTTGGCGACTGCAGGCCTAAATTGGAAAGAAGTTTGTCGCAGTGACCAAGTTGTGTGTCATCACCCTCAAAGACCACCAAGGTTTAGATAAAAAATGTGACCTTATGTTATGTTAAATATGTTATTTATTTAGGGTACTTATTTGTTAAATATAAGGCCATTTTACTCCAAAATCCTTGTTACGTCTTTTATCAGTAATTTGGGGGGTTGGGGATTATGGTTTAACAGGTTGGGGTAAGACTGGAGGTATCTGTCCTTCACATGTCATGCACTCCGCAGTCACCTCTCTTTATGTATGGCTGGATTAAGCTTCCTGATCCCAGATATTTTGCCTCCACTCTGACTCATGTTCCCTCTCTGCTTAGTAGACACCAGCAGGGACCCTGATGTCTTCCACAAAGGCTCCTCTGTCTCTCTTTCTTTCTATCTCTCTGCCACAGAGGCAGAACCCCCAGCCCAGGGGTCCATCCAGAAGGCTGGACCCTGGACTTTGCTCTCAGTATTTAAGACTTTAAAGTATTTATGGAATGTTTCCCCACCTTCTAGGCCCGCCTCCTCAGGGATTGGTGGAAGTTCTATGAATATTTAGGCTGCAGCCTCTGTCTCCTTGCCCACTGTGTTCTGGAAACATCCAGTGAGGTCCAGGGGGAGATAGCAGAGCCACAGCCCATAAAGCACTGCACAGGCTCCTAACACAATTACATAGTTACATAGTTAGTCACATGGTTAGTCAGGTTGAAAAAAATGTCCATCTAGTACAACCATAAAAAATAAATAAATAAATAGTAATAATAAAAATATCATACAATCCCATATACCCAATCCTATAGCCACAGTTGATCCAGAGGAAGGCAAAAAAGACCCCAGAAAAGCAGGATCAAATTTGCTACAGCAGGGGAAAAAATTCCTTCCTGATCCCAGAGAGGCAATCGGATTTTCCTTGGATCAACTTTACCTATAAATGTTGGTACCCAGTTATATTATGTACTTTAGGAAAGTATCCAGTCCTTTCTTAAAGCAATCTACTGAGCTGGCCAGTACCACCTCTGGAGGAAGTCTATTCCACATTTTCCGTATTTGGAGATGAAATCTCTTTTCCTCTAGACGTAAAGAGTGCCCTCTTGTCCTCAGTGTTTACCGTAAAGTGAATAACTCAACACCAAGTTCACTATATGGACCACTTATGTATTTATACATAGTGATCATATCCCCCCTTAATCTCCTCTTCTCAAGAGGGAATAAATTCAGTTCCTATAATCTTTCCTCATAGCTGAGCTCCTCCATGCCTCTTATCAGTTTGGTTGCCCTTCTCTGCACTTTCTCCAGTTCCCCCGATATCCTTTTTGAGAACTGGTGCCCCAAACTGAACTGCATATTCCAGACGAGGTCTTACTAATGATTTGTACAGGGGCAAAATGATATCTCTCTCTCTGGAGTCCATACCTCTCTTAATACAAGAAAGGACTTTGCTCGCTTTGGAAACCACAGCTTGGCATTGTATTATTGAGCTTATGATCTACCAAAACCCCCAGATCCTTCTCCCCCATTGATCCCCCGAGGTTGTACTCCCCCTAGTATGTATGATGCATACATATTCTTCTTATTCCCCAAGTGCATAACTTTACATTGATTAACATTAAACCTCATCTGCCACATAGTCGCCCAATTAGACAGTGCATTGAGGTAAATTGCAAATTGGAGACATCCTGTAAGGACGTTATTCCACTGCATAGATTAGTGTCATCTGCCAATTCGTGTCAATTAAACCCGTGCTCCTCTGCCTACAGAGAAGCCAACTACATCTCCCAAACCAGCAGGGTGCTGCATAGGCAATGCAGATCAAGGTCAAGAGACTATATTCACAGAACAATCCCATGCTTTAGCAACACAGTGCTTACTCAATATTAAGGTGTTCTGTGGATGACTGTTGTCTTATGCCAAAGATCTGGCATAAAACATTCAGTCATTGGATTTTGCTTGTACAGATCACCTTATTAAATCGAAGTGAAGAGGTCAGGAGGTTCCTAAATAGCTGATGGCCATGGTCATGAAAGCACACATTGAAACTCAATTGCTATTTTCTGCAGGCTTCCCATGTGGCGGGTGGAGGTCTATCCCAAAATGCGTTGAATAATAAATACAGCCTTTTTTTGATCTCTGGTGATGGTTATTTCTTACCCTGCCATATACGAGATTTTTTTTTCTAACTATATTCAATTTAAAAATGTGGAAATTCTGGGTAAAGGTTGTGTTAATCTTGTGTGTAAAGATTTAATGATGGACACCTTAGTGTTCTTTCAATTTGTGTGTGTTTTCTTAGTATTTGAGAATTATTTGACACACTGAGCAATTGTTTCATTTTTACCCTTTACATCAGCCTTTCTCAACCTTTTCAACACAGAGAAACCCTTGAAATAACTTTCTGGCCTCAGGGAACCCCTGCTAAAAATTACTTTATCTACAACTCATGATAAATTATTGTGATGGTCATAGGGAAGAATGCTCCTTATAACTATGGTCATTGGGAAGAATTACCTCCTTGCAGATAGCCAAAAAGATCATTGGTGTTAGTGGGAACTTATCGGAGAGGCAAAAACTGCTCATTGCTCAAGGAACCCCTAGCGACCTCTGGAGGAACCCTATGGTTCCATGGAACCCTGGTTGAGATACTCTGCTTTACATGGTTCCTTTAAACCTCGAGAGGTTCTCAACATTTACAGTACCTTGAAAATCTATTCATACCCCTTGACATTTTCCACATTTTGTCATGTTACACACAGAAACGTAAATTTATTTTATGTGATAGACCAACACAAAGTGGCACATAATTGTGAAGTGGAAGGAAAATGATAAATAGTTTTCAACATTTTTTACAAATAAATGTCTGAAAAGTGTGGGGTGCATTTATATTCAGCCCCCTTTACTCTGATACCTCTAACTAAAATCTAGAGGAACCAATTGCCTTCAGAAGTCACCTAATTAGTAAATAGAGTCCACCTGTGTGCAATTTAATCTTGGTATAAATACAGCTGTTCTGTGAAGCCCGCAGAGGTTTGTTAGAGAACCTTAGTGAACAAACAGCATCAATAGGCCTTTTTGGCCTAAAAGTGAAACGCTATGTGTGGCGGAAAACTAACACTGCACATCACCCTGAGCACACCATCCCCACCGTGAAAACATGGTGGTGGCAGCATCGTATTGTGGGGGTGCTTTTCTTCAGCAGGGACAGGAGAGCTGGTCAGAGTTGATGGGAAGATGAATGGAGCCAAATACAGCACAATCTTAGAAGAAAACCTGCTAGAGTCTGCAAAAGACTTGAGACTGGGGCAGAGGTTCACCTTCCAGTAGGACAACGACCCTAAACATACAGCCAGAGCTACAATTGAATGGTTTAGATCAAAGCATATTCATGTGTTAGAATGGCCCAGTCAAAAATCCAGACCTAAATTGAGAATCTGTGGCAAGACATGAAAATTGCTGTTCACAGACGCTCTCCATCCAATCTGACAGATCTTGAGATATTTTGCAAAGAAGAATGGGCAAAAATGTCACTCTCTAGATGTGCAAAGCTGGTAGAGACATCCCCAAAAAGACTTGCAGCTGTAATTGCAGAGAAAGGTGGTTCTACAAAGTATTGACTCTCTGATTTTGAAAGTTTAACGCATTAGTCTCATTATCATAGCAAATGTATGGGTCTCATATCCCAGTGAATGTAGGAGTCTCCTTATGATAGACAAAGGAATCAATTTCATGCCCACAGCAAAATGGAACTCATTGACACAGTGAATGTACGGGTCTCATTCTCATAACAAACACATGGCTCTGGCTCTGTTCCTGGCTAATGTACAAGTTTCATTGCCAAAGGGAATGTATCGTCATGAAGAATGCCATCTCTCAACATCAGACTTCTTCACATGTCCATTGAGTTTAATCAATTAAAATATCAAGGCCTGGTTTCTGAGCTCTCAGGTTTAGCAATGATCTTCTGTCTTCAAAGGGCAGCCTGTGATTAAAAAAGAGGCTATAAGGAAGAAAGAGAGAAAATGAGCAGATATTAAAATATTTCCACAGTTGTTAGAAAGCAAAACATTACTCAACTAGCCACAATGAAATGTATCGGACAACATAAGTGAAACGTTTTCTTTAGTTTTGGAGGCAGTGAAAATGGGTTGGAACTCCTGTTGGGTCTTTGATGTGTACAACCCACCAGGGAGATTTCCCCTTCCTTCCTGACTCAGAGGAACATCAGGAAGTGTGATGTGCTCCCCGAGTTTAGGACAAATGCCACCTTAGGAAGCTGTCACCACAAAAGGATTTCCTTATTGGAAGATTTTCCTCACAACCTGCCGTGGTGACAACCAATAAAGTTATCGTTTTTTATTGCTTTCAGTCCACCAGGCCAAGCCGTCAAGCATAATGTCAGTTACAGGGTTGGGAAAAAACATAACACTGTCAGGGGTGTTTAAGAGTTATTACTCCTAAAGAAAGAGGAAAAATATCTGATTGCTGCAAGGATCAACAGGTAATAAAATTATGTTACGGAGGTATTCAGAAAGTTAAAAATTGATAGTGACAGACAGAAAATGTATGTTGTTTTTAACATTTTTCCCATTCTTAAATTTGAACTATAGTTTTTTCCTATTGTTAAATTTGAACTCTAGTTTTTTCTTCACTTTTATACCATACCTTAGATAGGATTAGTACAATTCACAGAAGATAAGGAGCTATCCAAGTGACAGTTGAAAACCCTTTTATGAAAGTTTAAAAAAACCTTCATCTCATCATCATTGTCTGGTCTTGGATCCACATACCTGATGTTCTTCAGGCTGGGTGATTTCAGGATGAGGTCTCGGAGGTAAGGGGTTGAGGCACCCGTAAGCCTGTTGTTACTCAGCTCTAGATATGTGAGGTTCTTATTGTTAATCAGAGGCATCATCAATGGGAGGTGTTCATCATCTAGCAAAATATCCTGTAGCCTGTCCAAGAGGAGAGAAAAGTGTCATGTCTACCCCAAATCAGTTTTGCTCATTTTTAAAAGTAATATAGAGCGTTTACAAATTTCAAGTCTCACTTTCCTCTCTTTTCCATCCCTCTCCTCTCCTTTCCCTCTCCCTTTCCTCTCTTCTCCTTTTCCTTTCCCTTTCCTCTCTTCTCCTTTTCCTTTCCCTTTCCTCTCTTCTCCTTTTCCTTTCCCTTTCCTCTCTTCTCCATCCCTCTCCCTCTCCTTTCCTCTCCTCTCCTTACCCTCTCCCTTTCCTCTCCTCTTCTTACCCTCTCCCTTTTCTCTCTTCTCCTTACCCTCTCACTTTTCTCTCTTTTCCTTACCCTCTCCCTTTTCTCTCTACTCCTTACCCTCTCCCTTTTCTCTCTTCGCCATCACTCTCTCTATCCTCTCTTCTCCTTTCCCTCTCCTTTCCTCTTTTCTCCCTTTCCTCTCTTCTCCTTTCCCTCTCCCTCTACTCTCCTTACCTTCTCCCTTTCCTCTTTTCCTCTCACTCTCCCTTTCCTTTTTTCATCCTTTCACTCAACCTTTCCTCTCTTCTTCCTTCCCCTCTCACTTTCCTCTCTTCTCCTTTCCCTCTCACTTTCCTCTCTTCTCCTTTCCTTCTCACTTTCCTCTCTTCTCCTTTCCCTCTCACTTTTCCGCTCCCTTTCCTCTCTTCTCCTTTCGCGCTCCTTTTCCTCTCTTCTCCTTTCCCTCTCCCTTTCCTCTATTCTTCTTTCTCTCTCACGTTCCCCTTTTCTCCTTTCCCTCTCACTTTCCCTCTCCCTTTCCTCTCTTTTCCTTACCCTCTTCCTTTCCTCTCTTCTCCTTTCCCTTTCCATTCTTCTCCTTTCCCTCTCCCTTTCCTCTTTTCTCCCTTCTTTCTCCCTTTCCTCTCTTCTCCTTTGCCTCTCCCTTTCCTCTATTCTCCCAACCCTCTTCCTTTCCTCTCTTCTCCTTTCCCTTTCTCTTTCCATTCTCTCTCTAGCCCTTTTTATTTCCTTCCTCACTTCCTTACTATTTCTTACTTCATTCTTTCCCTAATATTTCTTCCTTCATTCTTTCTTTCCCACCCCCTCCCTTCTCCTCTGACATTCATTTACTCCCTTCCTTATCCTTCCCAACCTACCAAAGTAGCGTGTTCCCTTTAATGGTGGCCCCTTCTGCTGCCTATACTTACATTTCCATTGCTCCCTCACTGCTCCATTTTCCCAAAGGATAAAGAAGAAGAAGGACTCACTCCCATGTAACATTGCTGGTTGCCAATAACCAACTATACATCATGGTAAGAAGAACGGCAGCAAGTCAAATGCTCTGTACAGTGATGGTATACTCACATCAACTGCTCCACGGTGCAGGTTGGACTGGATAAAGCCTCCATCAAGTCACCAAAGTATGGACAGTTCAAATAATTAAATGATAGTGTGAGTATCTTCAAAGATACATTACTTCTTATTGCTGATGCCAAAAGGGAGCAGGAAGTGTCCGCCAGCCAGTTGCTGCACAAACTGGAGGAAGAAAAAGGAATGTAAGAGCATGGGAATTATGAAGCTTCTATAAATTTGTGTGTGACATCCCTTCACTGACTCTTGGCCAGCAGGTCCCATATGGTTGAGGGCCTTTTCCACAGAATTTGCTTGGTGAGTTATTTTACAAAGTAGGTTGCCAGGTCTTACCTTAACCCTCCCCATTTACACAGGCTTGGGACTGCCATACAGAATGATAATGCCAAAGAAAAGAACCAATTACCCTACCAGCATGTCTTTGGCATATAGTAGGAAACCCACACAAGCACAGGGATAACATGCAAACACTATACAAACAGTGTCCTAATATAGATTCAAATCAAGAACCCCAGTGCTGCATAGCAAAAGCAATCACCACTATGCCATTGTGATATCCATGTGTCAATCAAAGCCCATCACAATCCAAAAATGTTTTTGTCTAACTTTGGATAGAGTTAGCAAATGTTGAAACCTCTGTCAGGTGTATATTGCTGTCTGTGTCCTCACCAAGGAGATTCACCATCTTTATTTGTCTTGGTCACCATTGTTACCAGAAGCCAAAGCAATGGGAAATCAAAAATTTCACGGCTTTCTTTCCTGTGCGATTCACATGAGGTGCAGTGCAGTGTGATTTAAGCCCATTCGTTTTGACCACGCCAAAAAAGTAGTGCATGCAATATATTAAAAAAGACTCCACAAACGGATCGCATGGTACTTATTATTTTTACCGTATATACTCAAGTATAAGCCAACCCAAATATAAGCCGAGGCACCTAATTTTACCACAAAAAACTGGGAAAACGTATTGACTCGAGTATAAGCCTAGGGTGAGAAATGTGCAGCTACTGTAAGTGGAAAAGAGGGTCAACAATGCCCATTTGCAGCCTCACTGTGCCTATTTGCATGCCTCACTGTGCCCATTTGCAGCTATAGGTCTCCCGAACTTCAATCTCGGTAGTTAAGGGTTTCTAGATGCCCCCTAGCTACAGCCAAAATTTGGGGTCTCTGGACCCAAAGGGTCCCGAAATGACATTGCTGCAGATGGACACAGTTGACCGAATTTGGGGCCCAGTATCTCGGGGCCACTTGGTGCTAGGAACCCCAAATGTGGTGTGCAAACCCAGTGGGACTAGCACTACAACATATTCAAAGCTGGGGTTCCTAGCACCAAGTGGCCTGAGATATGGGGCCCCAAAATCAGTTCGGAAAATGTCATTCTCTGCTGCAGAAAAGTGCTTGACTCAAGTATAAGCCGAGGGGGGCATTTTCAGCACACAAAAAAATGTGCTGAAAAACTCGGCTTATACTCGAGTATATGCAGTATTATTATTATACACCATTTATATAGCGCCAACAGTTTACACAGCGCTTTACAATGTAGAGGGGGGACAGCACAATTACAGTACAGTTCAATACAGAAGGGAAAGGAGGGCCCTGCTCGTAGAGCTCACATTCTAAAGGAAGGGGGTGGTGGTACAAAAGGTAATAGATGCAGGGAATGATTTGATGGGGGTGGCTCGGGGACAGTTGTTAGGTGGGTGTGGGTTAGGCTTCCCTAAATAAGTGAGTCTTCAGGGATCTCCTAAAGGTGGACAGGTTAGGGGCTGATCGGACATACCGGGCCAGGGAGTTCCAGAGGATTGGAGAGGCTCTGGAGAAGTCCTGAAGGCGAGCATGAGAGGAGGTAACAAGGGAGCTAGAGAGCAGGAGGTCCTGGGAGGAGCGGAGGGGACGATTAGGGCGATACCTGCAGATGAGGTTGGTGATGTAGCTGGGGGCGATGTTGTGGATGGCCTTGTATGTTGTGGTTAGCATTTTGAATTTTATACAGTGGGGTAGGGGAAGCCAGTGAAGGGATTGGCAGAGAGGAGCAGCAGTCACGGATCGGTTAGTAAGGTATATTTGTCTAGCAGCAGCATTCATAATAGACTGAAGGGGGGATAGCCTGCTTAAGAGTAGGCCATTATGGAGCGAGTTCCAGTAGTCAAGGCGGGAAATAATCAAGGAGTGAATAAGTTGCTTTGTCAGGAAGGGTCAAATTCTGGAGATGTTGCGGAGGTTAAGGCGGCAGGATTTAGCCAGTGATTGGATGTGGGGGCTGAAGGAGAGGTCAGAGTCAAGGATTACACCGAACACCCTGGCATGTGTGGAGGGACCAATCGTTGTAGGAAGAGAAGAAATAGACTTGAAAAACATAACATTAATAAGACACTGGGACCAGATGGCTTGCACCAGAGGTTTCTTAAGGATCAAGCATTTGCCAGACCATTGTTCCCTGGGAAACACAGACCAGTTAGCCTAACATCATAACATCAATAGTATGTAAACTCTTGGAGGGGGTGATAAGGGACTATATACAAGATTTTAGTAAAGAAAATGGTATCACTAGCAGTAATCAGCATGGATTCATGAAGAATCGTTCTTGCCAATCTATGAACCTTCTACGAGGAGGTGAGCTGCCATCTAGATAAAGGAAGGCCCGTAGACGTGGTGTATCTGGATTTTGCAAAAGCATTTGATACAGTTCCCCATAAACGTTTACTGTACAAAGTAAGGACCGTTGGCATGGACCATAGGGTGAGTACATGGATTGTAAACTGAATACAAGGGTGAGTTCAGAGGGTGGTGATAAAAGGGGAGTACTCGGAATGGTCAGGGGTGGGTAGTGGGGTCCCCCAGGGTTCTGTGCTGGGACCAATCCTATTTAATTTGTTCATAAACGACCTTGTGGACAATACTAAGCTAAGCAGGTCAATAAATTCTCTGCATGATGTGGAAATCTTGCAAAAAGATCTGAACAAATTAATGGGGTAGGCAACTACATGGCAAATGAGGTTCAATGTAGAAAAATGTAAAATAATGCACTTGGGTGGCAAAAATATGAAAGCAATGTATACACTGGGGGGAGAACCTCTGGTAGAATCCAGGATGGAAAAGGAACTGGGGGCCCTAGTAGATGATGGGCTTAGCAATGGCATGCAATGCCAAGCTTCTGCTAACAAAGCAAACAGAATATTGGCATCCTTTAAAAAGGGGATTAACTCCAGAGATAAAATGATAATTCTCCCACTCTACAGGACTCTTGTCCGGCCGCACCTGGAGTATGCTGTCCAGTTCTGGGTACCAGTCCTCGGGAAGTATGTGCTGGAACTGGAGAGAGTCCAGAGAAGGGCAACAAAACTAATAAAAGGTTTGGAGAACATTAGTTATGAGGAAAGGTTACCAGCACTGAACTTGTTCTCTCTGGAGAAGAGACGCTTTAGAGGGGATATGATTTCAATAGATTTCAATAGGGGATATGATGTACAAATACCGTACTGGTGACCCCACAATAGGAATAAAACTTTTACGCATAAGAGAATTTAATAAGACACGTGGCCATTCACTAAAATTGGAAGAAAAGTGGTTTAACCTTTAGAGGGTTCTTTACTGTAGGAGCGGCAAGGATGTGGAATTCCCTTCCACAGGCAGTGGTTTCAGGGGAGCATCGGTAGTTTAAAAAAACAATTAGATAGGCACCTAAATGACCACAACATACAGGGATATACAATGTAATGCTGACATAAAAACATACACATAGGTTGGACTTGATGGACTTGTGTCTTTTTTCAACCTTGCCTACTATGTAACTATGTATGATCCTCCTCCCGGCCAATCGGGAAGCAGGTCTGATACCCGTCACCCGATTGGCTGAAAGGACAGGCGATCCTATTGGATGCCTAGGAGGAGGGGAGAAGACGCATGGTGGAAGCGAGGAGGAGAAGAGCCGCTGGCCGATGCCTGGATGCCTGACGATGCCCGATCCCCGCCGCTGCCTGGTGCCCTGATCCCCATTGCTCCTCGGATACCCGATCCCCGCCGCTGCCTGGTGCCCCAATCCGCGCCGCTCCACGGATGCACCCTGATGCCCCCCGATGCCCGATTCCCACTGCCTAGATGGGGTAAGTGCTGGTGGACCGACTGGCAGACAGCCGGGTTGTTTGCTGCCCCCCCAAAGAAAAAAACACCAGCCGCCACTGCTTTTAATACCTAATTTTATCAAGTAAACCTTAAAACATTGACCAAAAACTGTTATGCCGCGTACACACGGTCGTACTTTTCGTCTACAAAAGTCCAACGGACGCCGACGGACTAAAGCTGGCTGGTAATCCGATCGTGTGTGGGCTTCTCCGGACTTTCAACGTACTTTTTTAGCCTCAAATCCGCCGTACTTTAGATTTGAAACATGCTTCAAATCTTTCCGACGGACTCGAGTCCGGTCGAAAAATCCGCTCGTCTGTATGCTAGTCCGACGGACAAAAACCCACGCTAGGGCAGCTATTGGCTACTGGCTATGAACTTCCTTATTTTAGTCCGGTGTACGTCATCACGTAAGAATTCGACGGACTTTTGTGTGATCGTGTGTAGGCAAGTCTGTTCGTTAGAAAGTCCGCCGCAAGTCCGTCGAAAGTCCGCCAAAAGTCCGTCGAAAGTCTGTCGGACAGGCTGTCGGACTTTTGTAGCTGAAAAGTCCGACCGTGTGTACGCGGCATTATAGTTTTCTTTCCAAGAAGTTGGTGTGAGTTTTCCATCAGATCAGATATGTTGGTGAACACCCACAACCAATCCCGCCAAATGTCTTCTCTTTTACATGTGTTCTACTCACTCCAGTTCCTCTAATTTGCAGGGAGGACTTGACAAAGCTGCCATCAGGTCACCAAAATGAGGTCCATCCAGCTTGTTATAAGACAGTCGAAGTATGCGTAGAGACTTGTTGACACTGATTGCAGGTCCTAAATACGAGCACGCCCGGTCTGTTAGTCCAGTGCCTGCCAAACTACAGGAAGGGAATATAAAACAAATCTGGTTAAAAAATAATTGAGTCTGTTCATTTCAGTGGCGTGCAGATTTCAAGTGTAAATGTACTGTCTTTGCCAGTGGTCTCAAAACTGTGGCCTGCGGGCCAGATGCGGCCCTTTGCTAACCATTATCTGGCCCTTAGGGCACTGTTATGCCGCGTACACACGATCGGAATTTCCGACAACATTTGTGCGACCGTGTGTATGCAAGACAAGCTTGAGCCAACATCCGTCGGAAATAAATCACAGGATTTCGTTGTCGGAATGTCCGATCGTGTGTACGCGGCATTACTCTCACTGATACAAGGCAATATTCCTTCCACTGACCTCAATGATGAGTCACCATGTCTTCCACTGACACTGAAGCCTTGTACACACGATCGAATTGTTGGCCAACAAAACCGTGGAATTTTGTCCGAAGGGCATTGGCCCAAACTTGTCTTGCATACACACGGCCACACAATTGTTGGCCAACAATTACGAACGTAGTGACGTACTACGTGGTTTTTCAGCTCTTTAGTGCCACCCTTTGGGCTCCTTCTGCTAATTTCGTTTGGTGAGTGTTGATTTGCGCTTTTATTTCCACGCTTTTCATTTCGTGCTCTTCAGTTAGTTTCTGAACGGCCGTTCGTCAACCAGACATGTTGCGGAATCGGAGGAGATAAACGTGTCATTTATTATTGGCCTTGGAGTTCTTGCTTTGACATAATTTTTTTGGGTTGAATAATGACTTGATTTGGTATATTTTCTATATTTTTGGATGCATAGAATGCACTTTTTGGTAAAGTTCTATTGGCAGATAGCATGTCTAATTTTTTTTTTTAATGCCCAAATAAAAAAAAATTAAAAATAAATAATATTATTCTTGATATCACTAGAAAAAAAAGCCTTTGAAAATTTGTTTGCAATAACTCCATCAGTATCACCAGCAAGGCAGCTTCATTATTGTCCCATTAAAGAAGAAGAGAATTGTGCGCTGCATTTTGAGATTTCATAATTTGCCACGTCACGAATGTTAATTCTCCATTACGAACGCTAGTTTACAAGACCAAACGCTTCTGCTTCTGTTTGTACTTTGGACTATTGTCTAACAGACTTGTGTACACACGATCGGAAAGTCAGACAACACACATTTATTGGCGGAAAATTTGAGAACATGCCAGCCAACATTTGTTGGCGGTAAGTCCGACAACAACTGTCCGATGGAGCGTACACACGGTCCGACCTTCCGCCAACAAGCTCACATCCAACATTTCCCATCAGAAAATCCGATCGTGTGTACGGGGCGTTACAGTGGGGCATAATACCGGCTCCCACTGATGCCAACGTGGGGGCACTATTTCTCCCACTGAGACCAATGATGAGGCACCATGTCTTCCACTGACACTAACAGTGGGGCACTATTTCTCCCACTGATACCACAGGTGCTAGGTAACTTTTTTAGTGCCACTGACCACCAGGCCTGAGACATAGGGGTTGATTTACTACAATGGCGTCCCTAGGGGGGGCCAGAGGGGGGCCCTGACCCCCCAACATTATGCTGTACCCCACCATGTGCCCACCCCCCCAATAAAAAATAAAAAAATTATTTTTACAAAAAAATCAATGTCTAAGAGGGAGAGAGTCCCCAGTCAGCTCCTGCGGGTGATTCCTCCCCCCTCCCTCTGCTTGCCGACACTGCATAATGCGAGCGCTCACACAACCACGGCCGCCCGATCTGCTCCTTCCCCTGAATCCTCATTGGCAGGGAGAAGTGAGAGTTGCAGGAAGGACTCCACCAGGACTCTCAGTTACTGAAAAAACAGACTGATTTCTCCCGTCCTTAGGACCAGAGAACCAGCCTGTAGATTCCAAGAGATGCCAGACCAGCGCTGTCAATAGCAGGGGCAGGACAGCAAGAGGAGGCTGGGGAACCCCACAGTGGCAGAACACCAGGGCCCGGAGGCAAGACAACCTTTGCAACCCTGATAGTTCTCCCACTGCTTTGGATCCTTATATTTTCTTGGTATGCTGGTGACAAATATATCTTGTTTTCTGCCACCCTGGGGGGCCCCAATACAGTAGGAAGGGAGCTCACTGCAAAACATGTGAAAGGGCCCCAGTATATATTTATATATCTATAGACAACTATATATCTATATCTATATATCTATATAGATCAGTGGTCTCAAACTGGCGGCCCTCCAGCTGTTGCAAAACTACAAGTCCCATCATGCCTTTGCGTGTGGGAGTCATGCTTGTAATTGTCAGCCTTGCAATGCCTCATGGAACTTGTAGTTTGGCAACAGCTGGAGGGCCGCCAGTTTGAGACCTCTGATATAGATATAGATATATATATATGCGCATTTTATAGTTGCCCCCCTACTTTTGTCCCTGTCCCCCCATGTGCCCCCCCTAAATATGAAAGCTGGAGACGCCACTGATTTACTTAAACTGTAGAGTGCAAAATCTGGTGCAGCAACTTCCAGGTTTTTTTTTTGTCAAAGCTTAAAGTGGAAGTAAACTTCCATCACAACATTTTACCTATAGGTAAGGCTATAATAAGGCTTCCCTATAGGCAGTGTAATTATATTTAGTGTACGTGCAGCCAGTGACATCACCACCTGTGCCGTTCCTTCCGGCCAGTCCTCAAACCCGGAAGAAAGACGGGTAAAGATGGGAGCGCCTGCAGCTCTGGCATCTTAGCGCTGAAACAGCTTCGTTTTAAGGTAAGTTTAACAAAAAGTGCTAGTATGCGATGCATACTAGCACATTATGACATTGCTTTGCAGGTAAGAAAAAAATAAAAATAACGGTTTACAACTGCTTTAACTGAACAAGCTGAAGTTAGAAGCTAATTGGCTACCATGCAGAGCTGCACCAGATTTTGCACTCTCCAGGTTTTAGTAAATCAGCTCCATTATCCACTCCCTCTGATTGCTGGGGCATTTGTGACTCCCATTGGCCACTGTCTGGCCCCACTAAGGTCTGATGGACAGTAAACTGGTCCTTTGTTTGGAGAGTTTGGAGACCCCTGGTTTACGCTGACAGCTCTCCTGCTAATTTAATTTAATTTAATTTAAATTTAATTGCCTTAATTTAAAGCCAGAGTCTGAAGTTGGGCTTTAACCAAAAAAGAAAATTATTATATCCTTTCTATTTTA
This sequence comes from Lithobates septentrionalis, assembly GCA_037952835.1. Classification (NCBI taxonomy): domain Eukaryota; kingdom Metazoa; phylum Chordata; class Amphibia; order Anura; family Ranidae; genus Lithobates; species Lithobates septentrionalis. Next base: position 606,632 of record JBBDGP010004288.1, read on the forward strand.
CAACATCAACTTTACAACTCATCATCACAACTTACTGCAGAGTGTGTATCTTGCAGTCGGGATGTTTTAATGCTGAACATATAAACTTGACTCCGTCATCTCCAAATCTATTGTCATTGAATCTGTAAGGAGTGAATAAGATACATTTCAGTAACATATACAAAAAATGCATTGTGCAACTACTCACATATACTGTACTATCCTCCCTGCCAGAGAATTTATAATGGTGTTCAGCTTTATGATCCAGGCACTTCTGCCAGATAGCACAGCCAGGCCCTCAACCCCCCCTGAAATACACTTGGTCAAGAACATATGCCCAGCCTGCTGACTGGCCGGTAAAGAGTAGCAGAAGACTGACATAGACATCCCTCCACTCATTTTGCTCTCTTCTCCTGTCAACATGCTCATTGTCAGCACATGTGCAATGCAGCACAGCTGATTGGCGCCTAGTGTTTCCCTCATTTATGCTGCCTGTGCACAAAATTAAAGGAGGCTCAATTTAGGTACCCCACACTAGCTGTATTTAACCACTTCAGCCCCAGAAGGATTTGCCCCCTTAATGACCAGGCCATTTTTTGTGATACGGCACTGCGTCACCTTAACTGACAATTGCACGGTCGTGCCACGCTGTACCCCAAAAAAATTGATGTCCTTTTTTTTCAGCACAAATAGAGCTTTCTTTTGGTGGTACTGCGGTTTTAATTTTTTGCACTATAAACAAAAACAAGAGCGACAATTTTGAAAAAAAAAAAAAATTTTTTTTTTACTTTCTGCTATTATACATATCCAAAAAAAATATATGAAAAAAATTATTTATTCATCAGTTTAGGCCGATATATATTCTTCTACACATTTTTGGTAAAAAAAAAAAATCACAATAGGCGTATATTGATTGGTTTTGCGCAAAAGTTATTGCGTCTACACACTACGGGATCGATTTAGGGACTTTTATATTTTTTTATTGTTTTTACTGGTAATGGCGGCGATCTGCGATTTTTAGCAGGACTGCGACATTGCGGCGGACAAATCTGACCCCGAATTACACTTTTTGGGGACCAGTGACATTATTACATTAATCAGTACTATAAAATTGCACTGATCAATGTAAAAATGACACTGGCAGAGAAGGGGTTAACACTAGGGGGGCGATCAAGGGGTTAAGTGTGTTCCCTCAGCGTGTTCTAACTGTAGGGGGGGGTGGGCTTACTGAAACATGACAGAGATCACTGCTCCTGATGACAGGGAACAGAAGATCCCTGTCATGTCACTAGGCAGAATAGGGAAATGACTTGTTTACATAGGCAGTTCCCCGTTCTGCCTCTCCTCACCGTGATCGTGGGCCGCCAGTGGACTTAGAGTCTGTAGGACCCGCGGGCATGCTCCTGCGGCATGCGGTGGGCGTGCGCACGTGCCCGCTGTCCTGCTTCTACGGACTGACGTACAGGTACATCAGTTTGCGCAGGAGAGTCATTCTGCCGTCATATATTGGCGTGAGCTGGTCAGCAAGTGGTTAAAAATATTTTATTATAATTTTTTAACTACATACATTATTTTGCAAAAAATATATATTTTTTTATATTTCAGTAGGTATAAAATATTATCTAATAATATATTGCATGCTGCTTTGGAGAGCTTTTGCCATCTCTACCCATGTAGACTAGAAAAATGCATGCTGTCTACAAAATGCATGTTAAGCGGATATCTACATACACAAGTCAATAAATCCCAGCAGTATTTAGCCCCAGCTTTCAATTAAAGCCAGTTAAAGGCTTGCACTGTCTGTTGTGCTATCTCATTAGCTAACCCATAGTGCTCTGAAAATCCTTATTTAATATTGTACAACAAAGGTTGCCTATCCCATCCTACTCTTCTCGTATAAAGGAAGTAAAATTATAGTTTTAGTTTCCCCCTTTGTTCCAGCCTGAAATGTGGGGCAGCACTCCCCAGAGGACTGACTGGCCTCTTCAGGCTGCTTTGGAGGGAGATGGAAATGGGAAGGGAGCCCAGAAACACAGAGCTCATCCTATCCTCCTCTTTGCCTGTCCCTGCAAAAGTGACATGGGAGGAGCAGGAACAGTTCAGAAAGGTGTCTATTATGTTGAGGTGCAGTGACAGGGGTGCTGGAAGACTGGGGGGATCAGAGTCAGGGGTTGAGATAGGTGCAGTGTCTGGTATCTTGGAGTTCAGTGACAGAGGTGCTTGGAGCATGGGAGTTTCAGGGTCAGAGGTTCAGAAAGGTGTAGCGTCTGGTATGTTTGGGTGCAGTGAAGGTGTGCTGGGAGGCAGGGAGGTTAAGAGTCATGGATTCAGTGTTAGGGTTCTTGGTGGCAGGAGATGTCAGGAAGCAGTGTGCCGGGGGCACTGGGTTCTTCATAGGCCCAAATTCAAAAGCGGCCTATATGTAAGCCTCCTTTTCTAAGGGCCACCCGGTGCTGGCTCCTGGACTGCGTTGCCTGCTGATCTAAGGAAGTTAATAACATTGCCTTCCTTAACATCAAGAGCTTTTGACATAAGGAGACATGCATTTACATCGTACCCTATGTCACGTATTTTATGTAGAGCAGGTGCAAATCTCTCAACATCTTCCCTCTGAAGTTTACATTCTCTTAAGCAAAGAACTTCAATCTCTTCAAAGGACTGAATTGTAAAAGACAGCACAGAGCAGTCCAGAGGGGTTAGGTTGAGTTGACCAAAGTAAAAACGTCTGAGTGATCCCAGGCATTCTGAACAAAATGCCTTATTCTGCAGCTCAAAGAATTTAAAGCATATACTCAAGAGACATTTTTTTTCCAAGGTTTCTAAATCTGTAACCTCCTGTTGAAGACAAGTGAGGACATCCTTGGCAGCATCAGAAGACAAGTCACCCAGATAAGGATTTAAAATGCTTCTGGTGGAGATATCAGACAGGCCACAGAGAAACGTAAGAAATAATTCACCATAGTTATCTTTGAAAGATTTGGCTCTTTTAAGTGAGTTATGTAACTTGTCAGGAGAATAATCAATATAATGGACCACGGCAGCCAAAAATTCCTGGGTGATGGGGTGTAGGAAGGAGAAGGATGCCTCGGGGGAGCATGTGTATTCTTTCATTAATTCTGGTAAAAGGTTTGAGGTCATGTCCACATTAAACTGTGATAAGGTCTGTTTTTTGAATTTGGTAATGTGGTTCATAACCCCATGTTCTGCCATCCAACCAAAAGATGTCAACAAACTCCGAGCACTGAATTTATCTGGACTATGGTTGGACAGAATATCAGCAATGAAAGCTGCATAGAGCTGCGTCAGAGTTATTGGCAGTGTTTGCATTAATTGGTCATCATTAGTTGGTTGGCCTTTGAAGAACTTTGATAGAACTGTGCAGATGATCCAGCAATATGATGGGTTGTAACAGAAAGTGTACAGCACACTATTCTCCCTCAGAAAACCCAAAACCTTGTCTGATATTTCTTTGTTCATGAAGAATCTTTCAATATAAAGCTGACTTTCTTTTGGTAAAAATCCAATGACCTCCAGTACTCTCTTGAAAATGTTAATATTCTTTCCCGCTAATCTGTCTGGTTGGCTGGTCATAAGCAAACGGCAGCCCTTGAGTAGAGACTGTTTTACCAAACCAACCACAACTGCTCCAACATTCTCTGTTTGTTTTATATCATGGGACAGCCGATCCGATCTAAAATCAATTTCATGAACACTTTCATCCAGGCCATCAAAGATAAAGAGTAGCCTTTCTGGATTCTCGAAAATGTTCCCAAGATGATTCTCTAAATATGGATATTCCTGAAGGATCATTAACTCCAAGCTGATCTTTTCTAGCTTGTTGAGATCCCGGAACCTTAAAAAGAAGACGAAAGAAAACTGCTGATAGAATTTTCCATTTGCCCAATCACAAACCAGCTTCTCCAGTAGGGTTGTCTTCCCTATTCCTGGCACACCAGTCACCATCACTGCATACGGTTCACATTTTAGCCTTTGGCACCAGCGGAACAGACTTTTAGGAGAAACACTTCCTGCAGCAGTTTGTACGTAATCTTTATGTTTTTCTGCAGTCTCTAGAAGCTTGTACTTAGCTGATCTATGAAAGGGACGGACATGGGATGCAATCAAATCCATGTAACGGTCAGAAACATAAAATTTTTGTTCTGTAGATTCTGAGGGCTTTGGTATAGCGGTTTCTAGCAGATGTTGTTTGTGATGTTCCTGTATTTCTGCCAAAGCAAAGAAAGCAAAAAATAATATCAATAAAATTATTATAAAAAGCAAAAAAATGTAGTTGAAACCTAAAGAAGCTGCTGTAGTGGCATTTAAGTCTACCTGTTACTTTGCCCTACATTGGCAAAAAAATATTTTATTTAATGTGTTTTGTTTTGACCAGTGTTTAGAAGCTGTTTAAAAGAACGTGAAGAGAGGCTTTTGAAAGGTCTTCTGCTTTGTGTTCGTGATCGCTCTCAGTGCCGTAGGAGTGCCATTGCGTTACCTCCTTCACCTCTGTAATATAATATTATGCTGCAAATGACCTACAATGACAGAAGTTGACACTGCTACATTGGCCATTAGGCGCTGGCTTCAAGCAGTTTTCTACCCGCTCCACAGTCACAACATTCCAACAAAGAAAAAGAAGCCACTCTCCATCATAAAAAGCCTGCTATGATCCAACTGCCCTGCTCTGTATGTCAGGAACTGGGTTTGAACCTATGATCTTTGCTGTGCCTGACAATGTCTCTTCTTGCTGAGCCACCTGAGATGGTGAGCAGCTCCCTGTCTGATCTCTTAAGACAACCATGTATCTTGAGTGTCCTGAACCTTGAACCCTTTGCTCCTCCCATGGACTTATTATTAAAGCCATGCCTTTGCACTTTTGGTTTGCCAAAATATTCTGCTCTCTCCAGCCAAAATCTCACTCTGGTCTCTCCTGCTGTCATCCATATCTTCACTAACACTCATTACTGGCCTTCAGCTTTTTCCTCAACTAATGTTCTGCTTGATCTGCTATTGGACCCTGGCTTGCTCACCTCCTGGTGGGCCGATCGTGAGGGCTGCAGCCTGGTACCGACACACAGCAAAACCCATCTCCACCATCAGGAGCTCTGGTGAATACCGGTTAGTGCTCAGGTGAGCCTGCGTCATCTGCTGGGGTGACCTGCTTCTATAGTTATCTAGCTGGTCAGTGGGAGCCTCTCTACTGCTATATCTACTGGCCTCCGAGCCTGACCCCTGACACTGTACCTTGTTTCACTCTATGATTAAGCTCCTGAAAATGACATGTGTTAGAAGGCAGGGGAGCAGATGGAACAGGCTCTGTACTGGAAAGTATTAATACATTTCCATATTTTTATGAATGACAGAAGTAGGTGCCTATGTACTACATTACACAGGATGTCTACATTACCTATTGGCTATCACTGTTAGAGCGCTGTCTTGATCACTTTTCACACTATAAGTAGCTGTATGGCGTGAATTAGCTTCCCAATCATCGAACAACCTCTAATATTTACCTTTCAGCTTTGGAGTCAGAAGGTGTCCATTCCGATCCAGTAATATCTGTTGCATCACACTGTCTCCTAAGCAAATGGAAATCACAGAATGAGACAACAAGTAATCAGTATTTTAATAACGGAGTCTCTTGGTTTTGTCATAGAAGAGGGACTTACATAAAAAAGAAATAGAGGGAGAAGAACGCAGGAAAGTCCTTCTAGTGAAGCATTAATAGTACAAGTGTAAGGATAAACAGGAAGCTAATAACATGAAATATTCATCCCAGTGCTATGCACTCACCGGCCACTTAGGAACACCTGTTCAATTGCTTGGTAACACACATTGCTAATCAGCCAATCACATGACAGCAAATCAATGCATTTAGGCATCTAGACATGGTGAAGACAACTTGCTGAATTTTAAACTGAACATCAGAATGGGGAAGAAAGGGGATTTAAGTGACTTTGAATGTGGCATGATTGTTGGTGCCAGATGAGCTGGTCTGAGTATTTAAAAAATTGCTGATCTACTGGGATTTTCACTCACAACTATGTCTCGGGTTTAGAGAGAATGGTCCCAAAAAGAGAAAATATCCAGTGAGCGGCTGTTGTGTGGAGGAAAGAGGTCAGAGGAGAATGGGCAGACTGGTTCTATGTAGAAAGGCAACAGTAACTCAAATAACTCGTTAAACCCAAGGTGTGCAGAATAGCATCTCTGAAGGCACAACACATCGAACCTTGAAGCAGATACAGAAGACCACACAGGGTTCCACACCTGTCAGCTAAGAACAGGAAACTGAGGCTACAATTCGCACAGGCTCATCAAAATTGGACAATAGAAGATTGGAAAAAACGTTGCATGATCTGATGAGTCTCGATTTCAGCTGCGACATTCAGATGGTAGGGTCAGAATTTGGCATAAACAACATGAAATCATGGATCCATCCCGCCTTGTATCAACAGTTCAGGCTGGTGGTGGTGGTGTAATGGTGTGGGGGATATTTTATTGGCACTTTAGGCCCCTTCGTACCAATTGGGCAACAATACTACCTGAGTATTGTTGCTGACCATGTCCATCCCTTTATGACAACAGTGTCCCCATCGTCTGATGGCTCCTTCCAGCAGGATAATACACCATGTCTCGAAGCTCAAATCATCTCACCACTGGACAATGAGGTCGCTGTACTCCAATCGTCTCCACACTCACCAGATCTTAATCCAATAGAGCACCTTTGGAATGTGGTGGAATGGGAGATTGGCATCATGGATGTGCAGCCAACAAATCTGCACAACTGCGAGATGCTATCATGTCACTATGGACCAAAATCTCTTGAGGAATGTTTCCAACACCTTGTTGAATCTATGCCACGAAGAATTAAGGCAGTTCTGAAGGCAAAAGGGGGTCCAACCCGGTACTAGCAAGGTGTACCTAATAAAGTGTCCAGTGAGTGAATATGTACCACCATATACCTACTAGCAGAAACACTCAAAGACTACTTTAGAAAAGAAAGAAGAAGGGCACAAACTGGAGTGGTCAACTTTAATGGATATTTGGCTATCAACTTTGGTGCATACCCTAATTTGATATGTTCATCCACGTTTCACATTTTATGCAAAGCTTTATTTTTGCAGCTAAGTTATCTCTGGACACAGATGCCTATGGCTCACAAATGTATCTTCTATAACAGGGATCTCCAAACTTATTATACAAAGGGCCAGTTTACTTTCCTTAAAACTTTAGGGGGGCCGGACTGTGGCCATCGGGAGTAGAAAAAGTTCCAGCATCAGTTGGTGTAAACAATGCCCCATCTTTGGTGTCAGTGACAGAAATTGTGCCCCATCACTAGTGTCATTGGGCCTCATTGTTGATGCCATTGGGAGGAATTGTGCCCCATCTTTGGTGTCATTGGGTGGAATTGTGCCCCATCTTTGGTGTCATTGGGTGGAATTGTGCCCCATCTTTGGTGTCATTGGGTGGAATTGTGCCCCATCTTTGGTGTCATTGGGTGGAATTTTGCCCCATCTTTGGTGTCATTGGGTGGAATTGTGCCCCATCTTTGGTGTCATTGGGCGGAATTGTGCCCCATCTTTGGTGTCATTGGGAGGAATTGTGCTCCATGATGGTGTCATTGGAAGGAATTGTGCCCCATCTTTGGTGTCATTGGGCAGAATTGTGCCCCATCTTTGGTGTCATTGGGAGGAATTGTGCTCCATGTTGGTGTCATTGGAAGGAATGGTCCCCCATCATTGGTGTTATTGGGCCCCATTGTTGGTGTCATTGGAAGGAATGGTCCCCTTTGTTGGTGTCAGTGAATGAAACAGTGCCCCAAGGGCCAGATATAATCAACCAAAGGGCCGCATCCAGCCCGCAGTTTGGAGACCACTGTTCTATAATGTAATTAACACCTTTTCTTTTTTTTAATATTAAGTGTCACTACAAGAACGGAGCCCTTCCAGTGGGCTCTAAATAATATCCATGTCAACCTTGCCTCTTTTATATTGCTAAAACATATATTTGCTTTTATCTAAAGCCTTTTTTGAATATAGGTAAAAGATTATTCAAATTCAACACACAGAATTTCACCTACTAGTTACCGAATTTATCCAATTCGTCTTGCAGTGCATACAAATGAGCAGGTGCATTAAAAAACTGTAGATCGTAGATGCCTTCTAGGAACCCCATGATGGCCTCTTTTCCAGCATCCAGAATATCTTGTACCAGCTTCTCAGAGAATATAAAGGGTCCCAGGTCGCTCCTCACTTGGAGATATAACTGGAATACAATGTTATTGATTTCAGGGAAAATAAAACCGAAGAAAAATATTTGTAAATATAATTGGTTTCATCATCCCAAAGCGACTGCTCCCTCCACCCAGCCGATTATGTTCAAATGGCTTCTCTGGAGATTCATGTAGAGCAGGAGGGTCAAAATCAATTTCATCGTTGGCATCAGCATTATGGTTGCCTTCAAAGGGCCGGTTATATTTTTAAGACAAGATGTCTTAGAGCACCCCACCCGTTCCCTACATCAGATGTCAAGAGCCCCCCACCATTAGAAGTCAAGAACCCCCCCAACCTCCCTTACATTACAGTGCACCCTCTTACCTTGTGCTGCTGCCAGAAAAAAACTGTGGGACGGAGCTGGGAAGCAGAAAGTGCGGGGTCTGGAGGAGGACCAGAGGAGGATTGAAGTCAGCTCTCAGAGTCTGATGAGTGCTGAAGGCGAGGGGAAGGAAAGATGAGGGGGTGCTGGATCTGTAGGAGGAGTTCTGTCCTCCTCCCTGCTGCCTCCTGCTGGGATGGAGTGGCGCAGAGACAAGGCTCTCTGCAGCGGCGCAGAGAAGCACAGGATCTGGCGGAGCAGTTCTGTCCTCCTCTCTGTTGCTTACTGCTGGGATGGGGGAGGGTGCAGAGACGAGCCAATTCCGTAAGCTGCATGTAGAAGCACAGGATCTGGAGGAGCGGTTCTGTCCTCCTCTCTGCTGCCTCCTGCTGGGATGGGGGGGGCACAGAGACAAGCCTCTCTGCAGCGGCACAGAGAAGCACAGGATCTGGCAGAGCAGTTCTGTCCTCTTCTCTGCTGCCTCCTGCTGGGATGGGGGGGCGCAGAGACAAGCCTCTCTGCAGTGGCACAGAGAAGCCCAAGTTCTGGCAGAGCAGTTCTGTCCTCCTCTCTGTTGCCTACTGCTGGGATGAGGGAGGATGCAGAGATGAGCCAATTCCGTAGCTGCTTGTAGAAGCACAGGATCTGGCCGAGGAGTTCTGTGCTCCTCTCTGCTGCTGACTGCTGAGACAAGGTGGGGTGGAGATGAGGGGGTGCCGCAACTGCAGGAGAGGTGCGAGGGCCACATGGAATGGCCTGGAGGGCTGGATTCAGCCTGGGGGCCTTTTGTTTGACACATGTGATGTAGAGACAGACATACACAGTATATAGCATTTTCTTAAAAAGAGTTATATATTGGTTTTGTATGTTACATAGTTACATGGCTGGTGAGGTTGAAAAAAAACCAAAAGTTCATCCAGTCCAACCTGTGTATGTGCTTATATGGTAATAGTACATTGTCTTCCGCTGTATGTTGTTGTCATTAAGGTGCCCATCTAATCGTTTTTTTGAAATTATCGATACTCCCCGCTGAAACCACTGCTTGTGAAAGAGAATTCCATACCCTTACTGCTCTTACAGCAAAGAACCCTTTATGCAGTTTATGGTTAAACAGTTTCTCTATTAATTTTAGTGAATGGCCGCGTGTCTTTATCAATTCCCGGAAAAGTTTTTTCCCTATGCTAGGGTCACCAGTACGATATTTGTACATACAAATCATATCCCCTCTCAAGCATCTCTTCTCCAGAGGGAATAAGTTCAATGCTTGTAGTCTTTCCCCATGGCTGAGATCCTCCAGTCCCTTTATTAGCTTTGTTACCCTTCTCTGGACACTCTCGAATTCCAGCACATCCCTCCTGAGGACTTATGCCCAGAACTGGACTACATAATCCAAGTGCGGCCAGAAGAGAGTCTCTCCTCCGCTATGTGCCTTTTGTGTTCTATCTGATTGCACCCTTACATTTCTTATTGCATTCTTTGTAGAGTTGGAATGCTGACAATGAACCCTCAGCCTTGTATTTTTTGAAGGCCTTTTCTTTTGCTTTTATATGCAATTTTACGTTGGAGTTAAGCCACCCAGGACTTTTGTTCGCTCTTTTAAATTTATTTCCCATTGGAATGCACTGGCCAATACCTTTATTTAATATGCTCTTAAAGCACTCCCATTTTTCCTCCGTGTTCTTTGTTCCCAGGATTTTATCCCATTTAACATCTTCTAGCAAAGAGCGCAGTTTGGGGAAGTTGGCTCTTTTGAAATTCAGTGTCTTTGTATTACCCTTGTGTTTCCTATTTCTGTGATTTATACTGAAACTAATTGACCTGTGGTCACTGTTTCCTAAATTTCCCCATATTTCCACATCCACAATCAGGTCTGTATTGTTAGAAATCAGTAGGTCTAGTAACGCTTTGTTTCTTGTTGGTGCATTTACCATCTGACCCATGAAATTTTGCTGCAAGACATTTAGGAAATTGCGAGCCTTAGACGAATGCGCGGCTCCTTTCTGCCCAGTCTATGTCTGGATAATTAAAATCCCCCTTTATAATGACACTTCACATCTTTGCCGCCATTCCAAACTGTGATAGGAGGTCTGCCTCCCCCTCCTCCCTCTGGTTACTGGGCCTATAGCATACTCCCAGTATTACTTTCCCCTTAGTTTCCTCCCTTTGAAGCTCTACCCACCTCCTCCCTTGCTCCATTAGTGATGTCGTCCCTCACATTAACTTGCACATCATTTTTGATATACAGGCATACCCCACCCCCCTTTTTTACCCTCCCTTTCTCTGCGATATACGGAATACCTTGAATGGTTGCCAGCCAATCATGAGATTGCTGTTAAACCAAGTCTCTGAAATTCCCACAAAATCTAAATACTACTTGTACATCAGCAGCTCCAGTTCTCCCATCTTGTCCTGCCAGACTTCTGGCATTGGTGAACGAGCCTTGTCGTTTTGTCGGGTCGCATACTATCTCCTTGCTGGTTGTTCTGAGGATGCAATTTGGATTTGACAAATTACTTACCTTGGGTTTAGGTACTCTAGTCACCTTACCACTAATACCCACAATACTACCCTCAGAACCTTGTTCCACACTGGCTCTGCATCTGGACCCCCCCCCCCCCCCCCCGTCACCTAGTTTCATTTATCATGGTAAGGACTAAAAAAAAGTTCATTAGTTCAAAATGTAATTTACACAAAGAAGGTAATGTATTCCCCTCCTCCTTTAGACTGCTCTGTATGTAAGTTGTAATAAAGAGACAGAGAGTCTGAAGGAAAGCAGCTTCTGCTGCCCTCTCTTTAGAAACCTCACGGTGCTCTGGAATTTATTTGTCATAGGTGTATTTTCTTTTAAATATTTTATTCTGCGGCTATTTGTGGTTAACCTACGCCTCATAGCTTTGATTGCTGTACAAGTCAACACATTTTTCTAGTTACCTCCTGATTGAGGATATTCCGAGTTGTCATATACTCCAGCAGCTGTTTGAATTCAGTGCTGGCCGCCACAATGTAGATCAGATCATTTTTAAAATACTCGTAGATTAGTTTTAGTTCATTGGCGTTGTACTGAGACAGCAGCTGATGGAACTCTTCCCGGTCACCTGGATAAAGAAAGGGACAGAAATAAAGTTTTCTTTCTTTCACTTCTATAGATGAATGCTGAAGCACCAACATAAGTAGGACTTAGTAGAGAATTGTACTATTCTGTTTCATTGTGGCAAAGACCAGAATTACCATTAGGCATATTAGACCTGTCCTATGGACCACAGAACACAAAATCTGGTGCAACTCTGCATAGAAACCAATCAGCTTCCAGGTTTTATTGTCAAAGCTTAACTGAAGAAGCTGAAGTTAGAAACGGATTGGCTACTATGCACAGCTGCACCAGATTCTGAGTGGATCAGTCCTAGTAAATCTCCCCCAAAAGAGTCAACATTTCCCTATATACAAAGGGCCAAAGGGCAAAAAATGCATGATTTTGCCTCAAAGAAGCTTGTGCATTTTTTTTTGAGCTTCAGCCAACAGGCGACAAGTGATACAGCACTCAGGTGTGAACACGGGTATTGAGAATAATGGGATTCTGCATCTTGAGCATTGTAGCACAACAACATTCTCAAGTGTGAATGGAGGCTTAAGCTGGCCATACATCATACAATTTTCATGTACAATTTCCTTTAGCTTTACCTTCAGCTACAGTATGTAGTGCAAGGGTCTGCTTGATTGAATACAAATTGAAAGTGTTGTTTAGGTTTGACCTCGTAATATACTTACAGACCACTTTATTAGGTACACCTGTTTAATTGGGGCGTGGCCAAGATGGCGCTGTGAGAGGACGCCTGGAACGAGAGCTCCGCCGAGATCCTATGCTCTCTCTCCATCATGGCAGCAACAAGACCCGGATTCCAGGCACAAAGCACCTACATGCACGGCCGCTCAGCCCGGGCTCCACGAGGAAGGGGTAAGAAGCTCTGATCTGGCATCGTACGAAAAAAATTTCCGTGCATGTCCGATAGAATAATATCGGATGAACTGTCCTGATCGGCTCTCGAAAGCTCTGTACTAACGTTCTGATTATCGTACGATCGTTTCGAACGCGGCATTTTTCGTACGATTTTCGGATCGTGTGTACGGGGCTTTAGCCTGCCAATTTACACAGTAGCATTGTGCCCTAAACAGGGATACCAGCAATTGATGGATGCCCTGGATAAAGCTACATGAGTGTGGCTGCACTTATACACAGCACTACAAGCCCACAGTTTCTATTCTTTTTTTTTTTGTTTACAAACTTTTTTTATTTGGTACAAAGAAATAGTACAAAAAGCTTATTGACATATGCAGAATCCCATTCACTGTAATTCCAAGTGCACTATTGTCTATCCAGCAGCGACCTCTAGTGGCAACTTCCTGTACTGCAAGAACACATCTCATTTTCGAAACTGTCCCTTGGATGCTACATAGGGGTTGATTTTCCTGATTCTCAATTATAAACTGTGTTCACCTAGGAATAATGCCCCTAGCCACTCCACAGACGTACGGTGCCTCCTGCACCAGTGAACTCTCCTGTGCTGCTGGACTAAGTTTCTTTGCATTTAATGGCACCTGGGTTTACAATGGAAGAAAATAACCTATTTTACTGTTTTTTTCTTTTCCTTTTATTTTTCTTGTGGTAATGTTTGGAAAGAGCCTGCAAAACTTCTTCTGGTGTTCTCTCCCGTTTCCTTTTGGCGGCGGAGTCTCTCACCGCTATATGTAGACAGACCATATCCATTAAGTGACTACACCCACTGGTTCACGTCCCCTGACATTGGGTGTTTGATGTTTGGGAAAATAAGCATTCCTTGGTTGGGGTGGGGGATGCGGGGTGGGGGGGGGGGGGGGGTAGGGTTGTTGGTTTATCTGTTAACTGTTTTTTTTACAGGTGCTTTATTTTGTCTATACCTAAAGTTCAGTGACATGGAATTGTATGTGATGCTATTAGTGTTGATTGGGTCGGATGGCTGGCAGGTCATCCCTACACTTATCCGGCCCTTGACCCCCGATGGCTGAGTTCACAATCATTTCGAGGAATGTACAGGGCCTTAACTCAGCGGTGAAGCGATCCCTGGTATTCCGTTTTTTTACAAAAACATAACCCACAGATTTGCATCCTGCAGGAGACACATCTGCAGGGAAACAAAACTGTCTGCCTTAAAAAAGCTTGGGTAGGCCAAAATTACCACTCCACTTAGGGCCCTTTCACACTGGGGCGGCGTCGGCGGTAAAGCGCCGCTATTGTAAGTGGCGCTTTACTGTCGGTATTCGACTGCTAGCGGGGCGGTTTTACCCCCCGCTAGCGGCCGAGAAAGGGTTAAAAACCACCACAAAGCGCCTCTGCAGAGGCGCTTTGCCGGCGGTATAGCCGCGCTGTCCCATTGATTTCAATGGGCAGGAGCGGTGAAGGAGCGGTATACACTCTGCTCCTTCACCGCCCTGAAGATGCTGCTAGCAGGACTTTTTTTCACATCCTGCTAGCGCACCGCTCCAGTGTGAAAGCCCACGGGGCTTTCACACTGGAGACAAAGCAGCGGCACTTTCGGGTCGGTTTGCAGGCGCTATTATTATTGCAATAGCGCCTGCAAACCGCCCCATTGTGAAAGAGCCCTTACTCTACGTATGCTCGCGGGGTCAGCATCCTAGTTCACAAGACTTTACCATTTCGGCTTCTTGAGGTCAGAACTGACAGGGAGGGAAGATTTATTATAAATCATGCTAATATATACGATAAGGATGTGGTGTTGGTGCGGATCTATATACCACCACCAGCCTCAGGGCAGATCCTTCACGGGATCGTGCAAATTATGGTACAGTTTGACACAGCCTTATGCCGCGTACACACGGTCGGACTTTATGGCAGACTTTGTCCGGCGTACTTTTCGACAGACTTTACGACAGACTTTCCGAATGAATGGACTTACCTACACACGATCAACCAAAGTCCAACGGATTCGTACGTGATGACGTACCACCGGACTAAAACAAGGAAGTTCATAGCCAGTAGCCAATAGCTACCCTAGCGTCGGTTTTTGTCCGTCGGACTAGCATACAGACGAGCGGACTTTTCGACCGGACTCGAGTCCGTCGGATAGATTTGAAACATGTTTCAAATCTAAGTCCGTCAAACTTTTGAGAAAACAAAGTCCGCTGGTGCCCACACATGATCAAATTGTCCGACGAAATCCGGTACGCCGGACCAAGTATGCCGTAAAGTCAGATCGTGTGTACGCGGCATTAGTCTTCCTCCTGGGTGACTTCAATATGGTCCCCTCGGTGGAACTAGACAGGCTATACTCATCGGCTCTTTGCACTCCAGACCTCAGACAATGGGCGGATACCTTCGTCCTCACTGACGCATGGAGACACATGCACCCGACACAAAGGCAATACACTTGTCATTCCTCATCACACAAAACCCTATCTAGAATTGATCTAGTATATGCCTCTAGCCTTGCTCTACAGTATGTCCAGGACCTGACTGTGCTTCCCAGGGGCATATCAGATCATGCACCCTTACGTCTAACGCTAACCTTAACTACTCCCCCCGGGACCCGCCTATGGAGGTTATCTAGATTTTGGGCAAATGATGAGAGGCTGCAGGAACCGCTTACGGCCTCTATTTGTAACTTTTGGACAGACAACTCTGAATCTACCACCCCACCTATTCTTCGGGACTCTTTTAAGGCCTGGGCTAGAGGGGAGTTCATGACTAGCATTGCTCGCCTTAGGCGAGAGTCCACTCGTGTCGTGGAGGAGCTTGAAACGAGGGCTACTACACTGGAGGCTGAGTTTGTCTCCGCCCCAGGGGATGAGAGGTACAGGGCATGGAAACAGGCATTGCGAAGTTTCTCCACTATTAGGGTAGCTCAGACAGACAAGGCTCTCCTATATTCGGCCCAACGAGTCTTTGAGCATGGTGGGAAGAATGGGAAACTTCTGGCATGGCTGGCTAAGGGTAACATACTGTCCACTCCCATAGGCTCCATCAGGGACAGTTCAGGCCTACTACTCACTGCGCCTAATAGCATCAACAACCGTTTTAGAGAATATTTCGAAGAAGTGTATTCCTCCCGGGCCGATATTACTGAATCTGCCCTCTCTTCCTTCCTTGACCCACTATCTATCCCTGTACTGTCTGAGGAGGCTGGAGAGGGCCTGGAGGCAGATATTACACTTGAGGAGATACAAGTAGCTATGGGACACCTCCATGGGGGGAAGGCTCCTGGGGCGGACGGCCTGCCGTCCGAGTTCTACTCAAACTTTACCTAACTTCTGGCCCCTAAGTTAACTTCACTCCTGACTAAGTTTGCAACACTGGAGGCTCTACCCGATTAGATGAATGAGGCAGTAATCGTGTTGGTTCCCAAGCCTGGCAAGGATCCCCTGGATTGTGCATCATACAGGCCCATATCCTTACTTAATGTTGACGCCAAGATCTTTGCTAAGGTCCTGGCCACCTGACTGTCCCATGTTATAGAAGACCTGATCGGAATAGATCAGACTGGGTTTATGCCGGGCAGGGGAACGGACATAAATATCCAGCGCCTTTTCTTGAATCTTACTGTCCCACATGACAACCCGGGTACCAGAGTCATTGCCTCCCTGGATGCCGAGAAGACATTTGACTCGGTTGAATGGACCTACCTGTGGGAGGTATTGCACAAATTTGGATTTGGCCCTAAGTTCATCCACAGCATTCGGCTACTATACCACGCACCCAGAGCCCGAGTCCGTACAAATAATTGGCTATCAGATCCATTTGATTTGTTTCGTGGCATGAGACAGGGGTGCCCGCTCTCCCCCAGCCTGTTTGCCCTGGCACTGGAGCCCCTGGCAATTTCGATCAGGAGTGTTCCGGATGTCCTGGGCCTGCGGGTGGGTATGGTAGAGGAGCGGCTGTCCCTGTACGCCGACGACGCGCTCCTATATCTGAACGACGCCGGTCCCAAACTACTAGCTGCCCTGCGAATCTTTGACGATTTTGGGGGGCTCTCAGGTATTAAAATTAACTGGACTAGATCGGTACTGTTCGCCATTGATGATGGTGCTGCGTCGGGGGTCCCTTCCTCACCGTTACAGTGGGTGGAGGAATTCAGATACCTTGGGGTCTCGAAAAATCCCTCTGACTATATGGAAAAGAATTTAACGCCTGTCATGAATACCCTACGTACAAAATGCGATGCATGGGCAAACCTTCCACTAAACCTTCTGGGACATATCAACCTCCTTAAGATGATGATACTGCCTAAATTCAACTACCTATTTAGGAATTGCCCTGTATGGGTCCCTGTCTCATTCTTTAGGGAGATTGACCATTGTGTGAGTTCTTTCATCTGGGGTCGCGGGACTCCTAGGTTGGCACGCTCCACCCTCTGGCTGCCTGCCCATCTGGGGGGCCTGGCCCTTCCACATTTTCAAGTTTACTTCTGGGCTGCGATGCTTGTCTCGGTCCACTGGTGATTTCAGAGCTCCAGGTCCAATGCTGCTGTCTGCCTTGAGGCTAACTGTTTGGTTGACCTTCGCAACCTTCCCTACAGAGGCCCAGGGGTGTACCAAGGGGTCCCAGGACCTACACGGGTGACGTGGAGGGTCAGGGTGGCTGCCAGGCGACGTTACTTGAAACCGAGCCAATGGTCCCCTGAACACCCACTTTGGGGAAATCCAGCGTTGACACATTTCCGCACCATCCCTGATCCACAGGTTTGGGCCCGATATGGTATCACAACTCTGAGACACGTAATGCCCTGGGGCGAGTTGATGCCTCTCTCAGAGATAATGACTACTTACCAGCTATCCCAATGGATGAGATTCCGATACTTACAACTCAGGCATGTGGCTAGGGCCCAGTTCCCTCAAAAACCCCTCCTTCAGGCTAATCCCATCGAGGAACTACTGACTCCTGGAGACCTTACTAAACCCCTTTCTACCTTGTATAGCGCACTTCTAGGTAAGGACTTTCCCAAGATAGAGAAACTATGGGAAATGTGGCATGGAGATATACCATCATTAGATAAAGAAGGTTTGGAGGACTGTCTTGACTACGGCCCTAAACTAGTAATAGCATCCAAAGATAAATTAATTCAGGTTAAATTCCTCCACAGGATCTATTATACTCCTCAGAGACTCCATCGTATCTTCCCGGATAGGGACCCCATGTGCCCCAAATGCAAGACTCAAATTGGTACTTTCTTCCACATGTTCTGGGACTGCCCCATCATACTACTGGCCAGTAGTGTTTAGTGAAATCAATTCTAGGCTGCAGATGTCCATTTCAGCCTCTCCTGAACTTGCCCTACTGGGGGTTCATAATGATGAGCAACGTTCTCACCATCTAAAACTACTCATCTCCTATCTTCTCTTTTATGTCAAGAAGGAAATTCTCCTAAAATGGATTGATGCCTCTCCTTCATCACTCCCCGCCTGAGAAGCACAGATTGAGGCTGCCATCCCCATGTATAGGATTACCTATGTGAACTGGGGCTGTCCATGGAAATTTGAGAAAGTTTGGGCTCCATGGATATCGTCCTAATATCCGCCAATAAAGTATCAATAAGATTACTAGGGGGATGGAAGGGGAATACGGATGTTAGGTGATTTATCCTCCTTACTATGTATTAGTAATTATTGCACTGTGATCTGCACCCTACCGCACCAGTTGGATTTCTGTATGTAATAATATTTACTTCATATGTAGTGTTATGTAATGTGTCCACTGGTATACTGTAAATTACCCTTTTATGTCAATAAAGCACCTTTGTTTTGTGAAAAAAAACACCTGTTTAATTGCTTGGTAACACAAATTGCTAATCAGCCAATCACATGGCAGCATCTCAATGCATTTAGGCATCCAGACCCGGCGAAGGCGACTTGCTGAAGTTCAAATCGAGCATCAGAATGGGGAAGAAAGGAGATTTAAATGACTTTGAAGGTTTCATGGTTGTTGGTTGCAGACGGGCTGGTCTGAGTATTTCAAAAGCTGTTGATCTACTGGGATTTTCACACATGCAACCATCTCTAGAGTTTACAGAGAATGGTCCCAAAAATAGAAAATATCCAGTGAGCGGCAGTTGTGTGGTGGAAAATGCCTTGTTGATGTCAGAGGTCAGAGGAGGATGGGCAGACTCAACTCAAATAACCACTCGGTACATCCAAGGTATGCAGAATACCATCTCTGAACACACAACACATCCAACCTTGAAGCATATGGGCTACAGCAGCAGAAGACCACACCGGGGCTCACTCCTGTCAGCTACGAACAGGAAACTGAGGCTACAATTCACACAGGCTCAACAAAATTGGATAATAGAAGATTGGAAATTGTTGCCTGGTCTGATGAGTCTCCTTTTAAGCTCCGACATTCAGAAGGTAGGGTCAGAATTTGGCATGAAAGCATGAATCCATCCTACCTTGTATCAAGGGTTCAGGCTGGTGGTGTAATGGTGTGGGGGATATTTTCATGGCACACTTTGGGCCCCTTAGTACCAACTGAGCATTATTTAAATGCCACGGCCTACCTGAGTATTGCTGCTGACCATGTCCATCCATTTATGACTACTGTGTACCCATCTTCTGATGGCTCCTTCCAGCAGGATAATGTAGCATGTCACAAAGCTCCAATCATCCCACCACTGGACAATGAAGTCGCTGTACTCCAATGGCCTCCACAGTCTCCAGATCTCATCCAATAGAGCACCTTTGAGATGTGGTGGAAAGGGAGATGGCATCATGGATGTGCAGCCAAATCTGTAGCAACTGCGTGATGCTATCATGTCACTATGGACCAAAATGTCTGAGGAATGTTTCCAACACCTTGTTGAATCTATGCCATGAAGAATGAAGGCAGTTCTGAAGGCAAAAGTGGGTCCAAACCGGTACTTGCAAGGTGTACCTAATAAAGGGGCCAGTGAGTGTATATGGTCTGTGGTAAATCTAAAGAAAAATTGTACAAAAAATTGTATAATGTATGGTTAGCCAGTCATTTACTGCTACTTCTCACAATGCAAATTTTTGGGTCACTGGAAACAACACACTCCTTTCATTGCTGAGATCTTATATCAGCAGCAGCTGATGAGGAGAAAGGCAGAATCAGAGGAAATTGTGCCTTTGCTGCCTCTAGTGGCTACAGGTGTTTAGCAGGGAGGTTAAATAAGGCTAAATTAAGAACAAAGCTCCTATTAGTGGTGAAAAACATTTGCATGTAATACAATAACAAAAATATGGAAGATCAAGTATTTAAAAATGTGAATGTTGCATTAAAAATGAATTTAAGGTAAAGTGCATTAATAGCTAAAAATATAGGCTCATCAGCAGGACACTTTACTTTTTCTTTAGGCCTAGATCGTACTAGTAAGATGCGTTTTTGAGCCGATTTCAGGTGCAATTATATAATGCGACTTCTTTGTGATTTTGATGAGATTTTAACCCTGTGTGCTTTTCATGTGATTTTATGAACTACTACTTATACTATTACTTTTTTCGAGCGACCAAGAATTTGCCTTGGAGGAGAGTTCAGGGTTAAAAAAAAATGAAATCACTTTCTAAATCAAATCAGAATTGCATGTACATGCAAATTTTTGTGCCTTTCTATTGAAGCCTATGGGGGACCAAAGTAACATTGGAATTGCAACAAAGTAGCGCAGGAACCTTTTCCGAAATTGCTCCGTGATGAGTCACATTGACGTGAATGGGAGCCAATCAAAACAGTGTGATTTAATTGACATTCTGTATGACTCCCGTTGCATCAAAAATCACGCTAGTGTGAACCAGGGCTTAAAGTGGCTCAAGGCTCAAGGTTTTTTAACTAAATGGATTGAATGCATTAAGGTACAAAAAACTTCTGGGTGCAGTTTCTCCCTCAGCCCCCCCTTATACTTACCTGAGCCCCATCTCGATCCAGCAATCTGCATGAGAGCAGCGGCTCTCTCCTCTTTGGCTTACACAGCAGCGGTGGAGCTATTTGCTCCTGCTGCTGTCAATCACAGTCTGTAAGCCAATGAGGAGAGGGTGGGGGCCGAGCTGCCTTCAGTGTGTGAATGGACGATGTCCATTCACAGGAGGGCATCGGGAGTGACCCGATTTTCATTGGTCCTCTCCCCCTGCCAATAGGGAAGCAGAGGAGGGAAAAGAATGGGTGGCCAGTCTGTCTGCGAGCTCCGCTCACACACTACACAGTGCGAGGAGAGGGAGGCTGCCGGTAGGAGCCGGTGGCATTCCCGGCAGCGGCCGGCGAGAGGTGTGGGGCCGCGGGCGGGCTAAGCAGCACCCACTACACAGGCTAAACATAGAATTTTTTATATAGAAGCTTTAGAATATAGAAGCTTCATTTTATATATATATATATATTTTTTTGATAGACCTACCATCACGGTATCTTGCAGGCATCTGACCCATCTTCTATTCTTGCAGAGCAAAGTGGTAAACCGAACCTTTAAAAATAATAATATAAATTATATATAATATATGTGTAGAACCCTTCTAGTATGAGATGCTAGGTAAATGCATTTTTTGGCTCCTCTGTAGTCATTGGAGCAGCTATTGATTTCTTTGGGCTGTTCTAGTTTTTACAGGCTGCAAGTTTTATTGTTTCCCCCTTGCGTTCTGGAGTCCTCTAGAACATAGAGGGCTGGGAAAGTCAAATAGGTAGCCCAAATATTTAGTGTGCTTCAGCTAATCCCTGGGGAGGTGTGCCCAGTAGGTGGCTGGAGGAGAACATAAATAGTCTGGGGTCTGGAGCAGCCTGGGTCTAGTCTTGCTGCAGAAGTTTCCAGCCTCAAGGGCTGTTGCCCCTTTTAGACTGTCCTGCTGAAGTCTACTGATGGTCATCAAGCTCCCAGTTATAGCAGAGCTAGGGGGGCTATTTCTATTTACTTCTGGAGCAAAGAATTTGGGTTTGAGGACCCACTGAAAAGTGCCTAGTGGTAGTTGAGAGGTGCGCAGCTACCATGAGAAATTGTGAGTACTGATCAAAGCTCAAGAATCTAGTGACTGTGTGCTGTTCTACTTTTGGTGGGGCAGTGGTAGCTTTTTCTCCGAGTCTACTCCTACATGGTCTCATTTCTGGCCTTCCCCTTGGTTACTGGTTTAAAGACTGTTCAGAGAAGCCTAACCTAGTCAAGAGTGTCCTCCTGTTATAAGTTCGCATTTTTTTTTACATTGTTTTTTGGTGTTCCTGACTACTTACTTTCCTTCACTATGGACAGGACCCCATTGCCTCATGCATCTGAGCTTTCCTCCAGTGCCTCTCTAGATTGTCAAGGATAGGACATCATTATGACTCAGATTTATGGATATTCCACCAGTGACTCTTCTATGTGAATAGTGGATTACCTATCCCCCTCTGTCGCTATCCTTGGAGTACTTTCTTTTTTTGCAATACAAAGGTCCCCAAGGTGGCCCATTTCACCAAGGTTTTGTCTGCTTATCCAGTGGTCTTTACCATCTTTGGACAACTCTGTGATCTTACTCAACAACCATGGACAGGACCCCATTGTCTCATGCATCTGAGGTCTCCTCTAGTGCACTCTAGAATGTCAGGTTTATGGACATTCCTATAGTGCCTCTTCCATGTGAACAGAAGATCACCTATCCCCGTTTGTCTCTTGGTTATCCTGGGGGTACCTTCTTACTTTGTACTACAAGGGTCTTCAAGGTGGCCTATTACACCTAGTTTCTGTGGCGCCATCTGCTTCTACAGTGGTTTCTACCATCTCTGTAGTTTTACTCAACCCCTTTCCACCCTGGAAGAACTGCATTACCAGCAGTCCAGGTGTTCTTTTATGCTATATGTAGAATGATCAACATCCACACAGCTTAGAATTAAAGCTGAAGTTCAGTTATAGATATTTTTGCACAGTACATTGGTTCAACCTGAACCAATGTAAATAAGCACATGCCATATCTGGCCAATCACAGGAGGTCCCTGGCTGAGCATGGGTGCCATTCAGAGAACACCTCACATTTTCTCAATGAGGGTCCATGCACAATGGCTTAAAAAACTACTGCTACAAGAGGAGTTTAGCGTTTTGCCTGTAGAAACAACTGATATCCTATGTGACCATGCACATTAGATCGTTTAGAGGCATATTTTAAGCTTATTGTTTAAAGGCAGAGAAAGAAACGTTTTGAGAGATGAGAGCAGTGTTCTGGCAGAAAAAAAAAATGCTAAAAGCTCCTAAACACTAGTACAAAAAATGCTAATAATTTGCGTTTTTTTTCTGGCAAGCGCAATGGCAGTTTTTTTAAGCCAGTGTGCATAGACCCTGAAGATGAAGCATTCTCTGATTGGAGGTGAGATTTCCAGGTGGGGAGGCAGGGTGGTGAACTTCACAATCTCCACCTCTCATCCAATCAGATAACACTTTGCATTCATTGAGGGAACACAAAGTGTTCTCTGAATGGCGCCTATGACGAGCAAGCAACCTCCTATGATCACTAAGCAGCAGGGCCGCCACTCAGCATGTTTCGTAGAAGCAATTTTAAGGGTTGACATGTTGGGTTTCTATTTACTCGGCACAACCTCGTCTTTTATATTTTACTAAAAAATTGGGTAACATACTGCGTTTATGTGCCCTAAAATTACCTATAGCGTAGTGGCATAAGAAATAGGAAGTACCAACATTTTATTGTGTAGGGTGTTTGCTTTCAGAAAATATATCAGGTTTTGGGGGTTTTACGTAATCCTCAGGCCTAAAATGATTTTTTTAAACATCTGTAAAAAAAAAAAATTCAAAAATCTCTCTGGCAGAAAAGGGGTTAAGCAATTGCTACCAGAACCTTTGTCCCCATTGGAAGATTTCCCTGCTAGTCTTCTTCTCATGACAAATGTAAGATTTTGGATTTTCATTTAGTTTCTGTCTTTGCGGACAATGGTCACTAGGACAAACAGAGGGGAAACAGATGGCAAGAAAAACATGACAGAGAGTCTAACCCTTACCTACTCTATCTCACAAATAAAAATAGTTTTGCCTTTACACTTTATTAGCAACAAAAGATTATAAACACAACATACAGCTATAGACTTATGCCTCGTACACACGATCGGATTGTTGGCCAATAAAGCGTCAGACTTTTGTCCGAAGGTCGTGTGCCGTGAACTTGTCTTGCATACAACGGTACACAATTGTCAGCCAACAAACACGAACGTAGTGACGTACTAGATGTACTACGAGCCAATAAAGAGGAAGTTCAATTGTCAGGCGCCACCCTTTGGGCTCCTTCTGCTAATTTGGTGTTAGTAGAAGTTTGGTGAGTGTTGATTCGCGCTTTTCATTTCGCGCTTTTCATTTCATGCTTTTAAGTTTGTTTCTGAAGGGCCGTTCATCAACCAGCCATGTTGCGGAATCGGAGGAGATAACGTGCTATTATTGGCCTTGGAGTTATTGCTTTGACCCAAGTCCAGTCCAGGAACAGGAGGAGGAGGAGTTCTTGGACCAAAAATTGGTTGCCTAATCGTGACACATTATATCATATGCCTTTGCTGTGGGAGCTCCAGGAGAATAATCCGGATGATTTTCAGAATTATCTCCAGATGACGGACCCCTGCTTTCATCAACTCTTGGCATTGTTGACCCCCGATATTAAAAAGCAGGACACATGCATGTGTTATATTTTCTATATTTTTGGATGCATAGAATGCACTTTTTGGTTAAGTTCTATTAGCAGATAGAATGTCTAATTTTATTTGTTTTCTTTTTTTAATGCACAATAAAAAATTGTGGAGAATAATACTTGGCTATGTGTTTTACTTCAAATGACAGTTTGGGAGTAGGCCAGTACATTTTCAAAAATACAATGTAAAATTAACAAGGGACACCAACATAGTTGTATCTTTGAGATTAAAAACTACGGGATAATGGTGCTGTGGTAACTTTGCCAAAAAATAAATAATAATATTAATTTTGATATCACTAGAAAACAAAAAAACTTTCAAATATGTTTGCCATAACTCCATCAGTATCACCAGCAAAGCAGCTTCATTATTATCCCATTAAAGAAGAAGAGAATTGTGCGCTGCATTTCGCCAATTCATAATTTGCCGCGTCACGAATGTCAATTCTCCATTACAGACGCTAGTTTACAAGACCGACCGCTTCCGGCTCGTCCTTGCTTAAGAGCATGCGTGTTTGTACATTGGACTTTTGTGTGACGGACTTGTGTACACACGCTCGGAAAATCCCACAACAGACCGTTGTCCGCCGAAAATTTACTAGCCTGCCATCCAACATTTGTTGGCCGAAAGTTGGACAACAATTGTCTGATGGAGCGTACTAACGGTCGGATTTTACACAAACAGCCTGTCATCAAACAATTCCCTGCCGAGAATCCGATCGTGTGTACGAGGCTTAAGTTCATCTGGACTCTATCTCCTAGATCTCATTAGCTTGTATGCTTTGCTGCTCTACCTATTGATTGTCTGAGTGTTTTACAGTCAATATCCAAATTCCCCTCGAGTCTGCAACGAGTCTTTTACGCGGTGCCATGACATGGTGCCACCCCCCAAGCAGTAAAAAAGAATAATGTTACCTGCAACCTTCTTCTAAAATCTGGTCTTGTGGGGACATCCTGTGCTTTGTGCTCTGCCGGTACTTCCTGATCGGACTCTCACCACACCCAGCAATTTACCTTCCCACACCTGCCTGCGATTCAACAGAGATATGTAAATATGCCAATTTGCCAATTAACCCTTTCACTGCCAGCGCCCTTTTTGCACAAGTATAAAAAATCATTTTAGGCCTGAAGATTAATAAAAAAAATAAATAAACATACATTTTCTATACGCAGACACCCTAGAGAACAATAAAATAAATGACATTCAATTTTTTAATTTTTTAACCACTTCAAGACCGCCGCACGACGATGTACGTCCAAACTTTGAACGGGGATATCGTTGTTATGGCAGCAGCTAGCTGCCATAACCCCGGTATCCCCGTTTTCGTGCGGCGGCCGGCTTTCAGATAAAAGTGGTCTAGGCGGCGGATTCGCCGTGAGATCACTTTTATCGGTGACGGGAGAGGGGCCCCCCCTCCCGCCGCGATCCGGTGCCCTCCGCCGCTTACTGGAACCGTCGGTAGCGGTGGAGGCGATCGCGTCCTCCTCCGTGGTGTGTCTGGAGACGAGTGAGGCTAAGATGGCGCTCACTCGTCTCCATGACACTGCTGGGCGGAAGCGACGTCAAAACGTCACTTCCGTCCACGCCTCTTAAAGGCACATTTTTCAAATTCCATTTTTCTAAATGACTTTTTTTTTTATTGCATTTTAAATATGTATAATTGTAAATATGAGATCTGAGATCTTTTTGACCCCAGATCTCATATTGAAGAGGTCCTGTCATGCTTTTTTCTATTACAAGGGATGTTTACATTCCTTGTAATAGGAATAAAAGTGAGACCATTTTTTTTTTAAAACAGTGTAAAAATAAATAAAATATTGTAAAATAAATAATAAAAATACAATTTTTTTTTTTAAAACCCCCCTGTCCCGACGAGCGATCACATACGCGAGTAGCGCCCGCATATGAAAACGGTGGCCACACCACACATGTGAGGTATCGCAGCGACCGGTAGAGCGAGAGCAATAATTCTAGCCCTAGACCTCCTCTGTACCGCAAAATATGCAACCTGTAGAATTATTTAAACTTCGCCTATGGAGATTTTTGAGGGTAAAAGTTTGACGCCATTCCACGAGCGGGCGCAATTTTCAAGCGTGACATGTTGGGTATCAATTTACTTGGCGTAACATTATATTTCACAATATAAAAAAAATTGGGCTAACTTTACTGTTGTCTTATTTTTTTATTCAAAAAAGTGAATTTTTTCCAAAAAAAAGTGCGCTTTTAAGACCGCTGTGCAAATACGGTGCAAAAAAAAGTATTGCAATGACCGCCATTTTAGTCTCTAGGGTGTTATAGGGCGTACACACGGTCGGACTTTGTTCGGACATCCCGACAACAAAATCCTAGGATTTTTTCCGACGGATGTTAGCTCAAACTTGTTTTGTCTACACACGGTCGCACAAAGTTGTCGGAAAATCCGATCGTTCTAAACGCAGTGACGTAAAACGCGTACGTCGGGACTATAAACGGGGCAGTGGCCAATAGGTTTCATCTCTTTATTTATTCTGAGCATGCGTGGCACTTTGTCCGTCGGATTTGTGTACACACGATCGGACTTTCCGACAATGGATTTTGTTGTCGGAAAATTTTATCTCCTGCTCTCCAACTTTGTGTGTCGGAAAATCCGATGGAAAATGTCCGATGGAGCCTACACACGGTCGGAATTTCCGACAACACGCTCCGATCGGACATTTTCCATCGGAAAATCCGACCATGTGTACGGGGCATTAGAAGAAAAAACATCTATAATGTTTGGGGGTTCTAAGTAATTTTCTAGCAGAAAAACCTGTTTTAAACATGTAAACACCTAAAATCCAAAACAAGGCTAGTCCTTAAGTGGTTAATTATTTTTTATTGCATTTTAGTGTAAATATGAGATGTGAAGTCTTTTTGACCCCAGATCTCATATTTAAGAGGTCCTGTCATGCTTTTTTTCTATTACAAGGGATGTTTACATTCCTTGTAATAGGAATAAAAGTGACCCAAATTTTTTTTTAAAAGGACAGTGTAAAAAACGAAAAAGTAAAATAAATAAGAAAAAGAAAATCATAAATTTAAAGCACCCAGTCGCGCAGAGCTCACGCGCAGAGCTCACGCGCAGAAGCGAACGCATATGCAAGTTGTCCCAGCATATGTAAACGGTGTTCAAACCACACATGTGAGGTATCGCCACGATCGTTAGAGTGAGAGCAAAAATTCTAGCATTAGACCTCCTCCGTAACTCAAAACTGGTAACCTGTAGAAATTTTTAAACATCGCCTATTGAGGTTTATAATTCCATTCCACGAGCAGGCGCAATTTTGAAGCGTGACATGTTGGGTATCAGTTTACTCGGCGTAACATTATATTTTACAATATAAAAAAATATAAAAAAATGGGCTAACTTTACTGTTGTCTTATTTTTTAATTCAAAAAAGTGTATTTTTTTCTAAAAAAAATTGCGCTTGTAAGATCGCTGCACAATGTGACAAAAAAGTATTGCAAGGACCGCCATTTTATTCTCTAGGGTGTCTGGGGTTCTAAGTAATTTTCCAAAAAAAAAAAAAAAAGATTTTAACTTGTAAACACCAAGTCTGAAAAATAGGCCCGGTCCTTAAAGCGGAGTTCCACCTAAAAATGGAACTTCCACTTTAACCACTTACCCACCTCCAGCCGTCATATGACTTCCTTGACTTTGAGTGGGTATATCTGAATGATGGGTGAGGCTACAGGCATCATTCAGATACTGTCTTTTTCATTCGGTTCCCTACACCATAAGAATGATCATAGTGGTTGGTCAGCCACTTGATCGTTCTTATGGGCGGCGGGAGGGGACGTCCCCCTCCCACCGCCCTCCGGTGCTTCTACCGACCCACCGCTTCCATTGGTGAGTCGGAGAAGGAGAACGGATCCGCCGGCCCCAGTTGTTTACCATAGAGATTTCCAGTGGACCAGATGGTCGCCAGAGTCTCTATGATCGTTCGGAGGCCGGGCGCGATGTTATGACGCAAACGGCGCCGCCTCGGCTGGGAAGCTGAGATTTTTTTTTATTTATTTTTTTTATTTTAGGCTTCCCAGCCTAAAGGTGAGATGTGAGGTCTTATTGAGCCCATATCTCACTGTAAAGAGGACCGATCCTTCCATATTCCTATTACAAGGGATGTTTACATTCTTTGTAATAGGAATAAAAGTGATCAAAAAAAAAATTTTTTTTAGAAGTGTCAAACTAAAAAATGTAAAGTAAAATTAACAAAATTTTTAAAGCGACCCTATCCCTGTGTGTTCGCACGCAGAAGCGAACGCATACATAAGTCCCGCACACATATGAAAACGGTGTTCAAACCACACATGTGAGGTATCGCCTCGAATGTTACAGTGAGAGCAATAATTCTAGCCCTAGACCTCCTCTGTAACTCAAAACATGTAACCAGTAAAAAATTTTGAAAGTGCCACCTATGGGGATTTTTAAGTATTGAAGTTTGGCGCCATTCCACGAGCGTGTGCAATTTTGATACATGTTAGGTATCTATTTACTCGGCGTAACTTCATCTTTTACATTATGCAAAAAAATGGGGCTAACTTTATTGTTTTGTATTTTAAAGCATGAAACAGTTTTTTTTTTTTTAAAAAACGCGTTTGAAAAATTGCTGTGCAAATCCTGTGCGAGATAAAAAGTTTTAATGACCGCCATTATATTCTCTAGTGTGTCTGCTTAAAAAAAAACATATATATATAATGTTTGGGGGTTCTATGTAATTTTCTAGCAAAAAAATTATTTTTACATGTAGGAAAGAAATGTCAGAATTGGCCTGGGTGGCAAGTGGTTAAGTGTTCGTGACTCCCTGACATGCCACATATCATGTCATTTTTTTTTGGGGGGGGGGGGAGTACCCTGTTTTTACAGGCACCCAGCTCCCACTTCATCCCCTGGGGTCGCAAGGATGATCATGGCTCCCCCCTCCCTCCCTGCAATCTTCTGGGACACGTCACAGGTCCCAGAGGATTGCCGGTGGAGTAGAGAGGAATGGGAGAGGAGCGGGGCTTTGTGCGCCCGCATTGCTGGACCGTGGGACAGGTGAGTGTCTGATTATTAAAAGTCAGCAGCTACACTTTTTGTAGCTGCTGACTTTTAAATAGGTGGAACTCCGCTTTAAGTGGTTAATTTCAGTGCTGGCTGGGCCGACCAGAAGCTCTGAGGGCAATAAATATACACTACAAAGAAAGCTTAACACATTCTCCTTACTTTCCAGCCTGCAAAAGGGGATCTGTGAATTGCCATACTTCATTTCAGTGCTGGCTGGGATGACCAGAAGCTCAGAGGGCAATAAATCTACACTAATGCCGCGTACACACGGGCGGACTTTTCGACCGGACTGGTCCGACGGACTTTCGACGGACTTTTGACGGACTTCCGACTGACTTTTTAACGAACGGACTTGCCTACACACGATCACACCAAAGTCTGACGGATTCGTACGTGATGACGTACGACCGGACCAAAATAAGGAAGTTGATAGCCAGTAAGCCAATAGCTGCCCTAGCGTCGGTTTTTTGTCCGTCGGACTAGCATACAGAAGAGCGGATTTCTTGGTCCGGCGGAGTTACGACGTAAAGATTTGAAGCATGTTCCAAATCTAAAGTCCGTCAGATTTTCGAATGGAAAAGTCCGCTGAAGGTCCAATGAAGCCCACACACGATCGGATTGTCCGCCGGACTCGGTCCGTCAGACCAGTCCGGTCGAAAAGTCCGCCCGTGTTTACGCTGCATTAGAAGAAAACTCAACAAACTTTCCCTACTAATCAGACTACAAAAAGGGATCTACAACTAGCAATAATTATTCTAAAAATGTTCTTAAAAATTCTAAAAATATTCCAAAAATTCTGTAAATATTCTAAAAATTCTAAAAATATTCTAAATATTCTAAAAATTACTTCCTTTACTTCTGATATCAGCAACCACTGTTAACCTTAATAATACAGCAATGAATATGAGTTTTCTTCACATGCACACAGATTTTCCATGTGTGAAGTCCCTCAACAACCCCCCTAATGGTGCCCCTTCTAACCCCAGGCTCTTTAGCTGTCATGTGAGCTGCAATGGATATTGTTATTGCTGTATGTCACATAGTTACATAGTCTGGTTATAAAAAGACACAAGTCCATCCAGTTCAACCCACATGTCATTGGTCAACTAATATGCTAAATTCAATAGAATCAGATTACGGGAGGGAGAAGATCAGAGAGACACCAAGAAAACTTCTCCCATGATATACTCCGGATGGTTTCCCGATAGACCACGTTAGCAGATCAGTCTGTTTTACCTTTATGTACGGTAATTGTGTGGACACAGTTCTGGGGTGGCTCTGAAAAACAATGGCGTCAGCAAGAAGGAGCAGGGGGAAGAGGATGGAGAGAGGACAACAATGTGATCACAATTGTTATGCCGCGTACACACGGTCGGACTTTCTAGAAAGCTAGTCCGACGTACTTGCCGCCAGACTTCCGGCGGACTACCGCCGGACTTTCTGAACGGCCGGACTTGCCTACACACGGCCGGACTTTCCGGAATCCGGTCTTCCCGACGGACTTTCAGAACGAACGGACTTTCCCACACACGGACAAGTCCGTTCATTTTGAACGTGACTTTGGTACGACGGGACTAGAAAAGGAATTCAATCTCGCCGCTTTTTTTTGCGAGATTGAAACCTTGCGAGCCCCGTCGCAGGCCCTTAGGTCTGGTATGGATTATAAAGGGGAACCCCTACGCCGAAAAAACGGCGTGGGGTCCCCCTAAAATCCATACCAGACCCCGATCCGAGCACGCAGCCTGGCCGGTCAGGAAAGGGGGTGGGGACGAGCGAGCGCCCCCCCCCCTCCTGAACCGTACCAGGCCGCATGCCCTCAACATGGGGGGGTGGGTGCTTTGGGGGAGGGGGGCGCCCTGCGCCCCCCCCCCAAAGCACCTTGTCCCCATGTTGATGAGGACAAGGGCCTCTTCCCGACAACCCTGGCCGTTGGTTGTCGGGGTCTGCGGGCGGGGGCTTATCGGAATCTGGGAGCCCCCTTTAATAAGGGGGCCCCCAGATCCCGGCCCCCCACCCTATGTAAATGAGTATGGGGTACATGGTACCCCTACCCATTTACCTAGGTAAAAAGTGTCAGTAATAAAACACAACACAGGTTTTTAAAATAATTTATTAAACAGCTCCGGGGGGGGGGGGGGTCTTCTTCCGTCTTCGGGGGTCCCTCCGGTTCATCTTCTCCCGGCGTCCGGTTGGTTCTTCTCCGCTCTCCGGCCTCTTCTCCCGGTGTCCCAGGTCTTCGGCCGGCCCCTCCGCTTTCTTCAGGTAGCTCTATTGCCAGCGGAGGTCCGGACTTCTGGGCTTCTTGGCTTCTTGTGTTCTCTTCTCTTCTCTTCCCCCAGATGTTGACACGACGCTCTCTCCGGCTGGACTGGTCTCTGAGGGCTGCGTTGTGACTTATATAGGCGGAGACCCCGCCCCCATATGATGTCACAGTCCCTGGGCATGCTGGGACTGTGACGTTTTAGGGGGCGTGGTCGACCACGCCCCCTAAAACGTCACAGTCCCAGCATGCCCAGGGACTGTGACATCATATGGGGGCGGGGTCTCCGCCTATATAAGTCACAACGCAGCCCTCAGAGACCAGTCCAGCCGGAGAGAGCGTCGTGTCAACATCTGGGGGAAGAGAAGAGAAGAGAACACAAGAAGCCAAGAAGCCCAGAAGTCCGGACCTCCGCTGGCAATAGAGCTACCTGAAGAAAGCGGAGGGGCCGGCCGAAGACCTGGGACACCGGGAGAAGAGGCCGGAGAGCGGAGAAGAACCAACCGGACGCCGGGAGAAGATGAACCGGAGGGACCCCCGAAGACGGAAGAAGACCCCCCCCCCCCCCGGAGCTGTTTAATAAATTATTTTAAAAACCTGTGTTGTGTTTTATTACTGACACTTTTTACCTAGGTAAATGGGTAGGGGTACCATGTACCCCATACTCATTTACATAGGGTGGGGGGCCGGGATCTGGGGGCCCCCTTATTAAAGGGGCTCCCAGATTCCGATAAGCCCCCGCCCGCAGACCCCGACAACCAACGGCCAGGGTTGTCGGGAAGAGGCCCTTGTCCTCATCAACATGGGGACAAGGTGCTTTGGGGGGGGGCGCAGGGCGCCCCCCTCCCCCAAAGCACCCACCCCCCCATGTTGAGGGCATGCGGCCTGGTACGGTTCAGGAGGGGGGGGGGCGCTCGCTCGTCCCCACCCCCTTTCCTGACCGGCCAGGCTGCGTGCTCGGATCGGGGTCTGGTATGGATTTTAGGGGGACCCCACGCCGTTTTTTCGGCGTAGGGGTTCCCCTTTATAATCCATACCAGACCTAAGGGCCTGGTATGCCCCGCGCTCGCCGCAATAGGAAGATTTGTTTTTCCTATTGCAGCGAGCGCGAGATGCAGTAACCTGCTCCTCCGTCGTATCTGGTCCTTCGGACTAGCATACAGACGAACGGGCTTTCCGTCAGGAACTGAGTCCGGCGGAGGTACGACGTAAAGATTTGAAGCAGGCTTCAAATCTAAAGTACGTCGGATTTCCGCAAAAATCCGACCGAAACGGTCCGTCGGAAGTCCGATGGAGACCACACACGGTCGGACTTTCCGCCGGACTTTGTCCGGCGGCGTCCGTCGGACTTTTGCAGGTGAAAAGTCCGACCGTGTGTACGCGGCATTACTTTCACTTTCAGAACATTCCGCATCCTGATCACACGGAATCTCCATCCTTCGTAGTCGTAGAATCACAGAGCAAAGCTCTACTCTACGAAAGAGCATTGGGAACAAGGAAAAAAAGGAAACGTACAATTCTGAGATATTATCACAGATCGCTGAAATAGGCTGTACTGAGAGTAATGTAAAAGTGGCTATAACATTTTTATTAACATAGGTCATTCAAATTCCACATGTTGGTAGAGTAATGCCCTGTACTACACGATCGGACATTGATCGGACATTCCGACAACAAAATACATCAGATTTTTTCCGACGGATGTTTGCTCAAACTTGTCTTGCATACACACGGTCGCACAAAGTTGTCGGGAATTTCCAAACGTCAAGAATGCGGTGACATACAACACGTACGTCGGGACTATAAACGGGCCAGTAGCCAATAGCTTTTGTTTTCGGAAAATTTTATAGCCTGCTCCCAAACTTTGTGTGTCGGAAATTCCGATGGAAAAAGTCAGATGGAGCCCACACACGGTCGAAATTTCCGACAACAAGCTCCGATCGCACATTTTCCGTCGGAAAGTCCGACCGTGTGTACAGGGCATGACTCTTCCTCTATAGCAACTCTTTCTTTCTTTATTACAGCCCTTCTCAACCAGGGTTCCATGGCACCCTAGGCAGGGCCATCTTTAATAATGATTAGACCCTGGGCAAACATTTTCTTGCCCCCCCAGCCATGCAATTTCATTCTCCCCCCAACATCCCAAAAAACAAACAAAGACACACATAGACCTATCCCAAAAAACTTTAATAATGAAAACATAAAGAACAGATCCAGGATCACTGATTGGTTGCTAGAGGTTACTGCACATCTTTACCGCTCACTGATTGGTTGGTAGAGGTTACTGTGCATCCTTGCCACTTACTTATTTGTTGCTAGGGGTTATAGCACATCATTATGGCTCACTGATTGGTTGCTGAAGGATAAAGCACACCATCCCCTCACTGCCTGCACAACATGGACTGGGGAGATGAGGGGACCCACCAATGGAGAAAACTCCTAGAAAAAAGCAAAGAGGTGTGCGGAGGTGAGCAATAGATGGTTCCTTTGGGAGGGGATGTGTAAGTACTGTCCCTTGTGCTGATTTGTTCTGTAACCTGTGTGATACATGCACCTCAGCACTGAACAGTATGCACTCCCAAACCCTGTTTGTAATGCAATACTGGGTGTGGTACTCTGTGCCTCTTGCGTCTTGTGCAATGCGCAGAATATTTAACGCTACTCTGCATCCACAGCTCACCTCTGTACCTCCTGTCCACACCTCACCTCTGTACCCCCGTGTCCTTGCCTCACCTCTGTAACCCCCATTCACACCTCTCCTTTGTATCCCCCATGCAAAGCTCACCTCTGTATCCCTCCCATCCAAAATTTACCTCTGTACCCCCCCATTCACAGCTCACCTCCGCATCTCCCCGTCCACACCTCACCTGCGCACCCCCCATGCACACCTCACCTCCGTATCCCCCCATCCACACCTCACCTCCATACACCCACTAGCAACAGCTCACCTCTGTACCTCTTGTCCACAACTCACCTCTGCAACTGACCCCCTGCACTCCCCCATCTAAAGCTCACCTCTGTACCCCCCATCCACAGCTCACCTCTGTATCCCCCCATCCACAGTTCATCTCTGTACCTTCCTAACCACACCTCACATCCGTATCCCCCCATCCACACCTCACCTCCATACTCCCACTAGCAACAGCTCACCTCTGTACCTCTTGTCCACAACTCACCTCTGCAACCGACCACCCACAGCTCACCCCTGCGCTCCCCCATCCACAGCTCACCTCTGTACCCCCCCATCCACAGTTCACCTCTGTACCTTCCTATCCACACCTCACATCTGTATTCCCCCATCAACACCTCACCTCCATATTCCCCCTAGCAACAGTTCACCTCTGTACCTCCTGTCTACAACTCACCTCTGCAACCAAAAATCCAGAGCTCATCTCTGTATTCCCCCATCCACAGCTCACCTCTGTATCCCCCCATCCACAATTCACCTCTGTACCCCCCTATCCGCAGCTCACCTCTGTACCCCCTCCATCCACAGCTCAGCTCTGTAACCCCCATCCACAGCTCACCTTTGTATCCCTCCATTCACAACTCACCTCCATACTCCCCCTAGCAACAGTTCACCTCTGTACTCCCCCTTCCACAGCTCACCTCTGTACCCCCCCATCCACAGTTCATCTCTGTACCTTCCTAACCACACCTCACATCCGTATCCCCCCATCCACACCTCACCTCCATACTCCCACTAGCAACAGCTCACCTCTGTACCTCTTGTCCACAACTCACCTCTGCAACCGACCACCCACAGCTCACCCCTGCGCTCCCCCATCCACAGCTCACCTCTGTACCCCCCCATCCACAGTTCACCTCTGTACCTTCCTATCCACACCTCACATCTGTATTCCCCATCAACACCTCACCTCCATATTCCCCTAGCAACAGTTCACCTCTGTACCTCCTGTCTACAACTCACCTCTGCAACCAAAAATCCAGAGCTCATCTCTGTATTCCCCCATCCACAGCTCACCTCTGTATCCCCCCATCCACAATTCACCTCTGTACCCCCCTATCCGCAGCTCACCTCTGTACCCCTCCATCCACAGCTCAGCTCTGTAACCCCCATCCACAGCTCACCTTTGTATCCCTCCATTCACAACTCACCTCCATACTCCCCCTAGCAACAGTTCACTCTGTACTCCCCCTTCCACAGCTCACCTCTGTACCCCCCATTCACAGCTCACCTCTGTATCCATTCATCCACAGCTCACCTCTGTACC